>CM052898.1:11445080-11469727 GCA_028534135.1 Potos flavus
GCCAGGTTGCTGTTCACAGCCCTTGCAGCCGGTTACTGCCGGCACCGCGCACGGCGTTCCTAATGTTTCCCGATGGCTTGGCAGCAAGACTGGTTATTGAGGAAATGTCTGTCTGTCTGTAAGTCTGTAATTCTTCTATGTCACAGATAGAACACCACCCCAGAGTTGCAAAATATGCTATGGAAAACCATTCCCTCAGGGAGGAGAACAGAAGATTGAGATTATTAGAGCCTGTGAAAAGAGCCCAAGAAATGGATGCCCAGACCATTGCTGTACTAGAAAAAGCTTTCTCTGAACTATCTGGCACAGAGAAAAAGGACAAGGGTAAGAAATGATCGTTGCCTGTCTGTCCTCTGGTGGTAGGGGGGGGCGCTGTTTGAAAGGGCATTTATATTGCCTCGCTGGTAAGGTCTTCATTTTGGCCTCTAGACCTGGTGTGCTAATTTCTTTCTTTTAATTTTTAAAATTTTTTTCTTTAAGATTTTATTTATTCATTTGACAGAGAGAGACAGAGAGGCAGAGAGAGCACAGGCAGGGGGAGCAGCAGAGGGAGAGGGAGAAGCAGGCTTCCTGCTGAGCAGGGAGCCCGATGCAGGGCTAGATCCCCGGACCCTGGGATCATGACCTGAGCTGAAGGCAGACGCTTAATCAACTGAGTGCACACTCAGGTGCCCCCTGGTGTGCTAATTTCTTATATACATAGGCTTTTATGTTACCAAAAGGCATTTTCTAAACTTTTTTTCTCATAAATCTCGTAGTAGTGAGTTATGCAAGCTAGGAGATGTATCAACGAAACACTTGTTATGGTTTTGTTTTGTTGCTAAAAGGTTGATTCAGATATTTCTCTTAATTTTTACTAAATGAAATTTTTCCTGTTTTAACTATTTGAAATGAAAAGTGTTTAATCAACATAGATGAATGTCAAGTGGACAATGTTTACCTGGCTGGCTAAGGTCCGTACAGTGTGAGAGGCGTCTGTAGGTCAGACTCCTGATCCCAGCTCGGTGCTTGCGTCCTGAAGTCATGGGTGCCGGTTATACCGTGTTACTGGCCAGCATGCACTGTTAGTTCTACATTATTTCTGTCTGCTTTTGCTCTGTGAAAAGTGGTTTAGTTGGCATCAAATCTCACACGTTGGGCAGCTACTGGTGTTAATGCCCTGGGACTTGGCAACAAAGTCTGTGTTTGCCCCACTCTCAGAGTGAATATTTTCATGGGCTTTTATCAGATTCTGTCTCAGCCTTTGTTATTTCAGATGGAAATTGAGAACACTCTAATCTCATTCTGCAGTCGTAGCAAAGCCTGTTTGTGTCCATTTTAAATTTTCATTTTTCAAGTATTCTTCCACTCTGTTATGACTCAATAAAAGAATAAAATTTGGTTGTGGAGGGACAGATTTTAGATGTAAAGTTAAGATAGGGTTTTGTGTATTATTTCAGCTATTTTTCCCTTCGGTGCTCTGTATTTTGTTGGCCATTTTGACCTCAGATAATTCCTTGACTTACTACCTTTGAAAGATACTAACAGTCATTTCTTGATCCCATCATCTTTTTAAAAAATTACTAAATTTATTTTTTAAATTTTATTTTATTTAAATTCAATTAGCTAACATATAACATATTACTAGTTTCAGAGGTGGAGTTCAGTGATTCATCAGTTGCATATAACACCGAGAACCCACCATCTTCTAAATAAAGATCATTCTCCAAACAGCTTTTACATGATGTTTTCCCACAGTGGAACTCGTCAGAACTCTCTTCAACATATCCGGTCCTAAGCAATCCCTGAAAATATTTCCTACCAGATAGATGATCCCAAGCTCTTTCAACTTGCAGCCTTTGCTCTTTGGTTCCTTTCCTGAATAGTTTATTGATTGTGCACTTTATCTGTTAGCACGAATTTCTGCAGTATTGGCCTATTGACGTTTCACCAGCCTGATGCGTGTTGTCCTTCATGGTTTGCTCTTTCTCCTGATGGAAGAGATGTTGCCTTCAATATGCCCCTACATCCTGGGGCTTCTCAGCTTCGCAGAAACAACTTCTAGCACTCTTGGACACACTGCATTGTGTCTTGTCTCCGGCTGAGTTACAGGCTCTTGTTTTTTAGGGACCACTTTCCAATTCATCTCTCATTTTTCCTTCTTTGCTTCAAAATCGATACCTGGCAGAGAACTTAGAAAACGTGTTCTGTTATTTCTGTCTTTCAAAGACCAAGTCGTTTCCTTATTACCAGGTCAACAAGGATTTTCTCCTAAAGCTCCAAAGGAGCCATGTTCGTTAGTGAACACCGAGAAGTTGAAAGCACAACTCTTGCAAATTCAGACAGAGCTGAATAATTCAAAGCAAGAATATGAAGAATTCAAAGAACTAACGAGGTAAAGTATAAATACACATTCATGCTTACCTATCTCCGTATTTTTTAGTGTTGATTTGTTTTAGCGTTTGACATTGACAATTTAATTGAGCATTTTATGTTAAATATTAATTCTCATATAGCAACTACCTTGTTTTGACAAGAAAAAGCTCCTTAATATATTTAATGAACTAGATGATACAGATGTTTGCACGAATACACTTGTATCTGGTTACCAAATTTAAATCAACGTTATTATGAATTAAATCAGGATTTTTAGAAATTATAGGTTAGTTAATATTCTTAATGTTCCTTGTGTTAAAAAAAACCAAAAAACAAAGATAAGCCACATCCATAGTATAACCAAGATTAATGCTATCCTAAAATATAAGAAGTTTTTATTTTATTTTTTAAATATTTTAAAAGATTTCTTTATTTTAGAGAGAGACAGCACTCATGGGGGTAAAGGGCACAGGAAGATAGAGAATCCCAAGCAGACTCCTCACTGAGCATGGAGCCCAATTTGGGGCTCTATCTCATAACTGAGATCATGACCTGAGCCGAAACCAAGAGTCGGACACCCAGGCACCCCCAAAAGTGTTTATTTTAAAAATAATATGGCATGTGTGGTATCATCACAGACTATTAGGGCTTTTGAATTGGAGCTCTACCATTTATTAGTTAAATACTTTAAACTATAGTTAATTCTCATAGCCATATATTACCCAACTGGAAATTGAGGGTAATAATCTGAGAATATCTCAGATTTAGAGAGATAATATCAAGTTATGTGAGAGTATAAACTGTAAAGTACTCTACAAGTGTATGACATTACTTATTACCTGAACTACTCAATTTTTAAATATCCCTTAGGAAAAAGCAGCTAGAATTGGAATCAGAGCTTCAGTCTTTGCAAAAAGCGAACCTTAATCTTGAAAACCTTTTGGAAGCAACAAAAGCCTACAAGCGTCAAGAAGTTTCTCAGCTGAATAAAATTCATGCTGAAACGCTTAAGGTAGGTGGTCTGAAGCAAGTCTTCAATACTAAGTCAGTTTGATCTCATTTGGTTGATAATGGAGAGACTCTGCACCCCTAGATACACTAGAATCCCTTGCAGGCAGTGACCCCAGGTTGACTCTGGTCCTAGTGTTCTACTGTCTGCCTCCAGTGGCCTCCAGTGGCGGGGTGGGGTGGGAACGAATGCAGCATTTGGAGTCAGACCTGGGTGCAGATTTTAATCTGTCACTGACCTTAGGCAAGGTTTCCTCACTTCTGAACCTCCTATTTGTGGCCTCTGAATTGGGGATGAGGAGAATATGACGGTAGGTTTTCTAGAGCATTGAGTGAGAGAGTAGAGTGCCTGGCAGCTGGTGGGTCTCGGCAGCTGCTGCTGTGAAGTACCGTGTGCTCCCAGCTTGTGGAAGGACAGAAATCCCAGAGACAGAGACCACTAAAGGATCCAGGGTATCCCCAGTCATAATAGGAGGGCGTTTTTCCCCTAAACAACCATTGCTCTCCTAAAAGAAAAAAAACGTGTGAACATCTGAGAATGAGGAGAGAAAAGCCAAAGATTAAGAAGGTGGTGATGCCGATGCTGGTGATTGAGCTTTTGTACCAGTTTCTCTGAAGGCTAAAAAATCCTTCCTTTTACAGCTTCAACTTAAAGATAGATGTTTATCTCTAATGCTTATTTTTAGAAGTGTTATTTTTGGTGTCATATTTTAGGAGACTGTTTTTAAAAGAACTTTATTCAACCATTTGAATAGGCAATTCACCTGACCGGAATTTTTAAAGGTACAAAGAGTATACAGTGACAAGTCTCTGTCTGCTGTCCTTCCTGCCAACCAGCCAAGCCCCTTTTTGGAGGCAGTCACTGTCAGCAAGTCTTTTGGGGTTTTATTTTCCATCTTTTAATTTTTTCTTTTTTTTTAAATTTTAATTGAAGTATAGTTGGCATACAATATTGTTTTAGTTTCAGGTGTCCAGCATAGTGATTCGGCAATTCTGTACATTATGCAGTGCTTACCTGATGGGGATAATCGCCATCGGTCACCACACAGAGTCATCACAGTGTTATTGACTCTAATCCCTACGCTGTACATTACATCCCTGTGGCTTGTTTATTTTATATCTGAGAGTCTGTACCTCTTAATCCCCTTTACCCATCTCGCCCATCCTTCTCCCCTCCCCCTCAGCCCTCTCCCTTCTGGCAACCTCCAGTTTGTTCTCTGTATTTATGAGTCTATTTCCGGTTTGTGTTGCTTTTTAGATTGTACATATAAGTGAAATCAGATAGTATTTGTCTTTTTCTATCTGACTTATTTCACCTAGCATACTACCCTCTAGATCCATCCATGTTGTCACCAATGGCAAGATCTCATTTTTTTTTATGGCTGAGTAACATTCCAATGTGTGTATATGCGGGGGTGTGTCTGTATATACACATATATACACACACACGTATATAAATATATCACATCTTTATGCATTCATCTATTGATGGACACTTGATGACACTTACATATCTTGGCTATTGTAAATAATGCTACAAAAAACATAAGGGTGCATGTATCTTTTCAAATTAGTGTTTCCATTTTCTTTTTTTTTAAAGATTTTATTTATTTATTTGACAGAGAGGGAGATCACAAGTAGGCAGAGAGGCAGGCAGAGAGAGAGGGGGAAGCAGGCTCCCTGCTGAGCAGAGAGCCCGATGCGGGGCTCGATCCCAGGACCCTGAGATCATGACCTGAGCCGAAGGCAGGGGTTTTAACCCACTGAGCCACCCAGGTGCCCCTCCATTTTCTTTAGGTAAATACCCAGTAGTAGAATTTTGCTGGGCCAAATTATACTTCTATTTCAATTTTTTGAGGGACCTCAAACAGTATGGAGAGACCTCCATACTGTTTTTCACAGCAGCTGCACCATTTACCTTCCTGCCAGTATCGTACTAGGGTTTCCTTTTCTCCACATCCATGCCCACATTTACTGTCTCTTGTCTTTTTGATACCAGCCATTCTGGCGTGTATGAGGGGATATCTCATCATACCATTTCCCTGATGATGAGTGATGTTGAGCATTTTTTCATGTGTCTGTTGGCCATCTGGATGTGTTCTTTAGAAAAATGTCTATTCAGGTCCTCTGCCCATTTTTAATTGGATTATTTGGAGTTTTTTTGGTGTTGAGCTGTATGAGTTCTTTATATATTTTAGATATTAAACTCTTATTGGATGTATCATTTGCAGATAGCTTCCCCTGTTCAGTAGGTTGCCTTTTTATTTTGTCGATGGTTTCCTTTGCTGTGCAGAAGCCTTTTACTTTGATGTAGTCTCACTTGTTTATACCTTTTTTCTTATTTTACACGATGGTAGCATATTATACAAAACATTCTACACCTGGGTTTTTTTGTTTTTGTCTTTAGAGTTTGTCCCCATGACTAAAGGGAAAAAAAGAACTTTCTCTCCATTTTTTTTTTTTTCTGGCAGCTGCACATGAATCTTTTGTACGGATGTGTTACCATTTATTTAACCTGGAAAACGCGATTTTTTTTTTAAATAAAAGAATTTTTTTCTTTGCTCTCTAAAAATGGTGGCCTTTTAAAATCTGTGTAGGAAATTATTTTAAATTACTTGCAGAACATGGCCAAATGTTTTCTCCTCCTGTGTCTGTAGCCCCTTAGCACAGTGGAATTGGAGAGCTCGAAGCATCATGCGTGGCAGGCTGGTCCTACTGCTTCCATTTATAGGTCAGCAATTAAGACTGAGGTGATTAAAAGTTTTACCAAGAGCAGCATAGCAGTTCAGAGCGTTTGTTGTTGATTCGCATTCTCAATTACATAAGAGTATTTTATGAATACATTCTTCTTGTTTAAAAGAGATATACATAATATATAAGTTTCGGTTCAAGGTCATTTTGAGCACTGCTGCCGATCTGGTTCTAATGCAGTCCTTCACCCCCCATCCCTAGGGGTCGTTTGTTCTCAGTTTGGGAATATTTTTACTTAGCATTTTTTTTTTAATTTTAAGATTTCATTTATGTGTCAGAGAAAGAGAGAGAGCGCATAAGCAGGGGAAGCAGTAGGCAGAGGGAGAAGCTGGCTCCCTGCTGAGCAAGGAGCCTGATGTGGGACTTGATCCCAGGACCCTGGGATCATGACCTGAGCCAAAGGCGGACACTTAACCGACTGAGCCACCCGAGCGTCCCTGCTTAGCAGTTTCGTACAGTATACATGCAGGCACTGGGAAAATATGGAGAGTTATTTCATAGATTGTTTTTTGTTGAGCTTTGTTTTTAAATGTAAATGGAATCATCCTACATATGTTATGTTACTCTGCAGTGGGCTTTTATTAACTCTGGGATATGCCTTGGGTCTTCCCACATTAACTAGTACATAGAGCTCTACCTCATTTTAAATCCAGGCTTCCATGTTTTGGACAACCCCTGGCTTGTTTAGGTGGTTGCCAGTGCAAGTGTTCTTTTGGGGGGGAGTCTGTGAAGGAGTGGTCGTTTTCTGATGTCTCAGCACTGGGGTCCTGCCCGCCGGTGTCTGCACCATGTGCTCTCCCAGGAGGTGTGGGAGCACTCACTGCCCAGTGCCAGCGCCCGGAACCGGCGTTGTCTGCCTCTTTAATGTATGACAGTCTGATGGGTGAAAATGGTATCTTTCGAGGATTTTAATTCTCATTTCCTTTATTTCTGATGAGGTCACACATCTATGGTCACTGTTCATTTGTGTACATCCTTTTCTATGAGAAAAAAGAGTCCGTTTTCTTACTAATTGTTTGTCTTCTGATCCGTAGTTTTTAACATGTTACTCTCTCGTGTGTCATATACTACTACCAATGTATTCTACTATACTACTGCCATAACGTTGTCTTTTATCTTACTATGTGATACTTTTGTTATACAGAAGTTTTAAAATTTTGATATAGCCAGATTTATTCCTCTTTTACCTTTGTGACTTCTTTGATGTATTTTTTTTCTGGGTATGGTATACTTCATTGATGGTACAAGGTAGGGCTCCCCAAGACCCTCCCCTTCTCAGGTGGTCTGGGGTGGAAATTGGGTAGAGGTTGGGAGATTCTCAGTGTGTTGGGGGGTGAGTTGTGGCAAGGATTCCCCAGCAGCTGAGGGCCTCTCTTCCTCTTGCGCTCCCTGGGGTTTCTGGTCTAGGGGGCTCTTACTCCTTGGAGGCCCATCTGGACCATAAGGTCCTCCACCTGGTTGTTGTAGCCAAATTCATTGTCATACCAGGAAATGAGCTTGACAAAGTGGTCATTGAGAACAATGCCAGCCCCAGCATTAAGTATGGTAGAGTGGGTGTCACTGTTAAAGTCGCAGGGCAAACCTGATCCTTGGTGGAGCCCAGGATGCCCTTGAGGGGGCCCTCTGATGCTTGCATCACCACCTTCTTGATGTCATTGTATTTGGTGGCTTTCTCCAGACAGCAGGTCAGATCCATGACTGACAGGTTGGGGGTAGAGACATGGAAGGCCATGCCAGTGAACTTCCTGTTTAGCTCAGGGATGATCTTGCCACAGCCTTGGCAGCACCAGTAGAAGCAGGGATGATGTTCTGGGCAGCCCTTCGGCCATCACGCCACAGCTTCCCAGAGGGGCTGTCCACAGGTCGTCTTGGTGGCAGTGATGGCATGGACTGAGGTCATGAGTTCCTCCACCATGCCACAGTTGTCATGGATACCTTGGCCAGTGGGGCCAAGCAGATGGTGGTACAGGAGACATTGCCGACAATCTTGAGGGAGCTGTCATACTTCTCATGGTTCACGGCCATCACAAACATGGGGGCATCAGCAAAAGGGGCAGACATGATGACGACCCCCCCCCTCGTCCCTACCCTTCAAGAAAACCCCAGGCTTCTCCATGGTGGTGAAGACCTCAGTGGACTCCACAACATGCTCAGCACCAGCATCACCCCATTTGATGTTGGCAGGGTCTTGCTTCTGGTAGATGGACATGGACTTTCCATTGAGGACAAGTTTCCTGTTCTCAGCCTTGACTGCTGTGGAATTTGCCTGTGGGTGCAATCATGTAGAACTTGATGGAACTTGTAGACCATGTAGTTGAGGTCAATGGAGGGGTCATTGATGGCGACAGTATCCACTTTGCCAGAGTTAAAAGCAGCTCTGATGACCGGGTGCCCAATACGCCGAATTTGTTTACTCCGACTTCTGCCGTCATGTCATCGTGTCTCACGGATGCTGCTGGAACTGCACTAAAAATGCAGACTGTGTCAAATGGGGAGGAACAGAGAGCCTCTTTTATGTATCTTTAAAGGCCCAGACAATCTCAAGATCATCAATATATTCTACTTCTTTCACTACTTTTATAATTTTCTTTTTACATTGAGATTTTAATTCATCTGCCTTTCTAGTTATTTTTTTTTTTAAAGATTTTATTTATTTATTAGACAGAGAGTCAGTGAGAGAGGGAACAGAAGCAGGGGGAGTGGGAGAGGAAGAAACAGACTCCCCACTGAGCAGGGTGCCCTATGCGGGGCTCTATCCCAAGATCCTGGGATCATGACCTGAGCTGAAGGCAGATGTTTACCAACTGAGCCACCCTGGCACCCCTGCCATTTTATTTTTCAATGGTATTACATAGGGATTTAACTTTGTTTTTTTGTTGTTGTTGTTTATTTTATTTTATTTTATTTTATTTATTTATTTGACAGAGAGAGAGAGATCACAAGCAGGCAGAGAGGCAGGCGCAGAGAGAGGGGGAAAGCAGGCTCCGCACTGAGCAGGGAGCCCGATGCGGGGCTCGATCCCAGGACCCTGAGATCATGACCTGAGCCGAAGGCAGAGGCTTAACCCACTGAGCCACCCAGGCGCACTAGGGATTTAACTTTGAATAGTCCTTGTTTTTCTCACTAATTTGAACTTTCCGCATATAAATCACTGTTTCTATGCATTTTCTTCCAGTGTCTTATTTAACTGTTTGTATGCTGATCACTGTTTTAATGACTGTACCCTTATAATGTATTTTTTTGTGGGTCAGGGAGGTCTTCCTAATTTTTTAATTGTCTTTCCTTGAACTTTTATTCTTTGTATGAAGTTTGAAATCAGCTTATTAAGTTTCAATTTTAAAAATCTTACTAGAATTTTGCTTGAGACCACATTAAATTGCTATATTTGTTTCTACTTGGGCATTTCTCTGCTGCCTCCCAAGGATACTCTTCTTTTGATGATTAGAATTTCAGTTTTATCCTTTTTGTTCATGCAATTACTGAAAAAATGCTTGTGCTCTTTCGTTCACATGTGCTAATGCTGTTTCATAATCACTTTTTGCTGCAGATTATAACTACACCAACCAAGGCTTATCAACTTTGGTCTCGACCGGTACCAAAATTAAGCCCTGAAGTGGGGAACTTTGCCCCTGTGGGGACTCAGAACTCCAGCGAGTTAGATGATGATATCGCAAATGAGCCAGTTCCACCCGAGATGAATGAACAAGCTTTTGAGGCCATTTCTGAAGAGCTTAGAATGGTGCAGGTAATGTTTGGTTTTAGAAAACAGAAGTAATTAGATGTTCATTGAAAACAGACTTCCGGGGCGCCTGGGTGGCTCAGTGGGTTAAGCCTCTGCCTTCGGCTCAGGTCATGATCTCAGGGTCCTGGGATTGAGCCCCGCATCGGGCTCTCTGCTCGGCGGGGAGCCTGCTTCCCCCTCTCTCTCTGCCTACTTGTGATCTCTCTCTCTCTCTAAGAAATAAATAAAATCTTTAAAAAAAAGAAAAGAGACTTCCTTTACCATTTCAACTCTGTAATCTGTAGTGTTCAAACCTATGTAATATTAAACCGTGTTTCTAAATATGGGTGTGTGAAAGCCCCTGGCCTCGTAATCAGCCTACTTTTGCTCTTGTCATTTGCTCTGCAGTATTTAGCAAGTCCCACACTACAGTCTCCTCGGGCTTTGGCTCTGTCATATGTGAAGAGACCAATCTGCCACCAGCTTCAGGTTCCAGAACTGGTTGATATGGCACAGTACTGTATCTGCTAAAGAAAATTAAAATAATAGAGAGAATCTTATGGATCAAATTTCAGACAGTTTTTGGGTATATTTGAAAGAACAGTTGAAATGTGCTTATCTAAAAAAAAAAAAAAGAAAAAGAAATGTGCTTATCTCAGAATTCTGGTGACTTATTTATTTTGTTGATTTTTTTTTTTTTTTTTAAACATTTTTCTGTTGTCTAGTAAAAACAGAGTGAGCCAGACCACCCTCAAATTCCAAAACTCTGCCCCTTCCAAGGCCTGGAGACCATTCTGGTGAAGTCACTCACATGCAGCCTTAGAAGTCTCATGATGGCTCTATGATTGAACCCATTTAATTTTAATCACCTTTTCCCTTTGTGTTTCAAATTCTTCACTTTGAGGGACCATAAGTGTAATTCTGAGACATGAGAAGTCATTAGTGCAGTCTTTTAAAATTGTTTTCTGACTCCAAATTGGCCTTTGATATCTTTGTCCATGTGAGGTTTTGAATTTTTTTTTTAAAGATTTTATTTACTTATTTGACAGAGAGAGACAGCAAGAGAGAGAACACAAGCAGGGGGAATGGGAGAGGGAGAAGCAAGCTTCCCGCTGAGCAGGGAGCCCAATACAGGGGTCAACCCCAGGGCCCTGGGATCATGACCTGAGCTGAAGGCAGATGCTTAAAAACTAAGCCATCCAGATGCCCTTAATTTTTGTTCTTCTAATGCAGAAGGAACAGTGGAATGTTTAAGAGTTCCATTAAAAAGTGTTTGTGTTGCTGCAGGAACAAATGAGTGCCCTTCAAGTGAAGTTGGATGAGGAAGAGCATAAAAACCTAAAGCTTCAGCAGCACATTGACAAACTGGAACATCATTCCTTACAATCGCAGGAGGTAAGACCAAGAGCATGGCCCCAGAAAATATATGAAACAAACCCTCAAAGCGAGAGTATTACGAGAAGAAATGACTTCGCAGAGCCTTTGTCAAAGCTTATTTGAGTTGTATTCTTTATTGTGTTACTTCACATACTGCTCCGAGGATGACACACGCCCCTAGTTGAGTTCTAGCTCACGTCGTGGATAGCGCGAATAGGTCCCTTATTGTTAGCTCGGAACAAGGCAAGACGGACGGCCCAGATGCTTACAGTGGTCTTTCCCTTTGTTGGTCATCCTCACTGTAATTCATGGGAACGGCCAGTTTTCTTCTGTCCAAGACCTTAAACTAGATTTTTAAAACAGACACAGGTAATGATTTGGAGTGTATCTTAGCATGCCAGTGTTCCTTTTCCAGTAAATTTATCTCTTTTGCAAAGCTTTTCTCATCAGAAAGAACTGATTGGGCCAGACAGCAGCAAGCGCATCTTTCACAGTTGAATGCCCTTGAAATGCAGCTTCGGGACACTCAGACTAAGAATGACTGTAAGTTCGAACAGCTGGGAGCTTTGTGATCTGAATACCGTTAACTCGCTATCTTTTGACTCCTATGAATAAGTCTTGGCCCTATGTTTTTGGTGGGTGGTTTTTTGTTTGATTTTAATTAGATGACCAGACTTGAGTCTGCATGACAATGGTAAGTAATCGTCCTATATCATAAAGGGGAATTTGCCCCAGGACAGCTTACAAACAAGGGATTGAACTGTTGGCTGAAGGTTTTAATACTGCTTTGAAAGTGAAGTGTCTTGAAATCATAAGATGAATAATGTTTTGATAGTAACAAAATAGAGCATAAATTAGATATTTGTATATATCCGTAAAGGTGGGAGTATCACTCGATTCCCAGTTTTTTCAGTGTATTTCTTCTTTCATCAGTGTTTGCAGCAGTTTATAATAAAGCCGACAAAAGACAGCTGTTGTGTTTCCTTTGCTCTAAAGAGTTACCTAATTTTATCTCCAGTTGGAGTTTTCTTTTCTTTTCTTTTTTTTTTTTTTGGAGTTTTCTTAGAAGACCAGAAGCGTTTAACCCATTTTGGGAAGTTCTGGTATATTACCAAGGAGTTTTTAATAAGTAAGATCAGGTCACTTAAAATATGCTAAGTCTCTTGATTTCTTTCCCTCATATTAAGTTTTCATGCACGTGCCACAGGAGAAACATAGAATAGTCAAGTGACCTGCAAATCAGGGACGGATGTCAACTCTTCCCTTTTTCATAGAAATATATCAAAAATCCTAATGGGAAGGGGGGATAATCTCCGTGCTCCTAGGAACCAACCACTTGTTTAACATCTTAACTTAAAATTGGTCTCTTCAACTTGTTTGTGCTGTTAGTGTGAAGATACCCATCAAAAAAAAAAAAAAAAAAAGATACCCATCAAACTTATTTGCCTACTTTGTTTAAAAAAAAAAAAAATCAATGTAAAGAAACCTGTTGAGGATTTGTTTTGTTTGTTTTTTAGTTTTGAAAAGTGAGGTGCATGACCTGCGAGTGGTTCTTCATTCCGCAGACAAGGAGCTGTCTTCCGTGAAACTGGAGTATAGTTCATTCAGAGAGAGTCAGGAGAAAGAACTGAGTAGCCTTTCCGATCGACACGCGCACGCCCAGCTACAGCTGGATAGTGTCAGGTAGAGTGATCTATGACGGTGTCCCCTTGCCTGGTTGGCCTGCCGCCCAGGCCTGCTCGCGGTGCTGGTGCTACAAACCCAGCCCAAACTAGTTAAACAAAAAGGTGAATTACTGGCCCACAATCCTAAGGAGGCCTAGAGGGGATTTTGGTTTCCGGAACAAACTCGATTGAGTCTCAAAAGATCGTCAGTGCACATTCTCTCTGTCTCTGTCTCTGTCTGTCTCTATCTCTCCCTGTCTCGGTCCCTGCTCTGCTTCCCTCCGTATGTTGCCCTTACTCTGTCCTACTGTTGAGGGCCTGCCTTTATGTGACAGGGCACAGGTCGCCTCAGACAGCAATGAAATCCTCTCTCCCAGAAGCCATGTATCAATCCCAGGGAAAAGCGGCATTGGTCTTGCTAGAGTCAGCTGCTTACCTCTGGCCCGGTCACTCATCAAGGGCTTGAGGTGATGTTGGCTCAACACAGGTGATGCGCCTTTTCCAGAGGGAAAGTTACGCTCTTACCAGAAGAAGAGGCGGTACAAGGCAGACCAAGTCAGTAGCTGCCACTGTTGTCCACAGTGACTTGCCAGAGGCTGGTGGGAGTCAGTGCTGGTAACCTTGAAACAAAGGGGTGACAGATGTAAGGTGTTTGTTTTTACTGTTCTTTTTCTTGCTCATTTCAACTTTTTATAAAACCTTTTTGTGTTTTTGATGCCATCTCATGGATCCGTGGCAATAGTTTAATAATGGACATCTGGCATGTGACACTGTGAGCATGAGAGACGTGGCAAAGGTTTAAATCTGCAGTTTGTATGTGTTTTCTGCATCCATAAGGAATTAAAATAGAGGAAGAAAACTTGAGATCCGCAGACCAAATCCATTCATTGACATGTTTTTGCTGGGCCTGCCCAGTGTGGCTTAAAAAAGTTGAGTATAGCATTCTCAAAGTTGAGAGTTTTCTTATAAAAACCTTTTAGCATCCTCTGACAATCCCTTCTGTGCCATGTGAGCGATTCCTTCCCTGTAGGACAGGGCGTGTGCTGAGGCAGAGCGCCCTCCACTGCCCCGCGCTTTTTCCCCAACACGCTTTTTCCCCAACACGAAGGCTCCGGCCAGCGGCCATTTGTCATCTCTGGTGCACTGTCGTCTTTTCTGACACGTGGCATTTGTTTTTAACATCTGAATCCCTGACTCTCGTGTTGGCTCTGTCGTAAATTAATTTTGTGTGATTTTTTTTTTTTAAAGGTCACTAATCTCACTGGATTTTCATTTCCTCACGTTTATGTCAGTTGAACTAGATCTAAAATGTTAAGAATCCACTGTATTCGAACTATGTACTTAAATTCTGTCTTAAAAATCGAGAGCATTTCCACGCTGTTTAAATTAGATATAACTTAATTTTTCTCGGTGTCTCAGGTTTGACCCTGAGTGCGTCACTCTGTGGGCTGCTTGTACTCCGTGGCTCTCCAGGCGCTGAGAAGGCCCTGGCATGAGATAGCACGATTCCACTGTGTGTTTCTTGAATCATTTGGCTGCTTTATATATACAGTTTGTATCGTAAACACACACATCCCCCTCCCTCCCGTCTTTTGTCCGTATGTCTGTCTTAGCAACTGATTTATACCATTTTGTACTTTGCTGCTTCTGCCCTGCTTTTGGTTAGTAAAGCAGATAGATCCCCGTCTAATGACCTATGTGTAAGCTGGGACACCTGTTTTGGATGGTGCAAAGTCAGGTTCATTGTTAGCAAGTTCTTGGCTGAGCTCTGGCTGTTTGGGTGCGTCACAGCATGTGCAGAGAGGAACATGGGATGAGAACCTAGAAAGCAGGAAATAATAATCATATGATTTAAGAGATTGTTCTGTCTGAGGGAGTTTACTCTCTTGCTCAAATCAAAGCCACACGTGCCATCTTAAAATCTTCCTAGAGTTGAGAGAATATGTGTTTAATAGATAGAGGTGAGCTATTGACCTAATGGCAAGTCCCCAGCTTACATGAGGGAGGGTTAGGTCCGGAACTCCCTCAAATGAATGCGTGATCCTAAACCGCCCATCAGTTACTCATGTCCCCTCGGGGCCACGGGAGGAGGAATGAGGAGATAGATGGCTACAGGCTACACCCTGTCTCTTCCATCCCCGTCACACTGCTCTGCAGTTCCAGAGTGTCTTATGTGTTTGTGCACTGTGGACATTCCACACAGCTCACGGGGAGCTTTACATCTGTCAAGGCTTCTGTAACTTGGGAATGGTCTGTAGATGGGAGAACTGGAACTGCTGATAATCTGACTGGCAGAACTACATTTAATGTTTATATTTACCATTGTAAAAATGTTTTCCTGATAAAGATTAGAAAAGGAAAAGCTTCTTGAGAGCAAGGCCTGCCTACAGGATTCCTATGACAACTTACAAGAAGTAATGAAGTTTGAAATTGACCAACTTTCAAAAAACCTCCAAAACTGCAAAAGAGAAAATGAAACTCTGAAATCTGATCTGAATGTAAGTTAAGAAGGGTATTGGTTATTGGTGCTTTTGTCCTGGATGTGTGATTGTTCCCCGGAGGACAGGGCAAGGCCTGTTTTGACCTCTTCCTAACTTCCTGTGCTGGCCCATCGTGCCTGCCAATGTAGAAGGTGCTTGATGTGTTTGTTGACTACACGTTGCTAGTAACAATTACTTAAAATCTGATATGACGTTGTCTTTTAGAATTTGGTGGAGCTTTTTGAGGCAGAAAAAGAACGCAATAACAAATTATTATTACAATTTGAAGAAGATAAAGAGAACAGTTCTAAGTGAGTGTTATTTATCTTTTCCGTTAGTTGACTGGAGTATCATTTATTACAACATTAACTTGAGTTATTTTTTTTTATTGCTGCTACCCTGTAATTTTTTTTTAAGCATTCTAAACTGAATATCAGATTCTTTTGTGTAAGAGGGTATATAGAGAAACTTATTCAATAAGCTTGAAACGAATAGCAGTTGGTGGTGATCAGAACTTAGGGCCTTCTCTAAATAAATCACAGTAATTTTATAACTGGAATGGGGGGACTGATTTTTATTTCTGTCTCTACTATTCTTTTTCTAGCTCTTCTGTTTCTCTTGGTCTCTTTATCTGAATGGCATTGTCTTTCTTCCCACTCTCTCTCAGTTCTTCCTCTTGGTGATCTCTGTCAGTCTCTTGGCCTCAGCCAACAGGATGATCATTACTCAAGTGAGAAGAAATTGCATTTGTTTATTCAACAGATACCTGTAGAGTTCTTAATATGACTCAGATTCTCCTCTAGGCCTGGGGATACAGGGGTTTATTTATACATCTAGTGGGCATACATCCTAGTTGGGAGACAGCTAACATTTAGTCATTTGTACATATACTAGGTGATCTCTCAATAAGCCAGACACTATTCTGGTAAATGCCAGACCATTTATTTAGAGGTAAGACAGTAAACAAAATATCCCCGTCCCCATGAGTTTTACATTCTAGCAGAGAGAGATAGGTAACAAGTGCTTATGTTAGCAAGCCGTAAGTGCTCTGAAGAAAAAGAAACTCGTAGCACAAAGATGGGATCTCCTTTAATAGTTGTTGAAGAAATGGGTAGACATCTGACTCCTGGTGGAACAGCCCCCCAACCCCAAGTGTGTGCTGCGCAGAGTTCTGTTGCGGTTCATCGAATCTCTTCTGCACGAGCACACTGGTTCCTGTTTCCCTTGGAAGAAGTCATGAGTAAAAATGATCATTCTTTTCTTCCAGAGAAATCTTAGAAGTTCTTGAGGTCGTGCGTCAGGAGAAACAGAAAGAGATGGCCAAGTGTGAGCAGCAGGTGAGTGATGTGTACTCTAATTCTAGCATTTGGGGTCGGTAACTTCTCTTCCTGGTGTTGGAAGAGGTGTATCAGAAAGGCGGTTTTAGCTCTCGGGTGTCGAAAACTGGTAATAAAAAGAAGGACTTGCTGTTTGGTTGTATTATCTTTGAACTCTTGTTTTTCTAACTCCCAAGTGGCTATAATCATACTTTGTTGGTGGTCCCTTAGAGGAAGCCCACAAAATCGCCTTTAACCTAGCTTGTCCTTTTCAAGTGTTATCCTGGTGAGCACTGTATAATGGGGAAAGCAGATTTCATCTCATTTTTTTTTCTATATGTGTGTGTGGTTAACTTTGTGATTTAATTCTTTTTCTAAAAATAAGTCTTTTTCCCCCACAGATGGCAAAAGTACAGAATCTGGAAGAGAATTTATATGCTACAGAAAAACTAATCCGTTCTCTGGAGAAGTCTAGAGATGCCGACAAGGTTGGTAGAGGCCAAAGCTGCCTCTCTCTGCATTGTCTTTATAAGTGATGCTTTAATGGTCCAGACTCTTGCCCCCGGGGTGACTAGTAGCTAGCATTTTCATAGACGCTTAGGCCTTGTTCATCTTCCGAGATTGCCAGAAAAGGAGGTCTTCTATTTAAGTTAATTCTCCATGTCACTGCAAGAGCAAACCATTCTGTCCCTTCTGATGGCACTGTGTCTGAAATCCATCCTTCCCCTTTTAACTAGGATGCTGTTAGTAGGACCCTTTCTTGTTGGCACTGAGTCCCATAACACAAACTGTCAAAGCCCTGCCGTTGATTTTCACCAGAATAGTAAACAAAATATAATATGTATGTCCAAGTGTAAAATTAGGTGTAAATTCATGATATACCTACGTCTAATTCACTCAGAAAAACCAAAGCAAATGATTCAGTAAAATAGGATAAAGCCATTAAAATATAAGTTTATAATAGTGTAAGGTGACATATTTTGCTAAAATAAATTTGATTTCTCTTATTGTCATTAGGAAAGACAAACTATTTGTTGTTTTAATGTCCTTAATGTCACTGGGTATGAAGATACTATTTCTATCCTCGTCAGGAAGTTGTAGCTGACCTCATGAGCCAGGTCCAGGAGCTGAGAACAGTGGTCTGTGAGAAAACAGAAACCATAGACACGCTGAAGCAAGAACTGAAGGACATAAGTGTAAGTTCTGCCACCGACGAGATACCACACTTCACAGATTCCTCAAGAGTTTAACAAACGCTCCACCAGAAAAGAGAGTTCTGTCGTCAAATCCGTTCAGAGCTACTAGTGAAAGTTCCATAGGTTTCTGGCTTTGCAGCACTTAACAGAGCCTTTACTATGTCCCCTTTCGCCTCTGGGAGGCAGCGTGGGCTGCGGCCCTGCCCCGATTGCCCCGCCCGCGAGCGGTGTTCTGTGTGTACCGGGTGGGAACCATTCATCAGGGACAGACCGACCGTGGTCTGACCGTGGTTTGTGGTAGTTAAGGGTATGTGGTGTTCCTTAATTGCTTCAAGAAAAAACAATGACACATTTTGTTGAAGTTCAGAGAGTTCACGTATAGTGACTTTTTTCCACTGCTGGACTCTTTGACCTCCTCAAGTAACTACTTTCCTCAAGTAACTATTTTCCCTTGCGCATATCGAAGTGGAATGTTGGTGCTTCCTCCTCACGTGGGGTCAAGGTGAAGGTTTTTTGTCCACGTTCGTCATTCCTCTGCTACAAAGGGAGCTTGTTGTTCTCCACATTGTTTGCAAAAGGCAGCGTCCTGATAAAAATGTGATAATAAGATGGGGTGCTGGGCTGGCTCAGTCAGTGGAGTGTGTGACTCTTGATCTTGGGGTCATGAGTTGGAGCCCCACGTTGGGTGTAGAGATCACCAAAACAAAACAAAAACAAAAACTTGAATGTGTTTTCACTGGTACCTGTGGGACTTTTTGATGTCTTTTCACCTTTCGAGTGCTTACTCTTCCATTCCTTTATCCAACAAGTACTTATTGAATGATTTGTGGTAATCTCATCATCACCTTGGAGCTCTGACTCCTTGTTATTTTAATCTAAAAATAAGCACAGTAAGGGTGCCTGGGTGGCTCAGTCAAGCGTCTGCCTTCTGCTCGAGTGATGATCTCAGGGTCCTGGGATCAAGCCCTGCGTCCGGCTCCGTGCTCAGTTGGGAGTCTGTTTGTCCCTCTCCCTCACCCCATCCCCCTGCTTCTGCTCTTTCTTTCTCTCAAATAAATAAAATCTTTAAAAAATATATAAACACAGTAAAGCAGATAGCTCTTGTATCATAACTTTGTTTTTGGCAGTGCAAATACAGCTCTGCTTTGGCTGAAAAGGACGAGTGCAAAGTGTTGATTAAGAAACAAGAAGTGGAGGTTCTGGATCTGAAGGAAGCCCTTAGGCTGAGAATACTCTCTGAGGACATAGAGGTAGGTGTTAGCACACCCTGACTCTGCTTTTTCCCTTGTTGATGTCTATGTGTGCGTGTGTGGGGGGAGGTTATTAATAAAGAACTAGAGGGCTTTATAAAGGAATAAGTCATCATTAGAGCCATTTTCCCCAGGGTTAGGCCGTTAACAGGTAACATTAAACTTGTTATATTTTATCCAGTTGATTTTCATTCATTTGTGGTGACACCTGGGAAGTTCCTAGAACTGACCCTCTTCCCGAAGGGGAGCAAAGCTGGGTTTACTTGGTAGGGTGGCAGCAGCAGGGAGCAAAGAAAGAGCTGGGTAACAAGTTAACCGCAGGCTTGCGTCTTGTGTTTTAGTTAAAGTAGGTTTTATTTTTGTTGTTGGCATATACTTATCTTTTTTAATCTTAAGCCGTACTGTCACATGGTTCAAAATTCAAATTATATAAAGCAGAATACATTCCCTCGTGTATGCTTCCAGAGATATTTTAGGCAAGTCTCATATATATTTAGTTTTCCTTTTTTCACATAGATGGTACCCCACTGAGTATATTGCTCTGTGGTTGCTTTAGAAATTAAGTTTTCTTGGGGTGCCTGGGTGGCTCAGTCAGTTAAGTGTCTGCCTTCAGCTCAGGTCATGATCCCGGGGTCCTGGGATTGACACCCACATTGGGCTTCTTGCTCAGCGGGGAGTCTGCTTCTCCCTCTCCCTCTTCCCTGCCCCCTGCTTGTGCTCACTCTGTCAAATAAATAAAAAAATATTTAAAAGACAGAAAAAGAAAAGAAAAATAAAGTTTTCTTGCTAAACTATGCTACCCATGAAACAAACTCAACAAAATACCTATTGAGCCCACCTACCATACATCCTTGCCTGGCTTGGCATCTGGGAACGGAGGAACGATTGAAACACTGTTACTTACTTCAAAATACGCCATCTAGCTTAAGAGTTAGATGTATTTAGATGTAATCAATGACCTGGGAGCACAGGAAGGGGAGGAAGAGGGTGTTGATGCTTGGAGAATTCCAGAGCGCTTCCCAGAGGAGATAAGATTTGTACAAGACTTCGCTGGGGGAGGGAAGCTTGGCAGCTGGGGATGTTTGTGGAGTGGAGCATCCCCAGCAAGGGGGGCAGTGGGGCATGTCCGGCTGGAGGGGGGGAGTCCGTGTCATGGAGGGTTTCGGGAATGTCAGCTGTATCTTTTAGGAAACCAGGACAGTATAGACTTTAGCCCAGGCCAAAGATGATAAGGCCCGGGCCCAGAGGTGCTGGTGGGGATATAGGGGCAAGCTAGAACTGAGCAGTGTCTCCTAAGTCCCGCTGACAGTCGCTGGTGTCCATAGGACGGGTGCTATGGCGGCAGGAGCTATCAGAGTGGGCACCGAGGGCTCTAGCCACGGTGACCGAAGATGGTTCTGTGTACCCTTGAGATGGACAAATAGAGGCCTGGGGCGAGTTAGTGAAATACATTTTGTACACACTAGTTTTGAGCTTTGAGAACTTGCGGGGGTAGCTATCCAAGGGCCATATAACAGTAATTTGTACTTACATCCTCCTGTACCCCAGAAGGGACTTGAAACTGCTAATGTACATACAATGCAAGGAGATTAAAACAGGCAGGTTGGGGCGCTTCAGTGGCTCAGTCGGTTAAGCAGCTGCCTTCAGCTCAGGTCATGATCTCAGGATTCTGGGATCAAGCCCCGCTCAGCGGGGAGCCTGCTTCTCCCTCTGCCTCTTCTCCCAGCTTGTGCTCTCACTCACTCTCTCTGTCAAATAAGTAAATTAAATTAAATCTTTAAAAAAATAAATAAAATAAAATGAAACAGGCAGGTGAAATCCAGGTCAAAGGAAGATAAGACGAGTAATAAGCTGTCGAGGGCACGGGCTGTGGAGTGGGACTGCTTGGGAGTCTGAGTCCTGGCTCTGTGACCCCGTGAAAATTACATTTCCCTCTGTGCCTCATTTGTCACGTTCCCGGAGCAGCGATACCAACTACTGCCTCGTGAGTAAGAGGAGAAGATGAAACGGGGTCATCCGTGGAGAGCGCTGCGGCCACTGCCAGGCACCTCGTGAGAGCTCAGTCCGCGGAAGCTGGCAGTGGTTTAGGAGGCTAGTTGAAAAGTTCTTACACAGGGTCACCTCTACTTTAATTTAAAAAAAAGAAAAGAAACTTAAAAGGAAAAGTTGGCACACAAAAGCCACAACCTCTAAGGTCTTGTACAGAGTAGAAAATGGGGACTAAACCTCTGTTGGCCACTGCCTTCACCAGAGCGCAAAGGGAAGCCCAGCTGTGTGAGTGGGGGGCAGCTGCCTGACGCACGCGCAGCGTGACTACCTAAAAGCCCGTCCTTACTCCCTTGGTCTCCTCGTGTCTCTCTTTCTCTTCCCTCCTTAAAGAAAGGGTGACTCTGATACCGAAGTATCTTAGATTCGAGTGGAACTCACCCCACAGTCAGTTTACATCCCCTTTTTACTGATCTCCGGGCTTCATTAAAGTATTTACAACTGAGGACAAAGGGGTCCTTGCCTTTATCCATACAAGAGCTCTTAGAAGTGGGGCACCTGGGTGGCTCAGTTGGTTAAGCGACTGCCTTTGGCTCGGGTCATGATCCTGGAGTCCTGGGACTGAGTCCCACATCGGGCTCCTTGCTCAGCAGGGGGTCTGCTTCTCCCTCTGACCTCTCTCCCTCTCGAAGAAATAAAGTCTTGGGGGAAAAAAAAAAAGAAAAGAGCTCTTAGGAGTCCCGAAGATTCACAAAAGGATAGACACACCCAGGGGGGGAAAAAAAGGGACACTCTCCCCTGGGAGAAATAAACCTTGCTAAAGTCAAAGAAACGCGAATTAAAAACAGAGCTTGCAGCTGGTAAATATTAAGATCCAAGGAAGATAGCAGAGAAGGGCGATGACTCACACCCTTCTAGCGCAGTTTAAGTTCAGCCTTTGGGGAGGTGGTCTGGTAATTCCCAGCTTTCATTTTTTTATGTATGCTTCGAGTTTGTGCTTTCAGAAATTAACCTGAAGAAATAATCTAGGTGTGGGAATATAAGGCATATAATATTGAAAAATTCAAATCAGCCAAAATACTCAGTGATGGGTGGAATTGTGGTATATTCATGAGATGACATTGAGCCTACCCCATGAAAAATGATAGGATAAAAGAGTGAATACAAGGAAAAATGTTTGTGGTATATCAGGTAGCTGTGTGTGTGCACGTGTAACTGATGTATCCACATTTTTCCACGCATTCTTATCAGTTACATATGTGCACACATATACATTACTATTGTATGTGACGTGTACATAACATATCCTATATATATATATGTATTCTCTATATTATACATGTTAATTCATATATAGTTATATAAGTTAATATATATATATGTACATGTAACATTTAGAAAGTTAGAGTAAGCAGATTCTGCTCTAACCTGGAAGGGATTGCATGCAGTGTACATGCAACCCACAGGACTCCTAATTCTCCCTGCTACTTTCCATCAAGCTACTGCCCTGAAACTCTGATGGCCCATGACTATGTCTCACTATCCGGTGACTGCCCAGGCCCTCCCCCAACTGGCTGAGGGGCACTCATCTTTACAGCTCTTACCTTCCAATGTATGAACAACTAGAGTCAATTGGTCAGACAGCAGGTAAGCTAGAGACCTGTGTCTGGAGTCCTCCTAAGGGAAGAGCGATCAACTTTGAGATCCTGGGGGTGAGGGGAAAGGGGTAGAATGCAATCAATCCCCAATAGAGATACCTGTATGAATTTCCTGTAATGTTTCTCTTTAGACCCGTTCACTTAAATATTAACTGCTTGGTTTGCTTTGGAATGGATTCGCACATAAGCAAACAAACAAACAAAAAGTAAAAAGTTCTTAAAAATTTCTTAACCTTGTAAAATGGCACATGGTGGTGATTTGCAAATGCTTAGTGGAGTACCCATTTATGAGAGGACTCTTCCTTTGTGGGGATTGTCCCCTGACAGAGGGATATGCTCTGCGAGGACCTGGCCCATGCCACCGAGCAGCTGAACATGCTCACAGAAGCCTCGAAGAAGCACTCGGAGCTGCTGCAGTCCGCGCAGGAGGAGATGAGCAGGAAGGAGGCCCTGATCCAAGAACTTCAGCACGAGGTGAGATCCAGGGCCTCGGCGCCTTCGCTCGGTAAACAGAAAGGGGGGCCAGTCTGGCGCTGAGGGGGGCCGGCTGCACCACGGGCCCTGAATGACTCGGCTGCTTACATGGGTTCCGACTTGCTTGGCTGCCCCTCTGCCCGCCCCCGGCCTCCTGGCCTGCACCATCACGTTCTAACGTCTGGGGCAAGGTTGTGGCTGCCTCTTGCCCTCTCGTTGGCTGTTGTTCTGTATTTTATTTTCCTCAGATGACCCTTTGGTTACCTGTGAAGCTTCAAGTTTTTTTAAACACTGTAAAGTCTGTGAGAGCGGGAGACAAGAGGGTCAGAGCAGCAACCAAGGCCCACAGACACGAGCGGCGGGTACAGTGCTTATAGCCGTAAACATTGCTGTGGTCTGGGTTGCTTTTAATGCCTTACTGCTTTCCAGATTATCACCGAAGTCCTGACAAAATAACATGAAGTCTGTATCCTCCTACCTCGGGCAGCTCGTCTGTCCTAACAGGACTGTGGGCCCCTTATGATTTTCTGCCGTGTCATCTCCCCTCTGTCCACTTTCCCCAGCTGAACCAGAAGAAGGAGGAAGTAGAACAGAAAAAGAATGAATATAACTTCAAAATGAGACAGCTCGAACACGTGATGGATTTTGCTGCCGAGTATCCCCAGGTACTTGTCAGAAAAAGTGTGTTGCGGGAAGAACGAAGTTTCGTGAGTGATAAAAGTTTGGAAATTACAAAGGCCATAGCTTCATTTTTTTTTTTTTTTATAGAAAGAGATTTTCACCAACACCTTTTCTGCTTTTTACTTGATAAAAAAGTACCGGTGTTTTATTTGTTTTACTCGGACAGGACTTAGAATAACAAGTTAAACAGCTGAGTGTTTTCTGTGTGCTTGGCATGTACATTTACAATGAAATCTTTATCAAACCTCACTTAATCGCGTATTCAGATGAAATTTAATTTTATCGTAGAGCCCTAAAACACCACCTCATTTTCAAACACATTTGGCAAAACTCCTGGAAACACAAGAACAAGAAATAGAAGATGGAAGAGCCTCTAAGATTTCTTTGCAACACCTTGTAACAAAGCTAAACGAAGACAGAGAAGTCAAAAATGCTGAAATCCTCAGAATAAAGGTAACTGCATGATTTTTTCCCATAAAACCTAATCTTTTAAAATAAACAGTATCCAAAATAAGTAAGTAAAATAGTATCTTTGTGGTTACTGATGATACAAAATTCAAAAGGCGCAGGATTGCAGGGTACACAGAAAAGCCTTCCTCCCCCTGCTGACTCCACAGTACCTAGGTGACCGTCCCTGGCGGCTCCCACTGTAGCCAGGTTCCCATGTGTAACCACGACTGGAAGCATTGTCTCCCTGCCCGTTTGTTTTTATTTTTTTTTTATTATTATT
>CM052898.1:11470227-11489305 GCA_028534135.1 Potos flavus
CCCCCCCCCACCTCCTGTTCCCAATGCAACCCGTGTATGCGCATGCTCACACACACAGCCCCGGACATCCAGCCCCCCCAGCCTGTGTCACCACTCTCCCGGTCTTTGAGTGGAACGCTTCACCTGGCTCTGTGCCCTGCTCAGATCCTCTCTCTGTAGATGTCCTGGCCATGATGAGGAAGTTCACTGATCTCACTTCTGGGCTTTGTTTGTTTGTTTGTTTTTTTGGAGAGGGGGTTACTGTTTGCCTCTCCATTGTGCTGTTCATTAGAAACCTATGTGTTAGGGTCATTGTGGGGTAGGTCTGTCTGATTTCTGCATCCATTCACTCAAGAAATAAAGATCTGAGCACATATTCCTGCCAGATACCAGGCTCCAAGGCCAAACAAAATGGGACTTGCAGGTTAGTAGAACAAAGCAAGTAAGATTGGGAGCTGGGAGAGGGGAATGGCAGGGCCTGAACTGGGCAGCATGCACACATTACTGGCCTCATCATCCCTTGTGTGTGAGCCCCCCCGCACAGTTCCTTACATTTAGCAGCTGTTCCAGAAATATGTTTTTGAATTGAACTGAACTGAAGACGGGAGAATTTAGAGGGTCAGACACAGGGCAAGGGAATGGGGTGAAAGGCGTGGGACGAGGGGAGGCCTGGAGGAGGCCGTCCCTCGCAGGGTGTGAGTTGGTGGGCAGGATTAAAGGTCCCCAGACCCACCAGCCTCCTTGTATGCCCAACCCAGAGGCCTGAGCAAACAGTTCTGCCCAACGCTCCCAAGCAAGGGACTCGTGGGGAGTCAGACCTAGGCAAAGAGCCACTCCTCAACCCCAAGGATTGGAGTTTCCCTAATTCAAAATAGAAAAGGAAAGAAGGTCATCATTTGCCTCTCCTGCTGTGGTCATTAGGGGCAGAGTGAAGGGAAGGTACAGAGTTTGTTCGAGGTGAAGTTTTCCCCATACTTGTCAGATTTCCAGTTAGCTACTTTAAGGAACAGATCCTTATTGGAAATCTACTTCCACTACTCTTGAGTGGCCTTGGGGTTGAGTAAACTCTTTATCGCAGTGTGCCTTGATTGGTTTTGAGCAGGATATTTTGAAACCCTACAAGTGTGGTTTGGAATGTGAACTTGAGTTCAGTACTTGGTGTCTGACTCTGCCGAGTGTGCCCTTGTCCGAGTGCTGGCCCAGGTCACAGGTTCTCCCTCACCAGTGAGGGGAAAGCAGAGCTCCTCTATACACTCTTTGGTCCCACACTGTTTGAAGATGGAACATTCTGGTTCCTTAAAGGAGAGTCACAGTCCGCCTACCGCACAGTCCTACTTGGTGCACCCTCCGCCGTCTAGGATATGGCCATACCCCTGAAAGGAAGCAGACAGGGCCTCCAGAGGGAGGCCTGGAATCACAGAGCTCTGGCATTGGACTTGAGCATTTGTGTAAAGAACACACACAGTAACTGGCTGCTACGTGCCAGGCCCCGGGCTAATGACAAGTCAGGGCTTCTAGACCACAGGAACCGTACGGTGGGAGAGCATAGCCAGTGTTCCCTAAAGGCCTATTACCTAAAATGAGTACCCTTCTTTTACAAACAAATAAAACTAAACCGGGTTTAGTTTTATTTGTTTTCTAGCCCACAGCCAATTAGTGGTCATAAATGGAGAATTTGTCAGGGGGATTGGTAACTGTAGACACAGAAATGGCAGTGGCCAGGAATGGAAGAGGAAGACAAAGAACCACACAAAGGAGATGTTGGAATTAGAATTCTGGTAGTCTGAACAGGCCAGCTGGTGTGAGGCCAAGAGCTCAGCGAGTCTCCATGACCCCTGGGCACATCATTCCCTGATACACTCCAGTAATTGATGTTCCCAGTAATAACTAAATCATTCCAAAGAAATGGATGGTTATTGTACTTAAGACAGGAGCAGATATAGCATCTTATTTTTTTTTTTACTGTTTTTTTATTTTTATTTTTTTATTTTACTGTATTTTATTTGTCTTTTATTTTACTTCCATGTTTTATTTTTCATCTCCACCTTAACCATCCTAATGGTTAAACTGTGTATCTGCTCAAGGACAAGCTACAGTTACTGGGAAATTTACTTACGTGGAAGGGTCTGTTCCTCAGCAAAACCACACGTACACAACATCAGTCGAGTCAAGTTATTGCCATGTGTACAATCAAGAGTGAGTAATTGACGAGAGGATACAGTCAACTAGTCTGAATATACTACGAGTGTAATGTAATCGCTGGAAATACCTACAGAGGAGCAGTGCTCTGAAATTTATTTTCGGTGATGATTGATTTCAGAAAACCACGCAGAACACTTTGATGGAGTACACAGGTTTCAGGGAGATGACCGTCGGGCCTCAGATGACAGGAGGTTATGCTGCCACAGACATGGGTGGGGCGGGATGAGTTGTAACCATCTCTGTCACACTGAGCTGTCGTGCAGGGAAAGCTGGATTCAAGACAGATCTCAGTTATCTGATGGGTAACACCTTCCTCAGACTGTGGGTCAGCGAACTTCTGTATAAAGCTAGAGAGTCGGGGCGCCTGGCTGGCTCAGTCAGTGGAGCATGTGACTCCTAATCTCGGGGTCATGAGTTTGAGCCCCACGTTGGGTGTAGAGATTACTTAAATAAATAAAATAAATCTTAAAAAAAAAGGTCAAGAGTAAATACTTCAGTCTTTAGGCTTGCTGGTCATAGGGTTTTATCACAACTGCTCAGGTGTGCCATTGTAATGCAGAAGCAGAGACGATATGTCTCTCAAGTGGTCCAGGAAAACTTGATGGGTTCAGAGCCTGAGTAGCCCCAGACCTGTAGGGCAGCAGGAAACCCCAAGAGAATGCTTGCCTGTGGAAGTGGTCGAAATGCTGCGCTTTCATCAGCTCTGGAATCCTTGTGGGATTTCATGGGATTTCTGCTTTTCATTTGTTGGCTTCTGGTTGAACGGAGCTTAGAATGTTAGAATCTGCTGGGCCCGGGTCCAGTCGCAGACACCCCTGGCTGCAGGCCCCTGCTGTCCTTCCATTTGGTGCCTCACGAGGGTATCCGTGCATCGTTCATGCCTGTAGGTTGTCGCCGGCGGCACCAGTTGTCATCGTCTTGTGGCGAGCACACGGTTGCTTTATTCGAAGATTCTGGTTGGCGGCCTGTGGGAAACCACTGCTTTTACTCTACTTGGGGTGGTGGTTCCATACGTCATGACTCCCCGTCCCTCGGCTCCCGGCACGGTGTACCCAGCATGTGATAGTCGCTCTCTTTGGTTTTTTGGTTTTTTAAAGATTTTTTTTTATTTATTTATTTGACAGAGAGAGAGAGAGAGAGATCACAAGCAGGCAGAGAGTGGGCGGGGAAGCAGGCTCCCTCCGAGCAGAGAGCCCGATGCGGGACTCGATCCCAGGACCCTGAGATCATGACCTGAGCCGAAGGCAGAGGCTTTAACCCACTGAGCCACCCAGGCGCCCAGTCACTCTCTTTGTTGAGTCAACTGCCTTTCAGCCATTAATTCATCGCCATCCTGGGGAGGGGAGGCCCTGGCCTTATTCTTTCATCACGAGCCTCTGCAACTTTGGACTCTGGAATGTCTGTCATTTGGAGGAGCGGTGCCTGCTCTGCCCGCTCAGCTTTCTGGACACGTCCTGACTCGTCATGACTACACCATATTCAGTCCAGAGGCTCTTTCTGTGCTGGGACTGAAGGCAGGGGAGGAAGAAGGGCAAAGGGCGAGGAAAGCCCAGCACAAGCACTGAAGGTTCGCCCAGGCCCGATAGAGCTCCGGCCTCCAGAAAAACTCGCAGAGCCAGCGCCGCCTGTGAATGGTTTCCGACGCTGCGAAGTGCCTGTAGTTCTCAGGGGCCCGAAGATGTCACTTGCGGTGCCACAGACCGCGCCGGTAGCCTCTCGGTGGCGCCGCCATCCGGGGTGAGCCTGCCACCGGCGCGGTTTCTGATTGAGAAACCGGCCTGGTGGTGCAACGGGCCGCACGCGTACGATAAGGAATAGGAGGAGGGAAATGTGTACTTGCTGCATCTTGCGGCGCAGGCTGTAGACAGATCAACTTTATTATCGATCCTGAGTTATTTCATTAAGTAACGTCTCCAGAGACGTGGGGCTGCAGCTGTTTGGAAGAAGGGGCGTGTTGCTCAGCCCTTGTTTTGGGAGGAATGCGTGTCTTTCCTAGAGAGATTATGCCGCGCGTGTGGGGTCCATGGTGTGTGGGCTCTTACGGTCCACGGCGTTCTTCAGGAGCACCTCCAGCTCCCGTGGGCCTCACACCAGCCCTGGGGGCGGGGGTGCTGGGGCTGTAAGGGGGTGTCTCCGCAGGGGAGGACACGAAGGCTCACGAAGCCTCACAGCCAGCAGGTGCGGAAACACCTCTGGACTCATTGTCCAACATTCTCCGCTTGACCGCATCACCTGCAAGGAGGGCAGAACTCAGGGAGTCTCTGATTCCTGGAAAATCAACTGTTTGGGCCGTAGGACTGAAAAACCTGGTTGGTGTCAAGAACCTTCCGTCTCCGGGTGACTGCTTTGCCTTTACCATTAGCTAATGCAGTAGTAAGTGAGAATGTCTTCATGGTTGCTGCTTAACCCTGGTCCTAGGTCACCAGGTCCTTGCCTCCTACTCATCCCTGTTAACCCCAGACAGCCTTCAACACCAGTCTGTGGGTTTGTCCTTGGCACAGAGGCAGCAGTGTTCATGCTGAAGAGAGTTTTCCCAGAGGGTTTGGAGCTCTGTGTCCCGTCTGGTCTTTTAAGTCACAACTGGAACATATCTGTTGACACCGTCCTCCCAGTAGATTGATCCCTTGTCAACAGCGAGACCTGAGTTCTAGCGCCACTTCTGAGTTAGTGTCCTGTGTATGCCGCTGCAGCTCCAGCTGACCTTGGGGGAGGCATTTGCCCTTGGAAGGCTCCCTTTACATATCTGCCATGCGAAGGCTTTGGGCAAGATAGCCCTATTTCGCAAAGGCTAAGTTAACTCTCGGAAGGAAGGAAGGAAGGAAGGAAGAGAACTTACTTTTCTTTTTTTAAGTAAACTCTACACCCAACGTGGGGCTCGAACTCATGACCCCGAGATCAAGAGTCAAATGTTCTACCAACTGAGCCAGCCAGGTGTCCCAAGAGCTCACATTTTATTTTTTTATTTTATTTTTTTAAGATTTTTTATTTCTTTATTTGAGAGAGCGCAAGCTTGAGTTGGGGGGGAAGAGCAGAGGGAGAGGAAGAAACAGGCTTCCCGCTGAGCAGGGAGCCCAATGCGGGGCTCGATCCCAAGACCCCAGGATCATGACCTGAGCCGAAGGCAGACGCTTAACTGACTGAGCCACCCAGACGCCCCTCATGGCTCACTTTAGAAAGGTAATTTTGTCAAGTCTCCTTTAACAAGACACCACCAATTTTCTGGGTCCTTTCTTCTCTCTTCCAGATGCCAGTATGGACAGAATAGCTTATGATGCTTATCCCCACCCACCACTTCCGAGACATTGAGCGGAAGCCAGAATACCTCCAGCCGGAGAAGTGTGTCCCACCTCCCTACCCCGGTCCCGTGGGAACCATGTGGTTTATCCGCGACGGCTGCGGCATTGCCTGTGCCATTGTCACCTGGTTTCTGGTTCTCTATGCGGAGTTTGTGGTCCTCTTTGTCATGCTGATTCCATCCCGAGACTACGTGTATAGCATCATCAACGGAATCGTGTTCAACTTGCTGGCCTTCTTGGCCCTGGCCTCCCACTGCCGGGCCATGCTGACGGACCCCGTGAGTATGTCTGGGCCGTTTTAACCAGCCCACACTCTCCTCCTCTGGCCCTGGCATGGCCAACAGCCCGCATGTTCCCCCGGACCTTGGGAGTGTGGAGAACAGGAGGGCCGGGGCTGGGGTGGGAGAGTGACCTCAGGCCCCCGGAGGGGACACCATCTGTGCCGCAGCCTCTCTGTCTTGGTTGGATGATCCCGTATGTACACTGGTGTATTTGTTAACGGAGCCTGCTACGGGAGGGGTTTGGCCCACGGGGAAACCTAGCCTCTCGTTCATTCGAAAGGCACGGTCAGATAACCATGGAGACTGGGGACAGATCAGCAGCGTGGAAAGCATGCTGGCGGGGGCGGGGGGGGTTATGGGCTGGTGGGGGGAGGGTTGGGTCAGGGCAGGGTTTCCCAGTGAAGACAGGACTACAGCAAGGTGCTCTGGAAATTAAAGCCATATCCAATTCCAGGAACCTGCACGGAAATGGCCTTCGCTTTGTTTGGGCAAGGCTCATCTTTTCCTGAAAAGCTGGACAAGCCCGTTTCAGGCGGCAGCAAGTGCCTCTTGGTGCCTATCTGTGGGTAAAGCGGTGGTGTTTTGCTTGATGACTTAGCTAAATATACCAGGCTGTGCCAGGGGCTACTGGGTGTCGTGTCCCCCCCGTAGTAAGCCCTCCGTCTGGTCGTTGTCGCGTATGGGAGAAGCGAGAGTGCGTGATTTGATAAAGTTTGAGTGTGTAGGACAAGCATATTTAAATTAAGAGAGGGAAAGCCCCGCTATTGGCCGTGGCACTGGCCACCACCCAGACCCTGTTTCTGTGAGCCCCAGGGAGAGCAAAGGAGAGACCCTGGGTCCTGGGCTCATTGCCTCCTCGAAGGGCTCCACTTCCTGCCGGTTCAGGCGAGGGCTTGAGCATCCATCCCGAGTGAGAGCAGCTTTCCTGGCTCGATTGCACGGCAGCGGCCAGTCTAGACAGCACCTCTTCTCCCGCATGTGCTGGCACCATTAATGGGGTCCTCGGTCAGCTGGGCCCTGAAGGGCCTGACGTTCTGGTTTCCCCCCTCTATCCGAAAAGGAGAGCGTTCCTATGAAACCTTTCCTAAGCCGTAAACTACAACAAGCAAAGAAGCAATTCGCATTTTGTAAAAGCAAACATCCTCTTCAGATGTCTTTCCGTTGGCCGAAACAGTTACTAAAGTGGGTCTTTCGTCAGAGCAAAGTGACGTAACACGAGCGTCGGGAAGGGGGGCAGGGACGTGTACGTGGTTCCAACCGGAGTGCCCTCCGTCTAGAGAAGACAGGTGAGGCCAGCCCGGTGCAACGGAGGCTGTGGCAGGGGCAAGCCCAGGTTGCTGCAAAACAAGGGAGGGGGCACGAACCAGTGTAGACGACGAGGACGGCTGCTGGCGGGCACAGCCGGCCAGTTGTTGCGAGAGCGGCGTCTATTTGGGGGGGATGTGGCGGGTGGTGGGCCAGGAAGACACTGACGGCGTGCCAGGCGGAGAGAGCAGCGGGCACGCAGGCATGTGGCCCCTCGAGGCACCCGGGAGCTGCGTGGGATGGTGGGACCTGAGGAGGAGAATGGGTTTGGGTAGCAGTTGGATGAGTAAGGGCGGTCTAGAGCCCCTGGGGATTTTGAGTAAAAGAGTGGCGAGGCCCCCGTTGTCATTTTATGGGGATCACGCTGGCGGCCCTGAGGAAGAGCCCTGGGGGCCCTGACGAGCAGGACAAAGTGAATGGCATGCTCACTGACTGCTTCCTACATGAGAGGGCCTTTCTGGGCAACAGCGACAGCTGTGACCAAGACAGACCAGAACCCCGGCCTCCTTGGAGCTTGTGTCCTACTGCAGGGGTCAGGCAGTGAAGACGCAAGCCAGCGAACAGGTGATTTCAAACAGCGATAAGTACTTTAAAGACAGTCGAAGAGTGTGATCGGGGTGATGTGGTGGTGACTTTTCTGGGGCCCAGGGGGGCCTCCCTTAGGGATCTGAGAAGGGCTGTGAGCGGTGCCACTCGATCTGAGACGTAAATGGTGTGGAGCTGTGTGTCAGGCAAATGAAGCCCTGAGGGCAGAGCCTTCCGGGAAGAGGGGAGAGTAGGTGCAAAGGCCCAGAGGTCAGCACGTGCTTGGCATATTTGAGGAACAGGACTAAAATGACTAAAACTGGGGTGACTGCCACGTGAGCGGAAGCCAGAGGAGCTGGAAGAGGCGGGCAGGACGGCAGAAGCCAGATCGTGCAGGGCCTCGAGGCCCTCATGAGAGCTTTGCTCTTTACTCTCAATGCAGTGCGAAGCCATCGAAGGGGCATGACATGACCTGAGTTTTAAAAAGACAGTGCCTTGTGCTTGTAACGGGGGTTTGAGGTAGAGCAGAGACCCAGGAGGATTGGAGGGATGGCAGTGGTCCCCACATGGCATGGTTGGTGGCTCAGATTAAAGTGGGACCAGTGAGCTGGACAGAAGCCGTTGGATTTGGAGTGTATTTTAAGCCACTAATTCTCAAACCTGGCTGCACGTTAGAATCCCTTAGGGAGCTTTGAAGGAGTACGGACGTCTGGGCCCCACCCGCAGAGATTCTGCTCTGATTGGTTTGGGGTAGGGCCCTGGGTTTCGGGGTGCTTTAAAGCTCCAGGTGTCCTCTGTGTTCAGCGAGGTCTGAGAACCACTATTCCGAAGGGCTGACAGAATGGAGAGGGACTGGAGAGTGTGCCTTCCAGCGTCTTGGCTTGAGCAGCTAGGAGATTGCTGGTGCCATTTATTAAACGGGAGAGTCGAGAACAGATTTTGGAGGGAAATCAAGGCTTCTGTTCTGGCCAACTGTGTCTATATTACACGTAAGCAGAGATGCCAGGTGGGCGGTAGAAAGCCAGGTCTAGGGCTGGTGGAGGGTCAGGATCAGCTTCGTGCGGCGTCATTGATGTCTAGAAGGCAACGTGCACCAGGGAACTGGATGTCAGGAGGAGGACGGTGGGAAGGCTCTGGCCTGGCATTCCAGCTGCCCTCACACGCCTGTGTCCTTTTCCCCCACGTTGACTCTCGTGGCCTCTCCGCGGGTCTCTTGCATTTGGATGATTCGGATGAGTCTCACAGCTTCCGATCGCCAGTGAGTAAGAACCGTAGACTATACCCCAAACACCAGTCAGCTTCCCATCGGTGTGTTTTGCTGGTGGCCCCAAAGAAAACTGGGCCCCCAAATGAAGCATCCATCAAATATCTACCATTAGTAAGGGGAACAACTCCAGACATGTCCTAAAGGCATGCCCCACCTCGCGCTCTCCAGCCACCTATTTTTCCTCTTTCCCAGCACACTGACATGTTATGCAAAACCCAGTCCTATGCAAAACCCAGTGCGTCTGGAGAGAGGTGGGAGGCCCTGGGGCCGCACAGGGAGCCTCGATCTCACACTGAAAACAGATCAAATTGGGGGTTCCTTATTAACACTGCAGGACGGGTGTGTTTTTAGGAAGGTGCCACTGCAGGGTCCTAAGGCACTCCCTATCAGGATTATAATGTTTTGTATCTCAGGAATTCATGTTGCATATAATTCTTCTCAAACAAACTGTCTCCATGGGTTATAAACAACATATAACAATGTATGCATTATCATTTGGGTTTGTTAGTATTACTAGATTATATTTAAAAAAAAAAAAATCTCTTCTCGTCTCCCCCAGATAGTTGCTAGACCCCTTCCAGCTTTGAAATCTCACCGCGGTTGGACCATCAGAACAACTGTAACCTCCCGCAGCTTTCTGGACCGGTTAGCAGTCATTCCCCCCGCTGCAGTGGGAAACGGGTCCATGCAGAGCTTGAGCAGAAAGGGGAAGAGGGAAATGCCTCACAAATGGAGATGAAGCTCCCATGGGAAGTGAGGTCAAAGGAATGGGCCTGGAAGGAGCGGGAAAGGGGCCAAGAGGCCCTCACTTGGCAGGGGGGCTAGCCTAGAGGCGGCATGGCGCGGGCAGAGCCCAAGGCAGACCAGGGTCTGGTCTCTGGTGCACTCACTTGCTTACACTGAGGGGGAGTCATGTCAGGGAGCTCTCCGTGTTCCCGAAACACTTCAGAGGTCTGGAGGGCGCTCTCAGCACCCGGAGGAGGCAGCCTCTTAAAAATAAACCAGGCTCAAAGACTCTTACCTTGCTACCCATCTCCCTCCCCACCCCAGCCCCAGCATCGCTGCTTTTTCCTTTCCTTTTGCAGATACATTTTAATTCCTCATCCTGTGAGCTTCCTCAGGAATTTAAAATTTAAATCTGTAATTTTAAATCTAAAATTTAGATCTGGGACATCTGTCTGTCTCCGGAAGCTGCTTAAAGCCGAGAGGCCTAGCTTGTCCCATTTGGCCCCAGCTGCCAGGAAGCTCAAACCCAAGCCGCTGTGCAGTCGTAATAATCGTATCATCCCTTCTGATCATTTACTAACTAATCATTTACTAACTCATCATCGTAAATGATACCAAATCTGAGATTTGACAAAAGGAGGCATATAGGGGCACCTGGGTGGCTCAGTGGGTTAAAGCCTCTGCCTTCAGCTCAGGTCATGATCTCAGGGTCCTGGGATCGAGCCCTGCATTGGGCTCCGCTCAACAGGAATCCTGCTTCCCCCTCTCTCTCTGCCTGCCTCTCTGCCTACTTGTGATCTCTCTCTGTCAAATAAATACATACAAAAAAAGGAGGCATATAAGTCAATTTAATTACATTGTTAAAGAAAAGAAAATCCATCCGTCTACCTGCCCCACTGCCCCTCCCTCCCTTTGAATCCCATCTTGTGAAAACCTTGCTATACACAAGACTTCATACGATGGTCTCAGACCACTGCAGGCCTCTGTCTCAGTTTTGCCTGCCAAAACTCATCCCCCTGCAGCTGACATTCCCTTCTGGAGCCTTTCTCCGTGACCTCATCGATTACATACTGTGTACAGAGTTGGTTAGCAAGTATTTACTCGGGCCGGTGGCATGGTGGCACGGCCCCCAGGAACACAGAGGCGGGCTGGCACTGCGCCCTCCCGCAGCATGCCGGGTAAGAGGCCGGCACTGGGTGCGGCCAGAGGTACTGACCTGTTCCCCCAGGTCAGATCAGTTGCCTCGAGGGTCATCCTCCCTCATGTGCCAGGTGGCTTCTCGTACCTGCCACTGAGCAACTTAGAAACACCCACTGAAAAATCTTCCTGGCTCCAGAGCGAGGAGAGCGACCCATTTGGGGATTACCCACCTCCCACCTGTCTGCGGAGGAGACAGGTGGCCTGTGACACAGGCCTGGGGCTGGTCACTGTGTCCCTGGCAGAGCTAATCAAAGGAGAGTTTCTGCCTGGACAGCAGGTGTGCTCATTCCTCAATCCTAGGGCCCCTGAAACACTTGAAGCAACTTTCATCCTTGTCACTTCGAATGCATGGGGATGTTGAGTCCTTGGACGCGTTGGTATTTCTTTGGAACTTTCTCTGTTGCTTTCCATCGTGTCCTTTTTACACTATCATATTATCCTAAATACGTACTGAAAAAAGACTGAAGTCTTTTTTTTTTTTTTAAGATTTTATTTATTTGACAAAGAGAGACATAGCGAGAGAAGGAACACAGGTAGGGGGAGTGGGAGAGGGAGAAGCAGGCTTCCCGCCGAGCACGGAGCCCGATGCGGGGCTCGATCCCAGGACCCTGGGAATCCTGACTCGAGCCAAAGGCAGATGCTTAACGACTGAGCCACCCAGGCGCCCCCCTCCACCCCGCCCCCGTTTCAGTCTTAATATTAGCATGCCGATATAGTTGTTGGCAGGAGAATGATGTTATCACATCAAGACAACTATAAAAAGCCTCTTCAGTCAGCGTCTGGTAAATACCTGAGTTGTCTTCTGATAGAGATGAGGGTTCTAGACTGGGATCGCCTGGGTCCGAATCCTGGTTCTGCCATTTGTTAGCCATATAATCTTGGGAAGTTGCTTGATTTCTCTGCTTTAGTTACCTCATCTGTAAAATGGGGAATAACATAGTCTCTGCCTCATAGGTTTATTGGCAGAATTAACTGAGAAGATACAATAACGTGCTTGGAACCGTGCCTGGGATAGGAGCACTCAATAAATGTCTGTTGTACCATCATTATCCTTCAGCTCGGGTTTATTGAAAACACGCCCGTGCCAGGCCCTGGGCTGTGCACTGGGCTGCAAGTTGAAAGACATTGTCTCTTGTCATCCAGGAATTTACAGCCGTTGCACGATCAGTGTGTACTTAAATGATAGGTGTTACAAGACAAATAAAAACAGGCCCAAGCAGCAAAGGCCAAGCAATGGCTTCTGTCTTGGGTGCGGCCCGCGGCCTTGAGGAAAAAGGCAAAGGAAATGATCCCAGGGTGGGTTTTGGTTCCAGTGCGAGAGGTGAGCAGGTGCCTGGCAGGCCGGGCGGAGGTGCTGACGTGGGGTCCCTGGAGGCCCAGGAGGAAGACTTGGAGGGCACAGTGCCTTTGGGAAACTGCAGGCAGTCCACAGGGATGGGGGGGAGGGCACTGGATCAGTGGTCCAGGGCTGGGTTGGGGCAGCCCTGCACCAGCCCCGCCCAGGAGCACAGACACTGGGAAGGCATCCAGGCAGGGAGAATAACATGGCCGGATTCCCATTTTAGAAAGTTTACTCTGGGAAATAGTTAAGGAGAATGGACAGAGGTGGGAGATGCTCTAACGCCTGGGGCACGTGAGGATGGGCCAGAATGAAGACCATGACGGCAGCACGGAGGGGAGGACGTGGGATTTGAGGCACAGTTTGGGGCCAGTATGCGGGGCAGAGGGTTTGGAGAGCTGGGGATGGCTGCCGGATTCCTATACCGAATGCACGGTAACCGGATGTCCCATGGGCCAGGGAAGGGAGAGTCGGAGAGAGGGTTTGGGGAGAAAGGAACGGATTCAGTTCTCACATGGTGAATTTGGAGGGTTGGTTTTCTTTGGCTTTAATGCCTCTTGAACAACCAGGTAGAGATGTCTGCAGCTAGAAAAAAGGTCTGAGTTGGAGAGTTGGAGCCGGGGATTGAGCATCACCACTGGGGGCGATAGGGAGGACTGTCGGGGGCAGGGCGTGGGGGAGGTGCAGAATGAGCAGGGGAGAGGCCTAGTAGGGATCCCTGAGGAGCACTGGGGTCCAAGGTGGGCAGCATCCCAAGGGAGGGCAAGGGGCCCAGGCCCAGAGGCGGGTGGACACCCAGAGGGAGCAGAGCAGCCTCAGGAAAGAATGACAGAAGGGACTGGTGGTCATAGGAGATCCGAGGGAGATGAGGGCTTAGAACCGACTTTTGGGTTTGGTCATGGGGAACCGCACAGTGACGTGGCGAGAGGTGTCCCTGGTGTGGAGATGCCCAGTGCTGGAGAGCAGTGAACTGTAGTAAGGGAGAGGTAGCAGAGACGCAAGTGCCCATGACCTCGAGAAGCTCAGGTGTTCGGGGAGGGAGAGCCTGGAGTGTGCGCACATCACAGGGGAGAAACTTTGAGGTAAAAGTCTGCAGCTCCTGAAGACCAGGATTAGCTGAGACCCTTACCCAAGCAGACTTGGTTTCTCTAGAATAGAAAAGGAACTGGGTAGGGGTCAAGGAAAGTACTAGAAGTTTGGGCTAGCCACTGAGGAGAATGGTTGCTAGAGCCATATCACAGCTCGCTGCCCCAGATTTAAACAGATGCCACTACGGGGCCAGATACATATTTTAGAAACATAGGAACTTTACGGACTTATAAATTCTTCAGTGTTTGCAGCTTGCTGTGCACAGAGAAAGGACTGGAAGAATAACCTCCAAAATGTTAATTATACAAATCTATGGGTGGTGAAATCAAAGGATGGGTTTTCCTTTTTCATTTTCTCACCTCTATATTTTTGTAAGTCATAAACAAGTATTACCGTGGCAGTGAGGAAAGAAACATTGCTATGTTGTGGCCTGCCGGGCTACAGTAACAAGGAAGCTTCTGGACCTCCCCGTGAGATGCTTAAGAAGGGGGGTTGACGGTTCTCCGTGGTGCCAGCGAGACAACACTGGCAGAAGCGTCTCAGCAGGCCTTCCGACTGTCCAGAATTGTACCCAACAAAATTCCTGACCATGAACTAATCACAGGAATTCCTGAAATCTTTGGAGATAAGCAGAGAAGAGAATATTCTTTTTAAAAAGAGGAAGAAAGGAAGAGACAGGAGACGTTTGAACCAGAGGCAGGGAAGGGCCCGTGTCACGGTCTGGTCGGTGTCAGGGACTGGCCCGGCTGGTCTCTGGCTCTGAGAGGGGCTCACTGCTAGAGGGGCGCACTGTTGTATGATGTCTCCCCTCGCGGTCTGGAATGGCAGGCGATGATGAGGGTACCAAACGAGGGCTCCGGTGGCCCTTTGCGGTATTGGGGTTCCCTCTTGTAGCCCTTTCTGTGCGGCCTCCCAAGGTTTACAGCAAGCTCTGGTGGCTGGGGTCTTAAAAACTGGATTTGGGGTGGGGGGCAACATGGCCCTTCATTTAGGGTAACTCGGCCCCCTTGCTTTATCTCCTTGGGCCAATGATGTTCCTCAGGGCTTTTCCTTTGTAGGTAAGACGAGAGTGATGTCCAGCTGTGGTTTCATGGCTTCAGGATTCACAAAAGGTCACTCGGTTGCCCAAACTCAGTGACTTTTTACATTAAAAGTAATTAATGTGCCCCTCTGGGCCTCTGTGGGGCCACCTTCTCTGCCTGGGTGCCCTTCCCAATCCCCCTTTAAAATCCGCTCCTCTGGGTGGTCAGGGCCCTGCCTTGCCTTTGGAAAGACTTCTAGACCCTGCCCTTCCCTGGTGCCTCCAGGCAGGGCCCCAGATATCCCCAGATGAGCTGGTCATAGCCTTTTGATTATAAAATTCAGGAAAGCTGGTCATATTCCTACTTTGGGTAGCTCCTTCCTGGGGTGTATTTTTTTTGCTCGTATTTTTAGTGAGTTTCTGGTTGCAAATGCCACGTGTTCTTATTAGGACATTTAAGAAATATGGTCCAGAAAGTACATCTTACCTGTGATCCTACTCTGTGAAATAACCGTTAATAATTTTGCAAGTGTCTTTGTCTTTTATATATACAGTTGACGCTTGAACAATGTGAGTTTGAATTACCTGGGTTCACGTATACATGATTTTTTTTTTTATAAATGCAGTCCAGTACTATAAATGTATTTTCCTTACGATTTTCTTAACATTTTCTTTCCTCTAGCTTACTTTATTGTAAGTAAATACTTTATCGTATAGTATATAATATATATAACCTACAACATACGTGTGAATTGACTGCTTACATTATTGATATTCTGGTCAACAGTAGGCTATTAGTAGTTAAGTTTTGGGGGAGTCAAAAGCTAAACGTGGGTTTTGTCTGCACGGGCCCCTAACCCCTCCATTGTTCAAGTGTCTAACTGTGTCAAATCCGTACCAGAATGTCTTATATGCCATATACTGTTGAGACGACTACATTTGCCTTCAACAATCTGTCATAGACGTTCTCCATATTAATAGCTGTGTACTTTTATAGCATATTTAATGTCAGGAGATGTATCCTAAATGGCATGCTACATACCATAGAGTCCTTGCCTACCAAAGTTTGTTTGCTTTTAAAATTTTTATCTTAGGGATGCCTGGGTGGCTCAGTCGGTTAAGCATCTGCCTTCGGCTCAGGTCATGATCCCAGAGTCTTGGGATCGAGGCCGCATCAGGTTCCTTGCTCAGCGGGAAGCCTGCGTCTCCCTCTGCCCCTCCCCCTGCTTGTGCTCTCCTCCTCCCCCGCCAATAAAGAAATAAAATCTTAAAAAAAAAAAGAAAAGAAAAGAAAATATTTATCTTAGGCTTTTCTGGTACCTGACTGCATTTCGCAGACCAGATTTTTTTTTCCGCTTTTTTGAACATTTAGAAAAAATGTTAATGACGGTTGAAAGGGTACAAAAGATAAAACCGATGATATGATGATACGATGTCTTCACTCCCCTCCAGCCTCATAAATAAAACATCATAAAGACAGTTTAGCGTCTTTGTATCCCCTCCCCACCACCACGGAGGTGATGGTTACCCTGAATCATGTGTAGTTTTCAGCATCTTTGGTGCCCACAGTGCCCAGGATCCACATTTCTAGAAGTTTCTTCTCAGGACCGCATCTCTGTCCCATTCCAAATCCTGAGCCTCCACCAGTGAGAAGAGCATTCCTGTGGATGAGCAGTCCTTTGGATTTTCTCGTTCCCTGTTCGTTGCCCCGTCGCCCTCAGGCAGACCGGGGAGAAGCGCGCACTGTTCCCAGTGAAATCAGCCACGCACTGCCCGTCTCAGGCGTGAGCAGGTCCTCGATGAGACAGGAAAGCACAGGTAATAACAGATAAAGAGCTGGCGACAGGGGTCCGCAGGGGAGAGTTGGGGAGCCCAGCAGAGAGCCACAGGAGGGGTGGGGTGACGGGAAGGAGGAGAGGGGAGCACTCCTTGCCTCCCCAGAGAGGCACCCCAGGGCCTCTTTGAGACAATTGGAAAATCTTCTCATAATTGAACTGCGGTGCTGAATCTTTTCTCTGCTGCCAGGAAGACACCCCCCAACATGCCCTCTTGCTCCAGCGCTCCTGTTCTACCCGCGACCGCCAGACACTGGCTGGCTTCTCACCCACAGAAATTTATTTCCCGCAGCTCTGGAGGCTCGGAAGTCCGAGATCAAGGTCCTGGCAGCTTCCGTGTCTGGGGTGGGCCCACTTCCTGGGTCGTAGACGGCCATCTTCTCATGTCCTCATGGGGCGGAAAGGGGGAGGGAGCTCTCGGACGGCTGGTGACAGGGTGCTAAGCCCATGACCTGATCGCCTACGTGCAGCCCCCATGACCGAATCCCCTCCCAGAGGCCCCACCTCCTAATGCCACACGCTGGGGTAGTTAGCCTGTGACTCTCGGGGAGATGCAAACGTTCAGGCCACTGCCCTGCCATATGCTGAGCACTGTGTCTGTGGCGAGCATCACCTAAGCCCTCTCTGCGGGTTAACTGCACCTGCGTCTGGTTGGACCCTCGCAGGGACCGCCGTTGACCAGCTCTCTAGCGGGACACCTGGGGGCATTCACCTCCTCCCTTCTCACACCTCTCCACCACCGCAGGATTCATCTGGTTCCCTGCCCCTTTTGTTTAGATCTGAATTTCCTCCCCACTTCTCCCCCACCCTCGCAGCTCCGTGTTCACTTACTGGGCCATCGGCAGTAATCTCCTAACTGGTCCGTGGGATTTTTCTTCTCTCCATCTTATCTGACCCACGCAGCACAGGCAACTGAGTTCTCATCCTCAAGATGTTCCTTGAGGGCTTTGGGTGGCCCATGAAGAGGACTCCTGTCTCAGCCTTTAGCATTCGCTCTGCTCAAGCCAGCCCTTGCCCATCAGCCCAGCCTCTTTGCTGCCACCGCATACCCTGGGCTCCACCGTGCCGATTTTCTCGCCTTCCCCCAGATGTGCCGTGCTCACTCTCCTTCTCGTCTTTCCCTACGCCCCTCCGCTTGCCGCAGTCCCTTTTCTCCCTCAGGCCCCCCTGGCAAACCTCTGTGCACGCCTCAGGACCTTCCTCTTGAGGGGTGCATGCGTGGCTTAGTTAAGCATCCGACTCTTCATCTCAACTCAGGTCTTGATCTCAGGGTCGTGAGTTCAAGCCCTGTGTCGGGCTCCATGCTGGGCACAGAGCCTACTTAAAAAACGAACAAACAAACAAAAAAAAGCCCTCGCCTCTTAAAACTTCTGTGATTGCCTTGGCTAGTTGGCAGCTGCTCCTTTGTGCTTCTGCCGCACAACTGTCTTCTAGAATATTTGTTACTCAAAAGACTAGGAGCCTCCTGAGACAGAGACCTTGTTTGATTCCCGAATCCACAGCAGTGAGCACAGGAGCACAGGCTGAGCACCAAGTAGGCGCCTGGTGAAGATGGGTTATTGGGACCTGGCTTAGGCCCGGACATGGCCTGTTTTCCTTCTGCTCAGATGGGCATGCAGCCCCGGTAGAGTCTGGTGGCATTTTGGGTCTGCCACGCAAAGGTGTTGAGAGAACACAACTCAAAGTATTTACAAACATACGAAAAGGAGGGGCACCTGGGTGGTTCAGTCGTGAAGCGTCTGCCTTCGGCTCAGATCATGATCCCAGGGTCCTGAGATCGAGTCCCACATCGGGCTCCCTGCTCAGTGGCAAGCCTGCTTCTCCCTCTCCCTCTCCCTCTGCCGCTGCTCATGTTCCCTCTCTTGCTGTGTCTCTGTCAAATAAATAAAATCTAAAAAAAAAAAAGCATACGAAATGGGTGGGATAGCAAATTAGAGGGCAGTTCCTGTCAAAAATCGAGTCAGAAATCTGAGGGCAGTGGCTCACAGTTGCTTTTGGATTCATATGAACCAAATACAGATTACCAATGCTTCACAACAATAGGATTGGTAAGAAAATAAAACCTGATTCTAGTTTTAACGGTAATTTTCCTCAGGGAAACTTTTTTGTCCCGTAAGTGTCCGTCGGTGTTGGCATAATTCCGAACACACGCATTGTTGGGGTGAAAATGTCCTGTCCGAGTGTGTAATTGTTGCTTCCGAGTGACCATCCCCACTGTGGAGCATCAGAACTCCTGGCAGCCCTGGCCCAGCCCTGAACGCCTTTCCTCTTTCTCACAGGGAGCAGTGCCCAAAGGAAATGCCACTAAAGAATTCATCGAGAGTTTACAGCTGAAGCCCGGACAGGTGGTGTACAAGTGTCCTAAATGCTGCAGCATCAAGCCCGACCGAGCCCACCACTGCAGGTACCCGTGTGCCCCCCATCCCCCACCTCTCACATGGTCCGGAGCAGCACCCCGACCCCTGCGTCCCGCGCGGGTGCCCTCAGCAACAGGACTTCTGAACGTCCCCCGCTCTGGGCACCTGGCCACCGTGACTCCCTCCCGATCTCCATGAGCTCTCACTAGATTGGAAAGGGCATTTGGTGTGGGCTCAGGACACCTATCCTAAGACTTGACTCTGCCTCCCCTGACGAAGGACCCTGCCAGGCTCTTGACTCCCGCCACCTCTCTGTAAAATTGAGGGGTTCCTGCTCTTCCTGCCTCACAGCTTTATTACTTTATTAAGGGCACAGGAGACAGAGCTTTGGAAAATCGTTCTGAGTGTCCAGTACTTGACCCATTTAAGAGGTGGGCCCTACTCACTTGACTTTCAGAGGGAAACGAAGGGGCTATGCCTGAATGGAGAGGTTTCTTTAAAACTGAACTTCTACAGGTTGTGACTGTTGTGGGATTTGGCCAAAAAAGCCGTTTCCCCGTCTCATCTGTAGTGATCTTTCCCTTTGGTTTTCAGATTTCTTCATTGTTTTGAGTCTTCTCAGCGAGAAGACATCTAGCTAAAAACTGCGTTTTATC
>CM052898.1:11489805-11510989 GCA_028534135.1 Potos flavus
AAAAAAAAAAAAAGTAGTAAGAAATTTGAGGAACCTTGAGATGAATGACTACATCTTCTAGTTTAGTTTGAGTTCACAAGGCTAAGCCGTTGACCAAGTAGATTCTTTCATGAGCCTAAAGATAGAGCAGATTTTGTGGCCTGAGAGTGAACCTCCTGGCGAGGAACAGCCTGGCTGTCTCTGGGCCTCGGTCCTGCATGAAACAGGGTGGGGCTTTCGAGATACGTTTAAGTAAATTTGATAATGGATGGAGCACATCTAGCTAGAAGATAGCGGGGGTCGTTGGCAGGTTAGGGTTGTTCTCAATGCTGCCGCTAATGGGTAAAAACAATGAAATTACAAAGTCCATTTGCTTTTCCTCATCTCCGGTGAGTGGGATGTACCTTCTAGTGCAATTCCAACCCAGTCGGTGATTTTGCCGGTCCGGGTTTTGAGGAGGTGGGAAGCGGTAGCCTCCAGTCCTCGCTGAGTGAGAGGCAGGCTTCACAGCTGCCCGGGGAGTTGCAGCCCTGTGGTGCGGAACTGAGGGGTTCCACCCTGTGTCGGAAGGACTTTCTGTCTTTTCCTTCCCCCAAACACGCCGAAGACACGAGCGTTGTGGTGCACTGTACTTGGCCTTCAGTGACCCTGCCTCTGTTCCTTGTCCGCATTTGCACACACTCGTGGTTTTGTAGCAGGCTGGCCCTGTGAGGGCTTAGTTCTCTCGGGAAAGCGTTTGCAGAATGGATGAGTATTGGGACGTTGTCTCAGGTTAGAACCAGTGCCCCTCCTCCGTGGGCAGAGGATACACGGTAAGCCGGCGTCTCAGGGGCGCACTGCGTCCCTGTCATCTGCAGACCTTTCCTTTTAAGGAAATATCTCTAATTCATTAAAAACTTTTGCTTGGCAGCAAGAGAGGAGCCTAGGGTCTTTGAGCCCCTGTTACGTGCCGGGAATGGTAAGGATGTGCTCTTGTTTCGTCCTTGCCGAGAAGTAGGGCTTCTCTTGCAGAGAAGTAGGGCTTTGCTGTACCAAGGGGGAACCTGACGCTCAGGACACAAGGCCAGCGAGTGGCAGAGTGTGAGACCCGCGCTGCCCGACCTGGGTTACCCTGTGGCGTGGCGCACCAAGAGGAGCCCGAGCAGGCAGACCTGAGGCCTGGAGTGGGTTCGTCCTCTGCCCCCCAGGGAGGAAGGCGGGCAGGGGGGCACCTGCCCTTTGGGGGCCCACGGGCCCATCAGGTTTAGCATCGTGCCCTCTTGATTTCCTCTCTTGCTGATGAGCCAGAATGTTGGAAATCAGAGTTTGTGGCAGGCCACCATGTCACAAGCGGGAGGGCTTCTGTGTCCCCGGCTGCCGAGGAAGGGGGGCGATGTGCTCCCCAGGGTCCCTTCCAACAGGGAGATGCCACAGCCACTAGAGCGGATGGCAGCATTTCCCTAGCACCTTCTCGGCGTGAGGCGGGCACGGGGACATCGGAGTGGGAGATGGTGGTCTTCAGCCTTGACTGCTCGTCAGGACCGCCTCAGGTCTGGAATGGGACGCGCACGCCAGCGTGTCACCCCCCACGGTGCAGGAGCTCCCCAGGTGGCTGTGACGCCCAGCCAGGCTCAGAGGGCGCCGCTGTCGGCGGTGCAGACGGAGGACGGGCAGCACACGCCCTTGGTCTGGGAGGCCGGCCGCGGGGAGACCAAGGCGCAGAGTAGTGTCTTCGAGAAGCACTTAGCTAACGCTTCCCGTGTGCTGGACGCGCTTCTGAGGGCTCTGTGGACATGAGCTCCTTCAGCCTGTGGGACGGCTCTGTGGGACAGTTGGGACCTTCCCCCTCCAGGAGGCGCGGAGACGTCAAGTAGCCCCCGGATGACTGGCGAAGACGGGAATCCTAACCGACGGTGTGAGTCAGGAGTCCCGCTGGAGCTCTCGCTGTGCGGCGGTCTGTGTCTGAGCCCCGTGGGGAAGAGCTAGTCCTCTGCTGGGCACAGAGCCGGGCGCTGGCAGCGGTGGGTGGGGGGCTGGGGGGTGGGAAGGCCGGCGTCCGCCCTGGAGGCGGAGGCCCAAAGAGCAGGTAGAAACTCGCACCTGCACAGGTGCCGTGTGCGCAGGAAACGGGCCGGGTGTAATTGTCGATTTGGAATCGAATTTGGGAGGCCCGGGCTCAGGGCCTGTGTGCCCTGCGTAAGTGACCACCAGGCTCTTCCTTCATGGTGGCACTTTTACCCGGACTGTTCGAGGGAGGACCGGCCAGCACGATGGGGTCCAGCCCTCAGGAGCGCACGGCGCGGGTGCAGGGGAGACAGCACGTGGAAGGACACAGCTCTTCTTTCTACGTGTCACTGCCTCCCCTTCCTTTCTTTGGGGCCACGGGCCAAGGCGTCACTGAGATAAGGACAGAAGGATGTGTCACCTTCCACTGAATACCGTGCTCTGACCTTTCCGGCTGAATGAGCACACGGAAGCGTGGTCAGTGCTTTTGCTCTTGGGCAGGAACTTAGTTTTTATGGCACCGGGTGTACAGCGTGGCGTGTTTGTTCCATGTTCGAGCAGCAGCTGTCCGTTGGTGAAAACATGCAGGAGGACACGACGCTAAGAACCGTGAACCTAGTGGCGGCTGCAGCATCAGTGGCCACCGTGATTTCCCCGTTTGGAGGCCGGGTTTATGTCGGCACAGAGGGGAGTCACACTCGGGAGCCATTTGGGACAAAACAAAGGTGATCATTTCCTCCTTGAGTGCCGACCCAGCTGGCTGGTGGGCCAGTTAGAGGAGACCCGCCACAAGCTGGGCCTAAGCGGTGGCCCCGCAGCCGGGGCCAACAGTGACCTCACCCGCGGGGCGCAGGCTGGCACAGCCGCCAAGGAGCCTCTGGCAATGAGGGTGAATGCAGCCGGCGTCCGCCAGGAGAGCGCCCCCACGTTCTTCTCTTTATCTTGTGACAGGCAGCATTTCATGGGAACCAGTGTCCTTTAACTGGTATGGTACTTAGAGCAAGAATTGACGTTTGCTTTTCCTCCCCACCTCGCTCCCTGCCTCCCTTAGCTGCTGGAATGTGATGGGAATTTGTTCGACACCATCTGCATTGCTGTGAAGGCCGCTCTCTTCAACACAAGGTGAGTCCTCCTGGAAACAGCTGCAGGGGCCTGCGCGGAGCCCGAGTGGACACTGCTGATGGGCCGCTCGGGACAGTTCTACCAGAGGGGACAGGGGAAGGTGACCAGGGGCCTTTAGCATTAAACATGGTGGCACTTCATGATAAGTTCCAGATTTCACAAGGTGAAACTCAATATATATGTGTATTTCTGTATTTGTTCTTTATATTGTTATTTTCATAAGTAAGCACGTCCCATGTAAAAGAATACTAGAAAACCACAAAGAAGCAAAAAGAGCGGAAAACAACTCCAGGTCAACTGTCCAAATACCGTAGCTGGACGCAGCTGCTCGGGAGCCTGGGTTTGGCCTGTCGTGGGCTCTGCTCTGTCCCCGGCACCCCGAGCAGTGCCGGGCACACAGTAGGTGCCCACGGAGTCCTTGACTGGACCCAGGAATGTTTTAAAAGCAGGGCGGCAACCTGCTCTTGGGTTTAGGAGCAAGAAATGGTTGTGCCGCCGTGGGTCAGCTTCCCAGGCAGCTGTGTAGCACAGGACACAGCGCCAAGCCCTCCTGGAGCTGGCATTTCCTCTGACTGGTCATACAGCTTTCTCCCCTGCCATTGCCAGGTTCCCGCAGGAAGGTCTGCAGCCTTTGAATACAAATATGTGGGTAGGGATGTTCATGCCACAAGAACTTACATTAAGGGAATGGGGGATCCTGGAGTAGAGAACCTGAGGGTTAGAGACTTCTAGGGACATAGGCTAAGGAGTTAATTGGATAAATGAGCAAGGGTATGATTCTAGGATGTTCATCATAGCTTCTTTGTAATGGCGAGATGCGGGAACCACCTGAGTGTCCCAACGAGGGGGTGGCAGTTGGCTCAGCGGCCTGTTGAGAGATTTGTTAATACAGAAGACCAGGCACTAAACACAGTTCTCTATTCTCGCTTATTTCGTTGTATTTTACTTTTGGTAACTCTTATATTGTGAATATGTCTGGGGGGAGAGAGTGAGAGAGAGAGATGTATATCCCAAAATGGGCATTGTGAAGAGTTTCCGACGCTCCTCTTATCGGCAACTTAACATTTTTCTGTATTTTAGAGGTTTTCTATGGTGAATTTAGACTCCCTGTGTAATACAGAAGAAAACAGAAAGTTAAATAAATTTCAGTGAGACATTGCAGGATGGACTATTTGCTGAGATCCAAAGCTATTAGAGTGCCCCAGCCCGAGCTGTGCCACTAGGCTCCTGGCTGCGATCAGTCAAGAGGTCAAGGGGACCCTGACATCGGTGGCGACGGAGGGGCCCGAGGACCTCTGCCATTGTAGCAGCCTGTGCTGAGGCTTCTCTTGGAGAAGAAAGGAAGTCGCCATCTGTGGTACCTTGAGCTTCAGAAATAACGACCCATCTGCCAGCCGGTTTCCATGGGCACCAGAGCAGAAAGAGAGAGTAGAACCAGACGAGGCCGTTCGGCTGTGGGGGAAGCGTCGGGCAAACTGTACATCGGGATGGTGAACCCCAGCTGCTCAGCTTGGGGAGGACACCCGTCGTGGCCGTAGCCCTAAGTCTCGTCCCCTAGAACAAAGAACAGCCCTGCAGGGAGCAAGGAATGTGGACTGCGTGAGGCGTCAGATCCGCCTGGTGCGTGGAAAGACCTTTCATAGAGGCCGCGTCCTTCAGAAAGAGAGAGGCCATTCTCTAGCCCTTCAGCCGACCCAGGCTGTGGCCAGAGTGTCGGGAAGATACGTGCGTGTGTGTGCGTGCGTGTATGCGTGTGTGCGCATGGTGTGTGTTTGCACAGGCTTGTTTAACATACCGATCAAAATTCAAACTGGTTCCCTGACTCGCTCAGATAGGGTGTTACTTAATACATCTTGGGGAAAAAAAATACTTAACACCTTGGGTGCGCCTGACGTGGAGACTTTGAGCAGACCGGGGCAGGACGGCTTGGTTCCTGCAGACATTTTCCTCACTGCAGCTCATCGCTGTGGGCGGGGCCCCTGTGCCCGGACGGCCCGCGGGGATGGAATCAGAGAGGGCTTTTGTTAGAGGAGCTGGGCAGAGCACCAACGCTGCTTCCGTTCCGGGGCTGAATGGACCACCTCTTCCTTCCTGGCTCTTCCACCCCAGATGGGGATGGATGGACCCTATGGGTTAAATGTGTTTCCCCGCACCCAGCTCAAGAAACAGAATGTTGCCGGCCGCCCCCAGAAGCCCTCTTCATCCTCCACCCCATGCAGTCCCTATAGCCTCTGAGGATGACTATTGTCCTACAGCAGTAGAGCGGTTTTGTACTTGATGTAAATGAAATCACACAGTGTATTGTCTTGTGTGTCTGCTTCATTCACTGAGCATTATGTTTCAGGACATCTGGATTGTGGCCTGTAGTCCTGTTTGCTTTCTGCTGCATGGTGGCCGCGGTATGACTGTGTCACAGATATGTAGCCATTCTGCTGGTGGTGAGCATCTGGGTAGTTTCCAGGTTCGGGCTATTCCGGACATGAACGTTTTTGTCTTTTTCTTGCACATATTTACCCACTTCTGTTGGGTACGGGTGAAAATTTTGGATCATAAGGCACGGCTATGTTTGGTTTTAGTAGAAAACTGCAAAACAGTTTTCCAAAGAGCTTTTACTAGATGACACTCCCACCAGCATTGTGTAAGCGTTCTGCGTTGCTTCACATTTTTGCCAATTCATTGTTGTTGTCTTTTTAATATCTGCCATTCCGGTGTGTGTCTTGGTATTTGCATTTTCTTAATGAATATTTAAGTTGAATACCTTTTTGTGTGTTTATGGGCTATTCGAATAGCCTCTTTATGAAGTCTCTGTTCAAGTCTTTTGCCTATTTTTCTATTAGGTTGTCAGTAATTTATGTTTGGTAGGAATTCTTGGTTTTTTTAAGCTGCAGTAGGAATTTTTTATGTAATATGTCAGCTCATATGTATACATATGTGCGCTCACACACATGACCTGAGCCAAACGCAGAAACTTAACCAATTGAGCCACCCAGTCGTCCCATCTTTTAGACTTCTAAATGATGTCTTTTGACAAACAGAAGTTCATATATTTTTTTAAAATTTTGAAACATTCAGGGCACCTGGGTGGCTCAGTTATAAAGCGTCTGCCTTCGGCTCAGGTCATGATCCCAGGGTCCTGGGATCGAGCGCCGCATCAGGCTCCCTGCTCGGTGGGGGGGACTGCTTCTCCCTCTCCGATCCCCCTGCTTCTCCCTCTCCCACTCCCCCTGCTTCTTGCTGTTCCGTTTCTTGCTCTCTCTCTCTCTCAAATAAATAAATCTTAAAAAAAAATTTTTTTTTTGAAACATTGTACAGAGGGCCATTGAGAAAATGTTTTATTCTGCCTAGTGGTGATTCTGCTCTTCTGAAAGTATAGAACATCAGCCTGACATGGGAAGATCATTCCATTTTTAATATCCATTTAATCAGGATGAAAAACAATAAGTGCAGCTTGTGTTCTGAGGCCCCGGCCAGTGAAATTACACAGGTCAGGTTTATCCCTTGAGACCACACTAGAGACCTTCCCCCGCTGGGAGCTTCTCGACTAGCTTAAGTAGCTCTTTCCAGAATAAAGAGATGTTAGCTCTTCATGTTCTCTTCGCCCTCAGGCTTTCTCAGCAGCCTTCAGCAGCACTTTCTAATACCTTTCAGAACATGTTCTTCACTTACATGGGTCTAAATACGTTAATTTCGACAAATGTGTATCTAAATACGGAGCAGATGGCCACCTCGACAGCATTCACGGGTAGGGACTACTCGCCTTCTTTGGCTTCCCATACTTTATCTTCGTCATGTGTTTACCTGGCAACATGTCGAAAGTGGCAAGGTTGGTAGGTTTTGGAGAAGATACACACACACATCCATTCTTCTCTGGTTTTCTAGTTTCTCTGCCCTCTGTACAGGCAGGTGCCATTGTGGTAGCAGGTGGTGCGAAGCAAACGCCAGAAGGCCTGCATCCAGTCTTTGCTCCAACAGTCATTAGTGTTGTGACCTTGAACAAGTAATTAAATCTCGTTCAACAAATGAGTCCCTCCTTGTGTCAGATGGTGCATTAGACTCGAAGGATTGGGAAATGAGTACAACATTGACCGTAGTTTCATTTGTCTTTTTCTGTCTTTTGGGGAACATAACTGAGTAACAAGCAATTAAAATGTCCAACTTTATTTCATTGCTTTTTTTCAATGAAATAATAAACGGGAAAGTATCCCAGTAAACGCAAGAGGCTTATCTAAATGTATGGTAATATTTTACTATAGTGTATTCCACAGGCACATATAATTTTCCAAAGTCAGGATATCTTGGATACAAATGCTTCAAATGTCAAAGAAAAGTTTCTGATTAACAAATGAGTTTCCGCATGAAAGTAACAAAGACCAAAGAGAATCTCATGTAATAACTCGCTGCATTCACTAACAAGTCCTTCATCTCCGGTATAATTTTAGCATGAAGGGATTCACTTTTAGGCTAAGATTCATTGCCTTATTCACAAATGGCACTATATAAAAATTCGTGCAGTAGATTTTATAATTCTTCATAATCCTCAACACAGTTGAATCTATTGTCTTTTCTCCCTTTATGGCAAGCCTTTTTTGGGATCTGATCAAGAAATATTTGTTTACACCAAGGTCAGGAAGATGTTTTTAGTTTTTCTTCTTTTTTTTTTTTAAGATTTATTTATTTGTTTGAGAGAGGGAGAGCACACACAAGAAGCAGGGAAGGGCAGTGGGAGAGCAACAAGCAGACTCCCCACTGAGCAGGGAGCCCGACGCGGGGCTTGATCCCAGGATCTTGGGATCACGACCTGAGCCGAAGGCAGACACTTAAACGACTGAGCCACCCAGGTGTCCCTTAGTTTTTCTTCTAAAAGTTTTATTGTTGGGTGCCTGCGTGGCTCAATGAGTTAAGTGTCCGGCTTTGGCTCAGGTCATGATCCCAGAGTCCCTGGATTGAGCCCTGCATGGGGCTCCCTGCTCAGCAGGGGGTCTGCGTCTCCCTCTGCCCCTCACCCTGCTCATGCTTGCGTACACTCTCTCTCTCAAATAAATAAATAAAATCTTTATAAAAAAATAAAAGCTTTATTGTTTTATCTTTCTCCTCTATCTCTGTAGTCCGTTTGCTATGGACTTTGTATATGGTGTGAGGTAGAAATCAAGATTCTTTTTTTTTTTTATGTGCGTATCTGATTAACCAAGCATCATTTTTTTTTTTTTTTAAGATTTTATTTATTTATTTGACAGAGAGAGATCACAAGTAGACAGAGAGACAGGCAGAGAGAGAGGGGGAAGCAGGCTCCCTGCTGAGCAGAGAGCCCGATGTGGGGCTCGATCCCAGGACCCTGAGATCATGACCTGAGCCGAAGGCAGAGGCTTAACCCACTGAGCCACCCAGGCGCCCCAGTAAGTGGGAATTTTAACTGTGCTTCTGTTTCTAGGATACCGAGAGTTCGTGTTCTAGAGGATGAAGAGGGGTCCAAGGACATTGAACTTTCAGATGACCCTTACGACTGCATCCGGCTAAGTGTGGAGAATGTCCCCTGCATTGTCACCCTGTGCAAGGTATGCGGTTGTATCTGATGATTTTTGAATTCCCTGTGGGTCTCCTTCAACCCCAACCCATTAAGGTTACTTAATAGGTTGAAAAGTTATAGTTTCACAAACCACGTACAAGTAGCTTTAATCCAAATCCAAGATTTTGGTTTTATTAGAAACCACCATATGAGCAGCTCTTTCTCTTTGTTTGTTTGTTTGGAAGACACGATGGGGAGTCCCAGGAATACACACGTGGGTTCACGGTACTAGTAGCCTGAGTTGTTTGTTAAGCTCCTCCCTACCAGGCATTTCACTCAAACGCCCTGTGTGCACATTTCCCTTAATTCCCTCAATTCTGTGGGGTCTAGGGAGGTTAGAGGTGAACGCTGTCCCCTCTGTGGGCCCCAGCTCACATCTATGAAAGGAGGGATTGGAGCAGGATCTGGGGATCTATTTTGTCACGTGTGGATTTTACACGCGCACAGAGGCCTGTGGAACCTACCGTCCAGCCGTGCTGTTGTGTACCTGGCATTGCCCGAAACCTGGATTGGCAGAGACTGTCCCCGATTCCACACAGGATCCATAAAAATAGGACCGAGTGGGCCCGGTTTAATTCCCCTGAGATTACTTCCTGAGCCTGGGGTGTGGTGAAGCATTGGGACCAACCAAAGCCACCAGCACTTGGCTCGTTCTTGAGCACGTCTCTTAGCTTGCACCTTCTTGATTCATCTTTGTCTTCAGTGAAACATCCATGTGGCTTCACATGTCGCTTTCTCCCTGCACCCCTCTGCTGGAGACTCTTGGTGGCCTGGGACTTGGATGGTCTCTGACTTAGGGCTCTAACCCCATCCCCACCCCCCATATTTCCTTCTCATGCTTTTGTAATTCTGCTTCCACAGTGGCCTGTGATAGAACTGTTGAACCTTGCTTTAGGTATTCTCTGTGCGAGCAGAATCTAAAATACGACCTTGAATGGGCAGTGCAGGTTCTCCGCTGGTGTAGCTACTCCTTCCACGAGGCTGTCAAGGGTGGGGATCTGGGATGCGTGGTACCCACACGCGTGCTCTGCTGCCCCGACTTTGCAGATCGGCTATCGGCATGTCGTGGACGCTACTCTCCAGGAGGAGGCCTGCTCCTTGGCCAGCTTGCTGGTGTCCGTGACCAGCACAGGAGTCGTGACGTGCATGAGGAAAGTGGGGAAGGGCAGCCTGGACCCAGAGAGCATCTTCGAGATGATGGAGGTGAGGCTCGGACTCTGAGGCGGGTGCAGGCACGTGACGGGGAAGGCTTGCTACCTCTTGCCCCCTCGGTCCCACCGTGGGAATTCTCCCTCTGTACGCTTGACCCCAGACTTAGAACTTGGAGAGCAGCTGGTTCTCTATGAAAGGACCTGGCCAAGGGTGGAGACGATGGGCGCTCTGGATTGGGAGGTGAGGAACCAGTCAGTCATGGTCCCTCGTCCTCGCCCTCACCCTCTCTGAGCCCACATTTCATGTCTCCGGATGGAAGTGCTGGACCGATAACACGGAGTCACTTGTAACTCCCAAATCCCAGGCTTTTGCGATCTAATGAGGGACCTGGGTTCCTGCCTGACCACTTCCTGTCCTTTAAAGGGAGTGAGGAAAAGTGGAGGCAGGGGGCCAGAGGAGGGCCGTCTCCCCGTTTCTTCATGGGTCTAGAAGTATTCAAATGGAGGCACCTGGGAAAGCCTTCTGGCTGCCTTGGGGAAGATTGCTCCCCACAGGTCTCCGGCTGCCTGGCGGCCCCGCCCAGTAGGGCGCTTTCCAGCCCAGCGCTGACTGGTCGAGGTGTGTGTGTCCCTGACTGGCCCGAAAGCCCCCCTGTCTGTGGCAGGGACCACCTGTGTCTTCCCAGACTCACCTTCGCCCGTGTCCCCCTCGACTTTCCAGAAGTCCTGGAGGACTCTGCCACGGGCCGACTGACCGCATCGCCAGGGACCGAGTTAGCCGGACCTGGGTGTTTTGCTTTAGGTACCGTAGCTCACGCCCAGGGGTCACGCTCGTCGCCGGCCAGGTGGCCATGAGTGCTCTTCCTTTGTTCCTAGAAATTACAGTGACTTTCCACTGAAGACACTTAAGCGTTTAATGTCCATTTTCTCTTTTATCGTCTTATTTGAAAGCAAAGCTGGGCAATGTATATGGTGTCGAGAACTCTGTCCCCACCGTAAGTGCTGGCTCTGGGCCACAGCTTGTGCGCCTTGGTGGGAAGGATGACAGCAGCGGTGGCGCCTGTGTCGTGAGGAGCCAGTGAGGGCACGGAGACAGAGACGGCACAGCGGGTCCTACCCCACGAGATGGCAGCCTTTCTCTGCGCGCTTGCTCGGGCGCCCTGAGCTCAGGCGTCTAGCCCCCTGCGTGGCAGTGGGTGTCCTTTGTGACCCGTTGGTTAATAGGCTAGCTTTTTTTTGTTTTGTTTTGTTTTTAAACAGAAACACTTAAAATACTTTATAAGTTCTGCCGAAGGCCTCTCTAGACAACTGGCTTGTCTTAGAAGGAACTCTTTCCCCACCCTCTGGAGACTTTTATGAGAATTCCAGTATGTAAAACAACGAAAGTGATAAGTAATAGTGAAAATTTATTGTGCACTTACCGTGTGTCCGGCACCCTGTTTTTTAGTGCTTTAAATGTGTTATATCACTTAGTCCTCAGCCATCCTGTGAGGCAACTACTGTTGTCATCCTTCATTTTCCAGATGTGGAAATTGAGACGCGTAGCAGATAAGGTCACTTGCCTGCAGGGTTCCCGGCTCCTAAATGCTAGCACTAGGATTCAGACCCAGAAGGCGCGCTTCCAGAGCCGTCCTCCCGCCCCTGCAGCCCCACTGAGCTCTTTTCACCTTAGACACAGGTCTGCTGTGGCTGCCGGAGCTCCAGCTCACGGCACTGCATCCTGTTTTGGGGCGCAGTGAATGTGGCCGCTCCCAGCCTCCGCCGTTCACATTCCGACCTCCCGGTGCCCTGCCTGTCTCCTCCCTGCCTGTCCTCACTCCCCGCCTTCGCTTATATGGACAATCAGTATCCCTGTCTGATTGACTGACATCTTCTCTTTCTCTCATGTTGTGGTAAAAATCTTTCCACGGTCACTTTGGACCTTAACCCTGACTTTGCGTTTCATACAATTGATCACGTCCCACTTTTAGACTGAGATCTTTTCGTGTAAGTTTCCAGTAACCCTTGGAGTCTCACCCTGTGTGACAGTGAGGGGCCAGGGCAGAAGGTCCCTGGAACTGGGAGGGTTGGGGCGGGGACCTGGGCTCAGGCGTCCTTCTCCCTGATGTTGCTGAGAGTGCAAGCGTGGCACAGTGGGATTAAAAAGGCTGTGGGAACACGGCAGACTCGACGAGGTGGGGACCGGTGGTTGGTTCCTCAGAGTCTTAAAATGATTTGTGAGCTCAGACACAGTAACAGTTTCATAAAGAAAGACTTTTGTATGTGAGTGGTTTTCTGAGGAGGCCCCGTGTGGCTCCTGCGGAGGGGCTCGCCAGGAGCTCGGTGGGTTGTATGACCTCTCCGCGGTCCTGTTCCAGCCGATCCCTGCCTTTAGCGTCTCCGCGTGGCGGCAGCGCCCGAGGCCGATGCGGGGCTCAGCCCGGGCCCATCCGAGCCGCTCTGCGTAGAGATTTGGCGGCAGGTGAATGAGAAACTGCTTGTTCAGACGTGTCCCCAGACCATCTGTTCCTTCATTAGCCAGACTCTCGATTCCCTGGGGCCTCCCTCTGCCTCCTTACCGCGCTACAGTGGGACTCGGGGACAGATCTGGTTGACAGTTTTGCGTGTCATCGCGGCAGCGGGAGTGCTCAGCGCGATAGGCCCAGGCAGCCTGGGCTGCTTCCTGCTGACCGCCTGGGGGTTGGTTGGTCGGTTTTTTCTTTGTTTTTGTTTTTAGTGTGGAGATCTTTCCCGAGTTAACTGCTCTGTTGTTGTAGTTGGGGGTTTGTTTTCCTATTGATTTGTTTCACTGAGGAAAAGCCCTGGAAGGCGGATGGAACCGGTGCGGTTGGACCGGCTAGCAGGCAGAGAGGGGGCTTCCCCGGTCCGCGGGCGTGCGCCTCACCAGCGGGTGCGTGCTTTCTCCGTCCTGCAGACCGGCAAGCGAGTGGGCAAGGTGCTGCACGCCTCCCTGCAGAGCATCCTACACAAGGAGGAAAGCCTGGGGCCCAAGAGACAGAAGGTCGGCTTCCTGGGATGATTTGGACATCAGTGCAAATGCGGGTGGTGGTTTTTTTTGTTTGTTGTTTTTTTCTTTTCCTTTTAAGCCACGGTTTGTATATATTCTTCTTATCTGTTATAAATTTGAGGCAACATTTGTACATGTAAAATTAAAGTATATTTTCTAGTCTGGTTTGGTACGGCTAGAGTTCTTCGGCAGCAATCCAAGATGCCATTTGGCGAACCCCCCGGAAAGTCTGGCCCTGGTCCAGTGAGTGGCGACCAGATCCAGAGATCCGCTCCCAGGGAGAATTCTCTGGTCGTGCCGCTCCAGGGAGACTCGTTTATCTCCTGCTGCAGGAGTCCAAAACAACAACAAAAACACTAGAATAAGGACCTACCAGAAGTATGGTTTAAAGGAAATGCTTATATGTGTTTTGTGAAAAAATCTTCCCCTGTACAGCTTTCAAAGTAAGACACACACACACACACACACACACACAGTTCATTCTCCTTGTGGATTTGGTGCTTCTGGGGAGGAGGAAGGAGGCACGTGGCCCAGGTACACCCCCATGGCTTCCACCTGGCTTGGGAACCTTCCTGAGTCCTGGGGAAGCCCAGTTCTTGCTTCCTGCCCTCCAAGAAATCCACGCCGAGCTCCCTAGGGCCTGGGGCTTAGCAGCCACTTCGGTCCTCAGCCAAGAGTTCTTATCACTCTTGTTTTGAAATTGCTCTGGATTTTATAACCACTCCCTGGTGTTTCGTAAGATTTCCTCTTTTTTTTTTATCAGCATGAAGACTGCTTTAGAGATGTTGTCATTTGATTACTCAGCCTGCCTTCAAACTCTGGGGACGGAAGGGAAGGCCATTCTTGATGGGCCCCAGAAGGCTCCTCATAAGCCTGTATTCTACTCCCAGTGCAGTGTGCTGGAATTAAGTCTCTTCACAGGTTGAGCAATCTTTAGTTTTTTCCAAACCGAAACTCCCCAGTCAATCTTAAAGAGCCCCAGGGAAGGAGTTGATTCATGAAGGGCGAGTATCTCAGCAGCAGCATTTGCTGTCTGTGTTTTAGCTAGACAAATAGGGCGAGGAGTTTGGAATGCATTGCCTAATGGAAGGAACATAATGTGAGTTGAAGCCTGGTTCCAGAGGTCCTGGCATGGGCACCTTCTGCTGGCATGGCCAGGTCCAGCCCTGTGGAGACAAACAGCTGCCTCGACTGGGACTTGGAGCTGCTGCCCTCCCGAGAACACAGCCTGGGTTTTCATTTTTAAAAAATGTTTTCTCAGCAATCGTGCCTCCAGGCACCATGACAGTGCTCCCAGCAAGGGCCCAGTGAGCCTGTCCCCCACCCCCCAACTCCTGGCCGACTGCCTGTGATGGGACATTGACAGTGGTCAAGACACAGCTGGAGTTTGAGTCAAGTTTAGAAGCTTCAGTTCCTGGGGCGCCTGGGTGGCTCAGTCAATAAGCGGCTGCCTTCGGCTCAGGTCTTGATCCCAGGGTCCTGGGATCGAGCTCTACTTCGGGCTCCCTACTTGGCAGGAAGCCTGCTTCTCCCTCTCCCCTCTGCCTGCTGCTCGCCCTGCTTGTATTCTCTCTCTCTCTCTCTCTGTGTCAAATAAATAAATAAAATCTTTAAAAAAAGCTTCAGGGGTGCCTGGGTGGCTCAGTGGGTTAAAGCCTCTGCCTTCGGCTCAGGTCATGATCTCAGGGTCCTAGCATCGAACCCCGTATCGGGCTCTCCGCTTAGCGGGGAGTCTGCTTCCCCTTCTCTCTCTGCCTGCCTCTCTGCCTACTTGTGATCTCTCTGTCAAATAAGTAAATAAAATCTTAAAAAAAAAAAAAAAAGCTTCAGTCCTGATGATTAAAGACATCAGACAGATGCGTCTTTGCCAGGCTGAGTGCCTGACCGCTACCCAATGGGGCTGATTGGCAAAGTAGTTGCAGAGAGAATGGAGGTGAGAAATCAGTTAGCATCTGTCTCTGCCTCCGCCTTTCCCCGGCCACCCCTGCCGGTCAGAAGTGAATATCACACGTGAAGGGGAACCCCCGATGAGCAAGGTCTCTCCGAGAGAGGCATTTATGGGCAATGTGTGATGATTGCCAGTCTCAGAATAAGGGAAGAGACCATCGATGGTGGAGACTTGGGAAAATACCGTCCTAGAGAGACCCAGGCTTCATCCAGCGGAAGCAGTGCTGTCCTTAGTGGCCATTAAATAAACATCAGGGAATGCAATGGACAGAATATTCAAGTTGGTTCTATTGTTTCTGTGATTTCTCGGTGTCCCAAATCATGCCCATCCAAGCCTGCGAATATATCAGTTTAGGATATTAGCCCACTCAGCCTGGAAGTGTGTGCAGCCCCGAAGTGCTGGGGACTTAGCGCCTCCCGAGGCAACCCACAAGCACTGGGGGCAGCAGCCGGTGGGGAGAGGCTGCTCCCTCTGATCTTGGGTGGATAGTTCCCAGAGGTGTTCGGTGCCTTCAACACACCATGCCGCTGGTGCCCATGACCGTGGCCAATCCTCTCCTTCCTGGTTTACCCTCTCCAGTCCTTCCTGTGGGACCACTTCCCAGATAAACTACCAAACACAAGTCCTTGTCTCGGGCTTTGATTTGGGGGGTGACTCCAACTAAGTATTTGGTCCTAGAAGTGGCCTTAAAGAGGCCCTTCAAATGGGTCTTGAAAACAGGAGCAATCATTGGCCGATGGCCGTGAAGGCCCCGTGGATGGTGGCAGGTGGATTGGCGACAAGATGGGCCATCCTATGGTGTCATCATTACCAAGACTTGCCTGCGGTGGGTTGGGATGAGGTCCAGGAGGGGAGGCGTTGGGTCATGTGACAGCCCTACCACATGGACGCATGGAGTCAGCGGTAATTGTAAGAATTGTTTAGTTAACCGGCTTCTAGTAGCAATGAAAGGCCTTTGGGGGGAAAAATGAAACTATCAACTTGTATAAAAACCAGAGGGCCTTCATGGAATAGCTTAAAGAGACGGACCTGCAGTTACTGGGTAGAACGTGCTGACATTCACCCCTAGGGTTTGCTTGTGCCAGGATGGGGATCCCAAAGGGGATAAGCTGCCTCCTCGGCTGGTTTCCCTGCCGAAGTCAGGGCTTTTGTCAGGAAAGAAAGACTCGGACCTGGGATAAAGACGGGATCTTCATCCCCAATATTCCCCCGAATGCTTTGAGCAGCAGAAGCCCCCACCCCTCACTGAAGGAGGGCAGCCATTTCCTGAGAGAAACACCAGACCACTTTCCCTGCAGAGACCATACATGAGGCAGAGACGGTATTTGCCAACCTCTGCCCCACCTTCCCTCAATGTTTCCAGACCAATGACTAGAGTCTGGTTATGGCCCAGCCTGAGCTGGGAATTGGAGTCTCTGCTGTGAGAAGGAATAGATTCCTTATAGAAATTATTGCAAAACCTGGCTCGGCATGTACCAGGGAAATAGGAGTAGGAAGGGACCTTGGTGCCATGGACCAGGGCCATCTCTAAAGAGGAGCTTTAATGTCTTGGTAAGGAGGTCCGAGTTGTTCCTAACTCATTGCTGGGATAGCCCCCTGAAGTTGGGACCTGGTGATCACCTGAAGGAAAAGGAGAAGATACCAGAACTGAACACACAGAAAAAGTAACTCCTGGGGCACCTGGGGGGCTCAGTGGGTTAAGCATCTGCCTTCAGCTCAGGTCATGATCCCAGGGTTCTGGGATCGAGCCCACTTGGTGGGGAGCCGGCTTCTCCTTCTGCCTCTGCTGCTCCCCCTGCTTATGCTCTCTCTCTCTCTCAGATAAATAATCTTAAAAAAAAAAAAAAAAAACTTTCCTTAGTGATCCATAAGAGAAATGAGGTCATAGAGCCAACCACTACTCCCCAAATTGGAGAGACCAACAAACAAATGCAGAGAGCCACAACTGAACGGGAACCCAACCTGGGAAGGGAAACCTGAACTCTAACTGGCAAATTGCCAGAGGTGCAATATGGCCGACTCTGAGAGTTAACAACTCCAGGGGGACCCAGCCATCAAGGGCCCCCCACACTCCTGTGACTTTTCTCTCCAGGAGCTCAACCTGCTTCTCACAGTGAATTCCAGAGAAAAATCCTCTCATGCCTCTAGCAGGTGGCGGGAGGAGGAGGGGAGGGACCGTTTTGAAATACACCAGAGCACTCCGTTCTTTCCAACGACTGCCCTTGGGAGAAACTACTTAACCAGAGCCTACCTGACCTAGAGGAAGGAAAATACCAACTCAAGCCCACTCTAGCCATCCTGTCCCACCTAGGGATGTGTGTGTGTGAGGCAGAGGGGTGGGGGGAGTCAGATTCGGGGAGCCGAGAAGCAACGTGAGGTCCCGGGGCATAGGTGCACTGAAAGTCAGACCTGGCCCTACCATGGATCACTTCCCCTCCCCCACACCTCATCAGCACCTTACTAAAGGCCTATGTACAGCAGTTCCTTTTCGTATTTGGCCATGAAGAGTAACAAGTTACGAGGCATACTAAAAGATGAAAAACACACTTTGGAGAAAAAGAGCAAACACCAGAAACCAGACCTGGCAGGGATACTGGAATTAACAGACTGGGAATTTAAAACAACTCTGATTAATATGGAAGGGCTCTAATGGATAAAGTAGACAGCATGCAAGAACAGATGGGAAATGGAAGCATCGAGATGGAAATCCTACAAAAGGACCAAAAAGAATTGCTAGGGAGAAAAACACTGTAACAGGAATGAAGAACGCCTACGGGTTGATCCGTGGAAAGAATCTCTGAGCTTGAGGATCTATCAATAGAAACCTCCCCAAATGAAAAGCAAAGAGAGCAAAGACCGAGAAACAGAACAGAATATGCAAGGACTGCGGGGCAATGATAAAAGGTGTAACGTACGTATGATGGAAATTCCAGAAAAGGTGAGAAAGGAACAGTAGAAATATTTGAGACGATAACGCCTGAAAATTTCTCCCAAATTAATGTCGGACACCAAATCACAAATCCATCAGTCGACTGGGTACAATGGACATCTATAGACTACTTCATCAACAGCTGGATACACATTTTTCTCAAGCTCACATGGAACATTTACCAACATAGACCACATTCTGGGCCATAAAACATGCCATAACAAATTTAAAAGAGCAGAAATCACACAATGGTCTGCTCTCGGACCACAACAGAATTAAACTAGAAATCAGTTACAGAAGGATAAGTGGGAGATCCCCCAAATACTTAGAGATTGAACAACACACGTCTAAGCAACACCTGGGCCAAAGCAGATATCTCAAGTGAAATTAAAAAATATTTTGAACTAAATGAAGATGAAAACACAACTCACCAAAATTTGTGGGATGCAACTAAAGCAGTGCCTAGAGGGAAAGTTATAGCAATGGAGTGCATGCATTAGAAAAGAAGAAAGCTCTAAAATCAGTCTGCGAAGCTTCCACCTAACTTAGGAAACTAGAAACTAGAAAAAGAAAAACAAATTAAACCCAAAAGAAGCAGAAGAAGAGAAATAACAAGAATGAGAGCAGAAAGCAGTGAAATTGAAAACAGGAAATCAATAGAGAAAACCAATGAAACCCACAGCTGGTTCTTTCACAAATTCCACAGAAGGGAGAGATCTTCAGAAGCCAGCAGGCTGTCGCCAGCCATTTTCTTCCCTGGGGCCATTTGCCAATTCTGGTCGTGGGCCGAGGATCAGATTTGGTGCACCTAGAAGGATCCCACGGGGGCAAAAAGAGAAACCAGCAAAACATCTGGCAAGATGGCACAGGGCTAGGGTGATGATTTGGAAACTTCGGGATCCCTAAAGGCACAGCTGGGTTTACAGCTGTTGAGTTCTTGGGCTGTCTGGGGGAGGAAGGGAGTTGTAGTAAGGTAGATCGAAATCGGCAGCATCCTGTAGAGCTAATGGGGTTTTCGGTTTCTTACAAGAGCCGTTACGGCTGAAGACATCGGGTAAGTGCCGAACTGGGCTGAGCATGCCTCGTTTTATCCTTCACCAACGTACACATCAGGTCACGTCTCGCCCCCGGAGTGGAGGGAATAAAGGGGCTGAAGGAGGCCATTGAGCCGTGAAGTCCGTGCGGCTTCTCAGAGCTTTCCCCCCCCTCCTCCCACACATTTGCATGTTGCCCAGCTGCCTCGCCCATAGGATCTCCATGTGTTCCTTGCAAGGATCCCATTGTGTAGGCGGGGTCAAGATTATTGCCCCACTTCATGGACGGGGAATCTGGGTCTTGAATAACTTGCCCCAAAGGATGCAAGTACCAGGTGGCTGAGCTGGATTGGAAATGCAGGACTCCAGTTCTCTCTCTCCATGGGGACACTGCTGACCTTTAGGGACAGAACAACCAAGGAATGGGGGCCCCGTGAGAGCCGAGAACTTGGCTCCGTCGTATCTTGCCTCTTCCAGCATCCTGTGCCCCAGGACCAGACACACAAGGACAGAAGCAATATTTGTTGAATGAATGACAGCCCCAGGCCAACAAGCTTTGCAAAGGAACAAAGGACTTCCGGAATGAGGGTCACTGAGGCCAAGGTTATGGGCCATTTGGCTTTGGCTTTGACTAAGGGCTGAGACTGCCTTTGCCATATTTTTTGGAGATGTGTACCCTGGACGGTCTTACCCTTGAGGAGAGTGTGGAAAGTTCTCTGCCTCCATAGGCGGGCCCCATTCCTGCTGACACGGGGCTAGCAGGACTAAAAGGAAACAGCTGTGCAGGGCTGGGGGGAGGGGGGGACAGGGTGGGGCATGGCTCCACGCTGGGCCAGAAGTTTGCATATCGTTTGGGCTGACATGGGTGGGGTGGCCAGAAATTGTTTTATATAACTCAGACTTCCAACAGCTTTGGAGAGAGAAAAAAACAGAACGTGCTTAGAAACTGAAATGTGCCGGTTGGAGCTCTCTTCTGATTTTTCTGCCTCTGGGCTTTGTCATCAAGATCATGCTCCGTGCAGGAAAATTGGCAAGAAAAGACTGACCTCTGAAACCCTCCTATTCTGTCGGTGGGAATGGACGCTGGTGCAGCCACTCTGGAAAACAGTACGGAGGTTCCTCAAGAAGTGAAAAATAGAATTACCCTATAACCCAGCAATTGCACTACTGGGTATCTTTGCCCCAATTTGTATCTTTACCCCAAAGATACAAATGTAGTGATCCGAAAGGGCACATGCACCCCAATGTTGATAGCAGCAATGTCCACAGTAGCCAAACTATGGAAAGACCCTAGATGTTCATCGACAGATGAATGGATAAAGAAGATGTGGTATATATATACAACGGAATACTATGTAGCCATCAAAAAAACACAGAATCCTGCCATTTGCAACAACGTGGATGGAACTAGAGGGGATTATGCTAAGCGAAATAAATCAATCAGAGAAAGACAATTATCATACGATCTCGCTAATATGAGGAATTTGAGAAACAAGACAGAGGATCATAGGGGAAGGGAGGGAAAAATGAAACAAGACGAAACCAGAAAGGGAGACAAACCATAAGAGACTCTTAATCTCAGGAAACAAACTGAGGGCTGCTGGAGGGGAGGGGGGTGGGAGGGATGGGGTGGCTGGGGGATGGACATCGGGGAGGGTATGTGCTATGGGGAGTGCTGTGAATTGTGTAAGACTGATGATTCACAGACCTGTACCCCTGAAACCGATAATATGTTAATTTAAAAAAAAGACTGGCCCCTGAGGGTGATGTGTTCGTGCAGGGACATGTCCGGGATGGGGGCGGCGGTCACTAGTGAATATTAGCACCCCACTCCTGGCCGAAACCACCCCCCACTTCCTGCTCTTCCAGCTGGCCGAGGCCTCACGGACGGGGCCAGCAGAGGGGAGCCTAGCCAGGGACAGCAGGCGGTGGAGGACGGGGAGCCGGACGTTTAATGGCTGGGAGCTCAGCGTTGGCTTGGTGGCTACGAAGAGCCCAGGAATCTCCGTGTTTTTGAATGGTGAGCATCTGACCTCAGGCAGACCCCTCGGGAACAGGTCTCATTCTGGGAGCTATACCACCATGAGGACCGTCACGAGTGGACTTCTAGCTAAAGGTGATTTTCCAGAAGGTTAAAAACGGTCCTGGAACCATACTGTAGAGGAATGCGGGAGGAAGAGGAGAAAGCAACACAGAGGCGGATCACAGTGGCCAATTTCAGATGTCTGCCAGGCTCGTCCTGGGTTGCTCCCCTGCCTCGCTGCCGGGGGACTTGGCAATAGGCTGAGAGTCTCACGCTGGAGACAGGCGGCTTTGCAGAGTGATGAGCTGCTTGTCCCAGGAGGGATTTAAGCAAGCACAGGCCGACGGCGGAGAGGGTCAACGGAAAGGAGCTTCCCACACCGAGGGGTGGTTATACCCGACTGCAGCTTCCTACCTGCTTTTTATAAAACTCAGAGTCCGTGGGG
>CM052898.1:11511489-11568116 GCA_028534135.1 Potos flavus
TCCTTTTCACGAGCAGCTGGGTCGAGAAGCCAGTCCTTGGAGGCTCGGGGTGCTGGGGGCCTTGGAGGGGCTGCTGCTCGACGGCCCTCCCAGTGACAGCTGGGGGCCAGACGTGCACCTTTCCATCTAAACGCACGGGCTCATCTTTATGTGTTGAAGTCCACAATTGTTACCTTCCACCGTGGGATTCGTTCTAGTTTTCTCTCTCTCCCAATTGGTCTCTCCCTTCTCTGATGATGAGAAACCTGGCTCCCTTGGTGCGTAACAGATTTGCTTATTTGATGGATGGTGCCCTGTGTGTCACCTACTCTGATCCTGGCCATCCCCCCCGCACCTGACCTCCCATGCAGGATGACCTCCTTTCCTCGTTTGGACCCCAGCGCTCCATGCAGGGCCTCTGTCCCCCCTGTGCTCCGCCCCCCCGGGATGCCCTCCTCCACCCTGTTGGGCCACGAAAGTCTTTTCTTCCCGCTCCCCCTTTGATTCTACTCTGCGGTCCCGTGGCTTCCCCCTCTCCTGCTGTGGTCACCTCTGCTTCAGGATAGGATGGTGGAGAGACAGAGACATGAAGCAAGGAGAGGAGTCCCTGGTATTTTACCCAAAGATGCACCAAATGTATAGACATGGAACCACAAAATAATCTATGCAATCAGGCGGTGAGCCCCGGGTCACGCTGCAGTGAGGCCTCGGAGGGTACCTGTTTTGAGCTAATGCCCGGGAAGGGCGCACCGCTACTCCTGCCAATGAAACTGCTCAACAGATGTGCGCCTGGACAATTACCGTGTATATTTCAGAATTCTGGAAAACAGTGAGTCTGCTTTAGAAGGCAGGGCCAGGACGCCGGGTGGGTGTTCCCTGGGCGGCCAGGCTCCCCCAGGCCTGCCTCCTTTGCAGGCTTTTTTTTTTTTTTTTTTTGGCACGCCGCACAGCCCTGTTTGGGAGGGTTTCCTGGACAGAGGTCCCCGTGGCTGCTGCCTTAAGACGTGCGGGCTGGGCGGCGGCCGCCACTGATCTCCAACCCAGGCCAAAGCAGTCAGCAGCAGCAGCCTCAGCCGGTGCAGCAGCATGGAGCTTTGGGGGGCCTACGTGCTCCTCTGCCTCTTCTCGCTCCTGACCCAGGTCACCGCTGAGCAGCCAACCTCCAAGGTCAAGAAGGCTGCAAATGTCAAGAAAGGTAAGGAGGGGGACAGGGCTCCTCCCCATCTTCCAAGGAGCTGGTCACCCTGTCCTTCATGGCTTCTTACGCTCCTTCCTTTCATTTTCCTCCTTGATAAGTCCAGGGAACTTTCGTGAACTGCCCCTGGAGCCTGGGCGAATTCTCCAGTATCGGGGGCAGTTGTCAGAATTGTAAGGATCCCTGACTCTCAGAATGGGACAGAACCTTCCAGATCATCTAAACCGATGCCACTCCCCCCATCTCCACCCCCCCAATATGTTAAAGAAATCAAACCTTAGGTTTGGCAGTGCCCATGGGCTCTGCTCTGTAATCTCCAAACCTGGGGTTACTCCACTATAAAAGGGGGATAGTGGCATTTGCCGAAAGGCGTCTGGTTAGGATTTAATGCTGCAAAGCCCGGTGCTTGGCATCTATGATCTAGTTCATGCACAGGGGGAAAAAAGGACCCTGTTAATTCTCTGTGCGATAACATATCACACAGCCTTGAGAAAACAAAAATGTGGGAACCCAAACTAGGACGCCAGAAGCAGGTTTTGCGCTCCCTCTGTTGCCTCTGGGTTTGGGGTGTCCTTGGGTTGCCTTGGCTGCTGCAGGGCCTGCCCTTGGAGGCCTGCCGGCGGTGAGGTCACCCCAGGCCGTGTTGAGACAACATTAGGGAAACGCCATGGCGATGAACCGGGCTGTCACCCCCACAGGGCTCCGAGGCTCCGAGAGAGAGTTCCAGGGGATGAGAATGTGGATTTAGGCAGAGAAAGGGGTGGCCGGAGCCAAGAGTCTGGAAGAGGCAAGGCGAGGGGGCGTGGGCTGTCCTCACGCCGCTCTCTGAGCCTCTTCTGTAAACAGACAGCTGGACTAGTGGAGTGTGGAAAGGTCCCTCGGGACACTAGAGACCACCCCCCCCCCAGGGCTGTGACAGAGAATGGAGCAGATGTGTGGGTGACAGATAATGACCTCCAAGGTTCAGTTTATAAACTTAAGAACAGAAAATTCAAAATAGAATGGATACCACGCCGACATTTATTTTGAAATGTGGGTTTATATACAAATACACATTTCCTTTTATTTTTTTATTTTTAAAGATTTTATTTATTTATTTGACAGAGAGAGAGAGAGACAGTGAGAGAGGGAACATAGGCAGGGGGAGTGGGAAACAGAGAAGCAGGCTTCCCACTGAGCAGGGAGCCCGATGCGGGGCTCGATCCCAGGACCCCGGGATCATGACCTGAACCGAAGGCAGACGCTTAATGACCGAGCCACCCAGGCGCCCCCACATTTCCTTTTATATGAGTCGTATTTTTCTGGAAAGATCCACAAGAATTGGAGACAGTGATTACCTCTGGGAAGAAAAACTGGGGAGCTGGAGGCAATGTCAGTCGGAAAGGAGACTGTAATGTTTTGAACTGTTTGGGTTTCTAAAAAGGTATATGCAGATATTACCTTCTGCAAAATTTTCATGAAAAAGAGAAGAGTCAATACTACGCACGACTGTATCCATGAGCATTAGCTAAAATTGCCACCCAGGGATGTTCTTGGTAAAGGAGGCATAGTTCCGAGGCAGATTATAGAATTTTTAAATGTGGGAAATAGTTGCTAAGGTCTCCACTCCCAGAGATTTAGTATTTATTTATTTCATCATGCAAATCATGTATCATATGAAAAAGGAGAAGGCCAGACTAGATAACGACTTGGCCCTCTCTGGCTGTCACACTCGAACTTGGCCCCAGGGGGTCTCCACGGAGGGGACCCCTAGAGGCCCCGGATGCCTGCGGGACAACTGACGACACCGGTGGAACGTTCTGTCAGCCCTGACCTCTCGCGAGAACCTGCTTCGGTGTGCTCTGACTCACCTGGTTCTTCTTCCTTCCGCCTGCTGCCCACATCCCCAGCAAATGCTTCCAGAGCGTTTCTCCGCAGAGGGGCCGATATATGGGCCAAGCACCCTAGCGAAGGGTCACCACCCTGCTCATTAAGGTGCGAATCGGCCCAGGAACCTCGGTGGTTCTCACTCAGGCGCCAGCACCATCTCGGGAATCCGTTACAGTCCGGGAGCCTGGGCGCCCCACCACTGGAAATGCTGGATCCGGCAGTCAGGGGATGGGGCAGCATGTGCCTTTTGCACAAATCTACAGTGATTCCAAGGAGCCACCAGGATTGAGAATCCCAGGAACAATCTAGTTGTAGGCGCCGTGCGCAAAAGTGGGGGAGGGAGTCCAGAGGAGGGGCTACATGGTGCCTGGGATGGGGGTCGGGGTGGCAAAGGGAAGAGAGGACAGCTGTGTGCCAAGCTCCCCCTTCCCCTGGCCTCCAGGGTCAAGGGAGAGCCCTGGGTGCTTACGGGAGGTCATCTGCTCCTGGGTGGGAGTTGTCCCCCTAGCCGGCTGTATGGGGGCAGCCGGAGGTGAGGCATGCCGGGAAGGCTCAGGTGGCTGGAGCTCCAGTGGCCGTGTGGCCACACCTGGCAGGGAAGCTCAGGTGGGCAGGGTGGCCGCCCGAGGGCTCACAGGCCCTCAGAACAGGGACTGGGGGACCTGGAGGGTGTCATTTCAATCACACGCATCAGGAATCGGAGGCTCAGAAACGGAGAGGGGTAGCACGACTCCTCGTCCAGAGCTGTAGACATTCCCTACTCCTGCACCTTCCTCGGTGGAGCACTGTTGGTGCCTTCCTCCTTCACCAGTCCCCAGAGGGCCCCTTGCACACATGGGCACCTGGGTGCAAATTACAAAGGTACCCTGCTGAGCTTCAAAATTGTAGAAAGGCACCCCTTTCTCTGATCTGACCCAGCATAGCCAGGGCAAGGCTTAGGGACTAGACGTGAGCCCCCACTAGTCCACTCAGCTGAGTGTGTTTGTGCAGTAGGCAACTTGCACTACCTCACTTGGCACTCTGTGCTGGTACATTATGTGACTGGTACAGAGCTGCCATGAACTTGCTGGGACAGAGGCCCAGCACGAGGCACACATAACCCCACCGGACTAGTTTGCCAGCCCTAAACCCTCCCCCCCGCTTTTTTTTTTTTTTTGCCTTGCTCATCCGGGTGTTGTTTTCCCCATATTTGATAAGTAACATCACTAATTGCTGCATCTACAAGTATGTTTCTTGGTCACATTTGTTTCCCAAGATTCCCCTGCAAGAGCATCTCTTATGGGTGGACAAAGGCTCTGACCTCATCGCTCATGATCTTGGACTTGATGCAGGCACAGCTAAATGGCCCATGGAAGTGCTTCCCCGCCCTCCACCCCAAGCCACAAAGCCTTTTCTGAAGCCCCTGGGATTTCAGTAAGACTGGGATCCACCCACAGAGCCCTCCACCTACACACACACACAGACACTTCCCACCCTCCCCTGCTGGCTCCCGTACGACCAGCTCCCCACGGGCCTTTGTGCTCAGGATGGCTCATGTCAGGACTCCGCTCCTGGGCTGTCACAAAGGTGGGGGGCCGATCGAGCCCGGAGCCGTGTGCATCTGTGCATCCGGGTTCAGCCGGCCCTGCCCCCTGCTGGCTCTGCGCTCTTCGATCTTCGTCCTGGCTCTGGTTTCCCATATGTGAAGCGGGGCTCTGGGATAGATGCTTACATGGGTCACAGGGTCTATTGTGAGCCAAGCGCTGCTCGCGTGCTTTCTCGCCCTTAGCCTTTATGTTCTTCAGAGTCCTCTAAGGTGGGGCCATTACCATCCCATTTCACAGATGAGCAACTTGCCCCAGGTTACTCACATCCTGGTGACCTCAGCGTCCATGCACGCGCGCACCTGTGCCGCCACGCTCGGCCCCGGGCTGGAGCGCACGCCCTGCCGGTCCGTGTCCCGTTGCTCCAGCCTCGGGAGGTGAACTTGGCAGGTCTCAAGGGCATCTGCCTCTGCTTCCTATTCTTTGCTCTCCTCTGGAGCTGGGAGGGTGGTTGGGGGTGCCCTTCTGGGCCCCTGCCAATCCCAACCCCATCCGACCCCCAGCCACACTCCTCAACAAATGCACGGGTCTCACTTGCGTCGGAGCAGGGGAAGGGTGGGTCTCCCGGCAGACGGAGAATCACAAGCAATTTCTCAGACTACCAGCAGCAGGGACAGAGAGAAAGTAGTGCAAAGTATCAAGGTCTAGGGCCATCCTTTCCCTTGTCCCCCTTGGGCTCCCAGCCCGTCCTCGCCCTGCCCCCATCCCTCAGCGCCTTCTTCACGGGTTTGTGATTGTCTGCATCCTAGATGCGGTGACCCCGAAGATGTTCGAGGAGCTCAAAAGCCAGCTGGACAATCTGGCCCAGGAAGTGGCTCTGCTGAAGGAGCAGCAGGCCCTGCAGACGGGTGAGCACCGACGGCGGCCTCGGGGGCCGGGGTGCGGCCCAGAGGGCTCAGGCCGGGGCAGCCAGCAGTGCGCCTGGAAGTCTCCAGCCAGGACCGGGGCCCCGGCTGTCAGGCCAGCCCTGTAGGCCAAGACACCGGGCCCAGGGAGCCCCCTCCTCCGCCCGCCTCCTCTCGGGCCGATCCCCTGACACGTGTGCCTATGGGAATGTTCTCGAAGGACAAAAACTCTCCCCATTACCACCCACCGGAAGCGTGGCCCCAGGAGGGCTGTGTGGAGCAGGGGCAGCAGCCTTCCTTGTGAGCCCCCACAGGACCCTCCGCTCGGCCAGTCCCCCCAGCCCTAAGGGACACGTTAGCATCACTCCCCTGTGCGTCAGCACATTTGCCGATGCTGCCGCTCTTCGTCATCCTAATTATGCCGAGGCAGGGTTTATCCTACCCATTTGAAATGGGGGAAACTGAGGCACAGAGAGGTCCTGTTCCTCCCCCATGCTCACCTGGCTGGTTAGTACGCTGAGGAGCTGGATGGGAGCAGCCTGCCTGGTGCGCGCTGGGTGCCGGGAAAGGTGGGTTTGGGTCTTCCTGGCCCTGGGCTCATCAGACAAGCAAGGATGGACACAGGCACACAGCTGCAGAGCCTGGGGGCAAGGTCGGGTCTCCTCCCGGGCCACCTCATCTCTCTCTCTCCCCACCATGTTCCTTTCTTAGCATCTCAGACTCGCCTTCTCCTTTGTGAGCCTGCCCTGGGGAGCACGGAGAATACAGACTAACAGTAGTAGGTAACACTCACTCCTGCGGGCCTGGCACTGCTCCAAGAGCTCTACGTACAGTAACTCATCCTTCACAGAAAATCCATGCAGTGGGCTTATTACTATAATCCCACCTCCATTTCCCACCTCTTAGCTCTGCTATGCCGCCTCTCCAGTTGTCCCCTGGGCCCCTTCTTGGGCAATCTACAAATTTCCCTGTGCTCACAGCTACCCTCTCTGACAGTTTGTCTGAGCCTTGGGTCCTCTGCTCCCTTCGTGCCTCCTCAGAGACCTCCAGATCCTTCTCCCTGGGCAGTTTGCACCCACTTCCTCCCACCCAGGCCTCTCCTTTCGGCACGCACACTGGCCAGCTTTCTGTCCCTCTAAAGTGCCACACTCTGTCCTTCCCACCACAGGGCCTTTGCACCTGCTGTTCCGGCAGCCTGAATTGCTCCCCCAAGATCCACCTACTATGCACCTGTAACATCACTGTCTCAGGACTCCCTAATCCCTCGTCTCAATCAGGCTCCTCGGTTATAACTCTCACAAAGTGATGTTCCTTCCTTCCTAGTATTTATTGCAGTTTGTAATGATCTATTCATTTCCTGATTTAAGTCTGCCTCCCGCGCTAGACAATAAGCCCCAGGAACACAGGGGCCATGTTTGATTGCCTTGTCTCTTCCACCACCTTGCCCACCATAGTGCCTGCCACATATCAATACCCCGGAAACTTTTGTTGAAGGGCAGACAAACACGTGATTTTGTATAACCTGCTTAACATAGCGGATAGGGTAAAGGGGCTCTAGAAGGGAAGAGTCTACCATGCTTTGGCTTCAAGTAAATAGAACACCTAACAGTAGCTTAAACAAAAAGTGAGTCTGAGAGTGGGTAGCTGTAAGTTTTTGTTCAGAAGCTTTGCCTCATGGTGTCAAGATGGCTGCCCCAGCTCTGGGCATCCTGATGGCATTCAAGGCAAGATGTAGGAGAAAAGGTGGCCCAGCCATTTCTCAGGAGAGTGAAGGTCTTCCATTCCCATCTTATTGTTCAGAGCTCCATCATATGACCACCTGTAGCTTGGATGCCAGAATGAAGCTTTTCCAGCCTCTGTAGTGGAAGCAGACAAGGGAGAAAGGGGTTGAGAATGGATGTTGGTTGGGTTGACCAACAGTATCTTCCCCAGAGGGAAAGTTTAGAAGTACAGTGCCATTCTGGGTGACAGTCTCCTCATCTGTAGAGTGGAAGGTGTAGGGGGAGATTGCAGGCGAGCTCTAAGGTCTCTCTCATGTCTAAGCTTTGTGCTTGGCCTAAGTCCATATAACCCAGATGGCACTAGCCCCCTGAGGTGAGGTGATGAGGTAGGGACTTCCTGGGACAAAGTTCACGGCAAACGGCAGTTCTTCCCCCCCTCCCACCATGTCTGCCAATTCCCCGGAGGTTCACAGCCTCCAATGCTGACAGGGCTCCTCAGAATTCCTCACCTTGGGCAGAGCTGACCCTGTCTCTGCACTGGCACACCCCCAGGCACTGGATGTGCCCAGGGAAGGGCAGTGACCTTGAACTCGGGGCTGTCTGCAGCTGAGGGGCTGGCCTCACGACCTCTGGCATGGGGATCCGGGCTCTGCCTCAGTATCCATCACAACACTAGCCTGGGGGACGGGTTGTCCAGGGCGCGCAACAAGGGGGGGCAGAGTGGTGGGGATTGCAGGAGGGTGGGCTGGGGACCCTGGAGACCTCGGCTGATGGCAGTCTCTTCCCCCCTTGCAGTCTGCCTGAAGGGCACCAAGGTGCACAGGAAATGCTTTCTGGCCTTCACCCAGGCCAAGACCTTCCACGAGGCGAGCGAGGACTGCATCTCGCGCGGCGGCACGCTGGGCACCCCGCAGACGGGCTCCGAAAACGACGCCCTGTACGAGTACCTGCGCCAGAGCGTGGGCGCCGAGGCCGAGATCTGGCTGGGCCTCAACGACATGGCGGCCGAGGGCGTCTGGGTGGACATGACCGGCGGCCACATCGCCTACAAGAACTGGGAGACGGAGATCACGGCGCAGCCCGACGGCGGCAAGGCCGAGAACTGCGCCGCCCTGGCCGGCGCGGCCAACGGCAAGTGGTTCGACAAGCGCTGCCGCGACAAGCTGCCCTACATCTGCCAGTTCGCCATCGTGTAGCCGCCCGGGGGGCGGGGAGGCGGCGGGGGACGGGGTGGGGGGGTGGCGGGGGGAAGGGGGCGGGAGGGGGGCGCAGCCGGGATCCCCGCCCGGCCCGCACCCCGCCCGCGCTCGCGCAAATAAAGCTGGTGCTGCTGGGCGGTGAGTGGCTGCGCCTGTGCTGGGCCCGCGGGAGGGAGAGCTCCGGAGGAGGAGGAGGGGACAAGGGAGGAGGGGAGAAGGGGGGGCGGGGGAGGGGAGGACGGGCTGGAAGGAGGAGGGGGAGAGGGGAGGAGGAGCGGAAGAGGTGGAGAGGGGAGCATAGGGAGGGAGAAATGGAAGAGGTGGAGAAGAGAGGAGGAGGTGGGAAGGGAGGAGGAGGAGAGAGGAGGAGAGGGAAGGTGAGCTGGACACACACACTTCATGCCACCAACGCATTCTCAGCAGGAGGACAGAATAAGGGGAAACAGAGAACCCCCGACAGCTGCTGCCTTTTTTCTTTGTATAACTTCTTATCATCATAGAATTTCCAACTTACAGAAAAGTTGTAAGAATTCCTGGATATCGTTCATCCAGATCTTCCAAATATTAGCATTTCCCCATATTTGCTTTATCCTTTTATTTTCTTCCCCGAGCCATTTGACAGTAAATTGCAGACATGATTCCCCCTTTACCCTGAAATGTTGCAGTGTATTTACTTACTGAGAGCAAGGGCATTTTCCTCCATAAGCACTATTATCAAAGTGGGGAAATTGACATCTACACAGTAATTGCCAGAGTCACAGCCCTGATTCCCATGTCCAGGTTTCCTTTTGTAAACTCCACTTCCGCCTGCTGGAATCCAGCATCCCCTCCCCAACTCCAGGGAAGGGGTGACACCCTCACTTCCAACCCCTACTGCTGTGTGGATCCATTTCTGGGATGCACTGATATCTGAGTCCTGCTGGGGGCCGAGGGGCGGGGATAGGAGCAGAGGCTGCCTGCGGGAGAATTTGTATCCCCATCCTTCCCCAGCACACCCTGGGGGCTGGTCTAGGAGCCCCATAGGACCATTGCCAACACTGCCTGACTGGCGCGTCCCCTCCTTCCCACTCCTTACAGAGAGCTTGGTGCTAGCAGTAACAGTTACCTCTTCTTGAGCTCACCAGAGGGCAGGAACTTCCAGGATGTTGTTGTATGGAAATCTTATCCACCAAGGACAAGATGTGTTATTATCCCCATTTTGTAGGAAAGAAAGCTGAGACTCAGAGAGGTTAAGTGACTTCCCTCAGGGTCACACAGCTAGTGAGTGGCAGAACCAAGATTTACCCCAGGGCTGATCCCGAGGGCCTTGGGCTTTCCACCACCACTGTGATGCTTGTCTCACCTACTGAAACTTTCCTGAAATAAAACCCTGGAAAAGTGGCCCGGTGATCCCGGGAGGCTCCCGGCCAGCTCGTGGCGTGCCCTGGTTAGTGACGCCTCTTAAGGGAAGTCTTCTTTGTCCCATCAGCCATGGTATCACTCCACCACCTGCACCTTTTTCTCCCTGGTCTTTTTCAAGGTTGTCTTGCCTTCAGTAATAAATCGATGACAGTTTGATTCGATCCGTGGCCGTGGGGTGGGCTCGAGGAGGTCGCTTACCGTGAACTGTGTGCCTACTTGCCAGGCACTCTGCTGGCTTAGTCACAGAAAGCCTCTCATGTAATCCAATAATTATGGAAAGAGGTAGTAAGATCCACCTGAGTTGCAGAAACAGGCTTGGAGGGCGCCTGGGTGGCTCAGTTGGTTAAGCCACTGCCTTGGGCTCAGGTCGTGAGCCTGGAGTCCCGGGATCGAGTCTTGCATCGGGCTCCCAGCTCCTTGGGGAGTCTGCTTCTCCCTCTGACATTCTCCCTTCTCTTGCTCTCTCTCTCTCTCAAATAAAGAAATAAAAGCTTAAAAAAAGAAAGAAAGAAACAGGCTCGGAAGGCTGTTGCAAATTGTTTAAGACAACCCAGAGGCAAAGCTGAGACACAAATCTAGGTCTTGCCACCCTCAGTTTGGGGCTTTTTTTTTTTTTTTTAACCCCACGCAGCTGTAATCTAGCTGGATGCAGGTGATCAGGGCCTTTTGAAAGTTCCTGAAGTGGGCGGTTGCCCGCAACGGGGCACCATGCCTCTGAGCGAGAGCAGGGGTCCGGGTGGAGAGGCGCCAGGACAGTGCCTCGAGGGCAGGCAGCGAGCACTTCCCGCTTCCAGCAGCAGGGGGCAGTATGGGCCAGAGAATCGTTAGGCATCGCAGATAACCACAGACGCTCTTCCCTTTGGAAAAGACCAGTGGATTGCAAACTTGGGGTACCCCTGTCCTGAGATCTTGTTTTTATTTTAACTTTTGACACTTTGTTCCTCATGGATTTTCTTGCACTCATTTTTATTTTTAAACATTTCACGTTCAATTATTATTTTACCACGATTACCGAGATTGTTTTTATTTTTGTATTTTTAAATTTGGGGGCGTGCTTCCTTAAATTTTGTAGCCCAGGCGGGTGCTTCACACAGTGCTTCACTCACCTCACCGGTCCTGGCCCTGGCTCTGAGGTACAAACTTTGGGGAAGTTTCCAAGGCCTTTGTAAGCAATGATAGGAAGCCAGATTCTAGGTCTTCAACTTCTCCTGGAAAGATTGTTTCCTAATATTCTCCTGGAACTGACGTTGTGGCGTCTTTCATAGTCGTTACCCTTTTTTCTCTTTCTCATGGTGTGGTGCCTGGTGTGTCAAAAGCTTTGGGAATGCCAAACACAGGGACAATTTGAAATATCGGTGTAGGAGTTGAGGTTAGGTCAGTCGTTCTCAACTTTGGGCAGACATTAGGACACTTGAGGTACTTGAAAAACCCAATGTCCAGGCTGCATGCTAGACCAATTAAATCCAAATCTCTGGGGAGTGGGACCGGGCACTGAGAGTATTTGAAGCTCTCTAGGTGATTCCAAGCAATCGTGGTTGAGAACCACTGGGTTAGGATTTTGGAAGAAGCCTATCAGCCCCAGAACATCTTCCTCATTGGTCTGCCTCAGTCTGAATTTCTTACCATTCTAAGCCTTGAGCAGTGATACCATGCATACCAATCAGGATTGGCCAAAATTAGTTTGGTTACTGTTTTATATTGATTTTGACAAGAAGTAGAGGCTCAACTTGAAGCACTTGTTGTTAGTTAATTTCAGTAGGTGGTAGGCATGTTTATCCAGTTAGGATTAGATTTGGTTGCATATAATGAAAAATCCCAAATTACAAGACAGAAATCTGGAGGTAGATAGTCCAATGCTGGTATGGCATCTCTGTGGTCATAGGGGGTTCAAGTTCCTTTTATTTTCCCATTCTACCATTCTAGTGTATGCTTCCTGTCTTTGAGGTCACCTCATGGCCCATGACGGCTGCTGGAGCACCAGCCATTACTATCCGCGTTCCAGGCATCAAGTAAAAGAAAATGGGAGAATGGGCAAGAAAGTTCCAGTCAGCTTCCTTTAAGGAGCCTTCTTTTTTCCTTCTATTTCATAGGCCAGAACTTTGTCAAATGCCTATCTGCACAGAAGGCTTTGGTAGGTACCTTTGCTCCCCAAATAAAATCAAACCTCTTTAAAGAAGAAGGGGCAAATGTTAGGTAACTAGCAGTTTGTAGTTGTAGCATGGAGCTACTGCAGACCCAAAGCTTGACCACGGGAGGGAACAAAGGCTAGGAGCAGAATTAAGTCATTTTGAAGAAGAAATGATGATTCGTTCATCTGGTTCCCAAAAACTTGTTCCTGTGGGTCTTTCAACAGGAGAAGCTTGTTTTCAATTGGGCAGCTGGGTCAGGCCCTAGTTCCTGTTTCAACAAATTCCTAGTTCCTGTTTCAACAAATTCCCAGTTCCTAAGCACAGTGGTCTCAGCCTTACTTTTGGGTCAGTCGTCTCCCATGGCAGTCCTCTTCCTCAAGCGCCCAGATCTAGAAGGCTGTGACACCCCAGGTGCTTTCTGCCTGCCCTTGTCTGGATGGTAGAATAAGTCATTGCTAGGCTGGAGGCAGAAGGCACAGGACATGTCTTGGCGGACCCTGGCTGTATTCTGTGACGCTTTCTTTTTCACTCCCCTGGAGAGTTAGTCACACACTGTATCAGTTATGGTCTCAGCAGGAAGCGGACTCCAACTCGGTTCAAAGGACTCTAAGGACTACGAGCAGCCCTCGTTTTGCACGGTTCTGATATAGGTGAATTTCAATTATTGTTAATTTCAATGATTTTAAATGATGCCAGGCCCCCAGCAAGATGGTTACAATTTCAGTGACACTGGTATATTAACTGCGAGCAAGTGTGTACAGCCTCGGTCGCAAAGGTACAGTTGGACTGCTAGCTCTTCAGCCCAGAAAGCACTAGGTGAGCAGCAGACACGCAGTGTGATTGGTGACCAGCCATGTCACCTCTTTCCAAGACGATGGGGGACTGGCCTCTGCACACGGGTTACTCAGTTCATGCACAGACAGCAAAGCCAGCAGTTGTGGTGCCTCCTGGTCTCCCATGGATGAACTCCGGGGACATTTTACAAAGATGGGTAACAAACAGGGAATTGTCCAATAACGATGAAAATGCAGCAAATCAATGAAACGTGCAACTTGAATATAGATGGGAGTTAGGAACAGGCAAGGCGCTGTTCCAACTCATCCTGGCAAGACTTTTCCAAAGAAATTTGATTCTCAATGTCTGTAATGTTTCAAATTAGTGTATTTAGTATCGGTACTACTTCTTCTCTTAGCAACAGTAAGAGAGTTTTAATGTTTTCACAAACATTTTAAAAGGTCAGTTATAATATTCCCCGTGGATCATTAAGGTTATTTTGCACAGTTGCAGCTTGCTGGGTCCTTTTTACAGCCCCCAAAACCATGGTGAGGACTCGTATATTTAGAGAGATATGGGGGCGTCTGGGTGGCTCAGTCCCTTAAACGTCTGCCTTTGGCTCCGATTGTGATCCCGGTGGTCCTGGAATCAAGCCCCGCATGGGACTCCTTGCTCAGTGGGGAGCCAGCTTCTCACTCTCCCTCTGCCTCTCCTCCGGCTTGGGCTGTCTTGTTCTCTCTCTCTCAAATAGATAAAATCTTTTTTAAAAAATAAAAGATATGGGTGTTCTCAGCAAGTGAGCAAGGGATAGCGGGCATTCAGAAGGTCGCCACAGCAGGGAGCACTCTGTAGGGCAGGACTAGTCTCAGGGGTGGGGGCGCACATAGCGCTACGGGAGCCTCACAGCAGGAACATGTGGGAAGAGAGCTCTGCGCAGAGGGACACAGCCACAGACAGATAATGCAGCCCAGCGCAGAGGGGGACTGGCAGAAATATCCCAACACCTGCCTCTGTGCCCCCCTCCCCCAGCTTGGCAGGTGCTTCCTCCCCGGTGGGTGGAGCCAGCTGAAAGGCAGCTAGCGGCGGGTGGGTCCGGGCAATGCATCTGCTCAGGCTCCTGGGGCAATTGACAGGGTAGAGGTGGGCGGGGCCTGGATGGGGGCGGAAGTACACTTAACACGCGTTGACATTTTTATGTCCATGCCCAACAGTCGGAGGGCAAAGTCGCCTGCATCTCTGGGGCTCAGTGCTAACACATTCCCTTAATAAAGACTAAGTGAACGCACATGGGAATGTGGGGTTCCATTCTCCCAACGCGGGGCTCCTAACGTCTCCCGCGCCCTGGAGTTTCCCTGGTGCTGCTTGTCCTATTAGCTGGGACACAAAACACAAACACTTAGGGCCAACCGGAAGCAGAAAAAGCGAACTCTTGCGCGGTCTCCTGATAGGTCTTTGGCTGTCTGCAGCCCTATTGTCTGAGGCGGATTCCAGGGGCAGCATCTCCGTCCAGGAGGTCCCGGGCCCTGGGGGTCTCTCCACGAAGCCCATGTTGCTGGCTTCCTTGCAAGAGGGTGAAGAGGATTGGCAGGGCCGAGTTTCTCAGCCTTAGCACTACTGACATCTGGGGCCGGATAACCCTTTGCTGTCGGGGCTGTTCTGTGCATTGCCGGACATCAGCATCCCTGACGCCAACCCACTAGATGCCCGACGGGTGGTGTCCAGCTGCGACAGCCCCGATGTCCGCAGACGTTGCCGCGTGTCCCTTGGGGGTGGGGGTAAATCACTCTCTCCCCACCACAGAGAGGCTAAGAAGCAGTGAGAAAAGAGGGTCCCAGCGAAGCCCTCACAGAAAAGAGCCATGCAAAAGATAGCTGAGGCCGACCCTATTTGTCTGATGTTCCAAATTCGGGGACTCATAAAGAAACCATATTTCCCAAACCAATATTCAGCACATGTGACTTCACGGAGGCTTTTTAAAGGAAACACTCTTCTGTGAGTTTATTTCTTCACCAGTAGTACACAGGTTGTGTCACATTTGCATAGGCTTTTTTTTTTCCCCTCCTCTCTTGCCCCCTTTTATCCTCACAGCATCTCCCTCAATAAAGCTCTTGCACATCTAATCCCATCTTGGTGCCTGCTTCTAGGAGGATTTAAACTGGGTTCAGGGGAGACTCAGGGGTGCTGCCGACTGAAGTCCCCTGTGGCCCCCCGGGGGTGCGGCCACACAGAGCGAGCCGCAAGGAGCAGAGCGGACTGACAGCCTGGGCTGCCACCCCCGCCCCCAGAGGGGACAGGAGGCCAGGAGTCCCCCTGGCCGCCTCTGGGCAATGACTGAGCACGGCAGGGGCACGGCAGGGGTCCCGGTGCCACACCTTTCCCATCCAATGGCGACTTGGGGACTCCTCTATTGGGGAAGTTCAGCCTGGGGAGTCCCCAGCGGCCTGGCCAAGATTTTCTCAGAACTGCACTGCGGCCTGTGGCCTGTGGTTCTTCCCCCTCCGTCCTCCTCTCCCTCTCCGCTTAAGCAGGGGGGCCGGGCCTGTATCACAGAGGGCCCCCCCCTGCCTGCTTCTGCTCCCTCAAACCCTTGATCCCTCACAGGTGTTTCCCCAAATAACCCTCTTGCACGTCTAATCCCATTTTGCTGTCTGTTCCTCAGAGGATCAGACGAGTAATGGATTCCCTTCACTACAAAAATCGACTCGTATAAGCCCAGATCGTTTGTAGCAAAACTATATCCCAGGTAATCGAATAGTTATAATAAAGGTATTATAACTGGATGTACCAGAAAACCGGGATGTATGATCATGCCACCTAGGTTTCCTAAGGGAGTGGATTGTATTTCTAAGTGAGGATTATCTGTACTAAGAAAGGCCACTTCTTATGGCCTTTCTCCAATAATTCAGAAGTCGCCTGCTCGGCAATCATATCCTAATCCCCCGCACCCTGCTTCCCGCCCCACCTCTGCCAACATGGCTTGGGAATCCCATTCTATCCAGATAGAGGAAGGGAACCTGGGTCTGTTCAGGTGTTGGAGATCTATTTCAAGCTAAGCTGCTATTCCCCCTCAACCCAACCCCCCACAAATCCCCCTCCTTATTCTCATCCATCCCTTCTTCCTCTTCCAATGAGATGATCGTTATCCCACCATGAAGATATGAGACTAGGAGAGAGAGCAGGTTGCAACTTGAAGGTCAAGGCTTTGCCTTTGCAGTGAGAAAGAGAAAAGTAGTCCATGGCAGAAGGCTCGGACCAGCCAGGGGCTCACAGCTAGACTGCGAAGTCCTGCGGCTGAAGAGAGCCCATCTCACAGATCACAAGGTCTGACAACACAGGACCATTCCGCGGTCATGTCTGAGGGCGGACAAAATCAAGGCCGCTGTGTAAACCACAAAAACCACCCAATGTTCCCCACCCCTAGCTAACACAAGTGAAGGCTGTCTCTTTACCAACCACAGCTTTAGCTTCTCTGCCTTTGTCTCACCTTCTATATAAAAATTGAGATACCCAATCATGGAATTGATCCTGCTTCCTTGAAACTGCCCCCACAGTACCTAACACAAGTTCTATTTTAAGTCCCTTGTGACACCTTCGGACCGAGATGCCCTTGGACTCATCTAGACAGGCACGCAGTTTCCCTCATTGCAACAAATCAGTAAATCCAACTTTGTTCCTGGTGGTCTTTGGCTATGGGCAGAGACAGAGGGTCCACGAGTGGCCAGGTCCCGGCCTGTCCTGGGACTTCGGCTCCCGGGCCTATGTCCAAGGTGCTGGATCTATCCTAGCAGAGAAAAAGAGAAGAAACAGAAGGCAAGACAATGACGGAAAAAAAAAAAGGTTTCGTACATACAGCTGAGATGTAGATGAATCTCCTGACTCCGGTTCCGATTCTAACTAGGGGCTCTGTGGCCTTGAACAAGTCATACAAAACCGGAGCTCCATGGATCCCTCCCGGGCCGGCAAAGTTAAGTTTTAAACGAATCAAGGACGAGAACGAGCTGGGCCCAATGGCCGGCATAGGGAAAGGGCTTGCTCGCGGCGGGGAGGAACTGGCAGGGTGAGGGAAAGACGGAAGGTGCAGAGAACATGCTGGTGAAAAGTCGGATCATCTCAGGGAGTGAGAAGAGCTAAGAACATCAGAGGGAAACAGAGCTGCACATGGAACCTAGAAGACAGAGAAAAGGGGAGGCCAAGTTCATCCCGACTGGGAATCCTCTGCCCTTGAAATATCCCTCAGCCGGGACGCCTGGGTGGCTCAGTTGGTTAAGCGGCTGCCTTCGGCTCAGGTCGTGATCCCAGGGTCCTGGGATCGAGTCCCACATCGGGCTCCTTGCTCGGCAGGGAGCCTGCTTCTCCCTCTGCCTCTGCCTGCCTCTCTGCCTACTTGTGATCTCTCTCTCACTCTCTCTCTGACAAATAAATAAATAAATTCTTTAAAAAAAAAATATCCCTCAGCCAAGGGAAAACAGATTTGGGGAGAAAGGGGCGGGGCTGCCAAGAGTGGGCAGATAAGTACCCAGGGAGGGGTCAGGGAGAAGAGGGGAGGGACATCCATCCCTGGGAATGGGGTTCAAAGTCTACCTCTGAGTGTGAGCTGAAGCGGGAGCCCCAGATGGGCAGGCGTTCCCCTTACCTTTATGTGTCAGAAGGAAGCTAGACTCCAGAGCAGAAGCCGGGGCCCAGCCTCGCAGCAGCCTTTATCATATTCTCCCCAACACTCCACCTTGGGGTCCTGAGCAGCCACCAATTTAGAAGATGCACAGGCCTTTCAAGAGAAACAACAGATCAATGACGAGGGTGGCCTTCCAGAGACTCAAGAGGCCAAAATTAACAGCCCAACTTGGAACGAGTGAGAGGAAGCCATTAGGAAAACAGATGCTTCGGCCGTGAGCTCCAAGACGAGGAAAAGACAGGCGCCTGGAAGGGTTTCCGCACTTCCCGCCTGCGCCCCCAGCTGGCGGAGGGCAGGTGCGCCAGCAGGCGGGCCCCGAAGCTTCGCCATCCTCTCACACTGCCATCCTTCCGCGCTGCGGGCTTTAACTGTGGCAGGATGTCGGGTCCCAGTTGGGGAGATGCATGCTCACCCCCCACCCCCAGAAAAGCGGGCCTAAACCGTGAGATGGGGTGTCTGCTAGAGAAAACCTCTTCGGACCTCAGCGGTGAAAACGTTCTCCAGAAACTCACTCGGCCAGCCCGTGGCACAGTTTCATGGATGAACGGGCTCGTTCTCCATCCGCCCACGTCCTCGACTGGGGGGTCCTGGCAGTTTCCTCACTCGCACGCCGCCGCGGCCTCAAACCTGCCTTCGACGGGCTTCTGCGCTCCGATCAGTGCCCTCTCCCCGGAGGCCCACGTGCAAGGCCCCTTTGCGGGCCGGGCCGGGCGGGGCCCACGGCCTCCGCCGTGCTGTCCCACCCTCACCCGAGGACCGTTCTCTGCAATGTGAGGAGGGGGCCAGCGTGCCCAGCGAAGTGAACCGACTCGACTTCGCGAGACCAACGGCGCCAACCGCCTGATGAGACCCAGCCAACGGCCGCCCGGCTCCGCCCCCGGCCCGCGCCCGCCCCCGTCCCCGCCCCGCCCCCGGCCCTACGACTCCTCCCCCTACGACTCCTCCCCCACGACCCCCGCCCCCTCAGGCCCCGGCCCTCGTCTGGACCCGCCCCGCCCTGTCAGGCCCCGCCCCTGCCCCGTCCGGCTCCTCCCCGCTCCCGCCCCGTCCAGCTCCTCCCCGCTCCTCCCCGCCTACACCACGCCCCTGCCGCATCCGTTTCCCCACCCACACAGCCCAGCCCCGCCCCCCGCCACGCCTCGCTCCGCCTTGGCCTCCAGCTCCCTCCTCTCCCTTAAGCATCGCCCATGGGGTCTCCTCTTCCAAACCTCAGGGTCTTTCTCACCCTCTGGGCCTCTGCGGCCCAGGCATCTTTTGCACCATTTGTCCTCACCCTGGTCCATTTCAAACATAGTTTAAAATCATGGCTTGGAAGTGGGAGGCAGGATGGAGAGCAGGGACAGTTGGTTTGGACATAGGTCTCAAGACCTGCCTCGTTCTCCCCTGGGAGGTGAGGAGGAAGAAAGGGTCTGCGTGTCTGGCCTCAGGGCTCTTGCCTCACAGCCCCAGGATGAGAGCTTTACCTCATGAAGTATAGGAAGATCTGGAAAGATTAGGGGCCGAGGTGACCTGGGATCTTTGGATGGGGATTTTGTTGTTGTTGTTGGCATTTTGGGGGCAGCTCTTGGAGATGTCTGGGAGGAAGATGTCCCCTGAACACCAGCAGTCCTATATGTAGTGGTCCTCTTGTGGCAAGAGCTCTTTCATTGGGATTTGCTGGAAGAATTTGACCAGCCAAGGAGACAGAGCTCGTGATTCCCTTCCACTTTCCTCATGTCATCACTTATGCAGCATCTTGGGGCATCTGTTCAGGGAAGGGTCAAGGATGGAATCTATTCTGTAGAAGCTCATCCCTAGCATAGCCATTATCTTCAAAACCTTCTTCTTGATTGTTTGGGTCCCTTAAAGAACCAGGGAAAAATAACTTGACATATGTCAATTCAGAAACTTGAGAAGGGACTAAAACACCTTAGAAGTGTCCACCCTCTCCACCCCAAACCCTGAGTATGCTGAGTTGGATCAAGAATACTCCAGAGCGGGGGCGCCTGGGTGGCTCAGTGGGTTAAAGCCTCTGCCTTCGGCTCAGGTCATGATCTCAGGGTCCTGGGATCGAGCCCCGCATCGGGCTCTCTGCTCGGCGGGGAGCCTGTTTCCTCCTCTCCCTCTGCCTGCCTCTCTGCCTACTTGTGATCTCTCTCTCTCTGTCAAATAAATAAGTAAAATAAAATAAAATAATAATAAAAAAAAGAATACTCCAGAGTGCCACCCTCTCCAACTGAGTCTGTTTTGTTATTTTTATTTTTTATTTTTTTTTCTGGATGGCCTGAATATGGGTTTCCTCTCCCCTTCAGGTGAGAACAATATTAGGTTGCTTAAAGGAACAGTAATTCTCTGCAAAGATTTGGAATCAAGATTAAATCTTGAGGTGAGCCTGTCTCTTACGGGAGCAGAATCTATAACCTTCTAGCTGCTCTGGCCATCAACATTGCTGAGGGTCATGATACAGTGCATGATTTCTTTTTATAGCATCCAAAATGTAAGTAATTAGTAAAAGGATATCGCTAGGAAATCATTGCAATCTGCTTTAATCGGTTTATAGATTAATGTAGCTTGTTTGCTAATGTAAGTAACTTGCAGTGCATTTTCTGTTGCCTTGGGAGCAATGCTAGAAACAAAAGCTCCAAACTGGGAAAACGGAATGAAAATGGGCAGGGTCCTCATCACATTTTCTTACTGCCCCTCCAGCCTCAGCCACACGTAACATTCCTCTTCTAGTTTAGAACTGTCTTAGCAGCTCAAGAGAGCATGTCCCACTCATTGAATGAATGGGCGAAGGCAATCACCTAAGGTTTGTAATCTCCTTCCTCCCCTCCCCCCACATCCCACCTGCCTCGTGTCTGAACCTTTCCAGCTAGCACCTCACGTGGCCGCTGCTTTTCCACCCACGCTTAGCCTTAGCAACATGTCTTCCACATCGTATGCATTCGATAGGAGTGAATTGAGGTAACTGAATTGAGTTGGATACCCAGCAGAATAGATACCACGCATTTCAGTGCCACCTGTGCTAAAATTCTTCATGCAGACCAAAGCAGATGTGATTCCATGTTTGATTACTGCACAGCTCTTGGCAAGGATCTGAAGACAGATAGAAACATCTTGATCTCTTTGTGCAAGAAATCGGCTTGCAGCATCTGTAGCAAGTGTAAATTTTTATCTTAAAAATCGATGTCTCTGAAAAAAAAAATCGATGTCTCTGGCCTGGAGAAAATAAATTAGATTGATTTTTTTTTTTTTTAACACCAAAGAGACTTCGTTATCTTGAAATGGGTTTGTTATCCATGTTATTTAAGGAAAACGTAATTGAAGATACAACTTCATCCTGGGTATCCTGGACTGACTTGACACTAGACGTTTCTTTAAAAGGTATAGGGCACTTTTGTCTTCATCATTGGAAGTATTCTCAAAGAGAATTCAGTGTTCTCAAAGAGATTATCTGCTGAAATATCACTGGGTTGCCATTCAAGAGGAAGTGAGGAAGATTTCTGGAAAGATCTAACCCCCAACTGAAAGGATCTCTTCTGAAGAACATATTTCCGCATTGTCCTTCCTTCAGCTGGGCCTCAGTTTCTGCATCTGTAAAATGAATGGGTTGGTCGTGGGATAATCTTGACTGTTCCTTCTAATTACAACTTTCGTAATTCTTTGGGTTTTTTGTTTTGCTTTTTTGTTGGTTTGTTTTTATTTTTGCCGACAAAAATGAAGGGCAATTGGTCAGCTAATACCAAATGAATCTTAGGTGTTTTTTTTGGTTGTTGTTCTTAAAAGTGATTCTGTGGGGGGGGGGGGGGGGCGCCTGGGTGGCTCAGTAGGTTAAGCCTCTGCCTTCGGCTTGGGTCATGATCTCAGGGTGCTGAGGTCAAGTCCCACATCAGGCTCAGTGCTTGGCAGGGAGCCTGCTTCTCCCTGTCCCTCTGCCTGCCAGTCCCCCTGCTTGTGCACACACTCTCTCTCTCCATCAAATAAATAAATAAAATCTTAAAAAAAAAAAAAAAGTGATTCTGTAAGGAAAGACTTCTGCTGTCACTACGTTTCCCAAAGTATTTGTGTCCACCGGTAAGTGTTTGCATTTCAAATAGAATCTCTGAAAATAGCAGGAGGGTGAAGTCTGGCCTTTGTAGACCTTAGAATGGCTTAGAATGAGTCATACACTATCTTAAAAATACTGGAACTCTTAATTAGTGTTTTTTCTTCCTAAATCAATTTTATTGAGATGTAACTGACCTACCTTTAAACGCACACATTTGAAGTGTACTGCTGATCAGTTTCGACAAATATTTGCTCCCAGAGAAACCACCACCCCCATCACCCCCAAACGTTCCCTCATGTCCTTTGGTCACCAGTCCTCATCAGACTGGGTCTTCAGTGTGCATACATCTTCTGTTCGCATCCCATTTTTTGACTTTCCTATGGACACAGAGGTGAACAAAGACCACATCCCTGCACCCAGGGGGGCTTATACTCTAGCACTGTAGGGTGAGCCCAAGCCCCAGCTTAACTAATTCAGCCTCTCTTACTGGGTAAGGAGACAAGACTCTGTTTAGACCTTTCGAGGATGCCCCACCTGGGGGCTCCCCTCACACTTGAAACAAATTGCTTTTTCCCTTAGGGGAAAGGCACCCGCTGGGTGGCTCAGTGGGTAAAGCATCTGTCTTTAGCACAGGTCATGATCCCGGGGTCCTGGGATTGAGCCCCATGTTGGGCCACTGCTCAGTGGGGAGTCTGCTTTTTCTTCTCCCTGTGTGTGCTCTCTATCTCTCTCAAATAAATAAAATATTAAACAAAACAAAACAAGGGGTGCTTGGGTGGCTCAGTTGGTTAAGCCTTTGGCTTGGGTCATTATCCCGGGGTCCTGGAATAGAGCCCCACATCCGATTGGGCTCCCTGCTCAGTGGGAAGTCTGGTTCTCCCTCTCCCTTTGCCCCTCCCAACCGCTCGTAGGCTCTCTCTCTGTTTCAAATAAATACATAAAATCTTTAAACAAACAAACAAAAAGAAAATTGCTTTTTCCCACAGGATGAGGAAGTTCTTACTATGTCTTCTACAGCTGAATACCAATAGAGTCTTCTCTTTTGTTCCTTTTTTTTTTTTTTTTTTTGCAACAGCTCTGGAATCCAACCCCAGAGCTCGGAGTGGGTAATAGAGGGGAGCAGAATTGCTGGATTCTTCCGATGCATTTTGTTTTCCTTCTCTTGAAGGTGGTAGCTTGTTTTAGAAAAATACTCAGCCCACAAGAATTATTTATTTTTCTGAAGAATCATGATGTAATAGCAAATGTCTACACTCAGTGGGACAAACAACGTAGAACAAGATGGCAAAGTTAGATACAAGGCTGGTTAATGTCCCACAGGGGCATGAAACCGTAACTTTTGAGGTTATCTTTTCTGCTCGGCAGAGTTCGTTTGCATCTCTGCCTGACAAAAATCATTCCCAACTTATCAATTTTCTGCAAATGAACATACACTCTTAACCCAATAGTAAGTCAACCAAAAATTTCATTTCCTTATAGCACTGATGATCTTTAGGTGAACTTGTTAGAAAATGCTCTGGGAGACTCGGAAAGGACATTCAGCCCATCGTTTTGCATAATATTCAAATTTTGGATAATCTGTCTTTACATGATTGACCATACTCCTGCAAAATAATAACCAAGCTTCATTGGACCAAAGGGACAAGTGCCTCTTCCGTGGCCTGTCAAGATGTTGCAGCTTTATATCAGATGTCTTTCTCCCCAGATTTCTCCTCTATCACCCGGGGGAGTTGTTGATGTCTCAGTACAATCTGATAAATGAGTTACTTCTTGCAGCTTCCTGTTTGGTGTTTTCCTGTAATGGGAAAGACCATTGCCCAAGTATGTTTGGCTTTCCTGAGAAAAATTGGGGCTCTGAGTAAAAAGATTGATTCATTCTTCTTTGACAACTTTATTATTTTATTTATTTAATTTTTTAAGATTTTACTCATTTATTTGAAAGAGCGTGAGAGACAGCATGAGCAAGAGGAAGGGCAGGGGGAGAAGCAGACTCCCCGCTGAGCAGGGAGCCCGAGGCGGGGCTTGATCCCAGGAACCCAGGATCCTGACCTGAGCAGAAGGCAGACGCTTAACCAACTGGGCCACCTAGGCACCCCTTCTTCAGCAATTTTAAAACTGAGCTTTTTGTGACTTTATTTATAGAAAGATATCTAAGCAAAAGAAGGGAAATAGACCGATCCTGAGTCATCATAATCCCTATGCCAAAGGTCCCCGAGAAGACCCGCCCTAAAGCTCTGCAGGTCTGTGTCATTTGGAGCATCAATAGACCGAGTGAAGACATCAACAGCCACTAAAAAGTTTTACAAATACATTTAAAAAAATTGAATTATGGTTGACCTGCAATATTAATATTGTATGAGTTTCAGACACTCACCATGGGAAGTAACTGCACAGTCATTACAATACTATTGTATTACAGTATTATTTGATGTGGTTTGAAGTGGTGGGGTTTGGAGTCCATGGACAAGAAAGAATTCTTGAGACCTCTTTGGTGCGAAAAGGTGTTTTTTGTTTTGTTTTGTTTTGAAGATTTTATTTATTTGCGAGAGACAGAGATATCGGAGAGAGAGCACAAGCAGGGGAGGAGAGGATAGAAGCAGGCTCCCTGCTGAGCAGAGAGCCCCACACGGGGCTCGATCCCAGGGTCCTGGGAGCATGATCTGAGTCGAAGGAAGATGCTTAACCGACCGAACCACCCAGGTGCCCCCCAAAAGGTGGTTTTATTAAAGCACGGGGATAGGACCCGTGGGTAGAAAGAGCTGCCCCGGAATTGTGAGGAGCAACTGATTATATACTACGGAGCTGGGGGAAGTAAAAGAAAAGGGAAGTTTCTAGAAGGACTTTCATATGCTAAAGAAGACTCACAGGATCCTGGAGGCCTGGCTGTTGTCAAGCTTAGGTTGTTTATCCCTCTAGCAAGGCATTAACAGAAGGCAGTCGGGAGGTTCCTGGAACGATGGTATACTCCGCCGGCCTCAAGTACTTGTCAATGGGCTGCAGGTTATAAGGAGATTTAATTTTATCTACATTTCCTGCTGCCCTTGTCCCCCACATCATTACTGACTATATTCCCTATGCTGTATTTTCCATCCCTGTGACTTATTTATTTTATAACTGGAAGTTTGTACCTCTTCATTCCCTCCACCTCTTTTGCCCACCCCCTCCCCCCACCGACCTCCCCTCTGGCAACTACTACTAGTTTGTTCTATTTATGAAGGTATTTCTGTTTTTGTTTTTGGTTTTTTTTTTTTCATTTGTTTTGTTTTTAAGATTCCACCTGTAAGCGAAATCCTGTGCTATTTGTCTTTCTCTGTCTGACTTATTTCACTTAGCATTGTACCTTCTAGGTCCATCCACGTTGTTGTGAATATAGATGCGTTTTGGAGTGCCACCTGGCATCTTGGAGGACCCTCCCTTGGGCCTCCCCCAACAGGGGGCTGGAGCCCACCCCTAGGCCTGCCACTTTCTTGCAGGTGATGTTAGGTAAAAATCACACATTCTTTGTATTTCTTCATTTAAACTTAAAAAAAGAAAGAAGAGGAAGAAGGCAGTTAGCCCTGCAGGACTCAGCAGGGTGGTTATTAAGAACGAATTCAGAGTTTATTGAGTTGCTAATGCCAGGCATCCCGGGCTGCAAGTGGGATAAAGCTGCAATCCTGTTTGTGAGGGTACTTTGCACATCAAAAGAGAAGGTGTCACTAGTCGAGATCAAAGGCCCATGACAGTTAGCCTGCCCCGGTGGTGGCTGCAGGGATCAGGGGTAAGATGGGGGTGATGGTGGGAAGAGACTTAGCCTGGTGGGATGTCCCATGATCCTGCTGGTGTTCAGCTTGCAAATGAGCTCAGACAACACTGCGGGTGGCTGGCGGCCAAGCAATTAGTGTCTTGTGAAAAGAAAGGGATCAAGAGCTACTGGTCTCCTGAGCCCCGGGGAGCCCACCCGGGGTCCAAAGTACACACTGAGTGCAAGTCTGAGGCCAAGCGAGTGGCTCTTTCATTCACTCCCACAGGCCTGTGGACTTGGATTTTCGCTAAAAATATAACCGCCCCCAAAACTACAGAGCAGCCACAAAACGAGTTTCTGAGTGGCCCTTCCCATGTGGCAGGCTGCTTTCCCTGAGCTCCGAGGAGCAGCCTGACCCCCTCGCAGCCCTAGTCCCAAGGTTGAGGAGTGCGTCGAGCATGGAGTTCCAAGTCACTGGAGGTGTGTAGAAGAAGCTTCCAGTAGGGTGTGAGCAGCTACACCTTCTAGTCTTTTCCAGCCAGTAGCTTCTCAGGGAGTAACCTGGGATCTCTGACCAGTGTGGGGTGAAATCTGTCCAAACCGGTTTCAGGACCTGAGGGTGGGGAGTGGGGAAGGGAGGCTCCAAGTCTGAAACGCTGCATTAATAGAGGCTTGCAGGACTGTAATACTTTTTGGAGACATTTAACAACCACAGAACCTTGAGTTTTAACAAATTTTAAATATATATATTTTTAAAGTTTATTTATTTAAGTAATCTCTACACTCAACGTGGGGTCCGAACCCATGACCCAGAGACCAGGAGTCATGTGTTCTTCCGACCCAGCCAGCCAGGTGCCCCAAGTTTTAACATGTTTTAGAAAGGAAGTTTTCATTTTATTGTAATTTATTTGTTTACGTATTTATTTATTATTTTTTAAAAAGTTTTAATTTACTCACTTAAGTAATCTCATACCCAACATGGGGTTCAAACTCACGACCTCGAGATCAAGAGCAGCATGCTCTTCTGACTGAGCCAGCCAGGTATCCCCATTTTATTGTGGTTTAAAATAAGAGGTACATTCTCAAGGTTCAAATTCAAAACTTACACAAGGGTATTGCGGTGACAAGATTCCCAGTCCCACGGTTTCCTTCCATGAAGGCAACACTTCACAGCTCTTATTTAACAAGATTTTTTAAGAAGCTGCTTTTAAAACTTCTCGAATGCTTAGAGGCTATTTAGAGGCGCTGACTGAACTCCACATTGGCAAAGACTCGATGTGGTTTCCGAACACTATAGGGGTTTAGAGCAAGTTGCAAACTAATCAAGACCCAAAGACTGGGGAAGAAATTTTGATCTTCCTCCTAACTGTCCAAAATAATTTGGATGAAGAACCTGTTCTTAGAAGAGGGATACATTAAATCGCTGCGTGTGAACGGGAACCAGGGTGGTGGACAGGGAGGGATTTGGCAAGTCTATTTTTTGTTGTTGTTGTTGTTTGTTTGTTTGTTTTTAAAGAATTTATTTATTTATTTGACAGAGAGAGAGATCACAAGTAGGCAGAGAGGCACGCAGAGAGAGAGGGGGAAGCAGGCTCCCTGCTGAGCAGACAGCCCGATGCGGGGCTCGATCCCAGGACCCTGTGATCATGACCTGAGCCGAAGGCAGAGGCTTTAACTACTGAGCCACCCAGGCGTCCGGCAAGTCTATCTGTTAAAATTCCTCCTGATGTCCATTGTTTCCCCAGCAAACATTTGTTTGCCAAGCATTTACTTTTTCATCTTCCTGAGAATTTCCTTCCCTTTGAAGTCCCACCCTCCTACCTCCCACTCTTTGGTTCAGGATGACATGTAAACCTCATTTTGCTTGACTGTCTTTGGAATCTCATTTGTATGTGGATTCCCCATATATGCAAGTTTAAGTTAAATTTTTTCTTGTGAATCTGTCTCATGTCAATTTAATTCCTAGACCAGCTAGAAGAATCTTGAAAGATAGAGAAAAATGTTTCCTTCCCAGCATCATCTTTAAAGGAATGGTGTTTGTCCATCCCCTTGTCATTGAGATAGGTGTGCTTTGGGGAGTGAGATGGAGCAGGAAGAAAAGATTGGATGGTTGCTGTGGTTACTGCAAGCTGTGAGTGCTGCTCCCTCTCCCTCCACATGTCCCCACTGGGGTCTGTTTCTGACCCTGGTGCCCTGGGCAGGCAGGCCCGAATGCCCAGGGCTGCCTCAGACACAGGCAGCCAAGTATCTCATCTCACTGCTCTCATGTCACACAACGAGACCCTGCACTTTTCCTCTTCCCTGGCCGTTGAGCCCCCACAGCTCATGCTATGATGCTTCTTCCAGGAATGTCCCTTTCTAGGGCTGCACAAAAGCTGTGGGATCACATGCCAACTTGCTAGAGCTGACAACTAAATGGGTTTGGAGAGGATGAGGAGAACAGTATGGTCAAATTTGACACAGTTAGCTAGAGAACTGTCAACTCACGGGAAAAGCCAACCAGCTTGCTAAAGATGAGACCCAGCCAAAATAAGCTGACTGTTGGCAACGGTTTTCCTTTTCAGTGCAGATTTAAGGAAGAGTGGCTACTCAATTCAGACGCTGTCATATACGTCACCTCTCCCACCCTTGCAATCACCTTGTTAAGTTGGTATCAGGATTCATATTTTACAGTTGATATTTTGGCTCAGAAGGGTTAAGTTGCTTGCTTGGATTACATGGCTAGACTTCAGAGCTGCCTCTCAGCAATTCTGAGGTCTTTGCCACCCTGAGGACAAATGTTTCCCAAAAACAAGATAGGCTGGGGTTAATATGCATATCCATGTGCACAAACTGATAGATCTGCCCCATCTCCTTGACACGTGGTGGACGAGCGGCCTGTGGCTTCTTGAGTGGGCTTGCTTCTGGAACACTCTTCAGTGACGGGCCCTGGCAGCAGTGATTCCCTCAAAGACCAGCCCACTCCCCAACTAGTCCTCCAAGGCCTCTCAAGGAGCAGGAGACAGTGGCACAAGTGGACTAGAAAGTGAGCCCCAGTCTCCTCATCTGTGAGTCTCCTTTCTCAAGAAAAGTCTCGGTCAGTTGGCCAAAGACTGGGAAGCTCGTTGAGAATGTCAGAACTCCAGTCCTAGAGATCCTGACTGTGTAGTTATGTAAGAGCCTGGGAATTTGCATTTGATTTAAGGACTCCAGACAATTTGGACCCGGGTTCCGGAAATCCCACGGAGACACTCTGGGCCCTGAAATGGGACATAAGTGGGAGTAGGGCACAAAACATCCAGGAGCTTTTCTTTTCCATTGAGTGCATGAGGGCAAATATTGTACCCAAATAAGGCTTTCAGCGGCTTTGAGTTTCAACAGACTCACACCCTGCTTGGAATTGGAGAAAATAAAAATGAACTATAATATGATGAAAGTTTCCAAATGGACGAACAGCTCCAATTAGCTTGTTCATTGTCGAGCTTGGCTCACTCGGGCCTCCTTGGTGACCATTGCTCTATGTCCCATGCATAGACTTTAGCAGCTAATTGTACTTTGAGGTTAGTTAATGCCCATTATGGAAACAAAACAGAACAAAGCATCATCATATTACAGTTAGATTCAGGATCTTTCTACAGTGTTACAATGGGCTGCATTTGTATTACATGATAGCCCTCATTTGAAGACTGCCAAAAAAATGCTCATTTTCATTTTTTAAAAAAATTTTAAATGCCAAATGACACAATATTTTCTAATGGAGACATTTCTCTAGTCCATAAGGACAGGATAAGACTATTTAAAACACACTGTGACTTTTAGAGTGGTCTCTAATCAGCTAAGGAAAGGGATAGGCTAGGGTGAAATCTCCTTAGAGGTTCTTAAATTGCTAAAGCAGGAAACAGAAAAGAAAAGAGCTGGATGCATAAATTTCTGAGTGAGGAGAATCTAGCCAACAATCGGATGTGACTGTTACATTATACTGGAAACAACACTGCATGTTTTTGAGAGATTTATAATCATATTCAAATATAAACAAACAAATACATAAAAAATCAGAACCGAAGCAAAGTTGCCAAGTGGCCTAACCAGTATCCATTTTCTCATTTCTCCCCTATAACAGACCTTTACATTGCCAGAGTCATCAATGTGCCTAGCTAATTTTCCAGTCATCCTTGAAGAGAGAGGTGAGATATAATAAAAATTTAAGCAGAGCTCCCAGGAAAATTGTTTACCTCCCATCTCTCTGCTTCTTGCCTGGAATGTATATGTGGTTTCTGGAGCTCCAGCAGCCCTAATGAGACCATGAAGCAAACTTGATGGTTAGAAGCCACAGCCAGGATGGTGAAGGAGAAAGATGAGAACCTAGGTCCCACCTCTGAATGTCCTATATGGAAGAAAATAGGCCTTTGTCTTATTTAGGATATTGTTTTTTGTTATAAGAACTTGAATCTACCCTGTGCCAGGTACTGTTCCAGTACTAGGGATGAGGAAGAGGAAAACATACCAACAGTTCCTGCCTCATGAAACTTGTAATTTTTTTTTTTTAAGCCCAATACAGGGCTTGAACTCACAGTCCTGAGATCAAGACCTAAATTGAGATTAAGAATCAGATGCTTAACCGACTGAGTCACCCAGGAGCCCCATGAAGCTTATAATTTAGTTGGAGGAGCAACAATAAACAAGATAAAGAAATAAAACATATAGTTTGTTAGATAGTAACAATGACTAAGGAGTAAATAAATAAAGCAAGGGAGAGGATATGAAGTGTGGAGGTTGGGGGAAGCCTTGACATTTTAGAGTGTAGCCACGGACCCCATGGGATTTTACCAAGGTACTGAGCTCCTGTTTGTATAAAAACCTAAAGGAATTAAGGGAGAGAGCAGAGGGATTTCTGGTGGAAGAGCGTTCTAGTTGGAAAGAACAATGAGCACAAAAACTGTGAGGCCAGAACATTCTAGAATTAACAAGGGCTTGGCGTGGGTGGAGCAGGATGATCGAGGGAGTAGGGATTAAGAGCTGATGTTGAAGAAGTGATACGGCCAGGTCCAGCAGGCCCTCATGGGTAGTAGGAGGGATTTTGGCTTCTACTCTGAATGAGATGGGGCGACACGGAGGGTTCTGAGCAGGGGAGTCACGAGATCTGCCTTGTATAGGAACAGAACCACTGTGGTTACCGTGTTGAGACGAGGCAGCAGAGGGCCAAGGTAGAGGCTCAGAGACAGGTGAGGAGGTGACAGCATCATCGCGGTGAGAGGCGGTGGTGGCTTGGGCCCTAGGGAAAGCAGTGGAGGTAGGAGGGTGGGGGATCTTGGATACTAAGGAGAGCCATCAAAATTACTGGTGGCCGGGATGCCTGGGTGGCTCAGTCGGTTGAGCATCTTCCTTCACCCCAGGTTGCGATCCTGGGGTCCTGGGATCGCATCCCGCTTTGGGCTCCTTGCTTGGCTGGGAGCCTGATTGTCCCTCTGCCTGCAGCTCCCCCTGCTTGTGCTTTCTCTCTCTCTCTTTCTCTCTCTTTCTCGCTGACAAATAAATAAAATCTTAAAAAAAAAGATTTTTTAAAAGTAATCTCTACACCCAACGTGGGGCTCAAACTCACGACCCCGAGATCAAGAGTTGCACGCTCTATAGACTGAGCCAGCCAGGCACCCCAGTTCTGGATGTTTTGAATTTGAGATGCCCATTAGATGCCAAGTGGAGATATTGAGCAGAGATGGACACGTAAGTCGGAATTCAGGGGAGAGGTCCGTCCTGTGAGCCATCAGGATGTAGACGGTATTCAACATCCTGTGACTGGAGGAGGTCACCGAGTGAGTGCGTGCGGAGAAAAAAAGGGATCTGAACCCTGAACCACCAGCCCCTCTGATATTCAGAGATTAGGAGGCAAGGTGTAGCCAGTAAAGAGGGTTGAAGAGAAAACTAGAGCGGAAGGAGGAAAACCAGCAAGCCCAAGGCCATCATGGCCACGAGAAAAAAGAAAAACAATGGGGAGAGAGTGAGAGATGGTGTTCATTGCTCATCAAACTGGCCATAGAAACACTTCCTAAGAGTTCTCCCTACATAGTAAGCAAGTAGCCAGTACATGGAAGAAGGTGATACTGTATATATTTATCACACACACACACACACACACACACACACACACACACACACACAGCGTTAGTGCCGTGCCGCGGAATTTTCCATGATGATGAAAACATTGTCCACCTGTGCAGTCCCATACTGAGCCCCTGAACACGTGCCTGGTGTCGAAACCACGCTACAGGAGAGGTTGAAACACTGTGGGTGGAGTGAAACCCAACTCAAACAAAATAAGATGCCGATATGTACCTTATTCATACAAATACCCTCAGGGGCACATTCAAGCCAGGCGTGGAACCCCAGACCCCTTTCCCTAATCCTCCCACCCCCAGACCTTAGCATCCCCTCCACACACAACCGTGTGCCCTTACTTTGAAAAAAGGAAGCCCTGCTGTATTGATGAGTACCCAATTTAATTAAAATTGATTGAATATTAAAATTCAAGCAGCCACACGTGGCTAGTGGCTACTGTATTGGACAGAATGGGTCTCTAGTCTATCCCGTGACCTATTATAGATGTTCTCTTTTCAGATCATCAGCCTAATCGTTATATGTTTTAACCAGTTAGTAAGTGAGGGGGACAGAGACGCCCTGCGGTAGAGTTTCAAAAGTCAGGTGCAGCGGAGAGGACAACAATGAGCAAGCGAAGACTAGAATCCTGAAGAAAGTGGGCTAGACCTTCAGACACCTCAGGACTCAAATCTTGGCTCTGTCACTTGGCTGCAGGCCCCTAACGAGGTCCTGAGTCTCTCTCTCCAAGCCAGCTTCCTCCTCTGGTAACAGCCCTGACCTCCAGGCAGCGGTGATTAACTCGTTTGGAGGGTCCGGTGCAAAATAAAAACGGGAATGTAAACATTGGACAATTATTAAGAATCTCAAACCGGCACCAGGGGAGCACTGAGCTAGGGGCCGACCCTCCTGAGCGCGTGACCCGTGTGGCTGCAAGGGGGCACACCCGGGAAGCTGTCTCTGGGGCCTGAGAAGGGCTGCTGGGTGATCTAAGTGTTGAAAACAGTAGTGGGTGCTGGGGCTGAGCCAAGACCAGAGTGTTCGCTGCTGCTGCTGCTGCGCTGGGCTGGGCTGAGGGCTGCGGGGTTGGGGGAGATCTTTCCAGGTACCCCTTCTGGATCTTCTCTCTTTCCGTGTCCTCAGGCTACTTTACAGCAAATCTTTTTCTACGCCTGTTTGTTATCTGGGTCTGAAATGACCACAGTCTAGCTCCTGGTAATTTTACCTCCATCAAAGGTTGGCCAAGAGGCTGTACGGGCTCAGCCCTGTGGCTGATGGATCGGCAACAGGGTCTTAAGAGGCCAGAGGAAAGGAGGGGATTAGGTTAGATTGAGTTCTGTGTCTTCTTGTTTTCTCATAAGCACCTTTTTTTATTTTTAAAGATTTTATTAATTTGAGTGGGGCTGGGGGGAGAGCAGAAGCAGGGGGAAAGGGCAGAGGGAGAAACAGGCTCCCCGCTGAGCAAGAGGCCCGCTGCGGGACTCGATCCCAGGACCCTGGGACCATGACCTGAGCCTAAAACAGACGCTAAACATACTGAGCCACCCAGGCATCCCCTCATAAGCACCTTTAAAGCCAAAAAACAGAGAACAGTGAGTCCTAAGGTAGGGAATTGCTCGCTTTCCTCTGGAGTAGAGCTTGGGCCGAGGGTACCTCTGTCTGGTGCTTTCTGGGGCGAATCTTGGAAACCACGCAGGGGTGTGGCTGAGGGTAGGGCTGAGTGTGAGGGAGCTGGATTTGGCAGGGTCTGGAGGGCTGCAGGTGCTTTGCTCTGTGGCTCTAACACCAGATTCCCAGGCATCCCTGACCCGGGGAGGAGCTGCCGACACTAAGCCCAGAGGGAGCCTATGGGTGGGTGCAGTGTCCCGGAGGCTGCTTCCCCCAAAGTTCATGGCCACCTGGAGGAAGGAGAAAAGATGGGGCGGAGGAAGGGCAGAAAGGATCCCATGGGAGCCCTGAACCACTTTGGCGGCCCCTTATCTCATCTCCGGATCTCAGAGGCTGTCCCCCCGGGGCTGAACTGGGCCACAGAGCAGGTGGAAAGGCTGTACATTTGCCGTCCCACCTCTCGCGTGTTTGTGTCCTTGGGCAAGTGACTTCATCTCACCGGCCCTCCTTTTCGCACCGGTAAACGAGATGGAACATTGCCGCTGCAATCATCAGAGGCTGCTGCGAGAGAAGGCTTGGAAGCTTCTAGCATACGGTATTTGCCTGGCATTGAATTCCTTCCCTCCATCTGGCTGTCTCCCATATGATACCTGCCGGATGTCCCCGCCGAAGTACAGTATGTCTCTATTCTGACCGTGAACGTAGCAGATGTTACTGCTGGGCACCCGCTGTGCTGGGCAACATGAAGAGGGTGAACCGAGTGCAAAATGTGGACTCCTACCTCCATGAAAAGTACAACCGTGCTGAGCAAGTCACAGGCAAATACGAACTTCCAACTAATGAAACTGATGTCCCTCAGTGCCGAGGTCAGGCATCCTAAGGACGACTGTCATTTAGATGGAGAGCTTGGTGGAGCTGGAGGGCTTCTTGGAGGAAGTGGTAGGTAGGATTTTCTGAAATGCTTGTAGGATTTCACAGGGAAGGAGGGGGTGGGTAGTGCAACTTCTGGGAGAGGGTTGTCCGGGAACAGTGGCATGAGCCAATAGTCAGGCAGGAGTGCCCTTGATGCCCCCTGAGGGTTTTGAGTGCCATTGGGATGGAGCTCTGAGGTCATGGGTTCAAGGGAGGGAGAGGTCCAGAGAGCTGAGAAGGACCAGGTGGGAAACTGCAGGTGCCCAAACCGCAGCAGGAGATCCAGGATTTTATTCCGAGGGACAAACCTGGAGGCACAGATGTCACACCACGGGAATTACATGACAAAGGATGGCAGGAGGGAGTGGGAAGGTCGAGGAGAAGGATCTAAAGCAATCGGGGTGAGTGACAGGGATGAACCAAAGTCTGGTCCAGTATCCCGGCCTGGGGAGGACTGGAAGAGTCCAAGCATTTTGGAGGTGGACGTGACCGTGGATGATTTACTCTCATGTAGACATTTGAGAAACAGAACCCAACTCAAGGCCACCCAGCTAGTTAAGGGCAGAGTCAGGAAATGAACTCACGTTGAAGGTTTAGCGCAAGGGGCTGAGGAAAGAATGACTCTGCCTCTGGAGGGATCAGGTTTGGGGCACACGGAGACATGTGAGCCGATGAATCTAGCAGGCTGCTGAAGATGTGGGTCTGGAGCCCAGGGAGGTATCAACTAGGGCTTGGGGGCAATCTCATCATAGAATAGAGGACGCGGTTAGAACCCCAAGAGGCAGTGTGCTGAGAGAAAAGGCCAGAAGCCCAAAGACTGAATCTTCAAGTTCAAGATCAGGATCCAGGAGAAAGGGTAGCCGCAGAGGGGCGACGTGGCCCAGATGTGAATGTGATGATTGAGAAAATAAGTGTCGTTTTTTTAGTGCTGTCCAGGGGCTTGGACACTTGGCTCCGATCCCTCCCAGCCCGACTCCAGCAGATGGCTGCAAACTCTTTGACCCCTCTCCCACTGAGACGTGGTGTCTTTGCTTCCTCCTCTTAAATGTTGGCAGGCTCTGTGATGAATGCGCCCAGAGACTAGAACGGAAGGGACGCCATGCCGGCTTCCAGGCCCAAGTCTCCGGAGACGGGCAGCTCTGACTTCCTGCTCTGAGAACACTCGCTCTTGGAACATAGCCCCTGTGTTGTGAAAAAAGCCCCCAAAGTCCTGGAGAATGGTCCAAGGGAGGAGGAATCCAAGCTTCTGGCTGGCAGCTAGTACACCCACCAGCTGTGTGATGCCGCCATTTTGAAAAGAGAGTCTAGTTGAGTTGCCCAAGGAGGTAAGCCATCCCTGATGAGTTCTGCTCTGATTTGTGAGCAAAATAAAGATCGTTCCTAAGTTACTAAAGTGTAGGGTAGTTTGTTATGCAACAATATCCTGTCTCCTCGGTGCAACTGGGTCTCTTCTCCAAGGGCAAGGTGAATGGTGGGGGACCCATTGGAGCTTCCCTCTCCCCCCCAGCCTCCCTTTGCTTCTGTTCTGGTGGTTGGTGACTCGCACAGGGCTTAGGGCTCCGTATGGCAAGGGTGGCCCAAGACCTCTGGGGGGGGTTATCGGGAGGGGCACACGGACAGGCTCATGGGAGTCTCAATAACGGAGCACAGGCTCTGGCTCCTGAGTTACCCACTGGAAGCCCAAAGCCTGGCACCTGGTACCATAAACACCCCGAAAAGATGAGCCCGTCACGATAAACCGGGGCCTCAGCTGAACCAGGGGACAAATAGCCAAAGCATTTAAACAACTCGATGCCCCTTTTTCTTTCCTGTACATTTGTTTATTTAAAAAAGTGTAGGAAATGAATAAAACGGTACCTAAAAAGTATCTACAACGAAATAAATTATTCCCAGTTAAGCATTGTAGAGCCACACAAACCAGTCCTCTAACCTTGACCAAGGTCACATTCCCAAGGACTTACGCTTCCCCCCCACACACACACCGTCCCCGACTCTTCCTGAGACTTGCCCCTCTTGCACAAAGTGACCGCAGCCTTCGAGCCCTGTCCTGTTTGAGCCGGGCTCCCTCACCAGCATCGCGGATGGGCGAGGAGGCAGCCCGGGCACCCGTAGACCCAGCAGGGAAGGGCATGCAGTAGGCGTCCTCAAATGTGTCCAAGTGGTCACCAGTGACCCGGACGTATTTTACCTAAGTGGGGTCTGGGCTTTAAAGAAAAGAGTCAGAGGGATGTTGGACCGGCCCCTGCAGGGAGGCACAGCTTCGGAGAACATTAAATTTGCCTGAGGTCTCAGGAAGGCAGCAACTGAGCCTGGAATTTTGAGTTCTCGGTTCAAAGCAAATGGCCCCGTGGGGCCCTTGTAAGTAAAGGCAGAGTGTGTGACGTCGACCAGGTCAACGGTGGCCCGTCATGCTCCGTGGCCGTGGGATGCAGAGCACTGAAACCCGGGCTCCAACAGTGATTTTAAGTCATGATACAACATCAGTTGGGGGTAGAAAACCCCAGCCCTCCTTGTGGGGTGGGAGGGGGGGCGATATCAAGCAGCCAAAGGTAACTGGGCAGGAGCCCACCTTTTCTAAGGGAAAGGTGCGAGGGGCCACATCCAGAGTGTCAGCCAAACAACAAACTCATTCTCCTGGAAAGAGTTCAAGAGGCCTTGGAACACACACCATGTAGGAGATTGCAAAACTCCTTTTCATGGAAGCAAAGTAGCACAGGCGAGCAAGTCTAGGCAGTGCGTTTCCAAGGTGAATTCACTGAACACAGTGAAGCGTATTTATTTTTTAAAGGAGGTTTGGCCACAGAAACGCTGACCTTTGGACCATGTCTGACAAGCCGGAACACGATCCGTCTCCTCCTGGATGAGCGCAGGGCTCACAGAGGCCAACACTCCCGCTCCTGGGAGCTGGGCTGGCCATTAGTACAAATGAGGGATGCGGGCCATGTATGAGAAAACACTTTCCTGAAACACGCCAGCCTCGATGCCCATCTTCTCCTTTGGTAAGAGGCACATAAGGGGCCCAAACTTTCCATTTCATTATGAACAAATCAATCCCCCCCCGGGGGGTGGGGCCGGGGGCACTGATCAGTAGCCACAGACACTCGGCATCAGTGAGGGAGGCGAGAGGGAGTGGTGGGGACTGGGGCGAACGGGGGAAGCAGGCGCCCCACCCGCTGCTGCCGGGTGACAGTATGAGCCCCAGCAACGGCCAGATCTCCCGATCTGGATTTTTATGCAAAAAACTGTATAATTTTAAATGTTAGTAATGAATTCTTCAAAAAGATTCTGCAGGCCAAACAAAACACACCTGCAGGCTGGGTCGTTTCGCAGTCTCTCTCTCTCTTGCAGCAGGATGGTGTAATAGGCAGAATCATGGGTCCCCAAAGACGTCCATGTCCTAATCCCCCAGGACCTGAGGATATATTACCTTACGTGACAAAGGATTTTTCAGTGTGATTAAATTACAGATCTTGAGATGGGGAGATTTTCCTGGAATATCTGGGTGGGTGGGCTTTATAAGTGAAAGGTCCATAGAAGGCAAAGAAGGAAGCAGGGGCATCAGTGTGACTGTGTCGGCGAGGGTGACACTGTGTGACCAGCCATCGGAGGCCTGGAGCGTCTCTAAAACCTTGAAAGAGCAGTCTCTAAAAGCTGGAAAGGCAAGGAAACCGATTCTCTCCTCGAGCCTCCAGAAGGAGGGCAGCTCTGCCAATTCCCTGATTAGAGCCCAGTGAGACCCACTCTGTCCTTCTGGTCTCCAGAACCATTAGATAAGAAATCTGTGTTGTTTTAAGCCACCATGTTTGAGGTAATTGGTTACAGGAGCAACAAGAAGCTAATAGGGTGGCCATTCTCTGGTGTAGTTTTAGACATTGCTAGACGTTGAAAATACTCTCTAAGTTTCTCTTTAAATGCCAAAGTATTGCTGGAGGGGGACAGCCACACACAGCAATTCAAGGACATTTTCCTTACTTCTAGGACTCAAGATAAATCTGTGCGGTGGGATAACCACAGGCAGATCGAGAGAACCAGGAAGTCCCTTATCAGAGCCCTCAAACAGACACACCCTCTTTTGGCCGGACCCATAGTGAATGATTCCCACCTTCCAGGGGACAGCCACCTGTTTATCTAGTGGTTGGTAGAAGTCAAAACCCAGCCATCCAACCAGCTCCCGTGAGCGGTCACCATGTCAGGTAAAAAGAGCTACGTGGTTATGCATTTGACTTCTTAAATACACGGGACCACCAAATAAATAATAATAATAATAAGGCACACTGTCCTTTCCAGCCAGGGGGCTCCAGTGGGAGCAGGGACCTTGGCTGGGCTCCGAGGGATTGGAATTGTTACCCTGAAGAGGTTCAAATCCAAATCCAAATCCAGAGCTCGTTGACAACCTTGTACACGGTGACTCACAGCTCTCCCCGCTCATTACCGGCTGGCTTACAACCCAACCTGAGTTGAGATGGACATGAACTGTGATGATTGTATCCAGGTTGGAATTCATCACTTTCAACGTCCCATCATTGGAATGCGTCCACTTGGGAATCGGAGGTCGGTGGCATCCTAAAGAACCTCCTGCTGTTCCTTCCATGTAATTCCTCTTTAGGATTTCTGCTTGAGACCCCTGTTTTAGGCCAAGTCTTCGGGATGGGTCCAAGTTACTCCCCAGGCCCCTCTGGCACATGAGTGTCCAGCAAGGGAGCGTCTGTGTTCCCATTGTTGGGGTGGGAGAAGGTATATGGTTCGCTGTCAGACTCAGCTGGGAAGCCAGCGGATGGCTCGTCTGTGGTCAGCTTTGCGGTCGGAGCCCTGGAGCATACGGGGGGTGGGGAGGGGGGGCAGCCCCCTGTGGGGCCCTGGAAGGGCCGGTAGGTGTCCACCTCTGGCTGTAGGAAGGAGCCGTTGGAATCCTGTAGCAGGTGCCCGTACACCATGGTGTCATCGATGACAGCGTACACGTGGGAGTCACTGTCCTTTCGACCTTTCTGACACTTTTTCGACTGCATCGGCATCTGGGTATTGACGTTGCCATTGTAGATGCCTATAGGTGGGCCTTTGTTTTCCTTCTTTTTCCTACTGAGAGAAGGGGAATAAGAGAGTCAGGAAGAGTAGGATCTTAGCTGTGCTCCATTTGCAGGGCCCTAGTGGAACTGGGGCCCTTCGGGGTTCTCGCATGCCTCCCCCCAGTCCCTCAAATCCCTTAGTCCTCGAAACTGAAACTACTGTCCTTGCAGGAGCATTTAGAAGGGACCATCTTCTGTCTCCAGCCTTCACAGCGGAAACAGGGAGCAGAGCGTGGTTTAGAGAGGGCGAGTTTGACACTGCACTTGGATTTGCTTCAGTGGACGCAGGGTATCCAGGGGTGAGAACAGCTAACGATCAGCCCGTCTTTGCTACGAGAAAGGGCGGTGCCCCGGCCAGACCACATCCGGTGTGGTCCTGCCCCCCGCCAACCCTCTAGGACGCAGGCCTTCCCATAGCTAATGCTTCATCCCTCTTTTGCACGGGTACAAGCCCTGACCATCTGGATTCTAAATGATGGAACAGAGGAGACTCAGGATGCAAGGCTGTGTTTTCGTTTTTAGCTGGAACTGGGGACAATGGGACTCACTATTAGCAGAGGGATCCAGGAACAGCCTGCATAAAGGGACAGAGCTCAAAAGAAGACAACATTCTGGCTGGGGCCCCCGCCAGAGCTCCTAGCAATGCCATTAACCTTGGCTTCGTAATGTTCTTTGGGACTTGGGTGTGGACGGGCACTAGCACTCTCCGCCGGGGAAAACAAAGCTTCGCCCACCATCTCCACGAGCCAAAAGCAGGGGATGCTGGCTTTTTAGCTGACCGGTGATTCAGATGGAGGGCATTAGCTCAATTAACATAATGGACCCTATAATGCACAGGCGGACGGCTCACTAATTATGGACAAGGGCTCCCTGTCCTTTTCTGAGATAAAAATAATGAAGTACATGTAGGTTGGAACACGGGATCTCTGGCTGGGTTGATGGGTTCCGGAGGCTCCCACCCAAAGCCCTGAGATGGACACCCCTCCTTTTGTGCTTCATGGAGCCTTGATCGTCTCCACCAGAGTTCTTCTCAGGCCAGAACCGGGGCAGTTTAGAGACGGAGGCAAGAGCTGGACCCTCCCCTCGCCCACTTCCCCTCCCGATGAGGACCCCGTGCTTTCTGATCTGGGTGGCAGAGACCGCACCGCAGACAAGAAAGTTCCCTAGAGAGACCATAAAATGATCATTTTTTGAAAGAAGTCCTTTCCCCCTGTGTATAGGTATCTACACAATCCCATTTCACGGAGAAGAGGCTTTTCCCTGGATCTGTGGCGGGCAGCCCCTTCCTCATCAGTGCAGACGTTTTTAGACAGTCTCGCTGTGGATCAGGAATTTCGGTTGTTTGCTTACGGCCCCCGTTAATAAAAAGAAAAAAAAAATTCTCTTTAGCTTGTTGCAAGGCTGAATCACGCTAAGGAAAGCAATTTCGCTCTCCCTCATGGCTTTAATCAGAAATACGCGCGGAATTAATAAAATCTGGTGGCAGCCCATATTCTGTCTTCAAAGGTCAATGCTTTGCTTTCATAAAACAGCAGCTGTCATCCTGAGGGGGCGGAAGGTGAGATGAGTCAGGTAATTGGGTCTTCCTTCCTCTCGCCCACGGGGCTCGCTTTTTGGCGCCTGTCTGGAGTCCCATAAGCAAGCACAAAAAAGTTTAAGCAACCGGAGAAACAGCTCAGGTGGCATGCGTTCGCTCTCCAAGTGACAGAGGACGCAGGCTCAGAGACCTGATCGGCGGGGCTGACATGAGCATTTTCCTGCTAGGATCATCCCCGATGACCACCGTCCGACGCGCAGACCGTAAATGATTCCCAGGGGACTCGCGCTGAGACAGTTGCGTTAAAACTGCATGTCACCAGCCGTGTCTTCTGTCCCTACCCCCCCCAAGCATAACTCACATCTGGCAATATTATTCAACACCGATCCCTGGGAGAGGAATGGGAAGCCAGAAAAGAAGTCAATAATTAACGACAGCTCTGGTCAGTGTGATCTAAGGAGGCGTCAGATCAGCCGAAGACAGTTTGAGAAATCCACCTACCTCTTTTTCACAAAGCAAAAGATGAGTCCGAGGGCAAACAGCAGTAAGGCGCCACCTCCCACGACCGCGATGACAACGACAGTCAGGTCTGTGAGCAGAGACATGAGGGGGAGGGATGAGGAGATATGGGAGTGGTCGGGTGGATGAGGAACTGGGGCAGACAAGTCTCCAGAGATGGCCGCCATCCCTTCTCCCGGCTCCCCGTACACACACGCTGCTCCTCACAGCGAGAGGAGCCTATGTCCCTTCTTCTGGATTCTTCTTGACTTGCCGGTGCTGGGGCCTTTTAGAGGCCTGGCAACTTCCTGTACTTTCTGTCTGAGGGGCAGGCAGTCAGTCACCATGTAAGAAGTCTGAGACCGCCATCTTGTGAGGAAGCCCAAGCCAACTGTGTGGAGACTCCGTGAGGAAAACGGACCAAGGAACCCAGCTGAACGTATCAAGGCTTCAGGCATCTGTCCCCGGGTGACCCATCCCTGCCACCCCCTAGCTGTTCGAGCCCCAGATATCTAAGAGCAATATCTGTCCAAATTCCTGACCCACGGAGTTGCAAGCAAACAAAATGGCTGCAGTCTAACCTACTGAATCTTGGGGCTGTTTGATAGGCGGTGACAGAGAACAAAAACAAACTGGGGGCTCTATCAGCTCCCCTCCAAAGGCTACTCTGGGCCTACCCAGGGGTGTGTCTGCCCAGGCGCCACAGCCCAGATGGGAGAGCAGGGCAGAGGGCTGTAGGGGAAAGCAGGAAAGCAAAAGTCAGAAGTGAGGGCACTAAGGACAGGGTTGTTCTATCTGTGCTGTTTTTTTCCTACGGTTGTACAAAGGACAGAAGAAATAAATCAGACAGGGAGCCCTGCACCAAACAGGGATTTAGAAGTTCTTGCTTGTTCAAAAAGAAAACAAAAAAGAGAGAAATCAAAATAGAAATAAATGGGGCGCCTAGTTGGCTCAGTAGGTGGAACATGTGACTCTTGATCTCGGGGTTGTAAGTTCGAGCCCCACACTGGGTGTAGAGATTTCTTAAATAAAGAAATAAAACTTGAAAGAAAAACAGTAGAAATAAATGACAGAAAATGAAGGTAAGAGAGTAAGAAAACCCAGGGGCTAACCCGAGAGTATGGGAGAGCTTTTCTCTGATGGCTTCTGGTTTGCATCAGTTCTCTTGCTGCTAAGAGTTGTGTGGCCTTGGGTGGACATGCAGCCTCTCTGACCGCCAGGAAAGGAACGGGCCAGGAGAAATGACCTCTACGGTCCCTTCTGGTTCCAACATTCTGGGGTGCTCTGGGACTACCTTGGAATAAAGGCAAACGTGGCCCCACCATGAGTGCTGTGCCACACAGGCATTTCCTCACAGGAGACTCTAAGTCATATCCTGCAGCTCTGAGCACAAGACCTACCACTGAGGGCATTTCGTGGATTCCCATGTTTCCCTGGACTCAGTAAAAAATGCCAGCACTGAGGGGCACTTGGGTGGCTCAGTCGCTTGAACGTCTGACTCTTGATTTTGGCTCAAGTCATGATCGTGGTGTCGTGAGATCAAGCCATGTAGGGCTTTGCACTTTTAGCAGAGTCTGCTTGAGATTCTCTCTCCTTCTCCCTCTGCCCTTCCCCCTGCTTGTGCGCGTGTGCACACACACACACGCACGCACTCTCTCTCTAAAATAAATAAATAAAATCTTAAAAAAAAAATGCCAGCTCCAAGTTCTGTGTCACACTTTCCAGGTCCCCACATTTGAATCCCCAACACTTGAATTCCTAATGATACTTCTATGAGGTAGTTATTACCATCTACCCTCTAAGACGCATAAGGTTAACAGAGGGAAGAGCCTTCCCCCACACCAGAGAGAGATTAATAAATGACAGTGATAGATGGACGATAAAATTGCCCTAGTTCTCCCCTTCTCCCCGAACCATGTCTTATACTATGTGACTCTGCAGCTCCTCCCATCAAAAGGGGAGTCTATTTGTCCATCCCTTAGATTTGGGTAGGCCCAAAGAATTTTGTAGAAGGGATGGTGTGAGTTCCTAACCCAAGCATCAAGAGACTTGCGTGCTTCCTCTAGACTCTCTTGGATCTCTCTGCCTCTGCCATGAGGACGAGGCCCAGGCTGGAGTGTCAGGGAGTGTGGGGAGGAGAGCCAAGGAACCTAGTTATCCCAGCTGATTGCAGCTGGGCCCAGACATGTGAGAGTGCATGGCCAAGATCAGCAGAGTCCTCTAGACGCCCGCAGCTGCCCACAGGTGCAGGAGTGAGTGAACCTGGATAAGCCCAGCTCACACCAGCATCGCCTAGCCAACATGTGAGCCGTAATAAATATCTGTCTTTAAGGTCCTGAGTTCTGGGGTCCTTTGTTATACAGCTGACCGACGCAAACGCTGACTGATACATGGACCCTCCAGACTCAAATCCATGTTCTCTGACTTGCCTCCCAGGCTTGCCCCCTATCCTTCAGCGGCCAGTGCGCTGTCCACCACCACCCTCCCACAAGACCTCGCAGGCCCTTACCCATCGTCCTTGGGGTAAGCAGCACCCAGAAGAACAGGTCCAGCTGCTTGCCACTCACAGGGCTGCAGTTAGAGATGTTGACCCAGAAGCTGTGGTGGTGGAAGCTTGGCTTGGGGAGCACCTCGTCCTCCAGGCTGAAGATCTCCTCCGCCTTGCTCCGCTGCTCCTGGATGATCATGAATGCACGCCCCGTCTGGCAGACAACGCCGGTCCGCTCCTTGAGGAAGGTCAGGCAGGCCACCTGGTTGCTGGGCACACTGATGTTCCAGGACACGGACGTGAGGGACGGCAGGCCCCGGTCCCAGTTAGGGCTCCTCAGGTAGACCTTGCTTTTTGTGTCTGGGGTCACCGTGAAAACACCTTCCTCTGCGGGAAAGGGGAGAGAATCCACACGAGATGTTTCACTGAATCAAAATGGACGTTAACCTGTCTAGACTCTTCTAGAGTTTTCTGCGATGACACAAAAGTTCTCCACGGGCTCACCCCATTTTATTACGCTTTGCAGATTCTGCGTCTTTTTACGAATTGGAGATCCGTGGCTACCTTACGTTGAGCAAGTCTGTGGCACCATCTTTCCAATAGCATTTGTCACATTCTTGTGACATTTCAAACTTTTTCATTATTGTATTTGTTAGGGTGATCCGTAATTGGTGATTGCAACTTGCTGAAAGCTCAGATGATGGTTAGCATTTTTTAGCATGGAATTTTTTTTTCTCTTAAAAAGACTTCATTTTTAAGTAACTCCCAGAAAATGTTTTTTGGGGAGCTGTGGGGATATCAGGCGGCCTGGACTGACCTTAATCTTATGGCCAAAGATTCTTTTCCCTCCCCACTCAGGTCTCTGGGAACAAAGTATGAAGTAAACCTCAGATAAAAGCCTTGGTCAATTTTTTTTGTTTAAAGATTTTATTTACTTATTTGACAGAGAGAGAGCGAGAGAGGGAACACAAGCAGGGGGAGTGGGAGAAGGAGAAGCAAGCTTCCCACCGAGCAGGGAGCCCGATGAGGGGCTCGATCCCAGTATGTCCTGGGATCATGACCTGAGCAGATGCCCAACGACTGAGCCATCCAGGCGCCTCAGTCTTGGTCAATTTTTAAATGGTCTCTGACTTTGACCCACTTGTAATGGCAACCGTGACTTTGAAAACCAACCACGGAGAGCTCACCGTTGCGAGGGATCTAGACCCCACTCACTGCCCACCACCTTGAAGATCAAACACTAGCCTTGTGGGAGGGGCTGCGCCCCTGTGCTGAGAACAGGACCCCGGCACTCTGGAGACCCATCTCTCCCCAGCCTGCCTTCCTCTGTGCACTCCACACCACATTCCGGATTGTCGAAGCCGACTCACAAAAATGCCCGCGTAAGGATTTTTATGCTCCCACCTTAAACATCTGGGGCTCGGGAATATTTGCTTAGCTCTCCTCTAAGCCCCTGCCTGCTTCCATAAAAGGCTTGAACTTGATTATTTGTTCTGCTGCCTGCCAACGGTCCCCTCCCACTGTCAGAGCCTTATGTCTAACTCCCGGGATTTTCCACACTAGGTGAATGGCGGAGTTCGGCTGGGGACACACTACCTTCCAGATTTCTAGTGAGAGGACCTGCCCACCCAGCTCTCCCAACTTTTCGGGCTGACAACTTAATGACAGACGATCCCGGAAGCAAAATAAGAGGGATGCCCAACCAAGAAAGGGGCAGGGAGATGCGGCGAGAGAGGGAGACCTCCTTACCTTTGAAGTACGGTATGAAGGACACGGTCAGACCCTGCCTGGAGGCCTCTTGTTGGACGCTGGGGGTGAAGGTGCGCAGGGTCACTGAGATGTTATGCTTCACCTGGATCTGCTCGATGGAGCCTCCGGGGCAGAAGGAGCCGAAGTAAAGGTCCTGGCCGGGGACGGCGCTGGCCACCAGGTAGCCGAAGCTCGTGTTGCAGACCTTCTCCTGCGTGTGCTGTTGCAGCTTCTGGGTGGGCACTAGCGCCAGGCTCAGCTTGTTCTTGGGGACCAGCAGCTTCCAGGAGAAGTCGTGCAGCTGCACGGGCAGCTGGAGGATGTCCCCAGGCACCTGGAGGGAGTAGGACCTCCTGTGGCAGTACCGGGGGTCCATGCAGCCTGGAAAAAGGGGCTCATGGTACCAGGCGGGGAGGGGACCAGCCGCGCGTCCTCCCCAGCTATAGAGACCGCCCAGGCTTTCTTGTTTTTCCCTTTGGTCTCTCCTCTCCTGCTCTGTCCCCCACTCCGGGCTCCCTGAGGCTCCTTTTCTAGCTGCCCTCTCGCCCTCTCACGTTCTTACTCTGCCCTGAACTGGCAGAGCAACTTCTGGGGAGTACTGAGGGTTGAAATGTTCTCTTACTGTGTGTCAGCCTCTCCTCTGTGTCTCTGAGTCTCAGATGCTGCGTATGGGCTGGGCACAGGTTTTTTCCTCCACCCTGCTTCCCAGTGTCCCCCGACTGTGGGGAGGTAGCTTTGTGCAGCGGTCAGAGCAGGGGTGGGTTGGGGGAGGTATCATCTCAAAGCCCAGCTCTGCCACTTCCTAGTGGGCAGCCTGCCTCGCGTCTCGTGGCCTCAGCTGTTGCATCTGTAGAAACTCTAAGAGCATCCATGTTCAAGGTCATGGCGGCCCAGTGGGAAGGGGACTAGGGTTTTGCTGCCCTCCATCCATCAAACATTTTAGGACGTGACTAATACATGTCCAGCGCCACCAGGGGCTCAAGGGACAAAAAAAAAAGGATCAAGCCACAATTCTTGACCTCGAGACTCTCAGTCCCATGCAAGAGGAGACAAGTGTGCAATAAGCGTGGAGGCGGGGTTGGGGGCGTGGGGGATGGGGAGGCTACAGGGAGGAGAGGATCTCAGGAGAGATGCTGGAAGGCTGGGCAGAGGACCCAAGCATGAACTTGGGAGTGCAATCCACTTCTGAAGGATGCTCGTTCCCACCCAGGCTCTGGTCCCGGAGGGGCACGTCTCCGCCTCGCCGTCTGCTGCCTGTCCTTGCTCACCCTGCACCGCGGGGGACATCTCTGATCATACTATTTACAGCCTACCCCGCGGACCCCACTAAGAAGATAGGGCGGGGCAGGGAGAGCTGCCGGGGCGCCGGGGGGATCGTGCTAACCAGGGGGCGTACTTATGGTTTTCTCCGCGTTCATCCACAGGCGAGTCAGGTTATCACAGAGGAAGGAGATCTTGTGTTTGGAGCCCGACGTCAGGGTGAGGTTGGTGGTGCAGGTGCGGGACTCTAGACACACGAAGCAGCCGGGGACAAACTTGCGGCTAAGCTTAATGGGCCGCGGCTCGATGGTGAGCGACAGGGCTTGCTCGTTACTCAGGTCGACCAGATAGATTTTATCTGAAACCATGAAGAGAAAAGAGGTCTGAGGCATGGATCAGCAGCCACCCTGCAAAGGGGCAAAAATTAGCACAAAACCTCTCGTGGCTGGGGAGTGTTGGAAACATGTTTTATTATTAAGAGAATACACAAGTGGGCGCCTGGGTGGCTCCGTCGGTGAAGCGTCTGCCTCTGGCTCAGGTCCTGATCCCAGGGTCCTGGGATTGAGTCCCGCGTTGGGCTCCCTGCTCAGCGGGGAGTCTGCTTCTCCCTCTCCCTCTCCCCCTCCCCCCATTTATGCTTGTTCTCTAGCTCTCTCTCTCAAATAATAAAATCTTAAAAAAAAAAAAAAAGAACATAGAAGAACTCTAGAAGAAATTTAAAAGGAAAAATAACGGACTGAATTTCTACCACCCATATTTACCTGCTTTCACTCCTTTAAACTAATTTTAGTCTTTGTTTATATGCATGATTTTCAAGTGCTTAAAAATATACTATATATCATTTTATATTCAGCTTTTACTTTATGACTTTACACAGGTTTACTTATTTTTCCATACAGTTTTCATAGTCACGTCTTTGAAAATATTCAGTAATTTAGTGGCTGTGTGATAGTTAACAAGTGAGATTTACCACCGTTTATTGAAATATTCTCCTGCTATGAATAGTAATTAGCAGTAGTGTGGCATTAGCATGGGGTAGAAGATTCATAGATATTATATTTCTTCCTAGATAGTATTATTATTCACAGATATTATATCCATCGATATTATAATTTAGCCTCTGATAAATGCTATGTTTCAAATAAGTGAGAAAAAGACGAACCACTCCTGGCTCCGCTAGAACTCTCTCTCCCATTAGTAAAAGAATAAAGTTAGACTGGTATATCAAAGCAAAGAGAATATCCTTATAAACGGGGAGTGCAAATCATAAAAGAAAAAAAATTTAGGCACCTGTCTGACAATAGGTACTGAAATGTTGAAGGACAAGGGACACATCGGGAGAAAATATTTGTCACACAGATGGATTGAGCGGTTCACAAAAAAAAAAGGAAACTGAAATGTTCACAAATTCAAAATATAAAGCGTTCTTAGTATCACTTGCAGTATCACTTGTCATCCCAGAAAAGCAAATTAAAACACAGTGTAGAGGGTGACGTTGAAAGCCTGCACCCTTGGGACCCCAGCGGTGTGACCGGGGAATATATGCCTGTGTTTGCACTGCAGCTCTGGAATTGTGGAAAACCAGACACCACGTAATATGGGAAGGGTTAAATACTCTGTGGAACATTCATGAACGGAATGTTATTTAGCAGGTAGAAAGAAAGAGGGAGATCTAGGGGACACCCAGGCGGCTCAGTCGTTTAAGCGTCTGCCTTCAGCTCAGGTCATGATCTCAGGGTCCTGGGATCGAGTCCCACGTGGGGCTTCCCTGCTCAATGGGGAGGCTGTTCTCCCTCTGCCTCTCCCTCTGCCCCTATTCCCTGCTTGTGTGAATGCGCACGCGCAAGCGTGCTCTCTCTTGAATAAATAAATAAAATCTTAAAAAAAAAAAAGGGCGAGATCTAAATATACTGATCTAAGAACTTCCGCGATACAGTGTTGACTCTAACAGCAAGTGTAGAACAAACGTTGACTATGACACCACTCGATCATACAATCTTGGCATCAAATGTAATCGCTATTTCTACGTGTATATATTTAGGTATGGAAATAAAGAGAAACAAGATCTGGAGAGAAATGCAACAAATCCATAACTGTGGTTACCCCAGGAGAGGAGCCAAGAGCGGAGCACCACACACGATTTGGAATACCTCATTTGCTGACCGAGCTTTTCTGGAGAGTGATCTGACCAGACTGCTTCCTGCGGAACCCATAACATCTGCGTGTTCAACCTCTTCTCTTGGGTTGGTTGGATTCCCCCAGAGAAGAGCGCGCCATCCACCAAATGGAGGAAACACACACAGGGCTTCCCGAGAAGGAAGCGGGATGGGGCTTCACAAGTCAGCCCATCAACCTTATTCAAGCTGCCTGTGTTCAGCACCTTTACCTTCAGTGCACCTGGGATCTTTGGTTCAAAAACTTGCCTCCTCCAGGGAAGAAACTCCTATCTTCTGTTGCCTGAGGGAGGAGTGTTCCCGGGCTGCTTGGTGGATCTGGGGCTGGAGTGCCTTCTCCCACTTTTAGCCCTTGCTCTGAAGGTAGCGTGTTGCCAATTCCTACCTTGGCAAGTTTCTTCTTGAAACTTGTGCGCTCTGACAAGTGGCCGTATCCTACCCTCACTGGGAGGAGGAGGGATAGGTGCAACTGTCACCAATTATAGCTGAAAGAGACCTCGGAGAGGCTCCAAGCATTTGCTCAAGGCTAGGAACCTAAGGGATAGTTTCCTGTGCCAAGAGAATCCCATATTGTCTCTACAACACCGCACATGTTTCCTTTCTGTAATAAACACTTGAGCTGGAGATTTGAAAAGACCCTCCTCCCCCACCAATAAAAGGACAGCCTTTCACTATTTGATACTTTTTTTTTAAGATTTTATTTATTTATTTGACAGAGAGAGAGAGAACATAAGTAGGCAGAGAGGCAGGCAGAGAGAGAGGGGGAAGCAGGCTCCCTGCTGAGCAGAGAGCCCGATGCGGGGCTCGATCCCGGGACCCTGAGATCAGACCTGAGCCAAAGGCAGAGGCTTTAACCCACTGAGCCACCCAGGCGCCCTCACTATTTGATACTTATTGACACTGGAAACCCTTGACTCCGTGAAGTTTATGGACTGAAGTTTCAAAAAGGCCCCTAATGACTTTTGTGGTGTCTGTAGACAGAAATTTTTCACTTACTTAATTTTTTAAATTTATTTATTTAATAGAGAGACAGAGAGAGTCTGTGTGCGTGTGCATGAGTGGGGTGGGAGGGGCAGAGGGAGAAGGAGAGGGAGAGAGAGAATCTTAAGCACAGAGCCAGACACGGGGCTCGATCTCACGACCCTGATATGACGACCTGAGCTGAAATCAAGAGTCGGTTGCTTAACCGACTGCACCACCCAGGCGTCCCCGAGATTCCTTACTTTAACATCAAAACGGGCTCCATGGGAATAAGAGGCCACCATATGGGTCAACTCTGCCCAGACAAATGTAAGACTCACAGAGCTTGAGTTAACCGACAAAAACCAAAAACCAAAACAAAGTCAACATTTCGTTAAGGGCTTGGGGGGCTTCTGGGGGCCTATAGAAGCGGCAAAAGAAGCCATAAGGCTGCTTCCCCAACCAGCATTCACTCAGACTGGTTAATGGAAGCACACGGTGTAACAAGCTGGAAACTTGTTCGTCTTAGTTCGACCCAACCTTAGTTGAGTCACGATAACCCAGAAGCCCATGGGTCCTGAAGATACTCGTCCGTCTGGTATTTTCAGAGCAAGTGACCATAGCTTCGAAAAGCTGGAGGGGGATGCATAAGGCAGCAGGCTAGCGGTCTGCTCTGGCTAAAGGGAACCATATGGTTGGCAGGCTACTATTTACTGGTGGGATTGGTATCCCCAGGGCCACTTGAACCTTCCAGAAATGATATAAAAAGAGGAACAGGCTGCAGGAGACAAAAGAGACGTTGTTTCTCTACCGTTACTATCAGGATGAAACTCCAAGAGGGACAAACTTATTTTGTATATTTCCAGGAAATGATGGGGCCCTAATGCCAGGTATGATAGGGTGGTACGGTTGACCCTTGAACAATGCGGGTTGAGGTGCACCGACCCCCCTCACAGTTGTTCAAGGGCCGATTGTATTGTACTATAAAAAATAAAAAATAATAAAGAGAGTGCAGAATGGAACACTGAAAAACAAGATTTGTTTGGTAGAGACGAACGTGAATTGAGCTCTCGAACCCGGCTGAGCTGGATGCTTTGGGCAGCCTAAGTGGTCAGTGCTCACAAACATGGTCCCAGCAGGCTGGCTGGGTTACTCCTCAGGCCCAGGGCAGCCCCCATTCCTCATCCCACGACATAGGATGTCTGTGGTCAAGCCACGGAAAGACACGCCTGGAGGACTCCCCCAGGTCTACTCCGGGTCTAGTTTAAGCCTATCTGATATTCTTGAGCGAAGTAGAAACAGAGTAGGGGGCACCTGGGTGGCTCAGTCAGTTAAGTGTCTGCCTTTAGCTCAGGTCACGGTCCTGGGGTCCTGGGATCGAGCCCCACATTGGGCTCCCTGCTCAGCGGGGAGTCTGCTTCTCCCTCTGCCCCTCCCCCACATTGTTCAAGGGTCAACCGTGCTCATGCTCTCTCTCTCTCTCAAATAAATAAATAAAATCTTAAAAACAACAACAAAGTAGAGAGAGGATTGATAGCGTTTTTTGGGAGCAGACAATTAAGTTCAAGGTAACATCTGGCTGCTTTGCGCCATCAGAGATTGTTTTTATTTTTATTTTTATTATTATTATTATTTTTTGTTGTTGTTGTTGTTTGTTTGTTTGTTTTCTACACTTGATCTTAGCCAAAAGGCCGAGAAGCGATATATTTGTTTTTTTTTCTGCAGCGCAGGCCCACTGTGGTCAGGTCCTGCTGTGGATGGTGAGGATCCTGGGTCCTGCCTGGGGCTCTGATGGCTGCCTCCGCCCTTGCTGAGGCTTTGGCTTTGTTTGCGTGGTTGCTGTTGACAGCCAATCTCTAGGCTTGAGAAGGTCTCCTGCTCTTCTTTCTCACTCTCTTCCCCTCATCTGACTTCCTGGGACAGCCACTCTCCCGGGTGTCCCCACCAAGGGATAGCCGCCTGCCCCTTCCCTCGGGCTGTGCCATTAATGGTGCCTCTGGTTCTTGAGCCACTTTGGGCAAGAGGCTGCCTCCTGAGATTAGGATAAAGACTTACAAAGGGCCTGAAATGTGCCAGAAACCGTGGTGAGTGTGGGAAGATGGAGGAATAAAACAGATTCCTGATTGCAAGGAATGCAGTAGGACCTAGACGTGCAGACGGATAAAGACATCACAGTGTGTGATGAATGCAAACCCCGCCCCCACGAGCGCACTTGGGAGTTGTGGCTTTGGTTTGGACGGTTGTTTCCTCTGCTGGGGACAAAGGGGGACAATCAAGGGGCAAGAGGCCCTGGCCTGGGCTCAGGGAGGCACGGCAGGAGGGAGACCTCTATGGGGGGGACCAGCCGCAGGAGGTTTGCCTCGTCCGCACTCTTGGAGGAAGGAAGGGCAGAGGCTCCTACCCGAGGGACTCAGTCTCCTGAAGCACCCCCCACTACCCCAAAGCTGCTTCTTTCTCATTTCCGAGGCCAAGAAAGAGCAGAGACAGCACACAGAGCCCCTGACGGTGGCGATGAGGGGCACCAACCATCCGGGCCTTCCGAGCAGGCTGGAACGTGCCAGGCTCTGCCATGAGTGTCCCCCTGGAATTCCTGCCAGCCTGCTGTGCGTGCCCTGCCTTGAAGTCCCACGCCACACCAGTGAAGCTTCTGGGAAGGGACCTCCTGCACATCTCTTCAGGGTTGTGGTCTGGCTAAAGCCTGTTTAACAATTTCATGAGTCGTGGAAACCAACTCGGCGCTCGTTCCAGGCAATGCCATGAATCGATAGCCCTCACTGCAGCGCAGATGATAAACAAATCCCTCGGTCTCCCAAACTCAAACCCACACCATCTCCAGACGCTTGCGTGGCTGTTTTCAACACTGGGATGATGCAACACACACACACATACGCACAAACACAGTGATGCCGTCTATACCGTTATTGTAAATCAAAAGGCGTCTTAGTCAGGTCCTGCTGGGGCGGCAGCTTCCGGAAAAACCCAGAAGGTATTCCCCAAGCGGCGTCCCCGGGGCAGCCCCTGGGGCGGGTCCCACATGGTGGCTTTCCAGATGTTTCTCAGCTCTACTGAAATAAAGGTCCTGTTGCCACTTAACCACTTCTGCCTGGCCCCGCCTACTTCCTGGAAGTAAATACTGATCCAAACAAGGCTGAGAATCAGTCCTTGGGACAGAACTCCTCCTGAGCCCCTGTCCTGGGCTCAAGACCACTAGTCACACCCTTGCTCCTTCACAGACTCCTACTGATAGACGGGCCCCAGGAACAGCCATGCTCAACTCCTCTCGGACCTTTGATTTCAAGATCCACACCACCCCCCACGGAGCCAAGTTCAAGGAGGCACTCGCCCTCAGGGGCTGACCTTGTACTTACACCTCTCAGAGAGGGGTGCCTCCTTCCGTGTTGCATGCTGGGCACTCTGTCCTAGTCCTGGTCCTGACTCACCTCTTCTGGGTTTGCAGCATCTCCGTAAATGTGTGTAAAGGGATGTGCAGCCTCGTTCTCATCAACACGCCTGGGGTTCAGAGTGACCCAGAGCACGGGCTCTGGGTTCTGAGCTTTGCTCGGCTCCTGACAAGCTGTGTGACGTTGGGCTACTTCTAAATGCTCTCTGAACCTCCTGGTTTTTCACCAGTAATTGAGGATAATTCCTGCCTCCCCTATAGGGTTGCACTAAGGCTTAGCCGAGGCTAAGTGGCGTGCTTAGCTCAGGGCTCGGCACGGAGGGTGTGTGTGCATGATATGCGGCACTTGGCCAATTAAACAGGGTTCATTATCATTATCCCTCTGACGGTGCTGGAGCCATTCCCATTCACGAGGAGGGTCAAGACAGGCGATCTAGAAAGTAACCTTCTGGGGACGCCTGGGGGGCTCGGTCAGTTAAGTATCCAGTTCTTTGGCTCAGGTCATGATCTCAGGGTCATCAAGCTCTACACTGGGCATGGAACCTGCTTAAGATTCTCTCTCTTTCCCTTTGCCCCTCCCCCCACTGCTCATGCTCTCTCTCTCCAAAAAAAAAAAAAAAAAGAAAGTAACCTTCCAACCCCTTTGTTTAAAAAAACCAGCCTGAATGCAAGTTCCCATTTGCTTCTTACTGTGTTGTAATGGAGCGCCATGGCAGGCATTCACCAATGAGCCTGTCTTACTGCCTGGCGATGCACTTCCTGAAACTCTTATATAAAAGTCTAGAGTCCAAGTGTTCCCGAAGCCACAGATGAGAAAGAGGGAGGGAACCTCACGCCAAGCAGGCTAATCAGGAACGAAAGAAGGAACTGGCGGAGGAGGGGGAAAGGAAAGTGGGGATCACTTACTGCTTTCATTTTGTGGATGTTGGACCAAAACTTGAAACTGCAGCCGGAGGATCCCTGGATTTTGGGCATCTTGGTCGCAGCCCTGCAGAGAGAGGTTGAAGTTCCCGGCCATGTTCCCGGGCTGCTTGTCCTCCAGCCTGAACACCTCGGGGTTGGTGGTGGAGCCCGGGATGTAGTACTCCACCCGCTCCTCCTTCTTCTCGCAGTTGGAGACGTTGAAGTGAAGGAAGGAGACGCTGGCCCGCAGGTGCGCGGGGACGACGAACTGCCAAGTCATGAGCTCGTCCTCGGGGAAGCCATCTGGGTAGTTGGCGGACATCAGAGTTGCCGAGCCCTCACCCTCAAACACAGATTCGATGATGCACAGTCCTGTCGGGAGTGGGACCCAAGCGAGAAAGAACAGGAGGCGATTAGACCTTGTCCCAAGGGTCCGTGGCTGAGAGGCAGCAGGGTTAGGAAGCCGTGAGAGCGACGCTCAGGTCCTGAGCTGTGGGTGTGGTCTCATCCCAGAAAAGGATACATCAAGGGTGGGCGACTAAATGTTGAATGACCGACTCAGCAGGGGGAAAAACAAAGCCCTAATTTGTAGTATTTGCCCATTTCCTTGTTGTAAATACTCCCATCATGGCTGATTTCAAGCCACCAACGTGATATGAATGTGGAGTTTGGAGCAGATGGGCAGCACCTTCCCGTTGTACGGCATTCCCACCGCAGAGGTAGGATCGACATCAATAACCCAAGAGCACAGGTAACAGTCAAATGTAGCGAAATAATTAGGAGGTGATGAGTTTTGAGCGTCTATTACCTTTGTTTCTAAGCGAATTTATTTTAACTGTAAGTTTATACCATTTTATTTCTACGAAAGGCTCTGTTTAGCATCAGCTCACAAAATTCCTGAACATTCAACTGCCAGCTGTCATGAACGGGCGTGAACAGGCTCCGGCACACCAAGGATACAACTGGTAGAAATGTGAAAGGGCTAGAAGACGGGACAAAGAAATCAGCAAGGGGGTGATCAAGGGAGGTCTGTAGAGCCGATCCCATGTCGTGTTCTGAAAACAAACCTCATGGGCACAGAGGACCAAGGAAAGAGCGTGATCACACAGTTTGTTTAATAGAGAAGGGTGGGTTCACACCAGCGGAGCCGCGCCACCTTTGGAAGAGTGGGATCTTCCTTGGAGGAAATCAGGTCGACTCATACAATAGTGGGGAGGACATCCGTCCGTGTGGGACCTGGAGCAGGGGGTAGGGTCTGTAGGTTTCAGCCTCGGCCAACTGTGGGGACAGAGGGGTGTGCTCATGGTTTTTGTTTGTTTGCTTGTTTGTTTTTTAAGACTTTATTTATTTATTTGACAGAGAGAGATCACAAGTAGGCAGAGAGGAAGGCAGAGAAGGAGGGGGAAGCAGGCTCCCTGCTGAGCAGAGAGCCCGACGCGGGGCTCGATCCCACGACCCTGAGATCATGACCTGAGCCGAAGGCAGAGGCTTTAACCCACTGAGCCACCCAGGCGCCCCGCGTGCTCACGTTTTATAGAAGACCGGTTTGCGATGCTGAAGCCGGAGACGTTTCGGTTGTGGAACCAGGGCAAGTGTAAGGCCATTTTCACCCCTTCTTGCATTTTGATGCGGGACACCGTGCCGTTGCTGCAGAAGGTCCCGATCTTGACCGTGGTGGCATCAATGCGGCCGCTGATGGAGTGAGTGACTCCGTCCGGACAGCGCTCCCTGGGCCCGATCTGCCTCAGGCGAGGGATGGAGAACTGCAGCTCTAGGCCAATGCTCTTGTGAGCTTTGACATCCCAGATGAAGGTTCTGTTGAGGGTGGGCAGTGTCGATGTTGAGGGCTGAAGCTGGACATCCCCAAACGGACAGGGGCCTGACATGCAGTCTGAAACACAGTCATGAAAGCAAGTTTGGTCACCAACGCGACCTGTCCTGACCCCTGGAGCAGATGCTGCCTGCCCCCGCCGCCCTCACCAGGCAGAGGCACGATCTCCTGGCCATGCGGGTGTTGGAGGGGGAGCTGGGGGGCTGGGGGGAGCCCCCTTGGGCCAGAGAGCCTGCAGGGACCAACTGCACCTCCTTCCCCTCTCCCCCCTGCCCAGGGTGGGTAATAGCCCACAGCCAATCACCGCGTTCCAAAGCAGGGGTGAACAACCCTGAATCCCTCCTTGTTTCAAGAGACACGACCTGGTGATTACACTTCAGCTAAAATCACACCTTTGCTGCCTTCCCCCCTTGGCTCTATGTTCTCACGGCTCCCTCGTTCCGAGGGCACCCTCTGAACTGAAGAATCCCCGTGTCAGGCTTGCTTCCAGAGAACCAGATGCAAGACACCTCGTAACTACTGTGTTTCCTAGACTTAGTGAGCCAGATGGGGGCCCTCTGCAATGGAAGCCAGGCTCTGGGACACCCCACGTCCCCCCGGGTCTGAGACAGTCACGGTTGCACAGTTGCCAAGGCACGGTGCCGAGCTCCGCCTTTTAAGATTGATTTTCCTGGGGCGCCTGGGTGGCTCAGTGGGTTAAAGCCTCTGCCTTCGGCTCAGGTCATGATCTCAGGGTCCTGGGATCGAGCCCCGCGTCGGGCTCTCTGCTCAGCGGGGAGCCTGCTTCCCCCTCTCTCGCTGCCTGCCTCTCTGCCTACTTGGGATCTCTCTCTGTCAAATAAATAAAATAAAATCTTAAAAAAAAAAAATAGATTGGTTTTCCCATCAGCGGACTCATCAACATGCCACGTACTCTGAACTTACAACGCCCTTCACGGCTGGAAGCCGGAGGCACAGTTATCATTCTGCCTTGGGGCTATCATGCTGCCCTTTTATGACCAGTGCCGTTGATTTTTTTTTTTTTTTAAGGGCAAACAGCTAATGACATCCTTTGATG
>CM052898.1:11568616-11613802 GCA_028534135.1 Potos flavus
TTTTTTTTTTTTTAAGGGCAAACAGCTAATGACATCCTTTGATGGGTCGTGTTTCCTCAGCCTTTTAAATCAAAGCAAGAAGCGTTGCTCTCAAGGAGGAAATGCGCCAGCGGTAGAAGTGGTAGAAGTCAAGCAGAAAAGGGAGACTTTGTTGTGTCCGGTGCAGGGAATCCTCAAGGCGCGGTCGCTTCTGGCCACTAGAACAGGAACTCTCTCCACCCCTTGTGCTGCTCCCGTTGGGGTGTCTGAAAGGACCGCCAACGCAAAGTGGGGGTCACGGGAGAATTTCAGAGCTGGCTAGGACCTCCGAGGTCATCCCTGCCCGGACTCTCAATTTTGCAAGGTGGTCCTGGAGTCTGGGCGACCAGCCTGTTGGCAGCGCGCGCAATCCCAGGACGAAAGCCCAGGCTGTGTTTGGTCTACCCGAGTTCTTGCCAACACATCGTGCTGCCTAGCCCGTGAAACGGGGTGAGATGATAAGGTGACGAAGGTGGCTAAAGCTAGATTTTGTGTGTGGGTAAAGATAGGACCTATTTTTAGGAGTTTGCGGAAACTCCATTATACCATGCCACCTCTGGGGTGCCTGGGTGGCTCAGTCGGTTAAGCATCTGCCTTCGGCTCAGGTCAAGATCCCAGGGTCCCGGGATCGAGTCCCATGTCCGGGCTCCCTGCTCAGCAGGGAGTCTGCTCTCCCTCTGCCCCTCCCCCTGCTCTGCTCTCTCTCTCTCTCTCTCAAAAGAATAAATAAAATCTCAAAAAGAAAAAAAAAGAAAAGAAAAAGCCACGCCTTTCAGGGCTTTCCAGCCACACCTCCAATGTGCCCAGGGCCACATGGATTGGCTCCTGCTGGGCTCTCGTGGGATCTTTTAACCCACTTTAGACAGTGGGGTTTTTTTTGTTTTGTTTTAGTGCTCTGGCACATTTTGATATTAGGGTTGTAAGAGCCTTATTACATGAACTACGGAAATCCACCTCTTTCTGTGCTCTAGAATACGGGTCAGCAAATCACAGCTCATGGGACCAGCCCAGCCCAATCCCAGCCACCAAGCATAAACATGTGGGACATCACTGTCCAGACATTTCCCTGTTATCTGTGGCTGATTTCCTCCTGCAACAGTGGAGCTCAGTGGTTGGTTTGGAGACGATCTGAGATATTTACTATCTAGCCTTTCACGGAAAAGGTTTGCCAATCCTCCTCTGGAATGGTTTAAATATAAGAACTTATCTTCTCCTTGAAGTTTTATAGGATCCTCTACGAAACCATGTCTAAATGACCCAAACCCTGCTTTCCTCCATCTTGGACACAATTTCCGATCTCCTCCTTGGTTATTTATTTATCCAGGTCTCCTAACTTCCTAGGAGTCAATCTGGCTCATTATATTTGCCCCGAAAATCAGTCCTTTTATTCAGATTTTCATACTTCTTATCATAATGTTGTCCATAGCCTATTTTAGAAATCGCCTCTGTAAATGTCATTCAGTCAACACATATCCTTTCAATGCTGTATATCTGTATGTTCTCTTTCTTTTTTTCCAGAGGACTAGTCAGAGATTTGTCTATTTAATTAGCCTTTATAGAGAACCGTGCCTTAACTTTAGTTATCAGATGAAGTTTTAAAGCTGCTGGTAAGTACTTTAATTTCTCTCTCTCTCTCTTTTTAAAGATTTTATTTATTTGTTTGAGGGAGAGTGAGAGCAAAAGAGAGAGAGAGAGCACGAGTGGGGGTGGGGGGGTAGCAGAGGGAGAGGGAGAAGCAGACTCCCCACCGAGCAGGGAGCCTGATGCAGGGCTCGATCCCAGGACTCTGGGATCGTGACCTGAGCTGAAGACAGGCGCTAAGCCGACTGAGCCACCCAGGCACCCTCCTTTTGTTTTTCTGAACTTCTTCCTAAGGTTCATTTTACTCCCTTTTCTTGCTTATCTATTGTCTGATTCACTTATTTTCAATGAAAGGCAAAATAAATTTTCTGAGTATGGCTTTGATTGCATCCCAAATCGTGGTCTCCTTGTTGTTACTACATGTAGGCTACCAGTTGGCATGCCCACCTTAAAGCAATTGGGAAATTCTACATTTAATTCTTTCTGCCTGGTGCTTGTATCTTGCGTCAATCTCCCATCCCAAGTTCAAGAAATAAAGAATAACAACAATCTCAATTAGCTGTAGTTTGTTACCTTGTGTGTCAAACATTTTTAGCCCATTAGTTTATTTCACCCTCAAGAGAGCCCTGTTGGTTGGTACATTGACTCTTATTTTTTTTTTTTTTTTAAGATTTTATTTATTTATTTGACTGAGAGAGATCACAAGTAGGCAGAGAGGCAGGCAGAGAGAGGGGGAAGCAGGCTCTCCACTGAGCAGAGAGCCCGATGCGGGGCTCGATCCCAGGACCCTGAGATCATGACCTGAGCCGAAGGCAGAGGCTTTAACCCACTGAGCCACCCAGGCGCCCCTTGACTCTTATTTTATAGAAGAAAACACCAAGTCACAAAGCAGTTAAGTGACTCATTTAAAGCCACGTGATGAGCTCACATGATCAGGAGCCTAAAGCTTGAAGCCAGACCCAGCTCCCTCAGCCTCAAAGCTGCTGTTTTCCCCACCGGCCTCTTGGACCCACCTCCCCATCCTTATGTCTTCAACTGTCCAATTTCTTTCCTTCCTTCCTCCCTTCCTCCCTTCCTTGCCTCCCTCCTTCCCTTCCTCCCTCCCTCCCTTCTTTCCTTCCTTTCTTTTAAAATTTTTAAAGTAACCTCTATATCCAATGTGGGACTCGACCCTACGACCCCAAGATCGAGAGTCTCGCACTCCACCGATGAGCCACCCAGGTGCCCCTCCAACTTCTTTGTCTTCCAACACCCTTGCTTTCTACCCCTCATCAGCAAAATTTTAGCTTAAAACTTAATTAGTTTAAATTTGAATTAAGTTGGCTTTCAAGTTTTAGTTCAAACACTTTAAACTTAGCACATCTGCTGGAGCATCCCAGACCTGAAGGAAGATCTATAGCTCCGTCAAGAAACAGTGTGGCACCATGGTGAAGGGCAGAGCCCGGAGCTCTGCAGAGCACTTGGTTTCTTGCCCTGCTGCTACTTAATAGCTATGCTATCTTAGGTAAGTCACTGTCTTTGTGAGTTTCTCATACAGCTGTTTTGGAGCTTCAACAATGTAACCTGTGTAAAGCACTGAGAACCACCAACAGCCACATCAGGGCTAAAGAGTGTGAGTTTTAGCATTAGAGGCATTCCAGCTCCCCCCCCTCCCCTGAAACAGAGGCAGGGAGGCCAAACATTGGTGAGTGTGTACTTACCGATATTCTTCTGGATCTCAATGACAAAGTGATTCTCTGGGTCGTGGCAGCTGAAGGAAAAGACCTCTTTTTCTCCAGATTTGATGGTCAACGAGGTTTTATATTTTTTAGAACTGTTGATATGACAAGGCTTTGGTGGCAGGGGTGGGGTCCCAGGCTTTATGAAAACCGTAATGCCACTTCCGTGCGGCAGGGCAATCTCAGAAACTCCTGGAGGAAGAAAGAAAAACAGAGTGAGCGGGATGATTTATTTAGATCTCCAAACTTGCTGCCGTCCCCTTCCGTTGGTGCAGAAAGGACGCCCTCTTTGACATCTTTGTTCCCTCCCTCCTGGTCTGAGAAGGGGGAGGGGATGTAACACGACAGTACTGTCCTTACCAATGGGAAAGAAACCGCCTATTGCAGATGGCGTGGGTGTTGAAAAGCGTCTCGTTTGCTTTATTACTTTTCCTAAAACTTAAAAACACTAGAGCACAGCCTAGGTGTTTTGAGCAGTATGCGCTCAGACCCCATCTGTGCCGCATTAAATAGCAATCAGAGAAACTGCCACACCCCTTCTCAATATTGACTGTAGACGAAAGTCCACGTACAGAAACTGTCTTTCTCTCTGGGGACGTATTTGTTCGCAATGAGCTGCTGTCTCCCATCCCGAGTGCTTCACATGCCCAGTATATACAGACATACAATAGTGGAGGCTAGGAAAAAGATTTTCTTTAAAGATTTTATTTTTTTACTTGAGGGCGCCTGGGTGGCTCAGTTGGTTGGGCGACTGCCTTCGGCTCAGGTCATGATCCTGGAGTTGCGGGATCGAGTCCCGCATTGGGCTCTCTGCTTGGTGGGGAGTCTGTTTCTCCCTCTGAACCTCCCCCCTCTCGTGCTCTCTCTCATTCTCTCTCTCTCAAATAAATAAAATCTTTTTTTTTTTTTAAAGATTTTATTTACTTATTTGAGAGAGAGAGAGAGTGGGTGCATGAGCAGCGGGGAGGGGCCAAGGGAGAGGGAGAAGCAGACTCCCCTCTGAGCAGGGAGCCCCATGGATCGATCCCTGGACCCTGAGCTCATGACCTGAGCCGAAGGCAGATGCTTAACCGATTGGGCCACTCAGGTGCCCCTAACAATTTATTTTTAAAAATCAATCTGAGATATAATTTACATACATTAAAAAGGGCCCACCGATTTTAAGAGTTTTAACAAACATATATACACGTGACCACCACAACAGTCAAGGTATAAAAAATTTTCATCACTTCTGAATGTCCTTTTAATGTCTCTTTACAGTCAACCCTGGCTTCTGGTCCCAGAGAACTATCCATTGCCTGATCCAGACCTTCATATAAATAGAATCCTAGAGCGTATTCTCTTTTGTACCTGGTTTCTTTGCTCAACATGTTTGTGAATTTACTCCGTGTTCCTGCAGGGATTCGTAATGTGTTTCTTTTTATTGCTAAGTAATATTCTATCGTCTGTATAAACTCCGGTTTATCTATCCATGCATCTGTTGAGGGACATTTGAGTGCTTTCCATTTTTTTTTTTTTTAAGGTTTTATTTATTCGTTTGACAGAGAGACAGAGAGAGCACAAGCAGGGGGAGAGGCAGAGGGAGAGGGAGAAGCAGACTCCCCGCCGATCAGGGAGACTGACGTGGGGCTCGATCCCAGGTCCCTGGAATCATGACCTGAGCTGAAGGCAGACGCTTAACCGTCTGAGCCACCCTGGCACCCCTGCTTTCTAATTTTTGACCAGCTACGTGCTTTCATTTGATCAAAACTGCTAGCTGGCATGAGAGTTCTGTGCGTTTTCCCTCCTATGGGAAGGTATGAGTGCACTTGTGTTCCCCAGGCCAGCCGCTGTGTGTGATCACATGTTGGGACTTTTGTCAACCTCTTCTTGAACCTCTCTCCCCACCTTGTTCACTCTCTCTAGGCTGGCCAGCCAGAAGCTCTTTATACAGTAGTGGAAATTGAACTCTCATCTGTGATAATGAGCAGCAGATATTTTCTCCATTTTATCAGGAAGACCTTTACCCTCTTTGGGCCTCTGTTCCTTCATTTGTAAAATGAGGGGATTGTGCTAGAATAATTCAACATTTCTTGCCAGCTCCCAGTCTACGATCAGTAGCTAAGGAAGAAGTGACTTTGCCACTGTCAGCATTCCCGACTACTGCCCAGCAGCCATGCACGGCTGAGAACGCCGGGGCCCCAGCTCAGCTGCCTTCCCAACTTGGCTTTCAAGATGGCTTAAGTTTGCATTTTTGGAGCAAAATGTCCTAATCTCTCCAACTTCAGCTTGTACCCCTCTCTGCTTTGGTCACTGTGCTCAGGCCCCCTTTGCTTTCTTTCTTGAACACACTAACCTCTTTCCCATCCCCAGGGCCTTTGCACATGCTGGTCCTGATTTCTAAAAACGCTCTTTCTTTAGCAAGAGCTGGGTCCTTTTTGTCATTCGTGTCTCAGCTGAAAGGTCATCTCCCCAGAGCAGCTTTCCCTGACCAGCCCCCTAAAGTGTTCCCCTCACCTCTCACCCGCAGTCTTCCTGCTTTGTGTCCCTCCCCGCTCTAGTCGTTGTTGTTGTTGTTGTTGTTGTTGTTGTTTTTTAAGATTTTATTTATTCATTTAACAGAGAGAGACACGGCAAGAGAGGGAACACAAGCAGGGGGAGTGGGAGAGGGCGAAGCGGGCTTCCCGCCGAGCAGGGAGCCCGATGTGGGACTTGATCCCTGGGGCTCCAGGATTATGACCGAGCCCAAGGCAGACGCTTAAGGACTGAGCCTCCCAGGTGCCCCCGCTCTGGTCTTTGACTGAGACCACTGTGTTACCTATTCGTTTGTTCTTGCTGCCCATGATCAGAATGTGAGCTCCTTCCTACCTTACGGCAGCAGGGATTTGCCTTTTTCAGTGGTAGGCTCAGGATCCAGGCAGCGCCGGGTGCCGGTGTGGAGGCAGAAGTCACGAGCGTCTCAAGGGCTCCAGGGAAAACTCTCATCTCCATATTCTTGCCTGGCCGCCTTTGGAAGTATCTCACAGACATACCACCACCCCCGGATTTCAGTCTGGGTTAATCGATCTTGGCAGGACCAGGGGCTCCGAGTTTCTTAATTAACAGCTCAGAGAGAGAAAACACTCAACGAGGCAGAAGTTTATTTACTCCAATGCTTCACCTTCAAGCAGCGTAGCCATTTAAAATCTTCAGAGAGAGAGAGAGAGCTGGAGGCTCAGGGGTTCTCGAAGACATCGGATTAAAATGAAGCTAGGTCCGTGTTCAGAAACCCAGTTAACAGGCTGATATCCAAGCAGTGTACGTATATCAACCTTGTGTTCTTTTCCCACAATCATCAAAAGGTCTTACGACGCTATTTCCAAAAAATTCTTGGAACATCCTGTCTCAGAAAGCATGGCACGCTCCCTTGTGGCCTCCGACCCCGGGGTCTCCGGCGGGGCTAGGTCACTGTCAAGGGAAGCGACAGCCTGTCTCAGGACTGTAGCCGGGCTAGTTAGGTTGTCAATTTCTTCCCTGTTCTTTTTTTTTTTTTTTTAAGATTTTATTTATTCATTTGAGAGAGAGACAGAGAGAGCGCAAGCAGGGGGAGAAGCAGAGGAGAGGGAGAAGCAGACTCCCTGCGGAACGGGGAGCCCTACATGGGGCTCCATCCCAGGACTTGGAGATCATGACCTGAGCTGAAGGCAGGTGCTTAACCATCTGAGCCACCTGCGTACCCCAATTTCTTCCCCATTCTTATTGCTCCTGTGTTTATACCCGTTGGCTGCGGCATTGTTTAAAAATTCCTGACTGGGGGTGGGGGGCACTTGGGTGGCTCAGTCTATTAAGCATCTGACTCTTGATTTCCGCTCAGGCCATCATCTCATTGTCTTCAGATAGAGCCCGAGCCCGCATGGGCTCTGTGCTGAGGCTGAGCGGGGATTCTGTTTGGGATTCTCTCTCTCCCTCTGCCCTTCCCTGCCCCTCCCCCCCGCCCCCCCATCCCCAACGAGCACGGGCGCACTCTCTCAAAAGAAATAAAATAAATTTAAAAAATTCCTGACTCTACCATGATGATGATTGTTATTTTATCTTATTTTTTTTAAAAGATTTTATTTATTTATTTGACACAGAGAGACAGCAAGAGAGGGAACACAAGCGGGGGGAGTGGGAGAGGGAGAAGCAGGCTTTCCACGGAGCAGGACTCTGGGATCATGACCTGAGCCTAAGGCAGACACTTAAAGACTGAGCCTCCTAGGCGCCCCTGGTTATTGTTATTTTAATGAAGTGTTAGACCCTCAGCAGATGAGCGGTTGGGAGGTAGGGGCAGGGCGTGGAGCCTTCGTAGGACCAGAGAACCAATCTTTATCTTGAACACGGAGGGGATTACACCTTGTACACAGACGCCACAATTCATCACACTACACACTTAAATTTGCTGAAGCTGATTATATGTAAGTTATACCTTAATGAACAAAAAAGAGGGAAAAACTCATGTGAGGAAGATTGTGTTTCTACACAAAGCAGGCACTTAATAAATAAACAAAGAGTAGTCACGACCATAGTTAAAATATGGTTTAATAATATTTTGGGGTGGGCTTTGTTTCTCTCATGGTATGTGTAATATTTTCAAATATCTTTCAATTAGATTTCGGGAACAAGGCTAATCTCGCCATGATGCCTCCGCTTAGCTTTTCTCTCCTGCTTGGAGGCAGGTCGGTACCCCCAACTAATTCTGGGTATGTGACAATCTATTCTACAGCAAAGAAAAATGGATGATCATTTTTAGAAAAAATTTTTTTTCTTTTAGAATCTTTGAAATCACGTATTCATTCCATAAACATCGGGTTCATAACATGTTCTAGGGCACCATACCTGTGCAAATGATTTAGCGGCAAAAATCACCGGAGTCCCTGCCCCCAGAGAGTTAGTAGTCCGGACCAGGGTTTTCTTTTTGTTTTTGTTTTTTACAGGTTTATTTATTTATTTACTTGGAAGAGACAGAGCAGGGGAAGGGCAGAGGGAGAGAGAGAGAATCCCAAGCAGATTCCCTGCTGAGCATAGAGCCCCACACGGGGCTCGATCCCACAACCCTGAGCTGAAATAAAGAGTCGGATGCTCAACCGACTGAGCCACCCAGGCACCCCCTGTTTCTAAATGGTCTCGGGAGGGGCTTCAAGAATATCAAAGTCCCAAGGTCCAGGACGCCCACCATGGGACCTGGGACTCTGTATTGGAAACACTTTGATTCATCTGTGCTGGGAGGTAGGGATTCACTTTTACTCTTTTCTCCCATATGGAAAGCCAACTGTGCTAACTCATTATGGAACACACCAATCCTTCCTCTGTGCATCGCTGATGCTACCTGTTATTTATATTTTTTATTTTGGGTCAAAATAACTCCGATTTTCATTCTAACTCCTTTTGCAAATCAAGATGAAACACTGAAAGGGAGCAATGGCTCACTTCAGGTGAGCATACTTTTATCATCTCACCATGTTCCCTCTTGTTCTGCCTTCCCGGTGGCCAACCCAGCACATTCCACTGCCCAGCCACGGTCCATAGCTCTCCTTCAGTACCCGGGACTGGAGAATCCCCACCCGCTTCCCAGCTCATCACCCAGAGGAAACGCATGCGCAGTAAAGCCGAGGCTCATCGATTTACATGATGGGCTGTTTCCTGGGGGTCACAGCCAAGGACACGTCACCCACAGGACTGCCCCCCTCATCCTCAATGATGCATATATTTGCATATATTAGCAGAGGGGTCAGATGGGGAGTGAGAGGCTAATGATCCAACCATGGACATGCTCGAATTCTGGACTCCCCTTCCCCACTTTCCCCCAGCTCTATCACTCAGTAGCAGAGAGAGAGACCCTCATGGCTCGAGTAAAATAACTTAAAACTCATCACAGAGGCTCTGAGCTTCAGAATGACACGTTGCTTGCACGTTTTCCTCTTCTATGCTCACCATCATGAATCATACCCTGAAACGGGAAATCCCAACACTGGAATAAATCTCAGCCGCCCACGGGGCCACCCCCCACCAGGTCAGCTTGACGAACGCACCGTAATTTAAAGAAAGTGGTTGGGTGTTTTCTTGTTCAGCATCTCTTGCTTTTGCCTCCCCAGGAACTTGGCATTCCTCTGGTGTCGTATTTTGGAAGATCGATTACCCGGGTTCACAGAAACTCAGACAAAGCTCCAGATTCTGATGTGATTTCGAGGTCTTCCAGGTGGAAAGAAATCCAAGCCAAGCCTCGCGGAAGCAGAGCGTGGGCTCCCAGACTCTGAGCTGCTGCTCATGATTCACACCTCTCTTCTTCACTCTCCTGCCTTCCGACCTCTCCTTATTAGGACAGCTCTGCTAGTGTCTGCCTCACCAGCGGCTTCTCGGGCGGGAATTTCCAATTGTTTTAATCACCATTCATTATTCACCATTCATTAATCACCGGATCACAGGATATCATACAAATGCCCCTGTTATTTCGTCTCCCTGCCATTCTATTTCTTTGCAAGGGAAGCACATGCAAAGAAAAGAAACTCAAAGAAGGGGATTCCACCAGACACACACTGGGGAAGTTATTTGGCCCCGGTTTGCCAAGTACAGTTCAAAAGACCGACGCACGTGATTCAAGCATTTTTAGATGGGTCAGAACCAGCTGCCTCGATTCTGGGTGTGGTTCCCCGGGGGGGCTTGGCTTCCTGTCACTCTCCGTCCACCAAAGACGGACCAAGCAGCTCCCAGTAGGGCCTGGGCCCAGCCTGGGCACCAGGAGACTTTTATTAAGATGAATAATGCTCTGCAGAAGAGCTCAGGATGTCATGGGAGACAGAACGTAGAAGCCAAGTGGTATAATTGTGAATCAGCGTGGCCGATCAGTCACAGCCTGCGTGGGAGATGCCAAAGCAAGTCTATAAGGAGAAGTCCTTTGGCCAAAACACCCCCGTCCTCTCTTAGGAAGATGTCTCGCTGCACGCCAACGTCCCTCTCTCTCAAGTTCACTGGCCAAGGCTGTTGCTTGCTCCTCCGTGGCGCGGATCCCCGCTGCTCGGGTTGAACACCAGACAAAGTAGTGATTCGATTTTAGGCGCCAGGTTTGCAAAGTACATTTTGTTAAATTCTGAGTGATCCCTCAGAGCATGGGATGCTCAGACAATGAGAGCCCGAGGAAGTGACACGAGAGGGGACGGCGCTTCACCTGTCCATGTCACAGCCACCCTGGGGGGACACTCACACCGCTTATACGATCTCACCTGCTTTTAGTCCCTGCAGGAAGCAGTTGCTGAATTTGCATAAGCTTGAGTATGACATTTGCCTGTCTGCCCACCAGACCCCACCTGAGAGTCAGCAACTTGAAGGCACCAAGGAGAGTTGAGGTACTCTAAAGACACTGAGGATCCTCTATGAACTGTCTAGGTGGTCAAGGAAGGCTTCACGTAGGAGGCATAACTTAAGATGTGTCTTGAAAAATAGATAGGAGTTTGCCAGTGGGTCTAATGAGATGGGTGTTAGGAAGGATAGGTGGAGGGAACAGCAGATGCAAAGATACAGAGGTATGAAGAACGTGACTCCCTTGGAGCCACTCCGCGGACTTGTTTTGGCGGTAGAAGAGGCTGGAGACAGAGGCAGGGGACAGGCTGGGAAGGGGCGTGGTCGTGGCCATGGAGTTTGGCCCCCCACCCCGTGGATCAGCATAACTTGGCAGCTTTGCATAATGGTTAAGAGCTTAGATTCTTAGACTCTGACTGCTTAGGATCAGTTCCTGGCTGGCCCACTCACCAGCTCTGTCTCCTTGGGCAAGTTCCTTAGCTTCTCTGCGCCTCATTTTCCTCACCTGCAAATGGGGATAACACCGGCGTTGTTGTAAGGACTAAAGGAGTTAACACCTATGAAGTTGCTTAGAACGGTGCCAGGTAGCGATCAAGGTTAGCTGTTATTATTGCTGCTCGAGTAAAGCCCAGGGCTGGGTGGGGACGAGGCGGAGGCAGGTAAGCCTCCCTGGGGCCCTTCCTCTCAGGGTTATGCAAGCGTGGAGACCTCCTTAGCTCTTCTTCGCCTTCTCTGCCCTGGCCCAGCCCTACTCGCTGCTTATCAAAGCCTTTCTATTTGTGTTGACTCATGGGACTCCAGCAACCCTTTGCAGCTCAGAGATGTGACCTTACTTCCCCATGTTTGCTGAGCACAGGAAGCAGAGGGGACATTCTGGTTTGACCCCAGCACCCCTGCACTGGCCACTCTCTCCTACACCAGGCTGCCCTCTAAGAAGCTGCCAAGGTCAAGTCAGCCAGCAGAAGGGGAGGCGGTGCCGCTGTTGTTAGGAGGTGCACGGAGTCTCTGATTGACACCAAGGGCTGGGCATCCCCACCAACATAACCCACTTAATGGGGTCCCCTGCGGGGACACGGTGCCGGACTGTCACACCACCAAATTCAGAGCCTGCGGGCAGAGGAAGGACACCCGGTTTAGACACCCTAAGTCCATCTGGCATCGACTCGGCCGGGTCTGTTTACATCCTGGTGAACCAAAGGGAAAGTCTTACCAATGGCAGGGAGTCACCCATCTGCCTACCCGGGAGGAAGTAATTGCTCACATTCACATAAAATGGAAGAGGACGCAAGTTGCTGTTTCAGGAACTAATCTGTCTCCCTTGCCTGAGAAGCTTCTAGAATCTAGGCACCAGGCATGCCTCCATCATAATTACAATGAACACCCAATGAGTGAGCTGCATGTGAAGACTCCATGCTTGTATTTGGCAAAAGTATTTCTAAACCCCATCACCACCCCACAGAGTGGGCTCTAATGTTAATGCCCATTTTGCAAACGAAGGAGCTGAGGCTCTGAGAGCTTAAGTAATCTGTCCAGGCGCATATGGTTGGTAAGGGGCGGGGCCGGGTCCTGTGTCCAAGCGGTCGGACGCCAGGACCCAGCGGACGCCAGGACCCAGCAGGACAGAGGAGAGCTGGCCCCGCCCCAGGAGTCCCACACTCAGCCAGGAACTTCATGATGAGAGTGGTTTACTCTCACCACCATCAAGACAGAATAAAACGTCCTAGCTGCGGCTCTCCCCCTGGGGGGCTTCTCTGGGATATCAACGGGCAAAGATGTTTGTTTAAAATGGCTAAATGGGCACCCTGGTTTTACCGAAATCATTCATCAGGTCAAAATAATCTGCCACTGTCACCGAGTTTAAACTTAAGATTTAAAGCTCCCTGGAACTCGTGAGATGTTTGGGATGCGGTTCCTTTTTTGGTGCGTCTTTTTGCACAGCTCCCAGCGCAAGGACGCGAGGAAGGGAAATTGGCATGTTTAGGTGCTAACGGTTCTTCTGCAGCTTTGCGGGGTCTACCTGGGGCTCGTGGGATGGGAGGCACGTGGCCAAGCCGATGGCAAAGGAAGAGGAGCCATGATTCTGGTAGAGAGCGCCGGGGAATAAAGAGCAAGGGCCAGGGCTTGGTGGGAAAGTATCCTATAGACCGTGGCCATCCCAAAACGTGGACTTTCACATTTCACTCCAGACTGAATCAAACTGCACCGGGTGAAGGAATGATTTCAAAGGGGACCACGGAGGGAGAAAAAAAATTGCATCATAACCGATTTTGAACGTGGGACTTGGCAGAATTAAACAACAAACGTAACTCAGCTGATGACTGCTTGAATAATTCACAATAGGCTGACATGCCATAAGGCCAGCTTAAATCACATTTACATTTTATGAAATGTTAAAAAGATTCATTTTGTCAGACCCGGAAGTGTGAGTTACCAGGACTGTGAAAGTCGCTAAAGATCACAAGGATGGATGCGGGAAGAACCAAAAGAGCAGATCGTAAAAGCCATCTGTATGTGCTCACGGACATACGCAGGACGGTGGCCCAGAGTTCCCCTCACCCCACTGCTGAATGTTTAGAAGCTGCTGGATCTCCAATTTCTTTAATGTTCCAGCCCTAGAGTACTTTGTTTCAGCGCCCCGCCTTGCCAATAGAGATTAGCCGTTCAGGTTTTTCGGATACAAAGTTAACAGGGAGAGGGTTGCATAAGAATTCCCACAGGAAAGACTACATGTTGTAGGATTTCATTGTATCAAGTTCCAGAAGACAAAACGGATCTGTGCTTACATGCCAGAACGGTGATCGCCTGGGAGACAGGTATTAACTAAGGAAGGGGAGGAGGAAAAACTCGGGGGCCCTGGAAGGACACACACACACACACACACACACACACACACACACACGTATAAATGTGTACATATATACATATGGTAAATGTATCAAGCTGTATACTTAACATTTATCTATTTTCTTGTATGCCTCAATAAAACAATTTTTAAAACACACACACACACACAAAAAAAGGCTAACTATTTGAAACTTGCCCTGATGAGAGGCTCAACCCCTTTCTCTGTCCTTCTAGGCATCCACCGAACCCATCCTGAGTCCCACTTTGTGCCTGTGGCGTGCTGGGCACGGGGGCTCATCCACAAAGGATTCAAAATCTCTGCCCTCCAGGTCCTAGGTTCTTGTAGAGACTCACACTTCTGCTACAAGCAACCATTGTTTGCCCAGCTCTGAAGAAGAAGGACAAAAGCCGGTTGGCCTCAGGTTGAAGCCTGACGGGTCTGAACTGGATGTGTGGCGCGTTAGGCTCGTGGGACCCTGCCGAGGGACCCTGTGGGGCATGGCAAGGTTTTCTCGGAGGACAGGGTTAGAAGCAGATCCGCTGGTAGGTACATTTACAAAGCAAGCCCTGGGATCATAAGGTGCTTCACTGATTTTTTTCTTAATTGTGGTAAAAAAGAAAAAATGGAAGAGACGACTCATCCTTCCACTACCCACAAATAGACCCCCCAAACATATTTTTCTCCATTTTAAAAATTGCGGTAAAGTATACATAACACAAATTTTACCACGGTAATCATTTTTAAGTGTACATTTCAGCGGCATTAGGTATAATTATGTTATTCTGCGACCACTGTCACCATCCATCTCCAGAACTTCCCCATCTTTCCAAACTGAAACTCTGTCCCCGTTAAACACCAACTCCCCGTTTCCCTCCCTCAGCCCCTGGTGCCCACCATTCCACTTGCTGTCTCTGTGAATCTGGCTCCTCTAGGGACCTCATATAAGGTATTCCGTATTTGTTCTTTTGTGTTTTGCTTAATTTCACGGATCATCAAGTTGGTGTGCTTCACTTCTAAGCCCGAGAATTGCTAACCACTGATTTCAGTAACAACCCCAAATTGAGTAAAATGACACACAGGCTCCAATTCAAACGTATACACAATATTTGCTTTGTGAGAAGGGGGAGAAATATTTCTTTACACGAAAAATGATGTCAATAACTAGAAAATTCAAAAGATGGCAAAAGGGTATGAAAAAGAAGCAGGAGCATTTCTCTGCAAAGTGGGCAGCTGGTCAGATGGTCACTCAGCCTGCTAGCCACCAGCTGAGCTCAGCGACCTTGACCTTCTCAGTGCTACAGACCCCACGATGGGCTACCGTGACCAGCGTTCTGACAGGCCTGCGTTCCTTGGTGATTTAGGACCAATAGACAAGAAAACTCTCTTACTTATCTGAACATAAGCCATGAACTGGTTAAACTGAAATAAATTTAGTTTAAAATGGCTTTTTCCAGGGTGCCTGGGTGGCTTGGTCAGTTAAGCATCTGCCTTTGGCTCAGGTCATGATCCCAAGGTCCTGGGATTGAGTCCCATGTTGGGCTCCTTGCTTAGCGGGAAGCCTGCTTCTCTCTCTCCCTGCCGCTCCCCCTGCTTGTGCTCTCTCTCTCTGACAAATAAATAAATAAAATCTTTAAAAAAATAAAATAAAATAAAATGGTTTTTTCTAGAAGGTTATATAAGCTCATTTCCACCTTATTATTCACCTTCCCTCAAAGCTTATGTTAGGGGATGGGGTTTGGAGGGCAATGGGGAAAGGCTTCATTATTAAAACATCCGCCTTTGATTTAGTTCAAACCAAAGCTTTGAAGAGCCGCTCCTGAGGGAGCAGGGAGGGGCAGCAGGAGAGAAGGTTCTATTAAGGCCTGACCCATGCTGGGGGCCACGCGAGTCTTGCTTCCATCACTCAGCCCGATGTGAGTGATAATCCCTCCCTCACGAGCCAAGTCTCTCCAGTCATCCCCGGCGCCATGCTTGGTTGTGCTGCTTGGGAAAAGCCATCTTACTTCCTTAAACTGTACTACTTGGCCCCAAACACTAACTACTCAGGAGATGGCCACCATCACACCTCCATCCCCCCATGGGGCCTCTGAACCCTGTGGTGGGCAGAATTTCAAGACGGTCCCAAAGATCCGCCCCCTGTATGTTCTCCTCCACTTGAGTGTGGGACGGACTCTGAATATGATGGGATATCACTCACGCAATTAGGTGGTGGTGTAGGATTAGGTCCACTCTATCCTGGTGGGCCCGACCTCATCAGTTGAGCCCCCTAAAAGAGTCTGGGCTTTTCCCGGAGAAAGAGAATTGAAGTGTGAAAGGAATTCTCTGTAGCTGGTTTTGAAGATGCCGGGGGCCACGTGGCTGGGAGCGTGGGTGTGGGAAGCTAATTGCTGTGAGCAGGCACAGCTTTCAGTTATTGAGGATAGGGGGACCCCAGACGTACAGCCACAAAGACCTGAATTCTGCTACAACCACGAGAGCTTAGAAGAGGACGTGAGCTATAGATAAGAATGCAGCCTGGCCAATGTCTTGATTTTAGCCTAGGGAGATGGAGCAAATAATCCACCCACATCATATCTGGACTTGTGACCTACAGAACTGTGAGCCAATTAATGGATGTTGTTGTAAGCCACTAAATTTGTGATAATCTGTAATGCAGCAGTAGAAAACTCGTCTAGAACATGTAAACAGATGGAGTACCAGGCAGGACTCGCTGAGCTGCTCAAGGAAAGGGGTTTGGCTAAGTATACGGTATGGTCTAGGACATGGATCCTTCCTTTCTTCTACTTTATTTGTTTATTTATTTATTTCTACTTATTTATTTATTTTTAAAGATTTTATTTATTTATTTGACAGAGAGAGAGATCACAAGTAGGCAGAGAGGCAGGCAGAGAGAGAGGGGGAAGCAGGCTCCCTGCTGAGCAGAGAGCCTGATGCGGGGCTCGATCCCAGGACCCTGAGATCATGACCTGAGCCGAAGGCAGAGGCTTTAACCCACTGAGCCACCCAGGTGCCCCTCTTCTACTTTTTTTTAAAGATTTGTTTATTTAACAGAGAGAGAGAGAGACAGTGTGCGGGGACGGGCAGAGGGAGAGAAGCAGACTCCACTAAGTGCGGAGCCTGACACGGGGCTCGATCTCGCGACCCTCAGATCAGGACCTGAGCAGAAATGAAGAGCTTAGCTGACTGAGTCACCCAGGCGCCCCGGAGCCTTCCCTTCTGAGCTGAATTACCATAATGGTGTTATATCAAGCTTTTCTGGAAGTGCACATCCACGAGGATGTTTAACCCCATTGTATTCACTGTAAAACATCAGTGTCCAGATGCTGGAAGGTTCTGGGGAGGGAGGTGGAGGAGTGCGTCAGACGGAAGCTGTTGTTGTGGTCGAGAGAGCTCATGGCTGGTCATCTCGCCTGGCCCTGTGGGCAGAGCGAGAGCAAGAAGAGGGTCCTCAGATGAAAACCAGAAGCCAGGGAGAGAGCCAGTGGGAAGCCTGGCCTTAACACCCCAAGAGCCCCGAAGTATTAGGCTGTGTAGGGGTTGGCCAGCGCTGGGGGCTGGTGGGGGGTGGCCTCTGGGAAGGATAGCCAGAACCTACTACCCCGACGTGTTCGGCATCTGGCACATGCCACGTACTTTCTACACATATCCTTTAGGTAAACTGTTCACAATCACAGCTGGGAAGATGCACAGGGGAGATTCAAACCCAGGACTGCCTGACCCCAAAGCCCACGCATGGCTGCTAGTCCAGGATGTCCACCCTCAAGGTCACAGGCTGCTGGGCAGCCGGGACCCAAGCGTTTGCTCCAATCATGGCCGGGAGGGAGCTGCCTGAGTCCGTAGCACTCAACGCCACCAACACAGAGAGAAGTATCGTGTTTGCTTTTCCAACACCCACTCCGAGTATCAACGCTGCCCTTTGCCCTAGTGCAGAGGCCCCTGGGACTGTGCACTGTGCTCTCTAGGGAGGCAGGAGCCCAGTCATCCCAAACAAGCCTGTTTGCCTAGTTTGAGCCTCTCTCTTGGCCCATCATCCTTCCCCTTCAGAGCCTTGATCCCAACCCTCCTCATGAATGACAAGTCCTGGGCAAGGGACGATGTCCACTCCTCCTGTCATCTCTGACGTCTTCACCACCTCCTCCCCCATCTTCATTCCTGATACTCTAGCAGCGATCTACACTCTGGAGGATGACCACCAGCTGACTCACTCCTCACTCCATTCTTGCCGCAACCAGAAGGACCGACAGCAGCATTTGCAACCAGGGGATGTCAGCCTCCACCAAGTGGCAGCTGAGAGAGGGGTGCAATGGTCCTGGGGGGGGGGGCATAGGTCTACCAGTTTCTTAACTGCAAAGGCCCAAACTCCTGGGTCACTCAGGGGGACATAACTGGGAAGGGTGGGTGATCGCCATCGCAAGAGCCAGGGCGGCCAACTGGAAACGCATCCTTCTGTTTGAATCTCTTGTTTTAGGGATCAGGGATCAGTACCTCTTGCTGTTATCGATGTTTCCGGCATTCTTAAAGGGCAGGGGGGTGTCAACCCACACAGCCTGATTTGGACAATAAGTCTCCGAATGAAGCTCTCTCAAACGACCATAGGTCAAGTCAACAAAGTGATTTCTCGGGCAAACTGGGTAGTCCAGGGTAAAACAGGTCAGCAAAGGAAGGTGGCACACTCCAGGAAATCTTTGGGGTCAGATCGACACATGCTTTCCTCACCCACAGGGGCTAGGACAGCTCCCAAGGGGTGTTATGTCCATGAGGATGGATGCTGCAGAAGATATTGACATGGAAGGTCTTAAGTCAACAAGAATGGATACTACAGGGGTTCAGCCACCATGGAACAAAGTACAAGGATGGTCATATTGGCACCTGGACAGTGCCAGTATTGGGACTAGCCAGTGATCTCAAGGCCATTATGCTAAAAATTCAGGGAGATAAAAAATAAGGTTGATGGACCAAGAATGCCAAGATGAGGGATTGAGGAGCCTGGCCCCAGAGCACATCGTGTTGGCAGGTGAAAGAAAAGAGCAGATGGCTATTCCTGAAAGGGAGAGAAGAGACTGTAGTTCAAAGCACTTTCCTTTTCATGAGCCATATTCCTTCCTTCCAGCAGGAGTTGGTCCTACTGCTAAGTGCTATCATCAAGGAAGAGGGGGATGGCAACAAAACCAACTAGGAAATCCCAGAGCAATGAGGCATTGAATCCTCATTCAAGTACATTCTGGTTTGCTCCTATAGCTGGTCTCCAGTTATAAGTCATTTTGAAGGATCACTACTTGTTTTAAGTTTTTATTTAAATTCCAGTTAGTCAACAGAGTGTAATATTAGTTTCGGGTGTACAATATATAATACCCAGGGTTCATCACGCCAACTGTGCTCCTTAGACCCCATCACTTATTTCCTCATCCCCCGACCCACCACCCCTCTGGTAACCATCAGTTTATTCTCTATTATTGAGTCTGTTTCTTGGTTTGTCTCTTTCCCTCTCTTTCCCCTGCCTTTGCATGTTTGTTTTGTTTTTTAAATTCCACACATGAGTGAGATTATATGATAATTATCTTTCTCTGATTGACTTATTTCGCTTAGCATAGTACCCTCTAGCTCCATCGATGTTGTTGCAAATGGCAAGATTTCACTTTATGACTGAGTAATATTCCATTGTGTGTGTGTGTGTGCATGTCTGTGTGTACGATATATATATGTATGATATAGATAGATAAATAAGATGTGCTATAAATATGTATATGTGTATATGTATATACCACATCTTTATCCATCCATCAATCAATGGATACTTGAGCTGCTCCCATAATTCGGCTGTTGTAGATAATGCTGCTGTAAACATCGGGATGCGTGTGTCCCTTTGAATGAGTATTTTGGTATTCTTTGGGTAAATACCTAGTAGTATCATTGCTGGATCCTAGGGTAGCCCTATTTTTAACATTCTGAGGAACCCCCATACTGTTTTCCAGAGTGGCTGCACCAGTTTGCATTCCCAACACTGCAAGAGGGCTCCCCTTTCTCTGCATCCTTGCCAACACCTGTTGTTTCTTGTGCTTTCGATTTTAGCCATTCTGACAGGTGTAAGGTGAGATCTCATTGTGGTTTCGATTTGCACTTCCCTGATGAGGAGTGATGCGGAGCATCTTTTCGCCTTGGCCATCCAGATGTTGAAGGATCACCCTTAATTACATTATTCCGGATAGTGGATCACTTAGCAAGTTGTCTTTTCAGAGACGGTGGGGGGGAAAATGCTCTGGAACTCTCAGAACAACCCTGGGATTCTTGGTAACGAATGACAGAGCCACACTCACATCCCAGAGTCTACCTCACGGTTTGTTACGATGTCCCACAGACCTCAGACTCTGGAACAACTTGTCCTCCTTCTCTTTTCCTGCCTATGAAAGCTAGTCTCCATCCCCAACCTTTACTGCAGTTTTTTATACATATATCTCTTAAGTGTACTTATCACATTGGACAGTGTCTCAAACTCATGCTTTCGGGGCCCAGGCAGGCAATGTAAGCGAGAAAGGCCAACATAGGACATTTGCTGAATCAGAGGTGCATGCTTTACTAAATTCTTTGTAATTCAGCTTTTTTTTTTAAACACACCGAACAGAATTGGACCAAGGCCTCTGGGTCTCTAATTTGTAGCCCCCAGTGTATATGTTTGAATCCCTTCTAGATGGTGAATCCCTGGAGAGTGAGGGACTGGGGTTTCCTACCTCTGTATGTCAATTGTCTAGCACGGGGGGCCTCCAAGATCTGTGGAACGGGTGGGATTTATTACCTAAAGACTGCGCTAGATCCTTCAAAGATTTCCTAGGCAAAAATCAAATTCTCTAGGCCTGCTCAGTGCTGGGCTCTAAGAGTGGATAGGTGGAGAAATGCAGCAATTTGCTCTTCGAAGAAAGTCGCTCTGCGTGGAGAAGGCAGTTTTGGTCGTGACTTCCCCAACTCCTAGTGACTTAATACTTCTACTCCATTCCTTCTACACAACCCAAATCTTGCAGGAAACAACTGCAGATTTTTTGAAGACAGTATTTACATTCACAAAATCCGTTTTTTAACAAAACAGTTGATTGCTATGCTCATACCTGGCTTTGAATTTTTTTTAACTTAAGAGTATTTTTAAGGCAAAATTTTGGTGCTAGAAGGCAAAAGGCAAATCAATGGTTGCCTGGAGACTGACTGCAAAGGAGTCTGGAGTAACTTTGCAGGGTGGTGGGAATGTTGAATTGTGCATCTGACGAGACTCGTTGAATAGTGCCTTTGAGATTGGTGACTCTTGTGCTCTGTATATTATAGCTTAACAAAGCTGAAAATGATGTTTTACATTTAGATAAATAATACATGAAGCACAAAGTAAAAAAAAAAAGCTTTGCTCAGCGAAAAGTTTTACTTTTATCATGAATCTGGGGTTTTTGTCTGGGGAAACCAGTGATATTAGCTTTTTGTGTATCCTTATGCAGGTAATCTCTGAATATATAAGTTTGTATCTATACAAAAGTTTGTATCTATACAACTTGAATATGTAAGTTTGTATCTAATCTCTGAATATATAAGTTTGTATCTGATTTTATTTTATTTCCGTTCCTTTTGCCAACAGGCAACGCCCTATACTCACTGTTCTGAACCTTATGTTTTCCTGTCTGTAATGTATCTTGGGGGTCCCTCCACATCAGTGCACTGAAAGTTACCCTTAAATGGCCTTAAATGGCTACAGAGCAGTCTACTGCTGGGATGTACCATAATCTATTTAACCAGACTTCTAATGACAGACATTTGGGTTGTTTCCAGTCTCTAGCTCCCAGGACACGGAGCAGAAGATGCTTATCTAGAGTTTCCAGGTGCCAGTGGGACACACCTTCCTTGGGTCCCAGGTTCCAGGCTAGAACTTGGATTGTATTCCCCACACAGGCACAGACCAGGGAGGCTGGAAGGTGTGGATGTGAGCGTTCGGCTGTATTGGGTGGTGATGGGCTTCTGAAAGGTGACCCAAGCACCGCTTACAATTTGAAAAACGTCTTCTATGTTCCGACAAGTTGAGAACTTGCTCTCCACAGATTTAGCCTGAGGCTGAAGTGCCTGATAAGACTGTCAGCAACTTCTAAGCCGGTTGGGTAACGCTCCTTCATCTCTCGGAGGGGATTAAAGGCAGGGGCGGGGGTCCAGTTCTGCTTCCATGGCTTGGCACATTCCAGCCCAGTCTAGGTGTATGACACCTGCTCACAAGAATAGCTATGACCCTCAGAGGCCTACTGGGGTGTTTTCATTCATTTCGCGGAGAAATTGGGCATGGCGTTAAAGTTACATAAAACTGGTCTGGTTAGTTCCTTGGCTAAAAGAAAATAGGTGTGTGTGTAGGTGCTCACTTGCAAACAATTTTTAAAAACTTGTTCTACTGTCATTGACAATACTTGCCATTTTTATTTATTTATTTTTTAAAAAGATTTTATTTATTTACTTGAGAGAGATCAAGAAAGAGAACATGAGAGAGCATGAGCAGGGTGGGGGGACTCAGAGGGGGAAGCAGGCTCCCTGCTGAGCAGGGAGCCCGATGCGGGGCTCGATTCCAGGACCCTGGGATCACGACTCGAGTGGAAGGCAGACGCTTAACCGACTGAGCCACCCGGGCGCCCTGACTTCTTGCCATTTTTAACCCAGAAGCTTCACTTCTAGGAACTTCCCATGAGATGTCCTCACACATGCCCAAAGGCACCTCTGCGGGGACAGTGACTGAAGCACAGCGAGGGGTAGCAGAGGCCTGAGAACAACCTAAATGTCCTCCCACGAGAGACCTGGTTACATGGAGTATGGCCTGGTAGCTCCGTCCAAACCACCTGCTCTTGAAAATCTCCAAGTTCTTCTTGGGCTCAACTAAAATAATCCAAGAAATAGCAATTCTCATTAACTGAGGAATCTGTTCTAGGCCAGACCTGACCTGCTGAGTGATTTACAGACGTGATATTATACAGACCTCCAGCTACCCACGAGGGGCTGCCGAGTGTCCGTTTGGAACTGAGGACATTGAGTCTTAGGGAGGCTAAGTAACTAGCCCAAGCCGCCTAGTTAAGGGGTGGGGGATTCAGGATTTGAACCAAGCTCTGCCCTATCCCAACGCTTGTCTAAATGAGATTGCTTCCACAAAGCTAGCAGGTAACCAGGAGCCGGGTGAGGCCTCTGGCTCAACTCCTCGCATTTCTCTGCTCCCCTCTCCTTCCGCCGGTTTCCTGAACCCTTGGAGATGCAGGGTCTAGGGACATGCACCATGCAGCAGTAAGCAAGAACCCAGAAGCCCATGGTGACTGAGCAGGGCTGGGTCTGTGCCTCAGAGATGCTCCAAGGTCCAACTCGAGTCAGACTTGTCCCACGGCGCTCAGCAGGGAAGACAGCCCATCACCACCACTGAATCCTCCCAAAGCCAGCATTCTCAGCTGCCCAGGGCCTCCGGAACAAATATGAGCACAGCACTCAGTAAGTGTTGCTTGTTTTAAGTGAAAGGACACATCTGTCTCTGAGGGGACTAGTGAACGCTGTCTTCAGGAGTCCCACTGCGTGCAGGGTTCTCACTGTGCACGGGTGACAGGAGCCAGGCTCTGTGGTCAGGCTACCTGGGCCGCCATCTTAGCATCACTACCTCGCAGCTGGGTAACCCTGGGCAAGTGACTTCACCTCTCTGTGCCCCTCAATGCAGGGGTCTTTGTGGGGGTACTTGGCTTGAGGATGGAGGGTTAAAAAGCTAGCAGGTTTCCTCAAGAGCACCTCCTCAATTTACATTTTCTCAGGAGAAAGCAGCTTAATTTTTATTTATTTTACTTTATTTTAAAAAATATTTTATTAATTTATTTGACAGAGAGAGAGAAAGCAAAAGCAGAGGGAGGAGCAGAGGGAGAGGGAGAAGCAGACTCCCCACTGAGCAGGGAGCCCGATGCGGGGCTCGATCCCAGGACCCTGGGATCATGACCTGAGCCGAAGGCAGTTGCCCAACCAACTGAGCCACCCGGGCGCCCCCAGCTTAGTTTTTATGACTCCAACTTTGTTTCATCCATCGCGGCTCTTTCTGGCCAATGTCCACTGAGGAATCAGGAATATTTACAGCTCCAAACACAACGCAACATTTAAAACAAAATGATACTCAGAAGGTCTCAACGTACATTGCAAATACAATAGATGGGGTGTCAGAATCCGGGGGAGATGCCCCGAGTGCCAACGACGGGGGGTTCAGCAAGTTACTACACACAAAGCAGCTGTCCGTGGAGAACCACATAAACGGTGGCTGTCTGGAAGTGACGTCTGATGTATATTACACTGAACAGAATCAGTCGTTCATTATAGGTGGGTGTCTTTCTGTGTTTCATTACACTTTTGGAAATGGCTGGGGGTTCAGGTTGTTAGTTTTTCCCATAAGAAATAATGAGACATAGGGCGTCAGTTAGTGTTTTCATGCAGAATGTCTGGTTTTAAAGAATGAATCGGGGGTGCCTGGGTGGCTCAATCAGTTAAGTATCTGCCTTTGGATCAGGTTGTGATCCCAGGGTCCTGGGATCGAGCCCTGCGTCGGGCTCCCTGCTCAGTGGGGAGTCTGCTTCTCCCTCTGTCTCTGCCTCCTTCTCTCTCTCTCTCTCTCTCTTCTCTGTCTCTCACGGATAAATCAATAAAATCTTTAAAAAAATTTAAAGAATGAATTACCGATGGTAAGCGAGCCATGTTTACATATAAAATACTCAGAAGTGAGTGGCTGGCCCAGAGCGGATGCTTCATATGTGTCAGCTATGACAAGTAGTAGTTAGTGATTTTAAAAAATGATGTACTGATTACAAAAGCAAGGCTACAAGGAGGTGAGGTAGGAAACTTGGCTCTTCTCCTGGCCGGGTGGCAAGAACATTGCCAGCTGCCTGGGAGAAGGTGAAGGGCTAATTACAAGGCTGTCGGAAGTGGTTTGAAATGATTTGATTGTGGGATAATTTTTATAATTTAGATAATTAAAGGGTATGGACTTTTCTTAATCAGTCAGGTGGAGAGCCTTAGCTGTGGGTCTTCCGTAGCAGGGGTCTTGTCACCCCCCCATTGCCCCACCCACCTTGAGCTGGATCCTGAGTCCCTCCAACCCGCAAACTCCGCCCCCTCCCCCACCCAAACCCAAGTCAGCCCTGCTGCGCAGAATCCCAGGTGAGGCTTGGGTTATAAGCCAAGGGATTCAGTTCTGGGTTTTTGGGTTTTTTTTTTAAGATCTTATTTACTTATTAGAGAGAAGGAGCGTGCACAAGTGGGAGCGAGGGGCAGAGGGGGAGGGAGAAGCAGAACCCCATTGAGCAGGGAGCCCGATGCAGGGCTAGATCCCAGACCCTGGGATCATGACCTGAGCCGAAGGCAGACATTTAACTGACTGAGCCACCCAGGCGTCCCTGGGCTATGTAATTTTTAATGTCTTTTCACTGAACAGACCTACCAGAATTGACATAAGCAGTCCTCTATAGTCGGACATGTTCTGTTTTTTAGCAGGAAAAGTGGAAAGCAAATGTCCAATGGGACTGGTGAAAGCCATACAATGGTTGGTCCCATATTTGGTTTTACACACACACACACACACACACACAATAAGATTGCACCAAAATGACCAACGTGCTTTGTTCACAGATTTTTTTTTTTCATGTTGGTTATATTTATTATCAATGTTTCTACAATAACAATGTATTACTTGGAACATTTTAATTGGTGTTTTCCACTTCCTTCCCCTACCTCCAGAGCCTGGGAGAACCCCCAGAAAAGAGTGTGTGTGTGAGGGGGGCAGGGTACAGACCTCACAGACAAAATGGCAGGATCCGAGGTGAGCGCTGAGGCTGATGGGCCGGCAGCAGAGCACCTCCCTACCGTCGGCAGAGCAGCCCTCTCTGACCCTAAGTCATGAAAATCTGTGGGGGTGAGGGAGAATCCTCAGTCCTGCCAGTTACACATTCCAGACAACGGCCGCCAGCTCCTTATTTGAATCTGAAGAATGGCTAACACACAGATCCATCGAGGGTGAGTGAACACATTGTTCCATGACTGCTCACGGTCCTGGCGAAAAACAATGGCGGCAAGAATGGGGTCACTGACCCAGACTCTGGCATCTCAGCAGTTCTTAGGACCAGAGGGAGAGGCAGAGGGAGAGGGAGAAGCAGGCTCCCCGCTGAGCAAGGAGCGGGATGTGGGACTCGATCCCAGGACCCCTGGATCATGACCTGAGCCGAAGGCAGACTATTAATGACTGGGCCACCCAGGCGCCCCAGAGTTCAGAGACTTAAAAAACAAATTCACTGCGTCTCCATCTTTTCTGGACAGACTCCAGTAACTCCTCGAAGGCCCCTACCTGTTAGGTCACCCCCAAGACCTCAGGCAAAGCAGCTTTCATTGTGCAGCAGTTCTAACCTCCAAGAAACAGTCCTGCGTTCAGCCCCGAGAGGTGGCCGCTCAGAGCCAGTTTTGGGGACCCCAGGAAGGATTTAAACAAGTGAGATGGGAAGTTGCTAGGCTTCCCGGTATTTACACCGGAACCATGAGACAGGGCTCCGAGAGTCAGGAACTTCCTGGAAGGAAGGGACTCCGCCGAGGCTACTGGAAACCAAAATGGCAGCCTCTCCAGGCCACGGGGAGAAACCAGCCCCATTAACTGAGGCCAGTTCAGGCCAGCCTATCACCCTTGTCGTGACTAATGCCTGGATTTACACCGTATTCTTACTGGAGGAGTTCTGGGTACCACAGACAGCACAAAAACACCCAAACAATTCCAATTTCCATACAGCTCCCAAGTGTGATTGGACACGCGTTTTTCTCACACACATTTTCACTCACGAAATCACTCTATTCTTAAACTGACTTTTTCCCCCAAAGGAAATCTGGAAAATTCAGTCTGACAGTAAATGTGTTTTTACAGTAAATATGCATACGTGTGCCAGGTTTCCAATGAGGCCTTAAAATGTTCTCTGAACTGTTCAGCAATGTCTCCCGATGCTGTTGGAGGAACAAACCAGGAAGCTTTCCCGTGGGTTTGTAACGGTGGCATTTGCCAGAACGCCAAAGTTCACCGCACCCGCTTGGCTTGATTCCTTAACTTAATTCACGCTAATCCACCTACCTGCCAGACACAAACCCCCCCTTAGCTGCGGCAAAAAAAGGATCAAAGGCCAGCTGCCCTAGTTTCGGGAAAGGCCTCCAATCAAGTTCGTACACGAAGGCACCTGCTAGTTTCTGGGTTTTGATAGTTGCAGGAGCCGAAGGGCACCTGCCCGCAGGCACAGGCCGCACAGAGGCAGCGGGGAGGTGGCGGTCCCTCCCCACAACCGGAACAACTGGAAATTCACACACTTCTCTGGAATGCCCCCCTCGCCGGCCCCTCTTCGGCGGTGCAAGTGCAGATTCTAACCCGGGACGCGAGGAGCCGGACTGCGGCGCTTCCGCCGCACGGATGCCTGGCGGCCTTCTCCAGCCTGGAGAAGCTTTCATTTTCAAATTAATGTTCCCGAACTTCGGGAGAGCTAGAATGCAGCGTGCGGACCGGGACAAGGGTGATCCGATGGGTCATCGGGCGCCAAACCACTGTTTTCTTGCACCTTCTCCCTGGCCCAGGCGAGGAGGTCGAGGGTGGGTCAGGAGGGGATAGCTCCCTCCCCACGCCCAGCCCCGGCGCCCCCAACCAAGCACCCGCGTGAGGCCCCTCGATGCGCAGCAGGGCCCCGGGACTCGGCCGGGGCGCGCTCTTATTTCCTCCTGCGCGGTCGGCGCGGGGCTCATCCCCCCGACCGCCGGGCTCCCCCCTCGGGGACACTCCCAGGTACCGCGCCCGGGACGAGGTCGCTCGGACCCTAGGAGGGCACCGCCACCTCGCCCGACGCCGCGCGCCCTGGAGCCGGGCGGTTCCGGGGACCCCGCGCCGTCGGTGCATCCTGCCAGCGTCGCCCCCATCCTGAATCAGCATCTTCCGGACCGGGAGTCCCGCACCGCCTTCGCCGGACCCCTGCTCGGCAGTCACCAACACCACTCCGCGTCACCCGCTACCGCCGCACAGCACTTACCCTCTCCGCGCGGCAGGAGCACGGCACCCAGCAGCAGGACCCCCAGCAGCGCGACTGTGACCCTACAATTCCGAGCGGCCATGGCTCCGGGGCGCCTCGGCCTCGGTGGGGAAATCGGCTGTGGCCGGTGGCTCGGAGCGGGGGCCGCGGGCGCCCAAGCCTGGCACCGGCTGCGCAGCGCTCCGTCCCCGGCGAGCTCACCTGCGTGCGGGTGCGCCGGTCCGGGCTCCGCCCTGCGCCCGGGAGCCGGGGCTGGCCCGGCCCGTCCCCTCCTCTGTCCCCTCCTCCCCTTCCTGCCGCAGCGCCCGCCCCTCCCTCCCGGGGTGCTGGGACTAGTTGCCACTTTCCCGGTTAGTCTTCCCGAGGGTGATCAAACCTTTTTGTCTACAGGCGCGAAGGTCGCCGTTGGAGAAGCCGATCAACTTTCTCTTCACTGTCCGGGCGACAGGAAAGCCCTTGTGAGCCGTGTTTTGCCGAGGAATCCTATTTGTGGGTCACGCAAGCCCTGATTTCTCGTGGACTCTCCTACCTGATTTCGCTACGGAAACTGTGTGTCGGCGGCCTCAGGCCCTTTACCTGCAGCGTGTCTAATGCTCACGACACCCCTGCCACGTTGCCGAGGAGACACACTGCCCAAGGCCAGTTAGCAATTTACAGAGGCGGGGTTTCACAGCGAGAGAAGGATTTGCCACAATCGGAGTCGCTTCGAAGAAGGAATGAAGGAGTAAATGAATGATCAAGGCTGGAAAGGGCCGAGAGAAGAAATCTAAACATGTCCGCAAGGGCACCTTCCTTGAATTGTGTGTGGGGTAGTATGTGTGGTCTGGGCGTGAAGCATCCAATCCCGTCTGGGGCTGTAAGAACAGTCCGCCCTGGGCTCTTTGCCTCCTCAGCTGCCTGTGTGCTTCCGGTGTCTGGCTTCCGGGCTCATGTGCGTTTTCCGTCCACTCCAGAGGCCACACAGCAAGCCTGGGGCACAGGGGCACAGGGAAAGGCAAGAGATGCTTCAAGGACTCAGTGGGCAGACCGGGGGGTCTGCCGGAATGACTTTGTGGGGCCCCCTGGGGCTACCTGTGGCTGTGGGCAGCCAGAGGCTGGGCCAGGGTCTCCCCGGGCAGCCTAGGAGGGCTGGGACAGGAACCCCAGCACATTCAAGAGCTACTATCCAGCCCCAACTTCTGTGTAATTCTTGGGGGCACTGAACATCTCCAGCAGCCCCTGTGCTCCTTGCGCACCGGGTGAGAGGTCATCTCTCAGGAGCTCCCTGTCCTTCCTGCTCTGTGTCTTCCCTGATGAGAAGAAAGCAAACTCTGCCCTCGGGAGCCCACGGTCCACGAGGGAGGCAGAGATGTCCAGACTGAGGACATGACCCGCACTTTCCTCTCCCTAGAAGGGCCTGGGCTATGAGTTCACGTGGACCTCAGAGCTCCTCTTCTGTGCCACTTCCTTCATCAGGCAGATAGGTGGGGAAACTGAGGCCTAGAGGGATGGAGGAAGTTGAGAAAAGTAGGGAGGCTCTTGGTTCTTGATTCTCCCCACTGAGCTGAGGGCCAGCTCATCAAAAGAAAGAAATCTTGAGAAAAATCTATACACCCTTTTAGTTTGTCTTTTTTTTTTTTTTTTTTACAGATTTTATTTATTTATTTTTGAGAGCGAGAGAGAGAGAGAGAGAGAGAGTGCATGCACATGTGAGTGCAAGCAGGGAGGGGCAGAGGGAGAGGGAGGAAGAATCTGAAGGGGACTCTGCCTTGAACGTGGAGCCCCAGACAAGCCTTGATATCACGACCGTGAGATCACGACCGGAGCCCTAACCAGGAGCCCGATGCTCAACCGACTGAGCCACCCAGGTGTCCCAACAGCCTTTAAAAATGTTTATGCTGACGCAGAGAGTGAAAGCAGATTTTGTCTGTTTTCCTAATTCTATGCGAGGATATATACCCCAGCATCTTTTTTTATTTTTATTTTTATTTTTTTAACTCCCCAGCATCTTTTCCTAGCATCCATAGCACCATTGTTTCCCCACATATAATAATAATAATAATAATAATAATAATAATAATAATAATAGAATGGCAGTGTGTTGAATTCAAAATATCAGAATTACTGCTTGACAAGGTTAAGCCCAAGGAACAGGTTATTTCATTACTGTCTTATTTCTGCAAAATTGGCTTAACTGTCTTCCCTGGGATAGTGACACCAACTTTCTGTAAATGATGTGCAAGTCAGTAAGTCTCAGATGTGGAGGACTGGCAATGGTCCCAGACAGCAGCAGCAGTGGCAGCAAAGGGAAAGAGGTGAGCAGGGAACAGGGAGGCATTCCTACATTTCTACGTCCCCTGCGTGACAACCCAGGGTATTCAATATATACAACCCAGTATATTCAATATAGTTGAAGTTAAGATGCCTTGAGGTGATGTCTTGGTTCTTGGAGTGGAATGTGAGCAAAGCAGTGTCAAGGTATGGAAATGTTTTGTCTTATGAACGTGGCTGAATGGAAGGAGTCAGTTTTAAAAGGTTATTTCTGAGCTGGAAAGAAATGCAGGCAGCCACCGTCTAGTGCCAGAGAAAAATGACAGTTGGACGGGTGAGTTTTTAAACAAACTATTCCATCTCATTTTGACCCTCCGGAAACTCTACAAAAACTACAGAATAGAGCCTTTAAGAAAGACGTAAGTGCACAAAGACAGGGAGAACAGAGAGAAGAGAGCAGCAAGATTCTCTTGGAAGCTGGAAGGCGAGACAAGCAGTAACTGCCTTAGGAGCCTTGAGGCAGGAGAACCCTAAGCCAGGAGTGGGGGGGAAGTGAGAAATAGCATGATTTATACCATGGAATTCTCAGAACTAAAAAATAAAATAAAGCAAAAAACCTAAAAAAGCCACAAAAAACCCATAAAATAAAAAAATGACTTGGGAACTGGTAGCACAAGATAAGGAATGGGACCATAAAGGAAGGGCTAAAGCAAGGAAAACTGGGAGAAAACTACATGAGATGTGCTATAGTTGGATCACTGGAACCTTTCCTCCATCCCTCCTGGCTGGGCCACTGTCCGTTTGCATCAGCAGAAGTCTGAAGTGTTTTCTGGAGAGGTTAAAACCGAGGGATCTGGATCGGGATTGCCAGGTGTAGCAGAAAGCCTGGGAATCGTCCTGAAAAACAGGTAGATAAAAGGAGCATATGCATTCTGAATGCTGAACTCCCCAGCTGCCTGGCTCCAACTTGCTTCCCAGAATGCAGCCTAGAGGGCTTTATCATCCGTGCTAGAGATGGGGTCTTCTCCTGGAGGCTCTGAGTGGCCAAAGAGGAAAGAGCTAAAGATAGGGGGACATTTGTCCCCATCAGCAGGATAACCAGAGCACAAGTATGAGGCTCCCAGTTGAGAACCCCCAACAACTCAGTTTTTTAACCTCTGTTTTAAATACAAGCACACAATTAGGATTTCCAGACATCTGAGAAAAGCTTTTAACATGATAGAGTCAAAATCAACCAACCAGTCAAACGCAAAAAAAGCAACTTGGAGGAAAGCAACTATGTAAGGAGAAGAAAACAAACGAAGCAAAACAAAAGCAATTACTAATTTCCTTAGTGAGATAGAAGGCAACATTATATCTATGAAGCAGCAACAGGATGTTAGGAAACATGAAGATTCAGGGATCCACAAAAGAGTCCTTGGAAATTACAAAAAAAAAAAAAAAAAAAAAAAAAAAAAAAAAAAAAAAAGATAGTTGATGTTATTAACAAATAAATAGAAGAGTTGGAAGATTTCCCAGAAAGTAAAACAAAAGGACAAAAAGAAAAAAATAGGAGAGAAAAATTAAGAAATTAGAGCTCTAGTTCAGAAGATCCAACATCTGAATAATTTCTCTAATAATGATGATACTCTTTCTCTAAGAAGAGAGAGCAAATGAAACAGAGAAGATATCATCAGTGATATAATTCGAGACATCCCCCAAGCTTGCATGACATGAGTTTCTAGATTTAAAGACTATGAAGTGCCCAGCACAATGGATCAAATAGGCTCACATCGAGGCACAGAAACCTATGAACAAAGGATTCCATTGCTTCCAAAGGCAAGAATTGGGTCTCATGCAAAAGAACAGAAATCAAATGGGTTTGGGTTTCTCAACAGCAGACCTGGAAGCTAGAAGATAATGAAGCAAAACCTTCCAAATACTGAAGGTTTAATAAATTCCAATCAAGAATTCTGTACCCAGGTATGCTACCAATTAAGTATAAGGTTAAAAAAAAAGGAGGGGGGCACTTTAAGATATCTAAGCTCTAAGACAAACAAAATAACCCCAAGCATCAAACTTCCACACACCTTTAAAAAAAAACAACAAGAAAAGATTCTGTTATTTTTAAGTAATCTCTACAGCCAATGTGGGGCTTGAACTCACAACCCCAATATCAAGAGTCACATGCTCTACCAACTGAGCCAGCCAGGTGCCTCTCCCACACACCTTTTGTCAGGAGAATACTGTGTTCCAGTAAAAGAAAAACACAGGTGCGCCTGAGTGCGTCAGTCAGTTAAGTGTCTGCCTTTGGCTCAGGTCATGATCCCAGGGTCCTGGGATCGAGCCCTGCGTCGGTTGCCCTGCTCAGCAGGGGAGTCTGCTTCTCCCTCTCCCTCTGCCCCTGCTTTTGCTCTCTCTCTTGCCCACTCTCTCTCTCTCTCTCAAATAAATAAGTAAAATCTTTTTTTTTTTTTTTAAAGAAGAAATGCATAAAACAGAGAGATGAGTGGATATAGGTTTGTGGGAGAATATAGAGTTACAAGCAAAATCAGGGGTGAAAAATGACTATTTATTTAGGACGAAGAAAGAAATCACCGCAAATTACAAACTTGAAAAAAATGGAAGAATACGGCCAACAGCATGAGATCCAGCAAAATAACCTGGTGTCTTTATTATGGACTCACAGGTACAGCCTGATATCATTCGTTTCCTTAAATTCTTTTGCTTCCTTGATGCGATGTTTGTGCTCTTTCTTCCGGAAATGCCAGACTTCATCACGACAAAATGCATCAGCTAAGCTAAGCTACCATCTTGATTTATTGTGTTGAATTCACACAGAAGTCCTCACTGTTCATAGAAACACTACACAATTGTGTCCTACAAATACAGGAATTCTTACAAATTCTATTCATGTGATTCCTATTAAAATAAAGAACAGAGTAATGTGATCCATTTGTAAGTTTACCTGCTGCAGAATCCATTTATTCTTTTTTTAAAAAAGATTTTATTTATTTATTTGACAGAGAGAGAGATCACAAGTAGGCAGAGAGGCAGGCAGAGAGAGAGGGGGAAGCAGGCTCCCCGCTGAGCAGAGAGCCCGATGCGGGGCTCAATCCCAGGACCCCGAGACCACGACCCGAGCCGAAGGCAGAGGCTTTAACCCACTGAGCCACCCAGGCGCCCCAGAATCCATTTATTCTCGACAGAAAAATAAGACTTTTCATTTTTTTGATCAGGCGTAGTGAGAAGTGAATATTCTGCTTAAAATTTTTGGTTTTGATCATTGGAAGACTTTTCCAGAGATGGGCTTCTGTCTCTGCGCATGTGGGACTTGACTCCTCCTCCACTCTCCACATACTTCTGGTTGGGCACCCTAAGCCAGGTTCATCATGGGACACCACCTCTGACCTTATTGCTTGTGGTCACCGCACCTGTTGAGTCAGCCGAGTAGGTGGGAGTATTCCCGGAAGTCACTACTACATGAGGGTAAGTAATAATTTAACCGTATAGGGCAGTGACTTCGAATCAGTTACATTGTATCTCAACCAACCCCAATTAAATGTATCTCTGATTCAACGTCTCCTTAGCCAGATCCCCAAATGGCCACAGCCACTCAGTGCTGCATTGCATCGGGGGAAGTGTGATGAGGGCGGTGGTGGGGGAGAACTTTTTTTTGCAGTTGAGATATGTGCCTTTGCAAATTGTGCAGGAAACCTCTGACCGGGTGAGCACAAGCCCTTGCAAGGGGCTGCGCAGTGACCTTTGGGCTTTCTTGGCTTCATGATCTATTTGCCTGTGGGCACAGGAAGCCCAGGATCCATCGGGAAGGAGAGGCAGGAAATCCCCAGGGCAATGTGCTCCAGGCTTCGAGAGGCCAGAGTCGAGTCCAGACTGAGTCAGGTTGTAAAATGCATGGCTGGGGATAGTGGGGCTCCCTCCCAAGGGAACAGATGTACAGAATGGAGTCAAACGGAGCATTACTTTTATGGATGAGAGCCTCAGATACGAATGGTGTTTGAGAGCAGACCCAAGTGATTCGCTCCAAAAGAGCACCTGACCTAAGTGGGTGAAGTTCAATGACTCGGTGACTACCAGTGGGGACTCTGCAGTCAGATGTCCTGGGTTCAAATGCAGACTCTGCTCCTTACCGGCATGTGCCATTCTGTGTGCCTCCGTTTCCTTATCTGTGCTGGCCGAGATTGCCTTTGCCGTGGGGTTTGGCAGGAAAGTGAGTTTCTGCTGGGTGGGGAGTGGAAGCTATGGGGGTGGAAGAGAGAGTTCTGGAAAGAGAGATCTGGAGACCAGCATCTTCACGGTCTCATTCAAGTGTGAAAGTGTCAGCTCCCCAAGGCAGGAAGCTGTCTCTGCTTTCTTCATCTGGATGTTCCCGGTGCCCCCCCAAAACAGCGCTTGGTGCCTAATCAGCGCTCAACTAATAGTTGAGGAATGAATGCATTCGTCTAGCCAATGAATGCATGGATTGCCCCGCGGACCCAGCCAGCTGAGCCTGGGGAGCTCCTGGAAGCTGGGACCCTGAAAGGATGAATGCACAGTTCATTGGGAAGAGAGGCGGGGCCCCTGGCTTCCAGAATGGGGCCATTGTGGCTCACGCCAGGTGTCTGGCAGCAGCCGTGGCCTTGGGGGATTGGCCAGGGTCTGGTGTGCCAGGACTTCATCTGGTGTGAACGGAGGGTAGGAGGAATATCTGTCTGAATCAGGCAGTTTCTCTGAGTCTTTGCTTTCCAGGCGACGAAGCCAGTTGACAAAGTGGAGATTCTTCCGGGGCACAAACGGCCCTTACTGTCATTGCAACACCGACTACTGTTTCAGGGAGAAAACCACCCAGGCACAGTTTGGGCAGAAGCCCCTTTGTGAGTCTTGAAACAGAGGAGTCTGCTGTGGTCTTGGGATGAGATGGGTGTTTCGTTGGGGGGGCGGGAGGGGGGATGACTTAGCTAGCCAAGTAATTTGCTCGAGGGTAACCACGTGGTACAATTTTAGTCCTAGGATGAGTGAGACAAAGAAGGAAGAATCCTCGAGCAGGAGCAGGTAGTCATGGGGCTGCGGATGGGGGTGGGGGGGGTGGGGGCTGAATGATCTCGGGTGGATGACGCGACTCAGGGACTCACAAGAAGGGAGCACTGTTGAGCTCGCCCTGGAGTTACCTGAAGCCCAGGGATACATAATTCTATCACCCCTCCCCCTGTCGTGGAACCTCGGAGGTCAAGGTGAATGTCAGGTGGCAGCAAGAGAGGAGTGTGGACCTGGAGCCTGCGCTCCCCTCTTCTCCCTCCTTCAAGCTTGTGCAAGTGGTTCCTTGTAAGTCACCTGCCTGCAGGGCAAGGAAAGGCACCCTGCCCTTCCTTGGCGAGCACCACCCTCGGATATGACCCATACCCCCGTCAAGCCTGTGCCTGCCAGCCTTGCTTCTTCCTTTTCTACATTTCCGCTTGGAGTTTCAGAGGGGAAGGGCCTTTGTAAATGCTTTCCGGGATTTTCTTCCCCTTGGAGAGGGGACGGAGTCATATAATCATTGAGCCGGAGGCCTTGGAGCTCGTCTGGTTCTCACCTCCTGCTGGATGGAGTCTCAGAGAGGAGGTATGCCCCAAGTCACCCAGCAAGCGACCTTCAGAGCAGAGGAGCCAGATGTCCATCCAGGAGCCCATGAGTTCTTCCCGAATAACCCTGGTCCGACTCTGCCGGCACTTGGGGCTGGCCAGCATCCTTCTGCCCTCTGCCCGCAGTCACCGTGCTGCCTCCGGCCCCTGCCCCTCAGCCCTTTGCAGTTGGCTTCCACCCCCCCACCCCCCCGCCACTCCTCTGCGGAAACTTTCCTCCCCAGAATGGCCAAAGCCCCTCCCCTTGGTCCCACCAGGTCTGGGGACAGGAAGGTGGCTTCAGAAGGAAGAAGGTGGTGGGGAAGGGCTGTGGGCTGAGGCTCTGCTGCCTCAGTTTCTGTTGCCTTCTCCAGGACTAGTTCAGGAGCTGGGGCGGGGGGTAAGACTGGGCTGATCAGGCTAGGACAGGCTAAGACAGGGTTAGCCAAACAACACGGAAGCCACTGGTCAATGTCCTGGCCTGCAGTCCCCCCTCCCACCCCCCACCACGTAATGGGCTAAGAATCTAATCCATATGTACTCCCCTGGGAAGACTATTCTACTCTGTCTCGCGCACACATGGGCTCTGTCCCTCTTTGATCTGCCAGCAGGGAAACTGGGACTGGCCTCATTGTCTTTGTCACCATAATTTCTTTGTCTTATGTAGAACTTTAAAAATATGCAAAAATAGGGAAAACAGGACTATGAACCCCCATGTACTCATCATCCAACTTCAAGTCACCATTTCCTGCCCAGTCCTGCCCAGTCCTTCCCAGTCTTCTCCCAACAACCCGCTTTTTTTGTATTGCAGTTGGGTGGTTTTTTTTTTTTTTTAAATAAACTGTTTATTTTGGAATAATTTTGTATATGCAGAAAAGTTGCCAAGATCACACAGAGAAATGCCATGTACTCTCCACCCAGATTCTTCTCATGTGACCATCTTGCAAACCGTGATACTTTCATCAAAACTGAGGAATTAACACCAGTACTTTATAATTGGCTAAACTCTCGACTTTCTTCCGATTTCAATCAGGTTTTCCACTAAAATCTTTTTTTCTGTCCCAAGATTCCATCTTGGATCCTATATTGCATTCAGTCTTCACATCTCCTTAGTCTTCTCTGATCTGTGAGTGGCTTTGAGTCTTTGCTCGTTCTTCATGGCTTGGCGGTCTTGCGTGCTGGCCAGACATCTTGCAGAATGTCCCCCGATCTGAGTTTGACAACTGTCTCAGGATTAGACAGAGGATGTGGATTTTTGGCTCCACAGAGGTAGAGCCCTCTTCTCATCACTCCCTCTGTGGGTGGTGGCGGCGTCCACGCAACATCACCAGTGGTGTTCCCTTTCATCGCTTGGCTACACTGCATCTCTTGGCTCCTCCACCAAAAAGTCACCATTTTCCCCTTTACCTTCTCTGTTTCTTGAAGGCGAATCACTAAGTCCATGATATGTCTTTTAAATCCATTTTAGTCAACCCATTTCCCCATCTTTCTTGTTTTATTTTCCTCAAAATTTATTTTTGAAGAAACCAGGTCTCTGTCCGGTAACATTTCTCAGGGTCTTAGCATATTCCTTTGCTTCTGATAGCTGCTGTAAATGGGTATTTGGATCTAGGGGCCTGACCTGATTCACCACTGGTTTTCTCAGCAGGATGGGGTGGGGATGGGGGCTCACAGGTGGGGATGAGGACTTCTGTCAGGAGGCACCAGTTGTCTCCTTTTTGTGACGTTATCTGCTGTTGGTACCCACTGTGTTATCTCTGGGCTAACCCCTTAGATTCTCAGGACTTACCCTCTCAAAGTATTTCCTAAATGAAGACAGTTTGTTTTCCATCCCCATGACATGTCGTAGATCTCAGCAAATCAAAGGCACCACCCATGGCCAGAAGCACGATTATCTGACGCACAGCTAAGGCAAAACCACTGCAAAGTAATCTATAGCACCGTGCTTCTTAATGCTTGGAACTTCTCCATTGTCGGTGTAATTTTGAGGCAAGTAGAAGAATACCAAGGTCAAGCTAGTATTTTCCTTTTTCATGGACCCAGAGGCTTACTCTTTGCTCAGTTGAGCTGCATTTGCTGGGAGTTCAGTCTAAGTCATCGGGCGGCCTCCAATAGCTGGATGTTTGACGCGCTTAGGGCAGCCTGAGCTTCAGGGGCATGGATTACTCCCGCCTTCGTTGTGTTCAGCTGATGGTTCCTTCACCACCCCGGTGGAGTCAGTGTTTCCTCTGCCCACCCTCGCCTTGTTGGTGTGTGTTCTGCTCTCCGTTTGCACACTTCTTGGTGACAAAACAGCCTAATCTCATTCTGTTCCTTCTAGGTACATTTCTTAAGACCCATAGCACTTGGTTATAACATTGCAAGAAAATAAGGGATTTTGGTCATTCCACAAGACAAATATTTGCTACTCTGCCCCGTTTGCATGCCTTTCTGTGCCTATAACTAAATTTTTGTTTCTGTACTGAATCATGTGGTGATTTTTTGGATGTTATTTTATTTTATTTTATTTTTTAAGTAGGCTCCACACCCAGCATGAAACCCCATGCGGGGCTTGAACTCACAACCCAGAGATGGAGACCTGAGCTGAGATCAGGAGTCAGACACTTAACCAAATGAACCGCCCAAGCACCTAGGATGTGATTTTAAATGGTAATTAAACTCCATAAACGTAGAACCAACCATGCCTGTCATTCATTCCAGGGTGACACTATCAACAATCATGGCCAAGTGTGTGTATAGTCACAACCATGCCAGGGCTGCCGTTGTTGTAAGGGGCCCCTCTGGTGGGATTTGTTTGATTTTTTTTCCCTGAGGATTTGACCAGCTTCGTGAGTTTTGGGGGGGAAGGTCACAGAGGTAAAATGACATTTGCCTCACATCTTATCAAGGGTCTAAGTGGTCAACATGACCTAGCACTGTTAGTATTAATCTTGACCATCTGGCCGAGGTGGAGCATGTCAGGTTTCTCTCCCTGCCCCCACCCTGGCCATGCAGTACTCTCTGGAAGGAAGGTGCTATGCTCAGCCTGCACTTGGGAATGGGGAGTTATGCTCCCTCTCATTTAGGGTGGAACTTGGATTTCTTTTTAAGTATTAGCCTCCTTTGTTTCTCTCCATCTTTTCTTTCTTCCCTTGCCCTCAAAAGTCTTGATTCCGAAGTCTTTCTTCCAATATATGTTTGAATGTTTTCTCTTCTGATATAAATACTTCCAGGCTTTTGGCTAAATCCCTATATGCTTCTCTTTTCCTTAAAGCAGGATTTTTCTGGGTTGACCTTACAGAGTGCCCCTTCACTGGAATGCTCTGGTAGGAAGGGTTCTATGGACCAATGCACGCAGAAACTAGCTCATTCCTCACCCTTCTGTAGAGACTCATAGTGCATGTAAGCATATTAAAAGCTCTGACAAGTCCTGCAATAAGGAGGCCTGTTTAAAGGGTTTCCCAAAAGTATTTCACCTCGAGGCATTTCATCATATTCCATTGATTCAGAGACACACATGTTTTTCCTTACATGTTAAGATTTCTGAAATTGAGATGCATCTTATAGCTGATTAGATAAGAAAACAATGTTTTTTTCTTTCTTAGAAGTTCCTGCAATCATGGCATCAGATACACCCATGATATTTGAGATTTGAGGAAATGCAGTACTTTTTTTTTTTTTTTTTTGTGGAGCCCAATGCAGGACTTGAACTCACAACCCTAGGATCAAGACTTGAACTGAGATCAAGAGTCGGACACTTAACCGATTGAGCCACCCAAGTGCCCCGGGAATGCAGTATTCACGGTATATCTGTGGCTATTCTTCAGAACCAGTGAAAAGTGGAAACTGTGTTAAGACACTCAGCCTGCCGGGTCCTTAGAGCCTACCTCTTCCTACTCGGATTCTCTGCCTCCCTGGTTTTAGGTACTCCTCGGTGTAGTAACGAGCCCAGATTCACAGAGCACGCTGCCCTGGCCTGTTCTACTTTACACAATGAATGAACATTCTTCTGTGTAATGAGAGTGTTAGGGACGGCCAGCAATATCAACTTATACAATATCAACTTATGCAATATCAACTTATATAAATAGAATGTGTCCATGATGTAACAGTATCTAAGGGTTTCACAAGGGTTATATTCCTTCCTTTCTTCCAGACCTTTCCAAATGCACTCTAATCCCTTAATGTATGGGTTAAAACAAACAAACAAACAAACAAACTAATAGCTCTTTTGAGATACAGTTCCTATACCATAGAGTATGAGATATAATTCACATAAATGTCCTTTTAAAATGTGCAACTCAGTGGCTTTTTTGTTTTCATTTGGTTTTGGTTTTGTGTGTGGGTATTTTTCACAAAGTTGTGCATCAATTACCCCTATCTGATTCCAGGACATTTTCATCACTTTAGGGGCTGTTTTAGTTTTTCTTTCTGGGGCTGTTGTTCGCATTTTCCAAATAATAAAATATATTCGAAGGACCTGAGGCTGGGTCCAAGGAGAGAGTGTGTGTGTGTGGGGGAAAGAAGTGGCAAAAACAGGAAAGTGTTGGGTAGGAAACTCAGATAATCCTTACAACTCCCAAGGAGGAGTGGGAGAGATGGGGGGATCGGTGAAAACATTAATTTCTTCTGGGAGTGGAGCACCTGCATGGCTCAGTTGGTTGAGCATCTGCCTTCGGCTCAGGTCATGATCTCAGGGTCCTGGGATCGAGCCCCACATCGGGCTCCCTGCTCAGTGGGGAGTCTGCCTCTCCCTTTTCCTCCCCACTCATGCTTGCGCGCTCTCTCTCTCTCTCTCTCTCTTTCTCTCTCAAATAAATAAATAAATAAATCTTAACTGGGAGTATTTATCTGGCTAGGCCTTCTGGGATTTCATGGGGTTGGCCATCATGGAAATGGTTATGCCAATCTCATGTTTGATTAGGTTATGAAGGTCTCTAGGCCAAGGGAGGTTGCGCTGCTCCTGGGATGCTCAGAGCGTCCAGTGCCCAGGAGGGCCCCAGGAAGGACCGGCAGGGGAGGTTTGGTGAGATGAGCCTGAGTCCTGGCGTTGGGCAGGCCTGGGTCTGAATCTCAGTTCCACCGACGCCCTGCGGTGTGGTTCTGGACAAGTTACTTTACAGCTCTGAGCTTCAGCTTCCTTATATGCTCATCACAACATCTGTTTTTCAGTGTGAGAGTGAGGACTTGAGAGAGTCATTATGGGGCAGAGACAGAACTCAGGGCCGGTGGACGCGCAGCTGTCATTCTGGTACTTGGTGACATAATGATCATCCACGGAGGGACCCAAAAAGGGTAATGAGAGGCTGGAGCAGGCAACATAGGCAGCGCCTGGGAAAGCGAGGGGCTTTAGCCCAGATTGGAGCAGATCTGGGATGTGTGAGGATTGGTTTTAGTGTCTGAAGGGCTGTTTTCTTGAGATGAGACTAGAATTCTTGTTTGTACCTCTCCAGCTCAGAGTTCTGGGCATAGTTTTGATGTTGTAGGAAGGAGGCTGTTGGCTTGGTTCAAGGAAGAGCTGTCTGTCAAGAGAGGTAATCAAGAGTGGAGAGGGCCGTCTCCCAAGGATGTGAAAGGTCAGCAGGGTGTCCATCACCCGAGGCTGCGCGGGATGCTTCTGACTCCGAAGTTGGGGCCCACTCCCGAGCCAGCTGGGAGGTGCACGCTCTTTCCTCGCTGGGGGTTCTCACCCTGGGCCTGCTGGAACCCGCCGCAGAGTGGACCCCAGCCAGAAAGTGACGGGAGAAAGCAAGGAAGTGACTCTCCATTCTCTTGAATGGAAGAGGCTGTCAAAATGGGAACCGGGAGGGGGCGCCTGGGTGGCTCAGTCGGTTAAGCCTCTGCCTTCAGCTCAAGCCCTGATCTCAGGGTCCTGGGATCGAGCCCCACGTCAGGCTCCCTGCTCAGCGAAGAGTCTGCTCGTCCCTCTGTCTCTGCCCCACCCTCCGCACTGTCTCGGAAAAAAAAAAAAATCTTAAAAAAAAAATGGCAGCCAGAATTGTCAAAAGCAGTGGCTTTCATGTCCCAAGAGAATGGTTTTCTTCAGGGTGCCTTTCGGGGCGTGAGTGCCGCCGGGGGCAGGACTCTGTCCATCCCGGCTCTCCGTTCAGTTCCCACCTCCTGCCCGTATTATTCAGGATGGCTGCTTTATCGTCATTGCCCCGCGTGCTCTGTCCGATTTAATGGCTCTGTCACCAGAGATCAATTCCAGCAGATAAGAAAAAGACATTTGGAGGAGATTGACTCTGTTACTTCTTATCTTCCCCCTGGGGGCCTTAATGTTTGCAGTGGCTTCGTTCCCACGCTTTGGGAGGTTGTTGGAGTGGCTCGTGTTGGCAGGTGAGCTCTGCTGCTGAGCTCTCCCCAAGGCTGGAGGCCTCTGGTCCCATCCCGGCCAGGAACAGCCCCTCCCTTTACTGAGCTGCTAAGAGAAAGACATCCCGGGGCGCCTGGGTGGCTCAGTGGGTTAAAGCCTCTGCCTTCGGCTCAGGTCATGATCTCAGGGTCCTGGGATCGAGCCCCGCATCGGGCTCTCTGCTCGGCGGGGAGCCTGCTTCTTCCTCTCCCTCTTCCTCTTCCCCTGCTTGTGCACTCTCTCTCTCTCTCTCTCAAATGAATAAATAAAATCTTAAAAAAAAAAATAATGGCATCAACCACAACAATCCCAATTCAAAATAAAATCTGACCATTTGACAAGGGACGGATATCCATTCAGAGCCATAAAGATATCCACGACTTCTGACCAGTCATTCTCTTCCAGGAATCTGGCCCGAGGAAGTCATTCTGCTTTCGGAGGAAGTTCTAGACAGGAGGAAGTTTACTGCAGGTAGAAACTGGCAACCACCTGATTGCCAAACAGTGCCACAACCACGTTGCAGAAAACGTGGCTCAGTGGCTCGATGCCACCATGTGTTCATGAAGAAAGGAGATTCGGACAAGAGCGTGCGCTCCACCATTAAAAGGGAACACTCAGGATTCACGCTGAAATGTAAAGTATGACTACAACAGGTTTTTAAAATGCTGTAGGTTTTGAAAACAAACAAACAAACACCAAGATAAGAGAATGAGCTGGTACACAGGGTGGTGGGAGCGTGGGGAATTTTTTTCCTGATTTTCCGACATTTTCAGTAATGTGCTTATCTTGCTTCTATAACTTAAAAAAACATAATAAGTAGCTGTTCATCTGGAAAGCTGGTTCTAAACCACCTACCCCCTGAGCCACAGTCCACAGGGAGGGCCGGACGTTGGCCGTGGAGGGAAGTGTTTGCCGATGGAAGCCTGAAGATACCTGAGTAATGAACTGCAGGGCTGATTCCGCATTGAGGAGGTAAAAAGAAATTGCTGGACCCTGCAAAGGTCGAGATGGGGAATGGAGAGAGAAGGAATGCAGGGCACATGGTTTAAAAAAATCAGCCGACAGATGAGTTCCAGTGGACAAATGTCAAATCCCTCCTACCTGCCGGGGAGAGGAGACCCACAGCTGTAGACACCCGAGGCAGCATCCAGGCGGCCCGAGGAGGGGAGGTCCCCAAGGTCGGACCCCAGAGATGCGGGTTCTTGGGCTCATGGCGCCAACCCCTAACCGAGGATGCTGGGATTGACCAGCAGGCCCTGAGGTCCTTTCCAGTTCCCGGGGTCTGTGATTTGTGCTGTCCTTCACTCTTGAAATTGTCTTCCTCATCTTCCAACACATGGCCCAGACAAATGCCTCCACCTCTGGGAAGCCTTCCGTCACTGCCCCGCCTGCGCTGTGTGCCAAGCAGCGTGTAGAACGTGTCGGATACTCTACTTGGCCGCATGGGGTCTGAAGGTGGGTTCGTCTATCCTGCCTGAACTGGGGCCTTGGGAAGTGACTCAGGGATTTGTCCTGAGTCATTCAGTTGGAGAGGGAGGAGCTGGGATTTGAACCCAGCACCCCGCCCCCCCCTCCCCGCCCCGAGGTTCTCTCTCAGCTGGAGGCAGTCTGAGTTGTTGACTCCTGACATGTTATCTGTTGATCTGACAAACCACATTCCACCCCTCGAGATGAGGTACAAGCAAGTCGGTTCATAGCGATTACCATTAAATGTTAAGGACCTGCCGTGTGTCTCGCGTGCCCTGCCTACATCGGGTCTGCCCCAGGACGGCGCAGTATCTAAACTGAAGAACTGAACCACAGTCACACATTTTTCTGGAACAGAGCTCGGGCCCCAGGATTTCGGAGCCTGATCCCAAGCCCTTAACCACTACATCATACTACCATCGGCATAGTAAACAGCTCAGGATGTTTGCAGAGGGAGGCACGGAGAGGGCCCTGCAGGCAAGGGGAGCAGCCCCACCGAAGGCCCAGAGGGGGGGAAAGCAGCGCTCAGAGTCCCCGGAGGACAAAGCGAGAGAGGGATCATGGAGATGCGCGTGGGGCTGCCAAGCTTCCCTGGGGGAAACTCAGTGAAGGAGAGAAGCCTCAGCCCTTTCCCGAGACGTTTCCAGTGCCTGTCGGGGCGCTGCCTCCTGCTAAGAACATCTCCCTGGGGAGTCTGGAGCTGGGATTTGTTGTAGCATTCGAAAGCAAACGTCGCTGCCTTGCCAGGGCCTTTGGGGCCCCGTGTTGGGGCGCCCACTATCCCCAGCAGCCACATTCAACACCAGGTTCTGTCGCGGAGGGAGCCGGTGGCCACACTGTGGCTCGCGCTCTGCCCACGATGGAACCCGCCCTCTGAGATCCCAGCCGCCGCTGCGAATGGGCTGAGCTTGGAAGGATGCCTCTTCCTTGCAATGTACGTGGTCTTAGTGGCAACCAGTTAAGTGGGCCTGAGTTTCCTCTGGGATAAAAAAAGCAAGCAAGTAGGAATACCTCCCAACCAGACTAGACAGGGGAGACGGCGAGGTTCAGCCGGGAGTGTGGCTCTAGGGGAGCAGATCTGAGACAGAGTCCTGGCACTTGGCTTTGCCATGGGGGCTAGGGCCGGTCTCGTCAACCCTGGAAGGCCCAGGTTCTCTAGATGGGACTTGGCACCCCAGATGCTCCTGCTGACCTTCAGCTGTAAAGGTGAAGGGCACAGCCCATCTCGTAAGCATGTGTCCAATAAGGGTAAGTCTCCGCGTGACACCTGGGAGGTACGGACGAGGGCATTCCCACAGTCTCAGGTCGGATTCTTCCAGAACCTGGGCTAAGGGTTTGTGTGGCAGCAGCTTATTAAGGGAGTGTTCTCAGGAGAACTTGGGAAGTCTCCTCTAGCCCTGCGTAAGGACACAGTGGCCCCGGGGTTGGGGACAATCTTCTGAGAGTCACAGGGTCAGTCGTTAGGAACGAAGCATGCAGCAGCTACGGGAAAGGGGCACAGAGCTGATGAAGGGATTGGACGAGACCTGCATGAACGTGAATTTCCTCACTTGTAGTCTAAGGGCTGTCCCCAGGCTCAGGCAGGGGGGCCCAGGACCCGTTGCCTCGTCAGAGAATAAAGTCGACAACATTTTGACTTTCAAGTTTGAAATACTTTGTTGGCTGTGAGATGGGATTTGGGCTTTAAGAGAGATGGGATCTCTTTATTTCCCTAAGAGAACCAGCCGGTCTTTGGGGGGATCCCTATTCTCAGGGTACCGGAGTTAGCCAGCTCTGAGTCCAGGTTGGTCCTCTCTCCAGGACTCGAGGATCAGATGGTGGCCTCCCTCTGCTGTTTGGGGACAGCCAGAGGGAACCGAGGGGTTAGCTACCTCCTTCCAGGGCACAGAGCCAAGTAGAGCTGGGATTTGAACTTGGGACCATAGTACGGATGCATCTTATATAATGCTGCATAACACGTCATCCCAAAACTCAGCGGCTTAGAACAACAAACACTTATGATGCAGTTTCTGTGGGCCCGGACTCTGGGAGCAGCTTCCCTGGGTGGTTC
>CM052898.1:11614302-11662716 GCA_028534135.1 Potos flavus
GACTCAAACACTCTGTGTGATGGCTTAGATAATTCAGAGTTTTTCTCATAGTTCCTGAAAATTCCATTCGGAATCTTTTTTTTTTTTTTTAACGTTCTGTCTTTTTTTTTTTTTTAAAGATTTTATTTATTTATTTGACACAGAGAGAGAGATCACAAGTAGGCAGAGAGGCAGGCAGAGAGAGAGGGGGAAGCAGGCTCCCTGCTGAGCAGAGAGCCCGATGTGGGGCTCGATCCCAGGAGCCTGAGATCATGACCTGAGCCGAAGGCAGAGGCTTTAACCCACTGAGCCACCCAGGAGCCCCAATGTTTTGTCTTTATGCTGTTCTCTGTCTCCACACTCCATGCCTGTGTGTGTTGGTGAACATCAATCCCAGACGTGAACCTTAGCCCATCCTACTTTCCATAGGAAACCCCACCTTTCCCCATATTCCACGGGTTTGCAGGTTTGGAGACACCCCTGAAGATTTGGGGGGGGTCATCCAGAAAAGCTTATCATACCATAGCCATCCACCATCTGGGGAGGGGATCCAGGTATCCCCCTTGTCACTCGGTTGTTTTCCAGAGTTCTCTCCTTTCCCTGCTCCCCTATCCACTCCATAGACCCTTGGAGAATACACTTCCGTCTCCCTGTGACTTCTCTCATTGACAGCAGTATGACCCACTGGCCCCTGACCCCCTCCTCTGTTTTAAAGCCTTTCCCTGAATTCCGGTGAAGAAAATTGTCACCAACCCATTTCTTGAATAAGAACGTCTAGAATAGTTTGGGCTCACAGCACCGTGACCATTGTTGAAACTGTAGAGATTCTCAGTGGTGATTTCTGAGTCTCTCTGGATGCTTTAGCCTATGGGCACGTTGTGTGTACACACTCATTTTTCTAAGGCACTTCTTATCAGTTCTTACCAGATTTTCAAAGGTATCTGTGACCCCGGAAATGAGAGCCCGAGCTTTGGAGTTAGATGTCCCATTTCGATTTAAAATTAAAGTCTCTGGGGCGCCTGGGTGGCTCAGTCAGTTAAGCATCTGCCTTTGGCTCAGGTCATGATCCCAGAGACCTGGATCGAGTCCTGCATCGGGCTCCCTCCTCAATGGGAGTCTGCTTCTCCTCTCCCTCTGGGTTTTCCCTCTCTCTCTGTTAAATAAATAAATAAAATCTTAACAAAAAAATTAAAGTCTCCATTTCTATGAAAGAGGCACGAGACTGAGGTGTCACCTCGACTTATCCGCCATCGATAGAGCCATCTTTGGGTTCACAAAAGGAATGAAAAATGAAAAAGAGGCAGAGCACCGGTACCCCCTTTCCCCAAGGCAACTGGGCAGGAGCTGGAAGAATGGAAGGGAACGAAAGTGAACTCGTTATGTCAGTGAGTCTATTTCCAAATGCGAGCAACAGAAATACCAACCGGAAGTGGATTTCGCAATAAAAATACCCAAGCGTGGATGTGTCCGAAGGTGATACTTCAGCAGCTCGGTGACACTGCTGAAGACCCAGCTGTTTTCCAAACTCAGCCTGGCTTCGCCCCAGGCTGGTCACCTCGGTCCCAGCAGCAGCAGCAGCGGCAGCAGCGGCGGACCGAACAGCATCCGATGATAACGGCGAGTACCATCTCCTGCCATGAGTCTCTTTTAACCAGCCACGAAACAGCACCACAAAGCTCCCCATCAATTAGGTCACGTGTTCCCGCCTAAACCAATCACGGGCGAGGGGCGTGGCACCGCCCACATTGGCCAGGACCCAGGGACTCTGTAGCTGTCACAGGGAGGTGGCTACAGGGACAAGAGTGGGTTTCCTTGGAGGAGCGATGGGATGGGCAGCCACGTGTGCCACAGTGAGACTCTATGATCTGGTCTTTGGGTGATGAAGACGGGGTGGGGGGCATAAGGGCACAGCCAAGGAAAGGGAGGAAAGAGATGGGCCAGACAGCTCTCCCTGCTCTTAGGACGTTCTGGTTGTTTCTTCAAGAGCCTCGGGGCCGGTAGAGGCTGGGGGAAGTGCTAACTGAGCGGCCAGGAGCATAAGTGTGCCGAATATGCTGCTTCCCACCCGGGGAGACTCTCCGATGCGGTCTTATCTGCAGTCTGAGCACAGCCCTTTCTGCTTCGGCATTTCCATTCCAATTCCTCTTCCACTGCCTTTCTCTATCTCCGAACGTGTCCTTCCTTGTCTTGGACTCTTTAAAGCTCTCTTTGCTTTTCATTTCTTTCCATGTCTTTAATTTTCTGAAGGTCTCAAGAAATAGTTTCATCGTCTTTAGTGTCTGGTCTGGACGCGCCAAGTGGGAAGGAGACAGCTGCAGATTTCAGCTTGGATTCTGTCCTGCGTGGGTTTACAAAACGTCCAGTCCAGTCACGGGAGCCCTCTCGGACCCCTGGTGCCCTGAAAGAAGGGAGATGCCTTCCCATCAAAGGGTGCAATCAGTCACGCAGACCTTGACTCGGATAACCCGAGTCATCTCCGTCTGTAGGGCACCGTTTGCATGCATTTAAAAACCGAATAGCTTGCAGGTAACCCTGTAGCTGTAAGCTCCCATCACCGCACGGATGTCTCTGCGAGTCTCGAATGAGACTCCCACGTATCCGTGTGAAGCTGCTCGAGGGAGAGTGTTTGAGGACTTGAATGCAAAGACAGCTGCCTCGGGGCCAGGGAGCCCCATGGGGTTGGGGAGGTCTGGCCTCCGCGCCGAAAGCACAGATGGCGTGCCCGTGGTCTGCACCTCGGTGTCTGATGTTGGGCGGTGGCAGTGGGGAGGCTGTGTCATGCAGCCTCATTAGCGATGACTCGTGACCGGGAGGAGGGGAGCTGGGGCAGGAAGTGAGGAGGGGAGGGGTGGAAACCGCAGCATGTTAGCCGGCCCCGGAGGGCGCCGCCACCGGACATCTAGTCTCTTCCGTGGTTATGTGGTTTGGTTGGACAGTGGCTGGAGCAGCAGGCAGCTGGCCAGTCACCTCTGTCCCTTCATGTGGTGTCAGGGCCTCCGTGTGGCCTCTCCCTGGGGCCTAGTTTAGGCTTCCTTACAGCACTGTGGCCTCAGGGAGGTCGAAATGCTTACAGCTGGTTGAAGACTTTACAAGCAGGACTGTAGGGCATCGGAGTGGCTCAGTCGGTTAAGCGTCTGCCTTTGGCTCCAGTTGTGATTCCGGGTTCCTGGGATCGAGCCCCGCGTCGGGCTCCTTGCTCTGTGGGGAGCCTGCTTCTCTCTCTCCCTCTGCCTCTCTCTCTCTCTCTCCGTCTCTCATGAACACATAAATAAAATCTTCTAAAAAACCCACACAAGGGAGGACTACAGGTGGAATATGGTGGCATATGGCCGAGCCTGGGAAGTCTCACATAGCATCACTGAACCAGTCACAAAAGCTCAGATAATGTCAAAGGGAAGGGAATTAGACCCCCACCTCTTGATGGGTGGGGCAAGGTTCTAGAAGCACATGGGGGTCGGGGCGGGGTGGGAGACGTTGTTGCCTCCGTCTTGGGAAGATATAGACAGCCACAACCACCTTTTCCATGCAGGGTGAAATCATTCTGTTGAGCCTTCTTCTAAGGCCAGCTTCTTTTAAGACACCTTGGGTCTGTGACTGTGCTCCTTCCTGATCAGCATTCGGCCCCCTTCCCTCCCTGCTTGAATTTCCACTCCTCTCCCAGGCTCCTTTCTTCCTGAACCCTGTTTAATATGCAGCCCGCCTTAGACAGAAAGTCTCTCAGCTCTCCTGCCTCCCGGCTTCCCAGCCTTTCCCAAAAAGGGGTTGAGCTAAAAGTTCTCAGGAGGGAAGACAGTGCAGAAACCCATCAGAAGGCTGACGGGGATGCAGGGTGGCTCGGGGACACTTGGCTGATGGGAACATCCCGCACGTTCTTTGATCTGAGCATTGCACACACCAGTGAGGTATTTAATTATACGGGGGCTGAGTGGGTGGGGGAGGACAGGGGGTGTGAAAGGCTGGGGACGAACCCAGGGAGATAAAAATGACTTGGAGAGCAGCAGAGCCTCTCAGGGTGTATTTTGCAAGCCCGCGGGCATGTCGGGACTGTCCCAGATCACCTGTGAGTGATTCGTCGCCCATTGTCATGAGGCCCGGTGAAGGATGATAGTATGCAACAGGCCTAGAATCGAAGCCTTTAAAAAAATAAAAATAAGAAAAATAATAATAGTGTTAGTATTTAATCAACAAGAAAGAGATCCTATTTAGAAGCCCGGAGAATGATGGGAAAAAGAAGGTCAAGATGGCGACCTTCGGAGGCAGGACAACAGAGAAACAAGGCTGTTAGGAAGGGCAGACTCCAGAGAAGCCAGGTGCTTCGGGCCAGAAGAGACCTGTTCGTGGAATCACGTAGGTCCCCTGAAGTCACACCAGGCTCCCCACCTCTCCTCCCTGGGCTATTTACCCTTTTTTTTAGGCAGCAATGAAACAACCAGGCCCCACAGTCCTCGCATCCTTTTGTTTCTTTGCGATTCTAGGCAGACGAGGTGGAGCTCAGACCCAAGTGTGGTTTCTGGCTCTGTCATCCTTCGAGCTTTGGGGAGGTCACTTAACGTCTCTGAATCTTTGTTTGCTCTCGGAAGCTGTGAAATGGTGACCATTATACCCTACCTTTGTGTTCTGATAAAACGAGATGATATGAATAAAGCGTTTAGAATAGCCTTGGCTCCAACTGGTGCTTCGTCAAGTCTGTCCTCTTCCTGTTTCCTCTTCATTTACCTACGAGCATCTTTGTTTCATTTTGCAACCAGTCCTGACGAATGTATTTCTTTGGCCAGGTGTGCATTATTTAAAAAGCAAGGCGTTTACAATCAAAACCTGGTTATATGAAAGGGCAGGTAATTATCTCTCTGGGGGATTCAGCAGAGGAAGATTCCTTTTCCTCGTTTTCGTTTTATGTTTGGGGCTTCCAAACCAACTTCTCTGCAAAGTGGGGCGGGAGGGGGGGGCGAGGGGTCTTCCCCTGGTGAGTTAAACATCCACCTACCCCTCCACCCCCCAAGGAGCAGATCTACGTGATGAGCCATGGATGTAGCCCACCCAGCATCCTGGTTTTGGTCCTTGGATCTGGGATCCCGGATCTCCTAGCCGGTCACCGGCTGCCATCACAAGCTTAGGAAGGGACGTCTGGCAGTTTCACTGTGGAGTCTCGGTCGGTGAGGCACACAGGGGGCCTCGGAAGGCAGATTCCATGTGCCCCCTTTGTATCCAACACTTTGTGAACATACCCCATAGATCACATCATTTCCTCTCCTGGGCAAAAAATGCCCTCCATATCCACAGGAGGCCTCCGTTCTCAGGCAGATGTGCCTTTCTCCTCTGAGGCTATGCAGTGCCTGGGACACAGAAGCTCTTCCTGGGCATCAACATCTGATGATTTAAGGCTCCCTGCCTTCCCCGCCAGGCCCCAGGCCCTGCAGACCCGCCAGGCAGACCTCTCCTGCTCACATTCCTACTTCCCAGCCGCCAGCCCGGCCCAGAGCGGGGCTCGCTGGATATTTGTGGATCGGAATCAAATTGGTGTAAGGCAAGACTTTTAACATCTTCCAGCCCTGCTCTTCCATGATTAATTTTTTAAAAGGGCCCACCCGGCTAACTTCATTTTCAGAATCTAATTAAGTCTAAAATAGATGTTGTAGAGTTAGAAATTTCACATTACAACTCAGATGTACATAAAAATGTTACTGAGAATTTTCTCTCTAAATGATTCATTTTGCTTTGCAACTGCATTTCTTTTTTACTTAAAATTGCCTTTAAAATGAACAGGCTCTGGAATAGGGAAAGATTTCTTAAATGTTAACACAAAAAGCACTCACCATAAGGGGGAAGTTGCATAAATGGAACTGCATTAAAATGGAGAGCTTATCATCAAAAGATACCCCTTAACAGTGTGAAAAAGAAGTTACAGACCGGGAGAGGATATTTATAATAAATATATCCAATGGAGGATTCAAAATACAGAAAGAACCCAGACACACCCGTCGATAAAATTGACAGCGCGACAGAAAATAGACAAATGGCTTGAACTGGCACTTCCCAATGAGGATATTCAAAAAGTTCAATAAGTATACAAAAGGGGGCTGCTGTTAGCTCTGGGCGCCATAGTGGAATGTTATAGACTGGGTGATTTCAATTACAAAAATAAAACTCATTTTTCATAGCTCTTGAGGCTGGAAAATGCAAGATCAAGGTGCTGGCTGATTTGGTTTCTTTTCTTTTTTCTTTTTAAAGATTTTATTTATTTATTTGACAGAGAGAGAGAGATCACAAGTAGGCAGAGAGGCAGGCAGAGAGAGAGGGGGAAGCAGGCTCCCCACTGAGCAGAGAGCCCGATGCGGGGCTCGATCCCAGGACCCTGAGATCATGACCTGAGCCAAAGGCAGAGGCTTTAACCCACTGAGCCACCCAGGTGCCCCATGATTTGGTTTCTGGTGAGAGCTCTCTTCTTGGCTTCTAGCTTATTGCGGTGCTTTCCAGGGTAGAGGGAGAGAGCGGGGGAGGGAGGGGGAGGGAGAGAGGGAGAGGCTTTCTCTGGTGTCTCTTCTTATAAGGACACACTGTATATGGTGAATTGAAATGAGTGCCTATGTCTAGAACAAAAAATGTCCGAGAATGTTCATAGTATTCCTATGTAGAAACCACAAACCAAAGTAGAAAAAAGTAGAAAAGTAGAAAACCAAAAAGTAGAAACCACAAACCATTCCCAGGCCTTTAGCACTAGAATGGCACTGTGGTGGGCTGAACTGTGTCGTCCGGTGTCTCCCCCCCCTCCCCCCGGCCAAATTCCTGTGTGGACATTCTAACCCCCCAGACCGTGATCGTATTTAAAGCTAGAACCTTTAAAGACACGGTCTAGTTACAAAGAGAGCTTTTGCATATACCCTGGGCGGATCTGCCTAGTGTCCTCTTTTTTTTTTTTTTTTTTTTAAGATTTTATTTATTTATTTGAAAGAGAGAGAATGAGAGAGAGAGCATGAGAAGGTGCAGGGTCAGAGGGAGAAGCTGACTCCCCACCCAGCGGGGAGCCCGAGGCGGGATTCGATCCTGGGACTCCAGGATCGTGACCCGAGCCAAGGGCAGCTGCTTAACCAACTGAGCCACCCAGGCGCCCCATGCCTGGTGTCCTTCTAAGAGGAAATTTGGACACACAGATACCAGACGCATGCGCACACAGAGGAAAGGCCCTGAGGACTCGGCGCGAAGGCGTTCATCTTGCAAGCCGCGGGGAGAGACCTCAGGAGAACCAGCCCAGCGGCACCTTGACCTCTGACTTCCAGCCTCTGGGATGGACGTGTGTTGAGGAAGCCCGGCAATGTGGGGTATTGTGTGACGGCAGCCTGAGCTGACTGAGACAGGCATACTCCCTTTGTGAGATGTCGCACAGTGGTGGGCGTGTGAGCTGCCGCGCATCCCTCAATGGGTGGGGTCCCGCACACATGACGGGCGTGCCCCACGAACATGACAGTGAGCCCCGGGAGCCAGTCACGAAAGAATGAATACCAACTGTACCTTCTATTGTATGAAGTTCAAAATTGGGCAGAACTAGTCTACACTGTTTGAAGCTTTCACTGAAGTGTATCAACCACACAGAAGAGTGTACCACTGACCAAGGGGCACTCTGGGTGCTGGTCAGTTCTAATTCTTGATTGGGGTGCTGATTACATGGGTGCGTTTACTTTATCATGAAAATGCATCAAATTGGCTACAAATTGGTGTGTTTATCATGAAAATGCATCAAATTCATGAACTTTTCTGATCTTTTAACAAAATCTTTACCAAAAACTTCATATCAAACTATGTCCTTCCACCAGGTTAGAGTTCCCACTCCCTAGCGACGTCCTATCTCCTCAAGAAGGCCTCTTCCCTAGTCTTTTTCTCTCAATATGAGAGCAGTTGAGGAGGGTTCCACAGAGTTGTCCTTTGCAGGCTCCCACTGGTCTGGGTGGAGGGATTGCTCATCTGACCCATCTTTGGGTATTGGCTCTTGTCACTGCATCCCCTGCTCGTGTCTGTGGCTTGTGTCATCTATAGTCTGTTTTCTCAGCATGGGCAATGGACTGGAATTTATTCCAGGGAGATTGGTTTGGTCCCCACCAGTATGTGGCATACCTAGTGTTGTATAGTGCACAACCTACACAACGGTCCATGGCAGGCCTGATCCTCGCCTCAGCTCCTGGGGTTCTGTGGAGCCTGTGAGATCTAGACATGCTCTCCAGTTGCCCCCTACCTCACCTCGGCCCTCAGCTACTGTCACTGCTGGGACTGCTTCACCTTTCTCTATCCCTCACAAAGGGTGAAAGGTAGGCATTCCATAGATCTCTTCTGGAACGGGAAGATGTAGGAAGCCAGGACAAGGAGAAGGTGGCTGTGAGTTGGTTCTGTCCTTGTGGGGGAAGCCAAGGAGCTGAGAACAGCAAGTACAAGGAACAGAGGGAGAGAGTAGTGAGTCTTAGCTCCCATTCCCCCCTCCCCCCCCCGGCAGGTCCCACTCCCTGGGCTTGAATTACTTAATCCAGCAAATTCCCCTTTTGATTCAGTCTGGTTTGAAATAGGTTTATGCCCTCGACAATCAAAAAACTCCTGACTAATACATCCATTGAAGTTTCTTTCTTTTTCCTCCCAGAGAAGCAGACTTCCTTCGAAAGTGAATTCAGACTACTGGCTTGAAGAAAGCAGAAATATTTGTTCAAGATATAAAAGAGTGAGTCAGGTTGGCCCGCCTCTTCACCCACTTGCCTTCTGATCATCCAGCTCATCCAAAAGCGGGACTCGGCCTCAGCCTGAGTACCCTGCTCCACAAAGATTAAGACACAGAATTAAAAAAAGAGAGAGAGAGAGAGAATTTAGCTAGTGTTCAATTAATAGCTATTTGCTCAATGAACAGATCAAATGAATATGACAGAGGAACACCAGGAAATATACTCACTGACGTGGGGTTTATTACCTTAGGGGCTGGCTTATCTTACAGGGATGATAAAGCATTTCTGGGAAGCCCGATGGGGCTGACAACAATGCAGGCATTGGTGGGAATGTGGATTAAAGGGTTTTGATTGCAGGGGCTGATCTAGTTTTCAGTGTTTCCCCATGGTTACAGCTCGAGACTCTGCTGACCTGTTTGTAGAAGCACAGTCTTCTCAGGAGCCCCCGAGACAGTCTTTTCTCGAAGCCTGTGTCAAGAAGCCACGGTGATCTATATCACCACGGGATGTGATGTGCCCAACGGGAAAGATGTAACAGACATCGGTGGGGGAAGCAAAGTCTCGGAAGTGACACTGGTTATGGAAACACGTGGAAATGGTGAGAGAGAGCAGGAGGCACCCCAGCCTGCCTCCAGAGAGAGAGGTAAGGCTTCTCCAGTCCCCCGAGTCCCCACAAAGACAGCCTCATAGGCAAGGGCTCTGCTGGGCACGAGGTGCCCTCTGCCGTTCTCACAGGAGGGTGTTTCTGTCTCCTATGTTTTGAAGACTCCTATGTTTTGAAGACTGGCTACATACCTGTGCGCTCAGCAGGTGTAAGGGATCGTATAAAACAACTCTAGCACGTGAGTGTTCCGCCTGAAAATGGGGAAAGGTCTACTTCCCAGGAGCATCCGTTCCTGCAAAGGGTTCAGCTTGGAGGAGTTCGCTAATGATACATATTGCTAAATTCGATTCCAAACCGCCTTTGTAAATTTATACTCTCCCCAGGGTCTGCCTCAGCCCATTCTTAGCATTAGATGTGAAGATTTTTTTAACAATACGTTTCCTTATTTGATAGATAATAAGTGATATTTATTGTTGGGTTTTGTTTGCATTGATATGTTTTTTTAAAGAATGCAATGGGATAAGGTTTTGAATATCATCTATTATATACTCATTTCTCCATAACCCATTCTTCCCCTCCTTACAGATTTGTGCCAATAAACACGTGTCAGGAGGCAGAGGCTGGCCTCTCTAAGGTAGAAGAAGGTGGTTATGGTGTGAATCAAAGATGTTATTGGTCTGCTTTGAGTTTTTTTTTTTTTTAAGATTTTATTTATTTATTTGATGGAGTCAAAATAGGCAGAGAGGCAGGCAGAGAGAGAGGGAGAAGCAGATTCCCTGCTGAGCAGAGAGCCCGATGCGGGGCTTGAACCCAGGACCCTGAGATCATGACCTGAGCTGAAAGCAGAGGCTTTAACCCACTGAGCCACCCAGGCACCCCTCTGCTTTGAGTTCTGAAGCAGCCTTGAAATCTCATAGCAAGACAATGGTCTGGAAAGCTAGACTTTCCAGAGAGACAGAGAAAGGGTTTTCTTAAAACTGCCAAGGCTGCAGTTTTCTTTGCACATCAAAAAAAAAAAAAAAAAAAATCAAGCTTAGAAAAGTTGAGTGATCATTTAGTGAATCATAGAGGAGGGCAGAATGCAGATATGACAAAAGGGGAGTTTCTGCCTCACAGGAAGAACAGCTATTTTGTGACTTGGGGAAAGAAATGAGGAACAGGGCAAGAAAAGACAAGCAGGGGTGAGGTTCTGAGGGTGCTAGTTTTCCCCATCATACCCATGGGGATCCAACCCCAGTGGGGAAGGGAGGGTAGTTTTAAGGACTCCAAGAACACCAGGGCGGATACCCCCACCTCCCTAGGTATAGCCTAAGGAGTCTTGATATCTTTCAGAGGAGCCCTTGGGTCTACCTGACATCAAATCCATCATGGCACCCAAGTCATGGAGTAGAAATGATTGAGAGAGGTGCTTGGGTGTGAGATAGCATCACTGTTCATAATGTACGGTCAGCATGAAATGTGGAGGAGGTCTAGAAGTTCCTATGTGCCAGAGGGGGACCCCAAAAGTAGCTGGAGTGCTACCTGGGGAGTTCACTAGGACATCACCATGGCCAATGGCGACTTGACCAAAGCTGCGGGATGGACTTCTCAAACTGGGGATCCAATGGCTTTCCCATTCAGTCCTCTGGGAATCAGGAGCCTCCATGAGAACCAGGTAAGATCAAGGCAGCCAGGTAGAGCCTCCAACCATCATATATGATGCCAACAGCATCATATAATTGAGCCACAAGATCTGAAGATAAGAAAGCTTCGCCTGCAACCAGTTGCCATCTAGGAACGAAGAGGGAGAAGGAAAATCTTTGCAGTTATGGGGACACCCAAAGATGAAGTAATTATCCAGAAGGAGATGATTTTACCCCAGCAGAGCCTGAGATACCATAATGGCAAGAACAAGAGGCTTTTGACTGCAGTGAAATGGGGCCTCGGGAGCTAACTGGGATTTTGTTGGCAGTCCTGTTTTGCACCTCTGCATAAATTCCACCATCACAAGATACCCATGACTTCTAGAGTAACATACTTCATCCCCCCCCAATTATAATGGTAATAGGGTTTCATTTTAGAGAGTTTGGGGCACAAAATTATAAAGAAGAAAATAAAAATCAACCCATCATCTCATAAACCATAGATAACCAGTGTTATCATCTCGGCATATTTCCTTCCTGTCTGTTTCTATGTATGTTGTTTGTTTGTGTGCGTTGTCATGATTGCACACTTGTGTGTTTTATTTGTGGACAGGATTCAGTAATGTATAAGGCGCTTTTGCTTGTGGGAAATAATATCTGCCACTTTGTTACTTTATCATCGTTAAATAATGAACAGTTCTAAATGTTCACAGTAGTCATCACCGCCAAATTGAAAATATATGAAGTTAACAAATTTGATTTCCCCAAATGCTTAAGCGTTGACCAAAGTATGATCAATTAAACTTCCCTAAACATTTGATTACAAATCTCCAATACATCAGATTTGCTCATGTGCTTTTAAGTGCCTTAAAATGGGGACAGAACGTGCCCAGGATTTGACAAGGATTTCTGCACTGCCCAGCGCTTATACTAACACAATTAACAAAAGTGCTGAGACCATGGATTTATAGTCTCTCTTCATCATCATCATCTTCTTCTTCCTGTGTTTATTTCCCCCCAGGGGCATAACTTTCCTTCCCTCAGCCCACACAGCTGGGGTGCCCTCTGCACTGGGCTGACTGGGATTGGATAAAGGACAGCGGGTCAGGGACTTTTCAGATTATTGATGCTGACAGCTCAGATATGGTTCGATTTGTTGTAGACCTTGTCTTTGCCCCCAGAATGACAATTGCTCTGGTGTTTTTCACTCTGTAGCCCGACCTGTTTTCAATTGTCCAGGGGAAGGGATGTTGGGGGAGGGGGCTGGCCTGATTTAGATAAAAATCTGTCATCCTGAAACCACAGCCTCTTTCTCACTGACTATTTTGACCTCTAATATTGACATTCCTATTTTTCCTCCTAACATCATTTTGTGATTTTAATGGCTGCATAACATTTGCTGGGATGGAGGCACCATCATTTAGTTAACACATTTACTTAACTATTGGGCATTTAGGTTATGTTCAGTGTGGTTTTCATTAAACTCATCTCCATTTGAACAATGCTTGTTTATGAATCTCTGCACATCTTTCTAGTTTCTTGGGTTAAACTCATAGAAGGGAACCTCCTAGGATGATGGTTACACAGATATTCAAGGCTTTTTAAAAAAAGATTTTATTTATTTATTTGAGAGGGAGACCAGCTGGGGTGGGAGAGGCAGAGGGAGAGGGACAAGCAGATTCCCAGCTGAGCAGGGAGCCTGATCCAGGGCTCCATCCCAGGACCCTGGGATCATGATTTGAGCCAAAAGCAGACACTTAACCAATTGACTTAGGTGCTTCATCAAGGCTTTTGATATGTAATGCCAAATTGCCTTCTGGAATGTCTTGGTAGGCCTCATTGCTCTGGTGTGGTCCCACACAGAATAAGAGAAGACATCGCTATCCTCCTTGGAGCCAGGGAAATCAAGACAGAGCAGAGCAAGTTGACTGAGGAGACAGTAACTATTGGAGGTTCTGGTGAGGGACAGTCCATGCCAAGTTTCCAAACATTGCCTGCGTCACTCACATATGGTAACTAATAATCCCCACCCAGCCTGATAAGTTCAGGCATTCTTAAGGGAGAGAGGAAAAGAATATTTGGAGTCAGGACAGTTCCAGAAAAGCTGGAACATATTATCATTAGCTATTCATACCTACATTGTCCAATATGGCAGCCACTAGTCACATGTGGTTATTGAGCTAGTATGACTAAGGAACGGAATTTTTAATTTATTTTTAAATTTTCATTAATTTAAAAACTGATATTTGATTCAGTTATTGGAAAAACTTTTAGGTACGTTTGGAACAACCCCAGTATGTGAATCTATTTTAACTGTAAATTTTAGGAAACCTAACTAAATACAGATCAATATTTCCAATGACAATTTAGTATCCAAACTGAGATGTGTTGTAAGTGTAGAATACACACTGCATTTCAAAGACTCAGTATGAAAAAAGAATGTAAGCTACCCCATTAGTAAATATTTTATATTGATAATGGTTGTAATAATAATAGTTTGGATACATAAGATTAAGTAAAGTACATCATTAAAATTAACGTCACTTACTTCTCCTTTTTAAAAACAAACTTTTAATTTTAGAATGCTTTTAGGTTTGCAGAAAGATTGCAAAGATACTATGGAAAAGTACCATATGCCCCATGTCCCATTTCCCCATTATCAATATTTTAACATTAGTATATTTGTCACAATGAATGAGCCAGTATTGATACATTATTATCGACTAATCCTTTATTCAAATTTCCTTTGTTTTTACCTAATGCTTTTTTTCCGTTCCAGGATCCCAACCAGAATACCACATCACATTTAATTGCCACATGTCCATAGTCTTATCTTGGTTGTGACAATTTCTCAGACTACCCTTGTTTTTGATGACCTTGACAGTTTTGAGAAGTACTGGTCAGGTAGTTCATAGTGTGTCCCTCAGTGGGAATTTATCTGTTGTTTTTCTCATGATTAGATTGGGGTAATGGGTTTTCTGGAGGGAACATTTTTCTCTTCTCCCCCAGATATCTGTTTATTCAATCATTTATTAATATCAATATGGCCTCATGGATATTTATTTTAATCTTTACATTTTTATTCGATACTATTTTACTCATGCTGTTGCTCAAATTGTTCTAGCTTTGGCATTGGAAGCTCTCTCAGTTCGCTCTTGTGTTCCTTTGACAGGCCCCCACATCCCTGTTGTGGAGTTTTTGGAGCCTGCTTCTTTTTTCTTTCTTTCTTTCTTTCTTTCTTTCTTTCTTTCTTTCTTTCTTTCTTTCTTTCCTTTTCTTTAGGATTTTTTAAAAAAATTCATTTGACAGAGAGAGCACAAGCAGGGAGAGCAGCAAGCAAAGGGAGAGGGAGAAGCAGGCTTTTCACTGAGCAGGGAGCCTAAGGCGGGACTCGATCCAGGACCCCCAGGATCATGACCTGAGCCAAAGGCAGATGCTTAATAGCCACCCAGTTGCCTCTTTTTTTCTTTTTTTTAAATGTGGCTACTAGAGATAGTCGAATATGGTGGAGGAGTAGGAGACCTTAGTTTCATTAGATCCCAGAAATTCAGCTAGATAGCTATCAAATCATCCTGAACACCCGCAAACTCAACCAGAGATCTAAGAAAAGAATAGCTGCAACTCTACAAATAAAAAGCAACCACTTTCTGCAAGAATGACAAGACAGCAAACTCACCTCAAAAAAGAGAACAAGAAGCAGTATTGACTTCCAGGGACCTAATCAGTATGGATCTAAGATGTCAGACTAGAGTTCAGAAAAATGACTATAAAGATCCTAGCTGGGCTTTTCTAGCTGGGCTTGAAAAAAGCATAGAAGATGCTAAAGAATCGTTTTCTGGAGAAATTAAAGAAATAAAAGCTAATCAAATCAAAATAAAAAGGCTATTAATGAGACGCAGTACAAAAATGGAGGCTCTAACTGCTAGGATCAACGAGGCAGAAGAGAGAATTGGTGATATAGAAGACCAAATGATGGAGAATAAAGAAGCTGAGAAAAAGAGAGATAAACTACTACTGGATCATGAGGGAGAATCAAGAGACAAGTGATACCATTAAGTGAAACAATATTAGAATAATTGGGATCCCAGAAGAAGAGGAAAGAAAGAGAGGGGCAGAAGGTATACTGGAGCAAATTATTGTGGAGAACTTCCCTAATCTGGGGAAGGAAGCAGGCATTCAAGTCCGGGAGGCATAGAGAAGTCCCCTCAAAATCAACAAAAATGGGTCAACACCATGACATAGTAGTGAAACTTGCAAATCTCAGAGACAAAGAGAAAATCCTGAAAGCAGCTAGGGACAAGAGGTACGTAACCTACAAGGGTAGAAACATTAGATTGGCAATAGACATATCTGCAGAGACCTGGCAGACCAGAAAGGACTGGCATGATATATTCAGGGTATAAATGAGAAAAATATGCAGCCAAGAATACTTTATCCAGCAAGGATGTCATTAAAAATAGGAGAGATAAAAAGCTTCCAGAACAAACAGAAACTAAAAGTATTTGTGATCACTAAACCAATCATGCAAGAAATATTAAAAGGGATCCTTTAAGCGTAGAGAGAGTCCCAAAGTAGCATAGACCAGAAAGGACCAGAGACAATATGCAGTAACAGTGACTTTACAGGTAACACAATGGCACTAAATTCATATCTTTCAATAATTACTCTGAATTTAAATCGGCTAAATTCCCCAATCAAAAACACAGGGTGTCAGATTGGATAAAAAAGCTAGACCCATCAATATGCTCTTGGCAAGAGACTCATTTTAGACCCCAAAACACCTCCAGATTAAAAGTGAGGGGGTAGAAAACAATTTATCATGCTAATGGACATCAAAAGAAAACTGGGGTAGCAATCCTTATATCAGATAAATTAGATTTTAAACCAAAGACTGTAATAAAAGATGAGGAAGAACACTATGTCATAATAAAGGGTCTATCCAACAAGAAGATCTAACAGTTGTACATATTTATGCCCCTAACATGGGAGCAACCAATTATATAAACCAATTAATAACAAAATTAAAGAAACACATTGATAATAATGCAATAATAGTACGGAACTTTAACACCTCACTCACTACAATGGACAGATCATCTAAGCAGAAGATCAACAAGAAAACAAGGGCTTTGAATGACACACTGGACCAGATGCACTTCATAGATATATTTAGAGCATTCCATCCTAAAGCAACAGAAAACACATTTTTCTCGAGTGCATATGGAACATTCCCCAGAATAGATCACATACTGGGTCACAAATCAGGTATCAACCAGTACCAAAAGATTGGGATCATTCCCTGGATATTTTCAGACCATAATGCTTTGACACTGGAACTCAATCACAAGAGGAAATTTGGAAAGAACTCAAATAAATGGAGCTTCCTACTAAAGAATGAATGGGTCAACCAGGAAATTAAAGAAGAATTTTTAAAATTCATGGAAACAAATGAAAATGAAAACACAACTGTTCAAAGCTTTTGGGAGGCAGCACAGGTGGTCCTAAGAGGGAAGTCTATAGCACTACAAGCCTTTCTCAAGAAACAAGAAAGATCTCAAATACACGATCTAACCTTACACCTAAGGGAGCTGGAGAAAGAAAAGCAAATAAAGCTAAACCCAGCAGAAGAAGAGAATTAATAAAGATTAGAACAGAAATCAATGCAATAGAAATGAAAGAACAATAGAACAGATCAACAAAACTAGGAGCTGGTTCTTTGAAAGAATTAATAAGAGTGATAAACCCCTGGCCAGACTTATCAAAAAGAAAAGAGAAAGGACCCAAATAAATAAAATCATGAGTGAAAGAGGAGAGATCATGGCCAACATCAAGGAAATACAGACAATTATAAGAACATATTATGAGCAACTATATGTCAACAAATTAAGCAATCTGGAAGAAATGGATGCATTCCTAGAGAAGTATAAACTACCAAAACTGAAACAGGAAGAAATAGAAAACCTGGACAGGCCCATAACCAGCAAGGAAATTGAAGCAGTAATAAAAAAATCTCCCAACAAACAGGAGTCCAGGACTGAGTGGCTTCCCAGAGGAATTCTACCTAACATTTAAAGAAGAATTAATACCTATTCTTCTGAAGCTGTTTCAAAAAACAGAAATGGAAGGAAAACTTCCAAACTCTTTCTGTGAGGCCAGCATTACCTTGATCCCAAAACCAGACAAAAACCTCACCAAAAAGGAGAATTACAGACCAATATCCCTGATGAACATGGATGCCAAAATTCTCACCAAGATATTAGCCAATAGGATCCAACAGTACTTTAAAAGGATCATTCACCACGACCAAGTGGGATTTATTCCTGGGCTGCAAGAGTGGTTTAGCATCTGCAAATCAATCAATGTGATACACTACATAAATAAAAGACAAGAACCATATAATCCTCTCAATAGATGCTGACAAAGGCACTTGACAAAGTACAGCATCCTTTCTTGATTAAAACTCTTCAGGGTGTAAGGATAGAGGAAACATACCTCGATATCATACACGCCATCTATGAAAAGCCCACAGCGAATATCATTCTCAATTCTCAAAAAGCTCTCAGCTTTTCCCCTAAGGTCAGGAACATAGCAGAGATGTCCACTCTCACCACTGTTGTTCAACATAGTACTAGAAGTCCTAGCCTCAGCAATCAGATAACAAAAAGAAATAAAAGACATCCAAAATGGCAAAGAAGAAGTCAAACTCTCACTCTTTGCAGATGACCTGATACTCTGGAAAACCCAAAAGATTCCACCCCAAAATTGCTAGAACTCATACAGGAATTCAGCAAAGTGTCAGGATATAAAATCAATGCATGGAAATCAATTGCATTTCTATACACTAACAATGAGAAGAAAGAGAAATTAAGGAATTGATCCCATTTACAATTGCACCAAAACCCATAAGTTACCTAGGAATAAACCTAACCAAAGAGGCAAAGGATCTGTACTCAGAAAACTATAGAACGCTCATGAAAGAAATTGAAGAAGACACAAAGAGATGGAAAAATGTTCCATGCTCATGGATTGGAAGAACAAATATTGTGAAAATGTCTATACTACCTAGAGCAATCTACACATTTAATGCAATCCCTATCAAAATACCATCAACTTTTTTCACAGAGTGGGAACAAATAATCCTAAAATTTGTATGTAACAAGAAAAGACCCTGAATAGCCAAATGAATATTGAAAAAGAAAACCAAAGCTGATGGCATCACAATCCCGGACTTCAAGCTCTGTTACAAAGCTGTAGTCATCAAGACACTATGGTACTGGCGCAAAAGCAGACACATAGATCAATGGAACAGGATAGAGAACCCAGAAATGGATCCTCAACTCTACGGTCAACTAATCTTCGACAAAGCAGGAAAGAATATCCAATGGAAAAAAGACAGTCTCTTCAACAAATGGTGTCGGGAAAATTGGACGGCCAGATGCAGAAGAATGAAACTGGACCATTTCCTTACACTACACACAGAAATAGACTCAAAATAGATGAAAGACCCAAATGGGAGACAGGAATCCATCAAAATCCTAGAGGAGAACACAGGCAGCAACCTCTGTGACCTCGGCCACAGTAAATTCTTGCTAGATGTGTCTCCAAAGGCAAGGGAAACAAAAGCACAAGTGAATGATTGGGATTTTATCAAGACAAAAAGCTTTTGTACAGCAAAAGAAACAGCTGACAAAACCAAAGGACAAATTACAGAATGGGAGAAGATATTTGCAAATGTCTTATCAGATAAAGGGCTAGTATCCAAACTCTATAAAGAACTTATCAAACTTGACACCCCCAAAACAAAAAATCCAGTCAAGAAATGGGCAGAAGACACAGACGTTTCTCCAGAGAAGACATACAAATGGCCAACAGACAATGAAAAAATGCTCAACATCACTTGGCATCAGGGAAATACAAATGAAAACCACAGTGAGATACCACCTCACACCAGTCAGAATGGCTAAAATTATCAAGTCAGGAAACGACAGATGTTGGCGAGGATGTGGAGAAAGGGGAACCCTCCTACACTGTTGGTGGGAATGCAGGCTGGTATAGTCACCCTGGAAAACAGTATGGTTTCCTCAAAAAGTTGTAAATAGAGCTACCCTACGACTCAGAAATTGCACTACTGGGTATTTACCCCAAAGATACAAATGTAGTGATCTGGAGGGACACGTGCACCCCAATGTTTATAGCAGCAATGTCCACAATAGCCGAACTATGGAAAGAGCCCAAATGTCCATCAACAGATGAATGGATAAAGAAGATGTGGTGTGTATACACACACACACACACACACACACACACACACACACACACTGGAATATTACTTAGCCATCAAAAAAATCTTACCATTTGCAACGATGTGGGTGGAACTAGAGGGTATTATGCTAAGTGAAATAAGTCAATCAGAGAAAGACAATTATCATATGATCTCACTCATATGTGAAATTTAAGAAACAAAACAGAGGATCATAGGAAAAGAGCGGAAAAAATAAAACAAGACGAAATCAGAGAGGGAGACAAACCATAAGAGACTCTTAATCATAGGAAACAAACTGAGGTTAGCTGGAGAGGAGGTGGGTGGGGGGATGTGGTAACTGGGATACCACAGGGCTTTAAGGAGAGCATGTGATGTAATGAGCACTGGGTGTTATATAAGACTGATGAATCACTGACTGACCTCTACCTCCGAAACTAATAATACATTATATGTTAATTAACTGAATTTAAATAATTTTTTTAAATGTGGCTACTAGAAATTTTAAAATCACACTTGTCTTGTGCATTATATTTCCATTGGACAGCTCTTATCCAGCCCCTCTCATATGCAGAGAATTGGCATTCAGCAAAGTCTTAACTTTGGGGCCAGCAAGAGGGTCTAAATCCTAGAGGCAACATAAATCTTGCATTCGGTTAATTTCCCCTCTTTGCTTTGGCTGCTGGGAAGCTCAGTGCCAATACTGCGATTTTAATCTAGGACTATCTTAATATTCTGTTTCCTTCTGAATGTATTTACCATTTACCTTTTTTTCCTGTTGCCTCAATTCCAACAATTAATCATTTTTATTTCTTTCTATTGTGCCTAATTTTGTTGAGCTATCTTGAATCCCTTATGGAGTAAGACAGGTTTACAGGACAAAGTTGATGCTCTGCCCAGATCCCTCAGGTCCCCTTTCACTGGTGTGTGTGTGCGTGCATGTGTGTGTGTGTGTGTGTGTGTGTCCCTACCACCATTTCCAGTAGCCAGTCCCTGAGCTTCATTTTTGGACATCCAGTCTTGGGCTATTAGGGGAGGTATTGTCTGAGAATTTACACCCCTCTGGGGTGACCCTGAGCCAATGACTTGTGGGGTGTGAGAATGTGCTAGTCTTGTCTAGGTGCCCTGAGGGCAGGCCTTAAGAGCAGTTCGGAGGCGCCCCTTGAACTGCAGCGCCCCCTATGGGACAAAACTGAAACCACCACCCTCCATGGGATTTTGCAGGAGATGGTACCCTGGCGAGGCTTCCCTGGGGACACATCCTTCATAAATCACTTACACGCTAAGCTCATCTCAACGTCTGCTTGGGGAGCCTGACGCGAGGCAGCCAGTGACACATTTTTAAATGTTAAAATAAATTTGAAAAAATAGCAGGCTCTGTGGATACATAGGAACGTCAGTTGGTTTGAGGAGCAAATTAAGTAAAAAATAAAGGCAGACTCGTTTCCCTTGGCACATCAGCCGGGAGTCGGACTTGAACAGCAGGTGGGATCCCTGTAAGTCATGGATGGTCACTTCTGTGGGGGCTGGAACCACCTCCGAGAATGGGGAGCGGCCTTCCCAGTGCCTCCCTGCTGCTGTTCCCAGTACACAGGTGAGGCCAGAGGCCGGAACGGTGGGCGCTTAACCCAAATAACGGTGTAGTTTCACCAGATGCGTCAGGTCCACACTCCAGGTCCGCCCCCCGGCCAAGGGGAAGGAGGAAGAAGAGTGGGGGTGACTGTGTCCCACAGTGCAGGGCTCAGAAGGGAGATGGGGTTTGGTGCTGCCCTGTGTGACCACAGAGAGGGTTCCTAGAACACTGCCCCTTTCTGGCAGCTTCAGAGGAGAGTACTCTGCACTCTACTCCTAGCAGCTGGGGAAGTGTGCGTGCGCATGCGTGCGTGCGTGCGTGCGTGTGTGTTACTTGAACGGCTCAGAAGCCCTGGGAGCTTTGAGACATCTGAGTAACTTCCCAATTCAGATCCTGCCCTCTGCGCAAAGACAGAAGAGGGACACCTTGGTTCTTCCAAGCAGGTGGGCTAGATCTTATCACGACTCGGGGCTTAGGTCTGGATTCTCTGGGGGTCTCCTGGGCAGGGCGCCACCTGGTGGTGGGTGCTGTACGGGGCGGGAGCTCATTCTTTCCTCCCCTTCTCTTTCTCTTTTGCACCGCTGGTGTCGACCGAGGTGGGGGCTAAAAGGGCTGGGGGGTAGGGAGTGGAGATTTACCCTCTGCAGCCTCAGACCTCCCTGGCAAGCCACTGCCTTGGGCGCATTTGCTGGCTTGCTGTGATGGAGGGCTTGGCTGGGGAAGCTGGAGCCAGATGCTAGTGTTCGAGCTCCAGCTTCAGGTGACACCCCAGACATGTTGTTACAAGTCTCCAAGCCTCAGTTCCTCACCTGCAAAGGAGAGATCAAAGGACCCACCTCCCTGGGTTCTTTGCAAAGAAAAAAAGATTTGAGATGATGCATTATCTGAGTTTGGGCTCCCCCAAAACAGATCCTGAGAGATTGAGATGTAAGTAGTTTATTTGGGAGGGATCTCAGGACATAGCAGCACTTGAGGAGGGAGGGGAAGAAGATAGCGGGGGCGGCATATCCCACTCGTGTGCTGCCACTGGGCCGCCGGTCACTCTGTCCTTCTCAGCACTACCGAGCCTGAGGGGCGAGGGAGCTGGGGTTTGTCTACACTGATTCCCAGCGGTCCCTGCTTGAAGCTGCTCCTGGGGTGCCTGAATGCCTCAGCTCTTCCGGCTTCTTCAGAGCTCGGATCCAGTGGGCTCCAGCAGCCAGGGAGCCTCCTAGGATAGATTCAGAAATGACCGCATTTGGAAGTTGGGCCAACATGCATGGGGAGGTTGTACGGATGGGGGATCGCCAAAATCTTCTGTATGCATATTTTTAGGTTCGCAGAACAGAGTGCGGCACTAGTAACATCTCAATAAACACTCGCTATGAAATAACAGGACACATCAGGGGTCCAATCCAGGCCCCCCCTTTCCACCCAAAGTGTGCCATGGCTGATAAACGAGAAGGGGCTACAGATATACTGTGTGCTGTGGGGAGTGCCAGAAGCCAATGAATGGCCCTGCAAGCAAGGGTTTGTTTCCCCCATTTTACAGATAAGGAAACTGAGGCTTCCAGAGTGCGAGAGCCGTGCCTAGGGTGACACCAGCGCCGGTCCCCCCGGAGCAGGAACTCCTCTTCCTGCCTGTGCCAGGATTCTAGGGACTTTTCATCCTGTGCTTGAGTGAAGATGCTTTCTCTCTGAGCCCAGCCATGATGGTGCAGAAAGTTGTTTCCATCTGTGAAATGTCAAGGCCGAATCTTTTACGTTCTGCCCTGGGTCTGCACCTGAAGGTGAATCCATCCGAGCCCCATAGCTGCCTCCAGCCCCCGCGACTTTTTGGGAGTCTTGGAATAATAACAAAAGGAATAATTTTCCGTGGCAGGGGAGAGCGAGGGAGTAGTTTTATCCTTCTCGTCCTGCACGATTCGGACCCGAGAGAAAAGAAGAGGGAATTGGGGGAAGTAGGAGAAGTTGTGACCCGCTCTCACTCCCTTCTGGGCGTGCTTACATGGAATGTGGGAGCTGCCTGCCCGTAGGGTCTGCAGCAAGTCTACCAGGGGTCAGAAACCCAGGGGCTCATTCCTGTTCCAGGGGCAAGCATGGAGGGTCTGCTCAGCTCTCCTCCCTGAATGCCGCAGCCCCAGGTCAGGAAAGGGGGAGCGCCAGCTGTAGGCGAGGGGGGCGGGGAGGAGAGAGGGTGGCAGGGAGGAGTGAGGGGGCAGAGAGCAGCCCCGGGCAGGGGGGCAGGGTGCACGGCAGGCACTGCCCCCAGGGAGCAGGGTTCTTTATTACTCTACTGGGAGGAAGACAAAACTCATCTTTTATGGCCCATGTTCAGTTCTCAGTTGGAGCCAGAAAAGCTTTTCCTTTATTATCACTATTTTTATAAAATATTTTTTATTGTGGTAAAATATATATAACATAAAATTTGCCACTTTAACCATTTTTTCAGTGGCATTAATCACATTTACAATATTTTGAAACCATCGCGACTCTGTTTCCAAAACTTTGTCATCACCCCAAACAAAAACCCCATACCCATTCATCAGTAACTCCCCTTGCCCCCTTCCTCCAGCGTCTATGCTACTTTCTGTCTCTCTGACTTCGACTACGCAAAGTACTTCATGTAAGTGGAATCAGACAGTATTTGTGTCTTTTTGTGACTGGCTGATTTCACTCACCATAAAGTCTTCAAGGTTCATCCGTGTTGTAGCAGGTGTCAGAATTTCTCTCCTTTTTAAGGTTTATTTATTTACTTGAGAGAGAGAGAGAGCAGGGAGGGACAGAGGCAGAGAGAGAAAATTTAGCAAACTCTACGCTGAACGTGGAGCCCGATGTGGGGCTCGATCCCACGGCCCTGAGATCACGACCTGAGCTGAAACCAAGAGTGGGCTGCTCAACCGACCATGTCACACCCAGGGGCCCCAGAATTTCCCTCCTTTTTAAGGCTGAATAATATTCCCTTGTATGTTTATACCACATTTTGGTTATCCATTCATCATGATGGCCGTAAGCGCTCCTTGACGTCTACACCCAACTACGCACTTTGGAAAGAGAGAGTGATGAGGAAGTTGCTCAGCTCCCGTAGGATGGTTTGCTGGGGCCACCGAGGCCACCAGCGTCACACCCTTTGGTGATGCTTCGAGAACAGCAAATGGTGAAAGTAACATACACATGTTCCCACCAATTACGCATAAGCATGGAGTTATGCATTCGGTCCTCGGAGGTGACGAGGACAGGCTGCGTGTCCCACGACAAGGTCCAGGCCTGCCGGATCTCCACTCTGCACCCAGGCTCACTGTGGCCTACTGAGCATACGCTGATACTCAGTAAGTACTTTCCAATTATGGACCGAGAGAGAGTGGTTCGCCATCTTGGAGTCACGCTACAATCAGTACTGTTTGTTGAGTGCCTACATATGCCTGGTGCCTCGCAGACATTCCCATTCCTCCTCCCAGCAGCCCCGCAAGGACAGGCGTGATCGTGCCTGTTTTAGCGACAAGAAAGCTGAGTTTGAATATTTAACCCAAGGTAGTACGTGGCACCCAGGACTCTGGCTGGAATCTGTGCTCTTGGAAAGGTGCGGGGAGGAAGCAAATGCTTTTAAAATCTTTACAACAATATCTAGAAGGAGGTACCGTCATGCTTCCCATTTTACAGACAGGGAAACAGGCCCGGCAATGGCAGGGCTAGTATTTGAACCTGACCGGTCTGGCTCACTGTCCACGCCCTCTGCCCGGCTGATGGCCCCCATTTCTCATTCCCTTCTGTAGGAATCACTCCTAAAGTTCCAATGTCGAACGCTGCTGGGCCTTTGGCTTCCCTCTGAGAGCCGCTGGCAGGATGAAGCGAGTCTAGAGGGACTTTGCCATCTCATCCGACTAATGAAGTATGATTTGGGGGCTCCTGAAGGAGGTAGGCGTGAGTCATAATGGAACCCCGTCACCACTCTGGTAATGGATCTAGGTTTAGGAGGGCTTGGGGAGCTGCCTGAGACGGGGCTGGGGCATTCCTGCAGGAGTCTGCCTGCTGCCTTCCCCACAGGAGAAAGGCTCCTCGGCCGTAAGAGAACCTGGAGGCGCCTCCGCACACCGAAGAAGCAGGAACCTTGCACGCCCTTCCCTCTGCACAGCGGTGCCCTCTGAGCCCGCAGGTGCCGCAACTCCCCATTTCAGCCGGGTTGTCAAGGGGGAGGCAGCCATCCCTGAGATACCCCTCCCTCCGCATCCCCAACGCCCCCGGAGTGAGCCAGACTCCAGGCAGTGGGAGAGAGGGGGCTTGCGAAATTTCGGTCAGGGATGACTGCTCTGGCTTCTTTTCAAACATCAGTGATAGGACGTCCCACTCGCTGAGCCCGCGTCCCTGCCAGGGAGGCCCCGTGGGCTCTTCAGAAGGAGTCCTCCTCCCCAGCTCTCCTGCTGCATCGTAGGTATTATCTTCCCCCTTCTGCAGGTGAGGAAACTAAGCTCACCGGGTGCAATGCGGAGCTCACATGCAGACTCAGGCAAACCCCTGGTCGTCTGCCTCCTTGGGGGGTGCCTTGGGGGGCCGCTCTATCTCCAGGCAGGTAGGCAAGTTGGTGCTGGGCTGGGGGGGGGGGTGTGCGTGCGGGGAAGGGGTGGGACCATGGCATCTTGGATGGAAGGCAGGGGAGACGGGCTCTCCTGGGTGTCACCCACAGAGGTCCAGAGCCCCTCCGGTTTCTCGAGGCTGGCTCTCTGGCAGCGCGGGGGTAGAAGGCAAGCCCGTGTCTGCCCCCGGGTCAGGGCAACCAGGCCGGGGCAGCTGCTGTTTCTTTGCAGGGGTCTACTTGGAGGGGTGTCCAGTAGGAATGCCAGCTCTCATGGAGGCACAGGGGCTCTTAAAAAGAGAACAACCTGGGGGCACCTGGCGGGTTCCGTCAGAAGAACATGTGACTCTCGATCTCAAGGTCGTGAGTTCGAGCCCCACATTGGGTGTAGAGATTTCTTAAAAATAATAAATAAAACTTAAAAAAAAAAAGAATTCGGGGCACCTGGGTGGCTCAGTTGTTAAGCGTCTGCCTTCGGCTCAGGTCATGATCCCAGGGTCTTGGGATCAAGCCCCGCATCAGGCTCCCTGCTCGGCGGGAAGCCTGCTTCTCCCTCTCCCACTCTCCCTGCTTGTGTTCCCTCTCTTGCTGTCTCTCTCTCTGTCAAATAAATAAAATAAAATAAAAGAAAGAAAGAAAAAAGAAGACTCTTTCCTTCTAAAAAAAAAAAATTCAAAAGCCAAATATTGTATGGTCTTAAAAAAACACACAAAAAAACCTGAAGGTTATAAGGGCTATGGAGGAATTCTACAGAATGTTCTCGGAGCCTGGGCTGGAAGGGGCCTGGGAGGAAACCAAAGAAGTAACAAGATTCTGGTTTGTAATTCAGTTCAACAGAGTGTTCTGGAGAGCTTGTCGTGGGCACATCTCTAGGACCCCAAGATGGCACAATTCTGGGATTCTTACTACCCCGGGGGAATATTACATTCTGTTGCTCCATGGTGGATTTTTAAAAAAGATTTTTAAAGTTTATTTATCTGACAGAGAGGAGAGAGATCACAAGTAGGCAGAGAGGCAGGCAGAGGGAGAGGGAGAACCAGGCTTCCCGCTGAGAAGGGAGCCCGATGTGGGGCTCGATCCCAGGACCCTGGGATCATGACCTGAGCCGAAGGCTGAGGCTTTAACCCACTGAGCCACCCAGGCGCCCCACATACAGAAATTTTCATGACAGTTTTAATAAAGTCGCTCAAAACTGGAAACAGCTCAGGTGACCATCAGCTGGGGAAAGGATGGACGGTGGTCCAGCCGCGGAATGGGATCCTGCTCAGCGATGAAAAGAAACAAACTAGTGAAAAGTGCTGCAACGTAGTTGAATCTCACAGCTGAGCTGAGCAGAAGTAGACACACACAGAAGAATCCATAGTACAATCACTTACATGAAGTTCTAGAAAAGGGATAACCGACCAATGGCAAAGGACGGGAACAGTGGTTACTCTGTGTGTGTGTGTGTGTGTGTGTGTGTGTGTGTGTGTGTGTGTTGTGTGAGCAGGGGGTGGTATGGCATGGAGATTATGGGGATGATGCCTAGAGACGTGAGGGAACTTTTTGGGGTGATGGAACTGTGCTGAATCTTAATAGGGTCTGGGTTACGTGGCTGTATTTGTCAAAAGTGATTGTACACCTGTGACGTCATTGCACATAAATTATACTCCAGATGGAAGACAGCAACACTAACCCCTGTGCCCTACGTAAGCAAATTGATTAAATTTAAAAAATAAAAGAGAGGGGAAGAGAACACATTAAAAAAAAATTTTTTTAAAGATATATTTATTTATTTGAGAGAGAGAGAGAGCATGAGAGAGAACAGGGACAAGGGGACAAGGGACAAGGGAGAGAAACGAGCAGACTCCGTGCTGAGTGCAGAGCCTGACGCAGGGCCTGATCCCATGACCGCCAAGATCATGACCTGAGCCGAAATCAAGAGTCAGACATTTAAATGACTGAGCTGCCCAGGCGCCCCGAGAACACATTTTCAAATCCCCTTCAAAGCTGGATGCCCGGTGTGTCTCACCCTATTCTGATGGAGAAGCCTCATATTCCAGTCTCTGCACATATTCTTGTCCATACTGCTTTACAGAGGAGACAACTGGGGTTCAGAAGGATTAACTAACTTCTCCAGAGTCATCCGCGGAGTGCTCGTCCCAGTCCTGACCCGCATCTGTCTGGCTCCATAAGCCGCGCCCGGCTCCGTGCCTGGACTCCCATGCCAGGGGCCGGGCACGCGTACCACGAGGTGCTGGGTCATGTGCCCGGAGACAAACAGATTTTACTCTTCGATGATAAAGGGAAATAATTACATTTTATGAAAACAAACAGGTTGTGGTGTAGCAAACAAATTTTGCATACACTTTAAAAATAAAAATATTAAAAAAAAAAAAGCTCCCCCTTGCAAAAGGCGGTATTAGGTCACAACAGACGCCCTGGGGTGGAGGGGCATTCTCATTGTGGCCATGGAGACTTTCGTGGATGAGTCTGAGAACTAATTTGCTGCATTGTTATACCATCGTGCCACATGTCCGGGTGCCAGCTCCTGCCTCCGTTGGCCTGCGCTGCTCGCCCAGCAAGCAGGATCTAGCCTGATGCTCAGGGTCACGCACACCTGACCGGGAGCGAGTCCCGCCCTTGGTGCGGCTCAATCTGCTATGTTCCCTGGCGTGATCTACCAGCTAGACAGGCAGAAAGGGACATGTAGCTTCTAAACATGCTGCATAAAGCCTCACCAAACTTAGAAGATGGTATCGTAGGATCGGCAGGCCTGGCTGGCTCAGTTGGTAGAGCGTTCGACTCTTGATCTCGGGGTTGTAGGTTCGAGCCCCACGTAGTGTGTAGAGATTACTTAAAAATAAAACCTTAAAAAAAAAAAGATCCTATTGTAGGATCTAACAGCTCAGAGAAGCAGAACTTCTCTGTATCTTCATGTGCAGGAGATTAACGTGTTAGGGAAGGATCGGATGTTTTCCCATGGCCTTTATTGCTTATCAAATGCTGTATGCAAATACTATTTTCCAGACCGCTTCTAGTCCTTTGTCTGAGGAGTTGACTCCTCCGTCGTTGAGAACCTTGGAAATGGTGCAGAGCGCAGGTCCGCAAACTCCAGCAAAGGACCCGTGGGTTGTTTTTGTACAACCTGTGAGCCGAGTATCATTTCTGTATTTGGAACGGGTGACAAAAATAAAAAGAAAAATAATTCACGATGTGAAATTTGTATGAAATTAAAATTTCCATGTCCCTCAGCACAGGTTTCCTAGAACAGAGACACACTTATCCGTTTACGTGGGGTTTGTGGCTGCTTTCGAGCGACAACGGCAGAGCTGAGTAGTGGCAGATTGTACGGCCCACAAAGCTGAAAATAGTCACTGCTTGGACCTTTCCAGAAAAAGGTTGCCAACCCCTGCGGTGGAACAGAAGCCTGTTGCCCAGAGCCCGTCAGGACTCTGTAGGGAGACAGAATTACCCGGAACGACCTCTAGGGGGCGCTGTTTCTCCTCTTCCAGCAGAGTGTGGGCGGTGCTCCCAAATTCGACTTCCCCAGGTGATAGGCACGCTGTATCTAATACTAAGGCTAATGAATACTGGTACTAAATCCGTGGGGCCCCCCTTATAACGCAGGTGCTGGGGAGTCGGGACTCGATCGCAGAGGCAGAGGCAGGCACGTCAGACGGGACAGAGCCAGATCTCCCAGGTCTCCCCACAAGTTGGCAGGACACCCGGAGGCAAGGCCAACCGGCCAGACCTCACTTGAGACGGGCAAAGGCCCGGAGGTCAGCCCACAAGTTGCACAGGGAGTTTAGGGTTCAACAAGCGTGTCTGAGCTTCACACCCCTCCCACTCCCCGCCATTGCTGGGATGGCACTCAGGGGCAAGGTGAGGGGGGGTGCAGTGAATCTGTGGGGGTTCCGCCCAGACTCCAGTGACGCGCCTGTGCATCTATCCCCCCGCTGTTGGGAGAGTGGGCTGCTAACATCTCTCGGCTGCCTCCCTCCCTGGCGAACTGGGCCCAGCTAACTGGGGGCTGCCAGGGAGCCCCTGCACCCAGACCTCGGCCAGTGATTGGGGAAGAGGGAATACAAAAAACCAGGACGGTGCCCTAAGGTGGGGCACCACAGCGGCATAGTCCCTGTCCCAGAGCTCCCGGGGCATCAGGCTGCAGCTGACCCCAGCTGAGAGCACGTCTTCACTTTGCTCCTTCGCCCTGCTTCCCTTACTCCCCTCTGCCGGAGAGCACCCCACAATAAAACCCGGGCGTGAGTCTCTCCACCTCAGGCTCGGCTTCCAGGGAGCCCAATCCTGGACAAGGTACCTCGCAGAAGACCTTAACGTGGTCCAATTATTGCGAGTGGTTGCGGAATACATTTTGACCCACGGATGGTTCTAGTCTTTGGCTGATTCGCCCGCCTCTGGCCGGATCGCTGTCCTATCTCGGGGTCTTCTGTCTTCCGCACCTGCCCCCACGGCGGGGCATCTGTGGGTGGCTTGACTTGGCCACGCGGAGTTATGCCATCTCTTGCAGGCAGCATTCTACGGCAGTAATATCCTTCCTGCTTATCGAATCTCGGAATTCATTTTTGCACCAAAGACATCACATAAACCCAGACAATACACCGCGGCTCTGTGGTGATGACCCGGGGAGATGAATCACGTTGTTCATCCTGGAAAGTTGTGTTCCTTATCAGCCTCATCTGGAACCGCAGACACAGAGCGGTGGCATGGCTCCAGGAGGGGTGGGAAGTTTGGTCTGGCTTTGATGTGTGTCTAGAGATGATAAATTTGGAACGAGAAAGAGAGAAGACCTCCTTCCCCAACACACACACACTCTCTTTCTCCATCAGCTCTTTGGCCCTTGGGTAGATTTCAATATACATGTTGGGAATCAGCGTTTACATACCACCTGTCCTAAGAAGCTCTCCATGACCTTCTGTGGAGGTGGGGGGCCACTGAGGAGCCCCTGAGTGGGGAAAGCAAAGCACTGAGAAGCAGGCACTCTGGGGTTATAATAGAGCAGAAGCATTTGGCCACCTGTCAATAAATAATAGCCATGGTCCCTTGTGGGTGCTGGCTTTGTGGCTGAGATTGATCATTTATCTTAAGAAGGTATTCTCTCGGGGCGCCTGGGTGGCTCAGTTGGTTGGTTAATCGACTGCCTTCAGCTCAGGTCATGATCCGGGAGTCCCGGGATCGAGTCCCGTATCGGGCTCCTGGCTCCGCGGGGAGTCTGCTTCTCCCTCTGACCTTCTCTCCTCTCATGCTCTCTCTCACTTTCTCTCTCTCTCAAATAAATAAATAAAATCTTAAAAAAAAAAAAAGAAGAAGAAGGTATTCTCTCATTTCTCTATGGTGGAGCACTGGTATAATAAAGAAAAGTTTTAAAAAACAGTTAAGTACAGCATAATTCCAGTTTTTAATATAAATTAAATAATTAGTGTAAAAATAGGCTGGAAGAATTTGTGCCAAAATGATTGCAGGACATATTTTTGGGGAGTGGGGAGATGAGCTCTCTTTCCTTTCTTCTTTATTTATCAATGTTTCTGATCCTTCTACCGGGGCGATACACGATCTGTGTTCAAGCAAAGATGATTCTTTGTAGCAAAGTGTCCTTTCTGAGTCGTTAACCAACACAAGAGCCCTCTTCGGGAGTGGTGACAGCGAGGAGGGGGTGCCTTGGGCTGTGCCTCTCGGGCTGAACGAGACGTCTTTTGGAACTTGGTGATTTGAGCCTTCCAGGGCTGAAAGGGAGAACTATTTGGGGGCAGAGAACAGTTGGTGGAGCCTTCCCCTCTGGGGTAGCTCTTGTGGGAGGGAAGCCAGCAGAACCTGCTCCCAGTGGTTGTCCCCAGATGCTCCAGCCAGTGGCCATCCCTGGGTTGGTGCCCAGGATGTCCTCCTACTCTCTAACCTTCACCTGCCTCCGGCTATGGCCCCTGGCCGCCCACTCTGTTTTCATGTTATGGGGTCTTTTACTTCGTGCGTGTGTATGGGAGGGGGATGGGATGTGGTGGGGGGATCATCTTTCTGTTAAAGCCGATGTATTTAATTTTCTTTTTCTTTTCTCCTCTCAATTCTTGTTTTTTCTTCTACTTCTCCTTACCATTCCAGTCCCAAATAACCATTGTGAATAATGTTATTATTGTTGCCAGTGTCATTCTCCTCCAGCAGCTGCCCAGTTTTCTAGGAACACGGGAGGCGATGTAGGTATGGTATAATGTACAATTAAAGCCTATGGTCAGAACATCAGCATTTTTCTTATTAGAAGAGCCACAGAATTTAACCCGAACCAGAGCACACCTATGATCATAAAATACTCTGAAATAAGATCCCAATGATAAAATCACTATTCTAGATGATGGCACAGTGTGCGTCATGACTTAAGTCCAGAATGGCTAGCGTACAAGGAAGGAAACCCAAGAGGTAGGCTGGAATTCACGATCGGACCCTCGGGCAGAGAACCTCTGTGTTCCCACTGCTGGGGAATGGCAAGAACTCGGAGAAGCTGCCTCATGGTCATGGAATGGGGGCTCCTTAAAGTTCGGAATGAGTTTCAAGCCTGCAGTCCAGAGGTCAAACCTGGGAGGGATGGAGGGCTAAGGGGTCAGCAATCTTGCTGCCCCTCCACCCCATGCCGGGCAGACCGCAGTAAGTCTCATGGAACTGCCCAGGGGTCCAGCAAGGACGCTGGTCACAGAGCCAAAAAGCGGGTCCTGGTGGGCACCCCGAATGGAGGTAGCTTTCTCCTAGAATGCCAGAAAAGCTTAGTGGGAGACAATCTGTATGCAGAGTCCGAATGGGGTCTTAGGGGTTATCAAGATGCGAATTATTTTGATTTTCAGCACTGCTCCTATGCAAGTACAGAAAATTCCAGGTCCTCAGCAGCACAGAAGTTCACCCCAGGACTCTAGAAGGTAGTTTGGGCAGTGGGAACATCAGGAAAATGTTAAGGGCATGTCAAGGAGACAGATTTAATTGTCCTGGGTGTGCAGCAGACATGCCACCAGTCCTTAGGAGACCACAGAAAATCCTCACCCTCCTCGAAACACGCTCGGACCCCATCCCTCCCTGGGTGCGGCAGAAATCACCGGATGTCAGCACTGGCGGGGGGGGGGGGGGAGCCAAGGCTGGGCTGATAGCTGGAAGAGAGGGGTGGGAGAAGAAGGGGCTTCTTAGGAGGCAGGTGAAGGAGGAGGCTGTGGACCATAAGGAGTCTGCTGTTAGGAGGGCCCTTGGCTTTGGAGCAAACTGCAGGAGCTGAGCAGGGACGGGCTTGCCGGGTGGTGAGTGGAGGAAGTTACTCCGAGCTGATGGGAAGGTGTAGGCACAGAAGAGTGGCTTCTTGACAATTTCTGAGAGCTAGAGACCAGTAGGAATCTTGTCCTCGGGGTAGGGCCCAGGGAAGGCCGAGAGTAAGAGAAGAAGAAGTCCCAGAGGCCGAGACCTGGCAAGGAAGATCTGGGGGACCCGGGGGTCTGCGGAGGCTGAGTCTGAGCTGGCTTTGTGGAGCGATTTGCCCTAAAACTGAAGCCCGAGCAGGGAGGAGCCAGGGAGAGAAGGCGATGCCTGGTCAGTGCCTGCCCGAAGCGACTGATGCTCCCCAAGCGGTGCTCCCATGCTCCCCAAGTGGTGCTCCCCAAGCAATGCTCCCATGCTCCCCAAGAAGTGCTCCCATGCTCCCCAAGCGGTGCTCCCATGCTCCCCAAGCGGTGCTCCCATGCTGCCGCCCCGAAGGTCAGGTAGCACCGGGAGAGATACCCCAGGATGGGCACAGCAGAGCGAGGAAAGGCCAAGGCACTGTCTCTAGAGGATTGCCCTGGGGTGGAAGGGGGGGGCAACAAAAGGACCACCAGCAAGAGACCAGGCAGGGGACAGCTCCCTGAGCACCCGAGACGAGGTGTGAGCTGTGGACCACAGCAGCCGCCCCAGAGCAACCTGGGTGGGTCTGGGGCGCTGGTCTCTGCCCTTCCATCCTCTCCTTGGTGACATTCCCTCCCCACGTTCCCAGGGAAAGGCTCAGCCACACACTGAATGTCTGTACTTGCTCTTAACATTCCCGATCCCTATAACTTTAAACCTCTTCTCCTAGTTGGATCCATCAAATGGATGATTGCGCCCCAGTGAAAGGAGAAAAATGGCACAGTGAAGCCCAGCCCCCTTCTTGCCCCGAATGTCCATGAATTAGTCATGTCTGGGCAGTGGGGGAGGGGCTAGGCCAGGAGAGTGAGGGTGCCTGCTCTGATCTGACCTCTCCATTCCTTTCTCCCCATTTTCATTCTATCTTTTCTTCCCCCTCTCCTCCCCCCTCCCCCCCCGGCTCCTTAGATGACTCCTACATCACGGGATCCAGAGTGCATTTCTGTCTGAATCTTCCAGATTGAATTCTTCGGGGACCCACTTTGCCCAAACATTGGAACAGCTACCACGGCTGATAAACCTTCACTAATAAAACCCCGAGGAGCAGTCTAGCTGCCAGTGTGGGCAGCTGATATGGGGACCACAGGAGGAGAGCCTCAGGATGGCCCTCTTGGGGTGCACCGTTTGTCTACTCGCAAGTCGTGGGATTCTGGGTGCCCTGTAGGTCACGGTGGTATTGGGTGTCAATGCTGTTCCCGCTACCAGGTTCTGCTCTCCTCTGGGGACTGGAAACACGACCTCCTTGGCTCCTCTGTTGCTGGGTGGGGCCATATGACTTGTTCCAATCAAGGAGTGGACAGGACGTGACTTCTCGGCTGGAGCCTTGAATCGCCTTGAGTTTTTCCTTCTTCCTAACTGGGTGATGTGGCCATGTTGTCAGGTCGAAGTCACGCTCAACCTGGATCCCTGAGTGATTCCAAAGAGCAGAACCACTGCCGACTTTGGCCGTATGGCATAGCAAGGAATATGTTTTTCTCGTGTTAAGCCAGTGAGCTATCGGGATGATAAAGTACTTCAGTGTCACCCCGCGTGTCCTGGCCGATACCATCATTTGAGAAGGAAGAGGAACAGACTTTCTTTTGACATGTGTATCTTGGAGGCATGATGATTTTTTTTTTAAAGATTTTATTTATTTAGGGGCGCCTGGGTTGCTCAGTGGGTTAAAGCATCTACCTTCGGCTCAGGTCATGATCTCGGGGTCCTGGGATCGAGCCCCGCATCGGACTCTCTGCTCAGCAGGGAGCCTGCTTCCCCCTCTCTCTCTGCCTGCCTCTCTGCCTACTTGTGATCTCTCCTCTCTGTCAAATAAATAAATAAATCTTAAAAAAAAAAGATTTTATTTATTTGACAGAGAGAGAAAGCACAAGCAGGGGGCTCAGCAGGCAGAGGGAGAAGCAGGCTCCCCACTGAGCAAGGAGCCTGACACAGGACTCGATCCCAGGACCTTGGGATCATGACCTGAGCCGAAGGCAGATGCTTAACTGACTGAGCCGCCCAGGTATCCCAGAGGCCTGATGATCAAACAAGCATCGGCATTAGGGGATAGTGCCCTTATTACCGCTGATTGTGGAAATTAGAGCTACTCAAATGGAAGAGAAAAAGTAGAAACGTGGGATCTGGGTAAAAGAACTCACATGGCAATGACTTATGAGACTTGCTCCTCGGATGTTGCTTGCTCCCAATGATCAGGTGGCTGGGACAATTCTGCACCTCCTTAGGTAAATCGCGCATCACTGGCTTCGGTTCCTGAAGACTGTGAGCTAGAGATCAGTGTGCAGGAGGCTGGTTAGGGAGTGCTCTTGGAGTAACAGCCCTTGGGAGGAAGGGATGGAAGGAGGCAGGAGTGGGCAGAGCGAGAAGCCAAGCCTCCCTGGAGCGTCAGTGGAAGCCTCAGCCAACGCTGGGAGTTCTGAAGGCGGGAGGACCCTTCAGAGCTCTAGAGGGCCGGGTGTTTCCGTGGATGGGTCACTGGAGGCCGCGCCCCAGGAAGGGGGCGTGGCTTTGGACTGGGTGGCTCTCTTCAGCAGCGGCAGTCCCTAGGGCAGACCAGGGCATTCAGATCCAGCCCAGGGGCCAGGGGAGGCTCTCAGGATGAACGTAGAGAACTCAGTAGGGCAGCCTACAGCAGTGGCCAGATTTTGGAGGGTGCGCACACGTCCTCAGGAGTAAACTGTCGCTCAGGAGAAGCAATAAAAACTGGGAGCGATGATTTATCCTGGGGGCTTAGCTAGGTCGCTAGCAGCTCAAAGCTGTCCTCGGGAGGCTTGAAGAATGGGCTGGAATCTGGGGATCTGGTACGCACGCACACGTACTCACTGGCCTTTAGTAAAACGCAGGCTTGGACGCGTTTCACCACGGAGATGATGCAAGTCAAGGTCGCCAGAGGGCACAGACCCCACTGTTGCACCTGCTGGGCCCGACCGACTGCCCGGTGGGCAATCCCAACTAAACAGGGACCAAAAGGACACGGGCTCCATCCTGACTTTGTAGCCTCCTGCTTGGAGCTCCGGACCTCAGAGAGCAGCCAAAGTCAGCATAAAAAGTAATCAACTGGTCCATCGCTTTTATATATGCAGAATATATATGTGTGTATACACATACATGCGGTCTCCATGAGCAGTTCGGAAAATGTCCCTTTAGGAAGGTCTATTGTTGCAGCAATAGAAATTGATATTCCGGGGCACCTGGGTGGCTCAGTGGGTTAAAGCCTCTGCCTTCGGCTCAGGTCATGATCTTAGGGTCCTGGGATCGAGCCCCGCATTAGGCTCTCTGCTCAGCGAGGAGCCTGCTTCCCCCACTCTCTCTGCCTGCCTCTCTGCCTACTTATGATCTCTCTCTCTGTCGAATAAATAAATAAAATCTTAAAAAAAAAAAGAAATTGATATTCCAAGCCCGCCCTAAGAAAGTATTCATTAGGGCCCATTCTGCGTATGTATATATAGTGCGTGCATATATTATACACATACAAATAGATATTCTTTCCTATGAAATGCCTGAGTGTCTCTTTTAAAATTAATGTTCTCTGGCTTCTTTGGGCGAATGGCTGCACGGAATCTGACAGTGCTCGTGCTGTGGGGGGCGAGGAAGGGGTGGACAGAGGAACAGACCTTGAGTGGCTAGCTCCTAATTCTGGGAAAGGAAGTTTTTGGTGATGAAAAAGTACCAGTTAGGAAGGCAGAACAAGGCTTGGTCTCAGCTTTGGCCCCATGATCACGTAGTTTTGTGATTGTAGACGAAAGGCTGAAACCTCTTCGGCCCTCAGTTTCTCTCTTGGGAAAAAGCAGGGAGAGTGAGTGTGTGTGTGTGTGTGTGTGTGTTACCAGGAACACTTAATGTGCCTTCCAGAATTACAAATACTGTGATTATATGAAAATTGACCAAAGTTAGCAGTATTAGTGTTTTCCTCCTAGATAACACAGGGCTGGAAAAGAGTGCAGCTCACTGACCACTTTGCTTTGGAGCATAAGAAGATTTACAGTGACTTGCGAGGCTAGTAGGTTTGCATCACATTGAACTTCAATGTCTGGACCAAGAGGAGGGGAAGGCCATCAGCCTCCCCTCCTCCTTTCTCATGGCTGGCCTCCACTAGAGAGAGCCCTGGGTTCCAAAGAGCCAGATGGGCGGTTGAAGCTTTAGGGCAATGACCCAACCTCTTCTTCAGCTTCCTCTGAGAAAGGGGTCTCATGTCTTTGATATCATAGAGACATCCCCAGATAAAAAGAGTCTACGGTTCCCTTCCACTAGTGCACAGCAGTTCTCAAACTTGAAATGCATCAGGATCCCTTGGAGTGCTGGCTAAAACGGATTGCTGGACCCCACCCAGAGTTTCTGATTCAGTTGGTCCCCACTCAGCTCGAGGGTGATATCAAGTATTCACTTGAAAATGGGGAGGAAATGGAGCAAGGGAAAGTAGCTTTTAAAATTTTGTTGTTGTTGTAGCTTTTAAAATTTTTTAAAGAGGCTTTTAAAATGGTTTTTATGTTGAGTCAATTTAAGGACTTTTCATTTATCCTTCTTCTGAAAACCCGGAAGAATCTGAAACTACTGCCCAGCAGATATTATACCGTAGAAACCGGGAGTGAGAAAAGCCTTGTGATTGTGAACTGTTTAGCCATCAAAAACAAAAACAAAAACAAAAACAAAAACAAAACTTATTAATGCCAAAATAATACCACAGTTTTTAAAACTAGCTTTTGAAATATGCTCGTATGCTAACGCTTACACATATGAAAAGGAAATCAACATTTTTTTTTAATATGAGTCATTTCCGTGAAAGATATCTGGCTCAAGGGATATTACTGACTTTATTTACCATTTTGGCATTTTACTGGGTGTTTCACAGACTGTGACGCAGGGGACCAAAAGACAAGTAACATGAAACCCTGTATGCCACCTTGACAAATGTCAGTGAGGCTGGGGGTGGGGATGGGTGGTTGCTGGAGGGCAACGTGGTAAGGGCTAAAACAATTGCCATCAGGGCAAGTAACATAGTTTCCATCTCCTGCCTCTCCTAGAGAGCGAGGGAGGACCGACATCAGCCCCTCTAACTCTGGAGCATCCCTCTCTCACATTTCAGAGCAACAACTTGTAATTCTTGGATTCCTTTTCCTAAATCAAATAAAAAGCTACATACGCATCTCTGGAGGAAAATGTCTGTATTAAAAGCCAAAAAACCACAGAAGTACAAGAAACGCCCACCAGGCCACGTCACTGGATAGATTGACTTGGAAAAGGTTCATAAAGTTCATTTTTAGCGGTAACGATATGTGGGTGTGAAATCTTTCCCATGCCTCCCTCCCCCTTAAATAAATTAAAAAACAACAAACTCCAAATACTATGTTTGGATACAAAGAACTTCCCTTCCTACAGCAATAGCAATTTGATTTTTTTTTTTTTTTTTACTAAAACTTTCATTTAAAACAGGTATTAAATATATAAAACAAATACACAGGATTTGGTCATTTTCTGCCATGAATATAGGGCACGTGGGTGCGGGGCGGGAGGAGGGCAGGGGGGATACAATAGAGGGGAAAGGGCCCCGTTTCCCTCCTGTCTGTCCTCCTAGCTGCGGATCCCACCCTGCGGCGCAAGGGCTGGCACCTGCCTTTCGGAACGACGCGCGGGCACGCAAGTCGCTGGGCCAAGCCGCTGGGGCCCCTCCGGCGGCCCCCTCCCCGGAAGAACTAACGGTCACTACAGCACGAAGCACACCGGCCGAGTCTCCCGGCGGGAAAGGCACCCGAGAGCGCGGCCACCGGGCGGACGCGGGGAGGAGCGGGGCGGGTCACTTGGCCGCCGCCCCCGAGGTGACGGCCGCGGCGGCGGCGGCGGCGGCGGCAGCAGCGGCGGCAGCGGCGGCGGTGGTCCCCGCGGGCACGGTGGCGGGGGCGGCGGCGGCGGAGGCGGCGGCGCTGGCGGTGGTCCGGCGCTGCTCCATGCCGTTGGGCAGGAAGCCGGCGATGATGGGCACCGGCCAGATGAGGGCGGCCACGCTCCACACGACGATGACCAGGGTCATGAAGCAGGCGACCAGCGTGGACTCGATGGGCTTGCGGTTCAGCCGCCAGCCCGGCTCGCCCTGCAGCTCCTCCAGGCTGAAGTCCAGGCAGCAGAAGTGCAGCGGCTCGCCCTGCAGCCACAGCGGCCCGGGGGGCTCGGCCGCGGGGTAGGCGGGCAGCGCGGTGGGCGCCCCGGCGGCGGCGGCGGGCCGGAGGCGGCCGGGGCGGCGGCCGCGCACCCAGCCGCAGCCCACGCAGAGGCGCAGGTCCTGCTGCGCGCCGCCGGCCGCCAGCCCCAGGTGCTCGATGAGCAGCGGCGGCCCGACGCGGTGGAAGGCGGCGGCGAAGAAGGCGCGGCCGTGCGCGTTGGTGGAGAAGAGCAGCAGGTCGCACTGGAAGCCCCGCGGGCGGCCCCAGCGCACGAGCAGCGAGCTCAGCATCTGCCGCTGCACGCTGATGTTGCACGGCGCCGCCGCCGCCGCCTCCTCCGGGCCCGGGCGCTCGGGGGGCCCGGGAGCCGCCGAGGCCAGCAGCCGCGGGGCGGCGGGCTCGCCCGCGGACGACGCGTTGACGGAGGCGTTGGGGGGCGCCCCGCCGAGGCCCGGCGCGTCCGCGGCCTCGCCGCGGGCGGGCGGCAGCGGGCAGGCGGCGGCCAGCAGCGCGGCGAGCGGGAGCAGCATGGCCTGCGGCGGGCGCCTACGCGCGCGGGGCGGGCGGCGGCTGCATGGCGCACGGGCGACGGGCCGGCGAGCGGACGGCGGGACCGCGGGAGCAGGCGGCCAGCCGGAGTGGGGGCGCGCCCGGCACCTGGCAGCCCTCGGGGGCGGCGCGGAGGCGGCGGCGGCGGCTCGCTCGGCACGGGGATCCCTCCCGGCCCGGCTGCGTCTGGGGTTCCCCGCCGCCCCCGGCGCGGGGGCCCTCGGACGGCAGGGCTGCTCTGCAGGGCCCGGAGCTCGCCCGGAGCAGGATTCCCCGGCTCGGCTCCGCCCCCCGCGCGCCCCGCCCCGCCCCGCCCCGCCCTCCGCCCGCCCGGCTGCGAGACTCGGGGGAGGGCGGGGTTCCACGCGCCGGGGGGGGGGGAGGGGGGCGGGACGCGCGCGCGGGGGGCGGGGCTGCGACTCTGCGGCGGGCAGGAGGCAGGGCCCGCGGGAGGAGCCGAGGGTCACAGGAGCCGCGGGGTGGGGGCTGCGGGGGTGGCCTGGCCGGGGGAACCGGCCCACGCGTCCGACTCCGGGGGCGGGGGCGGTGGGGAGGCGCCGTGGGAGAACTCCGTCCCGGGAGGGAGACCATCCCCTTATCGCGCGGGAGGGGTGAGCCTGCGAGGTCTCGCCTTAGCGCTCAACGCGACCCCCCTCGTTTTACAGAAGGGGAAACTGAGGCCGAGAGAGGGCACCCGAAGGCCACCCTCGAAGGCAGAACCAGGACTCCGGGCCACTAGGCTTTCTACCTTTCCAGGGTAGAAATCTCAAATCTCACATCTGCAGAGTTTGTTTTTTAATCCACCTCGGACACAATAGACCCACTTGGTATTCTCAGGGCAAGCGGCACCCTAAGGAAAGTGCCAAGAACTCTGCGGAGCTTTGGGTGGAGATGGGCTTGGTGGGAGTGTGAGCCCAGCAGCGGTGCGGCTCCAGGGGTCCCGATGGGGAGTTTCACTCCCAGGAAACCGCTCCTCCCGAGCAGAGCCTTGCTTGGCAGGCAGCGGAGCATTTGTCTGTGGAATCCGTGTCAAGGGACAATTCATCCCCGTTAGGACAGCAGGTTGGGGGACATCAGTCAAGAATAAGGAGCCACAATCAGATTTATATTTTTAAAAACACTTTCCTAGTAATATGGCCTCTTACACTTGGGGCGGGGGCCGGGGGCGAGGGTTGATCACTGATGCCCTCTAAGGGGACGTTCCTATGGCTTGAAGCCATTGTGCTCCAGCAGCAGCCGCTATTCCTGAGTCTGAGACCCAAGGGGTGGAGGGACCCGCAGAAGCAGCCAACGAAATGGCCCTCACAGAGGTAAGTTTCCTGAACAGAACTCCATTGCTAGGCACTGTGGCTGATTACATTTCTGGAAGCTTTGTCCATTATTTCTAACAATGAGTAAAACCAGGTGGAGAAAGAGGTAAAACAGCCTCAAAATATCAGAACCTACCCGGCCTCTTCCCAGCTGGGCGAGTCGTTATTCTGACTTGGCCTTGGTTTCTCCATCTGGACAGTGGGGGTCAGTGGTACCTGTCTAGGAGGGTTACCATAATAAATACGTCCGACCCAGTGTCTGTCTGTCCACAGATGTGTTCATGTGATGGCTGCTCTGATGTTCTTACTACGGGTCCTGCCGGACATGGCTGTCTGGAATGGTCCTTGGCTTCTATAGAAATGGTTAATCTCCCCGAGGGGATAGGACTCCCCTTTTGTTTATTCCTTTTCTGCTGGGAAGTGGTGCTCCCAGAAAGAACAATGTGTCTTTTCATGCTTTTATTAAACATGACTCTTCCTCCAAGCCTTGCATGTCGGGAGCGGAATCTGTCCACTGCCAAGCAGGGGGACCGAGCAGTGTGACTAGTGATGGGCCCGAGAACATCAGGGCATCGGAGGGCCGAGCGAGGCCCCGTCTTCAAGCGGGGCATTCTAAGTCTGACTCTTGACTTCGGCTCAGGTTATGATCACAGGGTTGTCAGATCGAGCCCCGAGTCAGGCTCCATACTCAATGTGTCTCCCTCTCCCTCTGTTCTGCCCCCCCCACCACCCATGTTCTCTCTCTCTCAAAGAAATAAATAAAATCTTTTTTTTTTTAAAAGATGCATGTGGGGCGCCTGGGTGGCTCAGTGGGTTAAAGATTCTGCCTTCGGCTCAGGTCGTGATTTCAGGGTCCCGGGATCGAGCCCTGCATCGGGCTCTCTGCTCAGCGGGGAGCCTGCTTCCCTCTCCTCTCTCTGCCTGCCTCTCTGCCTGCTTGTGATCACTCTGTGTCAAATAAATAAATAGAAAATATTTAAAAAAGATGCATGTTTTATAAGCATATATGAACATGTTATAACATATATATACAATATGGCTGATATTCTGTGCTTATATTCATGACTCATATTCTGGGCCACACTCCCGTATTTGAAATTCTCTCAAGTTGATTTGTTCTTGATTTCTCTGAAGGTTCCATCTTTGAATATTTGTTTTCTAAGGGGTGAAAATTGTTTTAGAAACTGAGTCTGAAGTGCTGTCTTACACACGCAATGATCTGCTTCCCCTAGTCCTTCAGTTCAGTTGACAAAATCCTGCTGTGATCCTTTAGGATAAACAACACAGGACATTGAAGTTTGGGATAATTTTTTTTTAATAGAGGGATATGTTGTTGGACTTACACACATAATTCACCATCAGCTATACAGTATTTTTATATGAGATAATATGGTTTTGTACCATTTGTGATAATATGGGTTTGTAACATATATAAACAATAATGTGGACTTGCAACATTAAAATAAGGGAAAATTTCATCTGTATGTTTTATTACCTTCACAGAATAATAAAAGAGTTACGTATCTAAAAACATTAAAAACATTATAAACGTACTGAGTATATTACATTGTAACCACATTATATGAAGGTTGGAAAGCAGTGAGGAAACAATGATACTCCCAGCTACCTGCCTTCTTTCCTTTTCTGTATCTGTGTCATCCTTTTTTCCATTTTGCATATTCTCTAAAATGTGCAACTATTCTGGGGGAAAAAAAGAGAATTAAAGTCTCACCCCCTTTTGCAACCATTACTGCTTTGCACTCTTCCCTTCAGCCTCCGGCAAGGGACCGAGAGGGCCAGCCAGAGGCATGGGATGCGCAACACCCTGTTGCTGACTGAGCAAGCCAGCCGGTTAAGAGTGCTGCCTGAGCTACAGGCAGAGACCTGCCCTCTGTGCTGCGTGTGGTTCCCCCGCCCACCCTTGGATCCATCTCCTACCACTTTCCCTTCCCCTCGCCGGCTCTGTTCCAGGCACACTGGCTTCCCTGCTGTTCTTGGAACACGCGGAGCAAAGTCTGCTTTTGAGCCAAACTCATGGCCTTTGCTGTTTCCTCTGCCCTGGACACTGTTCTTCCTGACATTTCCTTTGCTTGCTCCCATGTCTCCCTCAGCTCTCTGCTGCAAAGGTAGCTCCCCAGAGAGGCCGTCCCTGACCCCTCGTGTAAAACAGCACCCATTACCCCCACCCCCCATCACCATCTTCCTGTGCACTGTTCCGCACTAGTACTCACAGTCAGCTGACGTGCTGTCCGTCTTTCTTCTTTGTTCGATGTCTCTTTATTGAGATGCCTACCTCCCCAAAGCAAGGTTTTATCTATTTTGTTCCACGGAATGGTATGGGGCACATAGTAGACGCTCAGTAGTAGTTGGTGAATGAGCGAATTCAAAAGACTGTGGGTCCGGCCAGCAGGCTGTGGCCGGGGTTTAGGGAGTTGAGATGGACAGAGCCACACCAATGCCCCAGCAACAGGACTTCTGTGTCCCTACCAGCCTGCACACCTGCCCCTGTGCAGGGCTGAGGCCCCGAAGGGGAACCACCTGGCTGGGCCGAATCCGGCGTGGAAGACTGAACCAATCTCACGAGCCCTGCTCCCGGGCACGAGCCCAGGGGCACCTGCCACTCCAACCTGAATTACTAGCAACATTCTAGATGAGTCCAGATCTTCCTTCTGTGGATATAAGGGAGAAAGGGAAATGAGGCTCCTTCCCTTTCCCCCAATCCTGTAATTTTTATAAAACAAATGGAAAACATCTCTGTTTTGTTCCTAAAATACAGGGAGCGAGTTTTTCTACACGGACTGTCTTGGTAGAAAACAAGCATCAAGGACTTCAAAGAAAATAATCAGCAACGACGCATGTAATTTCATTCTCTTCATTTCCGACGCCCCTCCCCGGCATCAGCTAATTTTTCTGCATGCCGCCTATGAAGTAAGACTTGACAAAAAGATCTCTTTGGGTTATTTGAATTCCTTTCATCTGATGGCCTCAGAGTGCTGCAGGTACGGTAACTCGTGAGTCCTCTCCTATTATGTGGGTGGAATTAAGATATTATTCCCACACACTGTAGACTGAGAAATAAGCAAGAACCACAAAAGAATGGTAAAAATAGGACAGAGAAGAGAAAGGCTTGGAAACGAGTGGCTCAGCCACATCAGAGTCACTGGGGAAGGTAGCTGTGTGTCAGGGGGCCTGGGTGCCGGGGGGGGGGGGGCACCAGGGAAAGGTGGAAGAATGCTATTCATGTCTGCGTCCCTGAGAAATCCCATTCCTCTGATGGGACACTCGAGGACCGGTCGCAGGAGCAGCTGAATCCCCCCGCATTCGCAGATGAGATCCTGACGATCTGTGCCCACTGCTTCCGTGAGGCTTTGTGATCTTTCTGGGTGCCTCTGCAGACCTCCAGGGCGTGGATATTGCTTCTTCCTGACCACTGTGGTCAGCAGAGAGCTCTGCCTCCGAAGAACCCAGGCGGCAATTACAGCCCACGCAATTCATTTGGCAATTAATCACAGGCTGTCCTGGGACACGGCCGCCGTTGCCAGATCCAAGCTGTTAGTCGGACTTAATTCTGTCTGGTGCATTTATTGTTTGCTCGTGGGTGCCCTGGACGCAGGGTGGGCAGGGCCCCTGCTGGGTATTTCTTTTCTACCCAGAGACCTGAGCATCACGCTGGGTTTCTGGGAAGATTTCAGCAAGGGCTTGTGGAGGAAAGAGGAAGCCTCGCTGTTAGGGAAAGATGGGGGAAAGAGACCCAGGAGAAGGACAATGGTGCCCACGCGGTACGTGCGTGAAAGGATTTGAAGGGGGAAGGAGCGCCTGCTGGGCGAGCACCTTTTCTGGGCTTGGCCTGACATTGGCACCTTCACCGGAGAACAATTGTCCCCTAACAGACCCTGTGTGCCAGGCGCTGTGTGGAGCACTTGAAATTTATGCTCACCACGGTCCCCTGAGGAAGGGATTACTATGGCCATTTTACGGATGAGGTAAGCTGAGGCTCTGAGGGATTCAGTCACTTGTACAGGGTCACACTGTGGTGGAACAAGATTCAAACTCTGTCTGACCCTCTTATTCTTTTTTTTTTTTCCATAAGTAAACTCTGCACCTGATGTGGGGCTTGAACTCACAACCTTGAGATCGAGAGTCACATGCTCTACTAACTGAGCCAGCCAGATGCCCCTCATTCTTAATCACAATCCGGCTCAATGCCCCCCCACCCCCACACCCCCCACACCCCCGTCACCAACAACAGTTGGTGGGTATCGTTCTGTTTTACTGATGAGGAAGCAGGTGTGGGATGGCTGGGCCGCTGGCAAAGCTGGCTCGTCTGCATCTCTTCAGTCTTCCAAATGCATCTAGCCTGCATTCAGGCTCAACTCATAAATCCCACCGACGCTGAAAGTGCTAGAAAATGTTTCTCCAATCCGGTGCATCCTTAATGATGAAGCCCCGGATTCTGGTTCTCCAAATCCGCTACTCAGCCTCCAGGGCCACCAGGGTGCCTGGTACGAGTGGGTGTCACGAACCTGGGGTTCGGCAGGGACTGCTTAGCTGGGCAGACATCCAGCCTGGGGCTCCTAAGGTCACCCGGAGCCTTTGGGTTTGACACTGATGGGTTTTTATATAATGTGTTTATCAATGACTCAGAGAGGTTAGGGTTAAATAAAATAGAAATCTCAAAAAAAAAAAAAAAAGAAAGCATTTTTTGTAATAAAAGTAATTTTTTTTTGATGGGGGAGGGAAAAGACAACCATTAAAGCAAGTGATATTTTGTGGTTCTCTTAGCCACCTTCTAAAAAAATTAGAATGCCATTGAGCAGTTAGAATCGTAAATTCTGAGGATTTCCGTATGGAAAACCTGGGGGACCAAGCGGGGTCATCAGAACAAAGGCGACTAGATGTTCCCCGTCAGCCACTAACGAGGATCGTACAATTTCCTTCATGCTGCTTCTAAACACCACCAGACACTCTCTTCAAATAAAATAACTGGTGTCCCATTTCCGAGGTGGGGAGGAGATGGAGGAAGCAAGAGCCCATTTTTGAGAGAGCCAGCCACATTGGAACACATTTATCAAAGACTCTCTTGTCTTCTAACCACACGCTTCCCCCTGGGTCTTTCGGCTCATGCATGCTTGGGGACATCTGTCATTTGCCTGGGACTCTCAGTCATGCAGGTGTCTTGCCTGGCATTCCCTTCGTGTTAAGGTGGCCTATCCTCTTGGTGCATCCGTTCTTTTTCTACTAATGTCTGCAGATTTTTTACTTGAGAGAGCTGTGGCTATGAACATGGCCTTTGGAGACTCGCAGACCTGGATCGAATGCACTCTTGACATTGCTGTATCTCAGTTTTCTTGTCTGTGAAATGGGTCTAATAACTATTTTACTGTGCGGGTTAAATGAAGTCATAATATTAGAAGAATCAGATCAGCGCCTGTGCAGGGTAAGTATGTTTCTGGTTTGTTTCCAGAACAAGCACAGGAGAGGGGCTCTTCCCCTGCTCTTGCTCTACTATAAAAATTGGTATATTTGCACCTGCGGGGATTCGTCACTGTGCGAGGGAAGTACAGAGAGAGGATCAGGTCCTGATTGAAAAGCAGCCAAACTTCTGTCTACACGGAACCATCCCTAGCGATCAAGCAAACCTGCAATCCCATGGCCGTGAGGATTGGAAAGCATCCCGGAGGCCACCTAGTCCAAATTTGTCATAGATGGGGAAACCGAGGCCCAGAGAGGGGTGCTGGCCTTGCCGAACATCACAGACGGATTGGCTGCAAAACCAGGGCTAGCGGCCAAGCCTCTCGGCCAACCGGGCCTCAGATGAGGCACCTCTTTCTCGAAGTATGGCCCTTTGCAATGCTTTAACAGTCATGCTTTAAAAATGAGGGACGGTTGCAAAGTGAGAGCAGAGAGCCTTTCTAATTTACTTAGCAAAGAAGAGAAAAATGATGGGCTTGATAATTGCTGGAGTCACACTTTAACTCTATTTACAGGGTGGAGGATTGATTGCAGGGGCTGAGAGTGTCGGCTTGTTCGGCAGGCTTCCATGCTGATGCAATTAAGCCTTGCTCCTTCCAGCTCCGCCTAGGACCTGGGTCAGGCCCCATGAGACCCGGGTGTGAGCTGGAAGCCCAGACTCTACCTACTCCAGCCTCGAGTCCAAAGAAGTCCATGGACGTAGGCAAGAACTTGGAGCCCGTGGTCCAAGTAAGGCCATTGGGACCATGGGGTCATGCTTCCTGGTACATGGGCTGCTGGCCAGACTCCTGCAGTCCCCTCACATGGTATCAGAACCCCATGTCACTACCTTCTTCAAGTTGGGTGGCCTCCAGGACCCCCCAGAGCTGGCTGTGCTCCAGGACCCACCCAGGCTGGCCCCCTTGGATCGCGGTCGCCATCTTGATTGTGCCTGGCTTGCTCTATGCTTTGCACTTCGGTGATGTGGGCTGTGAACCTCTCCACGGAAAACCCCAGCGCTACCCTGGAGCCGGGCCTCTTTTCCCAGCCCTGTCGATCCTAGCCGAGCGTGGCGCAGCCCCTCTGGTTGGTTTTGTTGCTTGCGAGAGCAAAAAATTGGAAACCAATCAGTTGTGCCCAAATAAGGGCATGGTTATGGCAATGCAGAAATCTTGACCACTCTCGCCTTTTCCCCACGGGGCACCCAGCCCCCTGTCTTCACTCTCCTCCCCTCTAGATGTCCTCAGGGAACCTCAAAAGCCCTTCCCTTCCTTCACGAAGATCAATCCGGTTCTTTCCCAGCTCCTCCCCTCGCCCTCCGGTTCATCCTGGGACTCTCCCGACTAGAGCCATGCAGGTAACCAGACCCTGGTTTTTGGAGCCCTGGTTTTTGCCACTGGATCATGTCCTTGAGCCTCCCTACCTCCACCACAAAGGGCTTCCCAGATCTCAACTGCACCCGGATCTCCGGGAAGCGCCCACCCAAGCGTCTCTGATTCTGCAAGTCGGGGGTGGGACCTGACAATCTGCATCTCTAACAAGGTCCCAGGTGATTACTAGTTGATGCTAATGCCACTGGTCTGGGATCACATTCAGAACCACCAGCTTGGGCCATTTCCAAATTTCTTTTCAACACATGAAAGACGCTCCCTGAGAGAAATTCTGGTGAAAAATGTTTTCAGCAACTTGTCATATATTATTCTATCATTATTGGAGGTAGAAAGAGTTACGTAAAAATGCTTATGCCCCGGGGATCAGCTTCCCAGTTTCTCCAGAGGAGCAGAGAAGGGGATCCCAGACCCCCCATCAGCTGGGTTCACTTAACTAAAGATGGGGGCCTGTGGCTTGCACAGATGAGGTGCAGCAATGAACCAGGGCAACTCCCACGGTTTCGGGGCCAGAAGAGGTACCAGCACTGGAAGTCACATTGGGGGAAGGGCTGAGCTAACAGGGGCTGGGGTCCCGGGCCCCAGAAGCCAGATCAAGGCTCATCAACACACTGGCGGCTATAATCAGATACCACTGTGCCAAGGGCATGTCAGAGATGGCCAAGGGCACGGCTGACCTAGCTGTCCCTGCCCCCGGGGGTGGGGGAGGCCAAGCCAGCACGTGCAAATACGAAGACCCCAGACTAACGGTGGTCACTGTTGGGAAGGCCACAGAAGAAGCTTCAGGGGACCTGGTTCTCGTCCCGGCCCCAACATTCCCGGAGGAGGCTTTGATCTCGAGCACATCCAGTCACCTTCCTGAGTCCTGGGGGGGGGGGGGGGGGGG
>CM052898.1:11662816-11781501 GCA_028534135.1 Potos flavus
ACTTGGGGCCGTCAGGACACGTCGTGTTTTGCAGCCTCCTTGGGTTGTGAGGAGTGGTCAGACTTGTGTCAGAGACCCAAGTGGAAGCAGGATGTTGGGGAGCACAGGTGTGGAGATGGGTGGCGTACTCACCTTCCAGATGTCGGGGGTGCCCTGCACAGCTGGACCTCATTTGGCCCCTGCGGCTGTACAGGAGATCGGACGGCACCCGGAGAAAAGTATCAACAGCTCTGGCTCACCCTCTCTGGACTTGGCCCTGACTGCTTAAAATGGGAAGGGGAGGGGGGAATGGAGGACAAGATGAGAGTCTGGGAGCAGGAGCGTGGCTCCCGGAGTCAGCCGTGGGACTTGGCCTTGCCTGCTGCGGTCCTTGGCAGGGGGGCAGTTGGGGGTCATTCGTGTGGTTTCCCCACATTCTGTAGTCAGACTGGTCCCAGGACTTAGAGACATCGTGTCACCCGCCAACGGGAGCTCCTGGCGGCCACGCCAGCCTCAGGCAGGCCCCCACCCACCCCTCGCTGTGACTTTGGGGCAGCCCCAGAATCGGGATTTTTCCCCCTTTCTCCCTTGCTCTGTCTCTCTTTCTGGAGCCTTGGGATTCTCCTGGCCCCAGCTAGCTGAGCACTTCACACCCCATTGAAAAGTCACCGCAATAATTACCAGATCATTAACAGGGGATTTTGAAAAGGCACTTCAAAGCATCTCTCCCAGAATTGCTAAGACAGGTGTAAAAGTCTATCTGGGCAGAGAGCAGCCAGTTTAAAAGGATGTTGGGGACCGAAGGGTAGGTGTTAATTAAACTGGGCTGAACGGCAGCAAGGAGAGGGTAACCTTCCCATCTGAGCACCGTAACAACCGGGTGGTGGTGAGGGGGCCTGAAAGTTTTGGACAAAACACAAAACGTCCAGACTTCGTTGCTCCTCTTGTACTTTATTAAAGAATTTGACCAGAATCTGAGCTCTTGTTTAGAATGCCTTCTACCTGTGTTGGCAAGGTTCATATATAATAAACATCAATAAACCTTCCTGCGTCACAGGCTTCATGATTAATTTTACTAATTAAGGTTAATGAACATCAAATGCCTAAGTGGCTGGGGATGGGGTACGCAGATCCACCCTCCTTGTGCCAAAAACCCCATGGGACGGAAGAGAACAAATACCCACCTGAGCTACTCGCTCTTGCATTATGACAAACCCAAAGATAGGGGCGCCTGGGTGGCTCAATTGGTTAAGCGACTGCCTTTGGCTCAGGTCATGATCCCGGGGTCCTCCCTGCTCTGCGGGGGAGCCCGTTTCTCCCTCTCCTTCTGCCTGCCGCTCCCCCTGCTTGTGCTCTCTCTCTCTCTCTCTCTGTCAATTTAAATAAAATGTAAACAAACAAACAAACAAACCAAAAAACAAAGATGGTTTGGGTGGATATACAGCCCTTCCCAACTTGAGAACCTTGTCTTCAGAGATCCACGTCCCCTTGCAACTGATCTCTGGTCAGCAATACCCTCAAGTGCAGACCCTAATGGTCTAAGTCAGTGAGTTTCATTTCTGGCTGCCTATTGGAATCCTAGTGACACAGATGTCGGGACTCTCCCGAGGCATATGGGGCCAGAATCTCCGGGGCTGAACACTCGGCATCCGTATTTTTAAGCAGCTAATCAGGTGATGGCTGCACAACCTCTCCAGTTCCAGTGTTTGGAAATTACAAGAGCCAAAAATACTTTCTGATTTTTTTTTTCTTTTTTGTATATTTCAAGCTATTTCAGAGCACAGCTGTTTCAAAACGGCGCCTCGGGGTCTTCAGCAACCTCAGCTCCTTGAGAGGGCTGATTTGCAAGACCCGTTTCCTAGATGCCAGACAGGAAATGGAAGCCAAGCGCAGGAGCGTCTGGGCTCGAGGTGACCATCTCCAGCGTCCTGCGAGCATCTGTCTGGCGCCTTGCAGGCTGGAGAGGCAAGTGTGAAGCAGCGAGCCCTTCACGGGTTTTCGTATTTGGAGCGTAGCAAACTCGATCTAGGACACCGTGCTAGCTGGGTATGACTTGCTAAGATGTCACTGTGTCCATTTGTCCATGACACCCCCTCCCCCACGTCGTGCTCTAAAGGTGCTGGTCCACCCCGTGCCCCTACCCCCCCAGATTTTCTGCCAGCCTCCTGGACAGTGGGTCATGTGGCCCCAGGCTGCTTTTGGCTACGACCACGGTGGGAAAAGTAGATAAGGAGGGGGGTTCCCCAGAGGAGAGGAGGGTGATGGGAGGGGCTGGATGGTCCCAGAAGGGATGAATGAAAGTGAAGGGTAGAGTGCAGAGCTGAGGAGGAAGGTGTCACCAGTCACATGAGATTCAAGAGCGTGGAGACCTTCTGTTACTCACAGATCAACCTGGGACCCCCCTCCCGAATCCTTCCATGTGCTGGTACGAACTTGTCCTCTTGGATTTTATTAAAATCACCTCGAAAATCTGTCCCTGTATCATAGGCAACCTGAGGTCTCTGCCATGTCTCTAGGCATTCTTGGGGCTCTTCATTTCTCCTGCCCGCCCGCAGCCCTGATTCCTGGGCTCCTGGATTCCCAACCTCTGTTCTGTGCTACTGTTTTTCCTGTAAGGTATCACCGCACCTCACTCTGCCCTGATCTCTTCTTGCTCCAAAGTGCCGTTGGCTCAAAGCTGGAGCGGGGCTGACTCCCAGACCTAGTCCAGCAGAGCCCAGACCCATCGAAAGGACACCTTTGCCTTCAGCCTGGTCTGGATCCTTTATACACATGCAGTTCCCAATGCTATAAAAGCAAAACATACATCCTCTTCCCGGCCCATTTCCCTCTCATCTCGCATCTCCTCCCCGCTCCGAGACCTCGGATGACCCCACTTGTTAGGGCAACACCGTGAACAGGGAAAGGAGAGGGGAAAGATCAGCGGAAGGAAAAGGAACACCTCTCCCACAAATCTCCATGATCTGGCTTTGGCATAAAATTCAAACGGCCAGAGATTAGATTCTACAGACATAAGCCAATTACATGCAAATTTTGGCAAATCAAATGCAAATATCACATGTGACTCGGCCCTGGATTGCATGTGCGTAGAGCAGGCAAGTAGAGCTCATTGGTGAAGTGCGTTCAAGATGCGGGGCTGCAGGGACAAGAGAGGAGAATGGGGGATTCTTCAAGGCCAGCTGTGTGCGGGGAACTTTTACGTATGTCCTTTGCTCACCCAGCACTTCTTGAGCGGCTGCTGTGTGCCTGGCGTGGTGATGGAGTCAGTGAGATCGATGAGAAGCAGTGTGCCCCCCTCCCAGAACTTCTAGATAAGTCAGGACACAAACGAGTACGGTGAAGGGGTTTGCAATGGGAAGGAATAACGGTCACGTGTGCGGGATGCCGTGGGGACACAGGGCAGGCCATCTAATCAGCCCCGGGGCATCAGCAAGCCTCCTGGAAGCGGTGATGCCTGGGCTGAGCTTTGAGGGATTAAAAGGAGACACTAAGTGAATGAGGGGATTGCATTTAGGGCCACGAGTGCAGCTGACACATGAGTGTGGCGGTGGGAGGGGCGCATGAGGCAGGGAAGGGCAGGGAGGGGGGATTCAGGAGCCGGATCATCAAGGCTTTCAGCCCTGAGCCAAGAAGGTAGAGGTCTAACCTGACAAATGAGGGTGTAAACAGGAGAATAATGAGAAAACGAGGTGTTTTTTTTAGGAAGGCTCGAGGACTGCGGTGTGGGGTCTGGCCCGGAGCCGGTCCAGGTGGGGCATAGACGCAGGTTGTGAGGGCTTAGACTGGAGCGTGCTGGGAAAGACCAGGAGGTGGACATTTTCAGGAAAATGACATAGGGGCCCAAAGGAGGAGGATTCTGTGATGGGTCAGTCGTGGACGGTGATGGTAGGAGAGGGATCCTGGGTGATTAGCAGGTTTGGGGCTTGGGCAATGGAACTAGGACTGTGGGAGAAGGCAGGTGGGAGGACAGGTCTATCTTGAACACGTCTGGCGTGAGTTGCTGCAGGGGACTCAAGAAGTCATGTCCGAGATGCAGGACGCCTCTCGCTGTGTTGGGTCAGGTTCTCGAGAAGCAGGTGTTTCATCGGAGTGCAAGTGTTGCATTATGGAGGAGCTCCCAGGAGAAACTGGTCGAGGCATGGGGGAGGGCCCGGGAAAGGGACAAGGGCTAATGTCACCCCAGACACATCCATGTGACAACTGCTTTGCTTCCACCAATCCCAGGAACTATTTGCATTGCCGGTTTGTGGGTGGGAAAGCGCAGGTGCAGAGAGACTCCTGGCCAGGGCCCCAGTGTTAATATATTAGCAAAGAAAGTAGGATTACCGGGCCCATCTGTCTCTAAACCCCATTCCTAGACATCAGGATCCGCGGCTGCCTGGAAGGATCATCCCGGCAAATGCCGCGACTGTCTTGGAAAATTTGCGGGGCGAAGTCAGGGATAATATTTTAGGTTTGTTGTGGGGGGTCCCTTAATTTCCTTTGGCAAGAAAATGGAAAGAGCCAGAGCCCAGACTCTGTGCCGTCCAGACTGTCTTGGCCTCCCTGCTGCCCCAGGTAACGGGAGAGAGAGAGGCTGGGTTCCGGCAGTCCTGTAGCTAGTGGTTCCTGCAAGGGTAATTTTGCAAACAATGCTGAGAAGCTGATTGTGGCAATAAATTACCATGTTGAAAGGAATTCTTTTTATCATGGTGTTCTGGGGCTCTGAAGAGTGTGGCAAACAAAGGTAGGTTGAGTAGACTATTCCGTTTGTGTGGGCCTAGGGTGGGGGCACAGATGCAGGAGTGTGTGTGTGTGTGTGTGTGTGTGTGTGTGTGTGTGTTCACATTCCTGCCTGCTCCTTGGCTTGAAATTATGCAGTGATAGGGGCACCTGGGTGGCTCAGTGGGTTGAGCCTCTGCCTTTGGCTCAGGTCATGATCTCAGGGTCCTGGGATTGAGCCCAGTGTCGGGCTCTCTGCTCCGCGGGGAGCCTGCTTCCCCCTCTCTCTATGCCTGCCTCTCTGCCTACTTGTGATCTCTCTCTCTCTCTCTCTGTCAAATAAATAAATAAAATCTTAAAAAAAAAGAAATTATGCAGTCACTGGGCCCTTCCACCCCAGTGGGGGGATCATGGGAGTCTGAGATGCTGCCTCTTCCCCAGAGACCTGCCTACCCAGGACACAGCAAGAGAAACCTTCCTTAGGGGATGATGTCTGAAGAGCCTATGGACAAGACTCTTAATTCTAGGGAACACACTGAGTGTTGCTGGAGGGGAGGGGAGTGGAGGGAGGGGGGAACAGGTGACGGGCATTAAGGAGGACACGTGATAGAATGAGCGCTGGGTGTCATATGCAGCTGAGGAATCACTGGATTCTACCTCTGAAACTAGTAATACAGTACAGGTGAATTAAATTGAATTTAAATTTTAAAAAATCTTACAAACTGAAGAGCCTATGGTTGGCCTTGACCCGACAGCCACACGACAAGGAGTCTGTGGCCTGCCTCAGCCATCTTCCTTTGGAAAGGCTGGCCAGGAAAGGCCCTCTCACAGGTCCAGCTGAGAGAGGTAGAAACCTCTCCCCTGTTTGAGGAGGAGATCACATCCCAGAACACTCTGACTTACTCGCTGTTCAGCGTGTCAATTTCTGATTAAAGCTCACATACTCAGCGCTGAGCAGGCCCGGGCAACCAGCACTCAGGGAAAGAAAGCAGAACGCGATCAGCTCCCCCAGGAGCCCCCTCCTGCCTTGCCTCCTGCCTCCTTCCCTTCGCGGCTCAACCAGCCTGAGCCCCCGCCTGCTTGCAACACATCAGCTGGGCCTCCTGCTGTGCGTGATATAAAGGAACCGCACAGGTACGTTCTGAAAGGAAGATTATCATCTTGAGTCCTGTAAAGTAAATGATAGGCTTACAGTCGGGGTTACTTGTAATTTAAAGGAATCTTCTGGCGAAGTCTTTTGTAATTGGATTAATCGTCCTTGGACACGAGCCTTGGGCACACTAAGGTTTCTTAACACTGAAAATGTCATTGAGGATTAGAGATTCATTTAGGGTCTTGGAAAACGGCCCAGGGGGCAGACAGAGCCTTAGGAAGGAATCACCCACTGAGTTTTTATCAAACAGGACCGTCTTGCATTGCCTTTGGCCTTAGATTACTGATTGTCAACCTTGGCTGCATATGGAAACCCCTCAGAGAGCTATAAGAAATATTGATGCTGGGGGGGGGGCGGCGAGGTCCCACCCCAGAGGTTCCGATAGTTCAGCTTAGATAATTTTAGTCTTTTCTGTTCTCAAAGTCGTTGACCTATAGGATGTGAAAGAAACAAGCGTTCTGACGCTTGTTAAACATGGGAAGGCAGACTTTATTCAGTGGGACCACTCCAATGGGGACTTGCAGTTAGGGAAGAGAGACTGGGCTCAAGTCTGAATACAACCAGGAGAAGTGGGGACTTACAGCCAGGGAGCAGGGTGGAGAGGGCCAGTGGCTGGGAAATTACTGAAAGTGTAGGGTAATTCCTTGCTCAACTGACCTGATAGGATTCTTGCTGAAGGTGGTTCTGGGAGATCAGACGCCGCCCTATCGGACAAGGAACTGGATCAAGGTTTGAGGCTGCTCAGAAGTTGAGGATGGGGGAGTCCGGCTAAACTATCTTGATAGCGTTCTTGCTAATGCTTGGGCCATGCAATGACAGACACCAAAGTCCAAAAGTTGAGGCCTCAACGGAAAGAGGGTTCACAGGAGCCTGAGCACAGTTTGGCAAAGGACACTTTTTTAGTCAAAGGTATGGAGCTGGGTAGAGAAGGTTCTGGGTGACTCCAGGGAGGAAGCCTATGATACATTTGCTACCACAATGTTGAGTTCAGCCCAGACCCAGGGCAGAGGTCCCTTCTCTACTCTCCAGTGACAGCCCAGGCCCCTCTAGACTAAGATTGTCGTGATGACGATGGGTGGGGGGAGGAAGAGGAGGGTGAAAATCACGTGGCCTGGGGAACATGGCTTAGTATCTCTGAGGCTGTTTTTTGATCTATAAAATGGGAGATAATATTAATAATACCAAACCCACAGGTTTCCTGGAAGCACTAAACAAGGAAAGGCTTGTAAGCCGTTTAGAGTGGCAATGTGCACACTGTGGTTGCTCAATCAAATGTCATCATTGCTAAAAAATGAAAAACAAAAAAAAGCAACCCAACCAAGTAAATTTGATGATCTAATCGGCTTTATTAAACGATTCATGATCTGGGCAGAGGCCCAGCTAGCAAGTAGAGGGGAGCACCAGGAAAGGAAAGACTTTTAAAGGCAGAGAGAAAGCATTCAAAAAAGGAATTTATTAGCAAGGGCTGCATTGCTTAGGCAAGACCACCCTCCTAAGGGGGTTGGGGTCTCTCGGAGGATTGCCTGCGAGAAATTCCAGTGGGTCTGGGTAAGGGTTGCCTTCCGGAGGGATTTGAAACTGCAGTTAGGCTAGGCGTTAAATCTTGGGTTAGTGACATTGGGTTTCAACTTAATTAGCCACATTATGGCCCCGTGGTTTTCTTTTTAACACCATCTTTATCCCCAATTATCACAAGCTGCCTCAGAAAGAGTATTTGTGACTTTTATAATCTTCAATTAAAATGTGCCCATCTGAGCTTGGCCAGAGAAGAACAGTGACATCACCTAATATTTTCTGGGCCAGATGGGCCTCTCTTTTCTGGAAACTAGTTGGGGACCTTCAGGGACCACGACTATGAAAACAAATCCCTGGGGCTTAATAGTCTTACAGGTTCAACCACCCCACAAAGGAGGTCCAGGCCCGCCCGGAAACCCGGGGTGAGAGAAAAAGTGTGTCCGATGGCTCATTCCAGCCGGCGCGAGGCGTGCAAATTGGAGGTAGAGGAGTTTTTCTCAAGAAAAACTTAGTAATTCTCTTTTGAGAACGTTGAAATTTTGTAAAATCCCCAAATTTTGTAAAACCTCAAGAAGAAGAAAAAAAACTATCCTAGGGCTGAACATTTAAATAGCCCCAGCTCCCAGCACTCTCTTTTCTTGGATTTTGATGAAATCAAGGTAACGTGGACGGACCCAAAGTGGGGATAGTCAAATGGGGAACTCAAGGTCATCCACTCATATTCTATTCCAGTGAAGCGAAGGGGAAATTTACACACAACCAAAGGCAGGCTTTGGGCTGATGTCCAATCCCAGCTGGGTGACGTCCCCAGATGGTATCCTCTCGGCCTGTCATTGTTTCTTCTTTAGCTTTTACATTCTGCAGAACTTGAAAAGAATATTTAATTTCTTCTGATATTCGAGAGTACCCTGTATGTGACATCCAGGGCGATATTGCCTCCAGTTACTAGACGTATCGTAGAAGATATATTCGTTGTGACCTTCTTCCCTTTTAACAAAAGTTTATTTTTTTTCCTCAGTATCTATTTCTGCCTCACATGACTCAAAAGAAGTGTCCTATTCCTATCCCCAGCTTCCAGGATAGATCCTGATTTGATAACCTGCATCCTTCCCCATGATTGCTTAGTTAAGAGTTTCCTGTTACTTGCAGCCCAAAGCACCCTAAGTGCTGGATGAGGGGGACTCAGATGCTTGGGACTCAGAGGTTAAGTGAATTGCTTGTGGTTACCAAGCTATTAAGTAGTAAAAGACCAGACTGTAACCTACGTTTATGGCCCTACTCCTTCTCCAGCTTTCTGCTTTCCTCCATCCCAAAGTGGCCATTTTACTCTTAGGAAATTAATCATAGGGTATCGCGTCATTGAACGGAATGCCTACATCTCATTTGGCCTCAGGGCGGTTAATAAAACAATGGCCAGCTGTGGGCCCTGGCCTGTAGCAGACAGAGTTGTCGAGTCCTCGCTGAAACCAAGCATGAGCCCCACGTGGACAGATGTGGAGGTCTTGCCTGTCTCTCTGATTTCCCTCCCTCTCTCATCATTGGTGAAATGTCCGCCCCACACCTTTTCTCAGCCCAGACATCATATATTCCGGTTTCCGGTTGCTCTGACCCATGCAGAATTGACTCAGCTTTGCTTTGGACATCCCGGTGGGATCTATATGTTCTTATCTTATCCCCCAGGGTGCCTAAGTGCACAATGATTTTACACATCTGTTGTACCATGTGCTTTCGTCTACAAGAATAATGTCTTAAATCATTAGGGAATTAGTTTCCCTACTTAATAAGAAGTTTCAGTGTTGGCAGTTCCAGGACCAGTTTAGCCATTCCGTCCTGCATCAAGGACCCTGGCCCTTTCTTTCCTTGTATGTTCCTTACCATGCTTTGTATATTGAACACATTCTTCCCATCGTTGAAAATGGCTGCTGTTGACCCAAACGCACATAAGGTACAGAAACAGGAAAAGAAAGGGGGCAGAAATCCTCACACCTGTCTCTCTCTTATTTTTCAGAGAAGACAATCTCTTCTCAAAGTTGCCTGAGAATTTGCCTAAGGCCACAGAGCTGGTGATATAGTGGAGAGGGGATTTAAATGTGACTCTAGATTGTCCAATAGAAATATAATACAAGCTACATATGCCATTTAAATTTTTTGTAGCTACAGTTAAAAAGTAAAAAACAGGTGAAATTAATATATTTTATTTAACCCAATGTATCCAAAAGATTATTTCAACATGCCATCAATCTACGAATTACCTTTTTTTAAAGATTTTTTTTTTAAAGTAATCGCTATATCCAATGTGGGGCTCGAACTTATAAATCCAAGATCAAGAGTTGCACGCTTCACCCACTGAGCCAGCCAGGCGCCCCTCAATCTACGAATTGAGATCTTTTACATTTTTTAATACTAAGTCTTTGAAATCCAGGGTGACCTTTATACTTAGACATTGAGTATATCTCAATTCAATCTCTATCTTTTCATCGGAAATACTTGATCTGCATTTATATTTTATAAAATTTACATTGAAAAACAGATATACACACCCAAGTTGTTCCAAATAGACTAAAAGCTTCCCGATAGCTGAATCAAGGAGCAGTTTTCACATTTACAATTAAATGGATCAAGTTCACATGTAAATGTGTAAATTTCACATTTACAATTAAATGGATCAAGTTCAATAAAATAAAAAATCCAGTTCCTTAATCACGGTAGTTCCTTAATCACCATAGTTCTGGACCCTATATACTTAAGCTCATTTTAATCAAATTCCCTGTGCCCTAATACACAGTAATGTGTTAGCAGGTGTCCACTTATATTTCGGTGGTACACAAGTTCTATAGTTAGAAGACCGGCCTTGAAGTCGTTGCCCTTTTTCCAATTAGCTCTGTGACCTCAGGTGAGTCACTGTGCTTCTCTGGGCTTCTATTAACTCACCCGTTAGTTAGCATCTCTTCTAGCTCTAAAAGGATGTATTATTTCTCTCTTCTAGAAGGGAAAGGAATGAGAACATAATTAAAGCACTGGGCACTGAGGCACACACACGTACTCTCCGGTGAAATAGATGAACATTGATGTGGCCAGTCTCTGGGGTCTGCCAAGATGTCGTGGGCAGACAGATTCCCATGGCATCTCTTCCTTTCATCCAGTACTGGGTCCACTCATTGTATCTTTCTCCAGAATGCCCGGGATAAAAAACACCGACGCATTGTCTGGGCTCCAAATTCCAGGAAATGTTGCTAGTTCGTTCCCTTTTATACGCCACCTTTTAAGGAAGAAAAACCCTATACGTGGACAGAAACCCCTGCATCGGGTTGAGCCATGGCTCTGAGTCACTGGTTCCTGGACCAGGCTTTGTCCTTTTATATATGAAAGAAAAGAAGGGACCCTTGGCTCTCCCAGACTCTCCTCCTATGAGTGTGTTTATACTGTGTTCCTGGCTTGTTAGTCAGAAAGGGGCTTTTGATTTATCAGATAGGATAAAACCTCAACTATATTTTAACCCCAGAGCTACGAAAGAATGGTCAGGGGATTCAAATCAAACTGAAGACGAACTATTGAAGCTGGAGGCTCAGCACTCCACATAATAATTGGGTTTGACTCAGAACTTGCCTTTCGAATGGAAGATGTGGGGCTGTCAGTGGGATAAAATTTTAGGGCTCTGTGGGAAGGGCCCAGTTCTTAAGAACAATTTCCCCAGACTGGTGACTTTTTATGACTAGAGGTTCATTTCTTTGGAAGGTAGGCATAGTGGACTCCTGGCTCACAAATGGGAGAGTTTAGCCTCAGATTTGAACTTTAGAAAAGAGGGTAATAAGAAATGAAATGGGGACAGAGGGCAAGAGAGGGTAGCGGGACCCAAGAGGACACTAAAGGAAGATGCTAAAGGTTGTCAGCCATTTTACATTAAGCCCGATGTCATGCTGGAGTTTATACAGGAAATACACAAAGAATGTGTCCCAGGTTATGCTCTTCTTAAAGGAAACAGGAGTGTGGGGGTTAGTTCCCTCGTTTCTTTAATCAGAATGGCAATTGGCTTATTTATTCATCTATTCATTCATCTTTTCATCCGTCAGTTGTGGCAGATAGCTTTTAAAGATGGACACCACCAATTCCCGCTAATGGGCTCTGCGATTTCAATGCGTGAATGCTTGGGGGAAGGGGGGATTCCCCACACCAACAAGCAATTCCCCGGTATTGGCTGGGTATCCTACAGTTCGACTCAGGTCTGACACTGTTCTACCCCAAGGCAGCATGAGATTGACTGCACGGGTGAGGGTTTGGTCCTACAAGACCACCTCCCCTGCAGATGCCAATGAGAGGTCCAGGTTGGAGCTTCCCATGACCCCTTCCTCGACTTGGGTTAATCTGCTAGGGCAGCTCACAGAGCTCAGGAGACCCGTCTGCTTGCTAAATGACTGGTTTATTATAAAGGATATTAAAGGATGCAAATCAACAGCCAGATGAAGAGATACATAAGGTGAGGTCCCAAAGGAGTTTCTGTCCTTGTAGAGTTTGGGGTCCTGTAGGGCGGCAGGTGGAAGTGTTCTGGTTCACCAATCTGGAAGCTCTTTGAACCCCGTCCTTTGGGGTTTTCATGGAGGCTTCACTGCATAGGCATGATTAATGAAATCATGGGCCATTGGTCATTGATTCAGCTTCCAGCCCCGCCTTGGGATTGAAAGTTCCAACCTTCTAATCACATGGTTGGTTCTCATGGCAACCAGCGTCCCCATCCTTAGGTGTGGTGCTAAAGTCACCTTGTTAACATAACAAAAGACATCTTTATAGCTGTCAGCACTTAGGAAATTCTAAGACATTTTTGGTTTCTGGGCCAGAAACAAAGAAGAGGCCAAATGTATATTTCTTATTATAAATCAGAATATCACAACTGCCCTCCCTGTACATTCATGCCACTGTTTCCATCAAGGGCTGGGTTTATTTTCCCCTCCCCTTGAAGCCATGGAGAGGCTGGTTTGGGACTTGCTTTGATCAATGGAATGTGCTAGAAGTGACACTGACTCGGTTCCAGGCCCCATCTTAGGAGGCAGTGTAAAGAAGCTCGAGATAGATTCCTGGATGAGAAGCCACATGGAGAAGGACAGGACATGCCAAGGAACCTGAGGTACCAGACTCTTCTGGGACCTTCCCACCCCGTCTGGATGCAGGTGAGTGACTGACCCCAGCTAGTGCCCCAACAGATCAGCTTTGAACACTGCCCATATTCACAGAATCATGAAAATTTTACATTGTTGTGGTTATAAGCCATCATGTTTTGGGGTGGTTTGTAGTCCAGTGGTACATAACCGAACGTTTACCATATGTTTTTGGCAGCTATATTTAAGGGAGTTCCCTTTTACTCCAATTTTCAAAAATAGGTTTTTGACCATAAATAGGAGTTGAAATTTGTTAAATGATTTTTTCTGCCTTTATTGAAATGATCATGTGGTTATTTTGCTCCTTTGTTCTATTAGTCTTCGATTTGCTATGAAAATTTTTTGTAGTTTTTTAGCAGAGGTCTTGCACATTTTTCATTAAATTTATTCCTAAATATTTTGTTTTTTGATACTATTATGAATGGTATCCTAAAAATTATTTATTTTCCAATTATTTGTGACATTATATATCGAGAATGTTGATTCTTATGTATTGACCTTGCATTCTGTGGCTTTGCTAAACTCACTGATTAGTTTTAGTAATTTTTCAAAGTTTCCTTAGGATTTTCTATATACACAATCATATTGTTTACAAACAGGGGTGGCTTCACTTCTTCCTGGCCAAGTGTTTATGCCTTTTGATTTTTCTTGCTTTATTGAAATTGCTGTGATTTCTTAAACAGTGGTGAATAGAAGTGGTAAGAGTTCACATTCCTGCCTTGTTCCTGCTCTTAGGGGGAAAGGTATTTATTTTTCATCACTAAGTGCCATGAGGGATATTGGTCTGTATTTCTTTTGTAATGTCTTTGTCAACTTTTGATATCAGAGCAATGGTAGCCTCATGAAATGAAATCTTTTCTCTTCTATTTCTTGAAAGAGTTTATGTAAGATTCATATTATTCCTTCTTCGAATGTTTGTAGGACTTCACCAGTAAGCCTACAGTTTTCTTCTAGTAAACCCCCTTTTCTCCCCTGAAGTATAAGTTCAATAATCTTGTAGATACAGGTCTATTCAGATTTTGTTTCTTCTTAGGTCACTCTTTCCACTTCTCCAGCTTTAAAGATCAAAACCAAAAATATATTTGTTGACTATCAAAAGAAAGGCAACAATGGCATAATAAGGATTCCTAAAGCTTCTTAGTACAACAGGACTATGCAAGGTAAAAGGAGCATATTGGGTGGAAGTGCATTTGTAGAGAAGAGTCCAAGAGACCAAGATGGTGGGAAGAGGCAGCCTGGATGAGAGAGCTGTTGGAGCAGAAGAGTGAGAAAGTTTTAGGAGTTTTAGGGTACTCGAGAGTTGAGAGCAGAAGACTTTGATGAGTTGTTATGGCCTAAATACGATTCCCTGGGGGGAGGGGGGGGCGTCTGGGTGGCTCAGTGGGTTAAAGCCTCTGACTTCGGCTCAGGTCATGATCTCGGGGTCCTGGGATCGAGCCCCGCATCTCAGTGGGGAGTCTGCTTCTCCCTCTCCCCCTCCTTGTGCTCTCTCTCCCTCCCTCTCTCAAATAAATAAATGAAATCTTTAAAAAAATAACTTTTTCCTGAACTTCATCAAAATAACTTATATACTTTGCTCCTTGGTTCATAATACAGTGCTCCAAAACTTGGTGACACACAAGAACCATTTGTTATTACACTCATGGATTCTTTGGGTCAGGAATTTGAACAGGACACAGTAAGGGAAGTTGTCTCTGCTCCACATGATCTCAAAGTCTCAGTTCTCTCTAACGCCCCTTTTGTTCTGCCCGCTATGCCTTCCAGGCCCAGTCGGTTGAGAGTCTTAGCTTCCTCAACACACTCTACCTTTCTCTTGCCAAGGTCCTTCCTCCACACACACACACGTTTCCCAGCCCAGAATGCTCTTCTCAATCTCCTTGGCTGATCGATTCCTTCACTTTCTTTTGGGGGCTGGTTAGATGGGGTCCTCCCTGACCTTCGGCACCTGCTTAAGTGCCCTTCCTCTGGGTTCCCATCATTCTCTGTACTTCCCCATCATAAAACATATCACGTGTAACTTCCTGATTCTAATGTCCAACTCCCCAACTAGGTTGCTTGCTCTGTGAAGCCAGAGATGGCCTCTATCTGTTCAAGGGCTATCCCTGGCAGCTGGCACAGGGCTCAATATTTATTTGTTGAATGCATTAATAGACAAAGTGGACTTTGTTATTCTCATTTTACAGAGGTGAAAACAGGGTGGAGGAGACGAAGAACCAGCCCAGGTCATGGTCTGTTCTTGACAAAGCTGAGTCTAAGTGTAGGTCACGCTGCCCACCCAACACCCTCATGCATTCTAGAAACAGGTCATCAAGCAGGTTTGTGGTAACCCCCCACAGCTTTGGTGCTTAATACTCTGCCAGCTGTGTCCACTGTCTTTCCAGCCTGGACATGCCAGGCAACTGGAACATGGCAGAAAAAGCCCTGGTAATTTAACTTATTTTTATTCATTTGCCCATGAACTACCCAACAGGAGATTATGCCATTAACTTGTCTTGGTAAGTGCAGCCAGAGAGATGCATGTTCTATTCCCATGATTAAGGCCCCTTTACAACTAAAATATTGATTGTAATTACAAAATAATGCACAGGGAGGGTGCTGGGAAAAGTGGCAGTAGGATGTGGAGACAATAGGCTTTTGTGAGAAGAGGAGAGGGTGGCAATTCTGTCTTCTTGTGTCGCTGGCATTCTTCTTTCCCACATAGAGTAGTGACAAATTGTTTTCTTTTTTTTTCAACTGGGGAAAAAAACTACCCACAAAGTACTTAAATCAGGGATAGAACAAGCCTGACAGCCAGACAGCTGGATCACCCTGACTCTTTAGCAGCTGCTATTCAATACTATTGAACCCCCAGTTTTCCCAGACTGGACACTTCCAGATGCCCAGGGGGAGCTGGGAGATGAGGCAGGGCTGGATCAGCCACAGCTGGACCTGTGAGATAGTAACCAAGCAACAGGGCACCCAGGGCCATGTGGCAGGATGGCAAGCAGAATTCAAGATGGCAGCCCCTCAAGGCAGAGTAAGAGCAAGGTCCTAAGACAGAGAGCTCAGAGGGCCAGAAAAGCAGGAGGAAAAAGCCACCTGGTTTCTAGAGATGAGAAATCCAGATGGGCACGGGAATTTCTGAATTCCGTGGCAACCTAATAACAATGAACTATCCTTGATACAGAACCAGATCCTAGCCCACAGAGAAGCTTCCCATACACTTCCTTTTAAGGATGAAACCATTTTATTATTTGATAAGTAACACGCAGGAGCACTTAACAAATGAAGCCATACAAGTGGCCATTAATCATATGAAACAGGCCTCAGATTTTTTAGTCATCAGGGAAATGAATTTTGAAACCGCAACGAAAAACCATTTCATGTCACTGGACGGCTAATCTCAGAATGGCACCACCTGCTGGAGGGAAGGCAAAATGGTAGAACCACTTAGGAAAATGGTTTGACAGGTTCTCATAAAGTTGAACACATAAATGACCACCCTATGATCCAGTTGTTCTATTCTTAGACATTTAAGCAGAGAAAAACGAACTCATGCCCACAAAATGATTTGTATATGAAAAAAAAATGATTTGTATATGAATGTTCATAACCAATTTTATGTACAAAGCCCCAAACTGAAAACAACCCAAATGCCCATCAACTTGAGACTAGATAAATAAATTGTCCATATAATGAAACACATTTGGTAATTTAAAAGAAAGAACTAATGGTATATGCAAGAGGGAGAAGGAATCTCACAGCCATTGTGCTAAGTAAAAGAATCCACAGTCATTTCTAGATAATTCAAGAACAGTTGAAAACCGTGGTGATGGAAATCAGAATGTGGTTGGGGATGGAGAAAGTGACTGGGAGGACATGAGGGAACCTTCCAGGATGACAAAAATATTTTATATTTTGTTTTGGGTGGTGGTTCCAAGAGTATAGACGACTGCCAAAATCTATCACTTAAGATCATTGCCCTCTGCTGTGTGCAAATTATATCTCAGTTAAACAAAGTCATAGGCAACTTGGAGTCTCCAGGTCTAGGATGATGAATACAAAGCTCACCTACCACTATTTCCACTTCTGCTCCCAGGGCAGACATTATTAATTGATTTCAGCATTCTGTGCCCTTGAGCTTCCGTGGTGCTTCAAAATAAGCCACAGTGTGACTCTGTGAGCAGTTTCTATCAATCTACCAATCTGTTGGGAGTCAAAGTTGATCGAATGGTATTACTGCTACTGCGGCCATTGGCTTGTTTCTCTAGTTTGGGGAGGCCAGGGGAAATTCAAATTTTTTATAAAAAGGATGATACCATTACAGAGAAGTGTTATAATAATTCATGTCCCACTTTCCTAATCCCACCACTATTACCATTGAGGTGTATTTCCTTCTACTATGTTGTCCTATGTATAATTTAACGTACAAGTGTGGGTCCTGCTTCTTTCCTTCTAAGCATTCTTCTTGGTTACTAATAGCTTTCATCACTTCTTTTTATTTTTTTAAATGGTGGCCTAATTCTCTGAGGCACTGCACTGTCATTTACTGACCCTTTCCTATAGTGGCAACCACCTGTCCTCCCTTTTTATTGATACGATATGGGGGGTGGGTTTTGGGTTATGAGATACAGTAAATCTTCACTGAGCGCCTGCTACAAGTAGGCACTGCATTCATCATTTTACATATATTTTATTTAATTTTTACAACCACTGTTTGGGATAGGCACTAATGATGATTTACAGATAGGGAAACTGAGGCACAGAGACATTAGGGAACTCATGCACGGCTACCGCCACTGAGTGGCAGTGTTAGGACTGAACAAGATGCCCACTCTTCGAGAGTAGCAAGTGGGAAGGCCAAGGTACTCCCTCCTGGTGAGCAGGGGGCCTCAGATGTGGGGGAAGCTGGTTCTCCTGGCCTAATACCACCAGCCGGAGCAGCCCATGCTAGTTAGGTCAAACCCCACTTATCTGCTCCCAGCTCACCCTCCTCAGCATCCAGAGAATGAACTGATTTGTTATTGAGATGCACTGTGTGCTAATTCGCTCCAGGGATTCCTGTGGGCCACTGGGTGGCTCAAGGTTAACTCAACCATCCAGAATCTTCCACCGAAGAGGCAGATGCCGGGAACATCCTGCCCTCAATGTCTTCCAGTCCATGGTTCTCCTCCGCTCAAGTCTTAGGGGCAGAACTCTGGATGCTGTCAAGTACCATTTAATCATTGGAGCAGATTCAGGTCTGGGGTTCTTTTTTTTTTGGTTATTGAACAAGGCCTGGGGATTGGTTGCTCATGGGTACTCTTGTGGCCTCATTCTTAGCAAAGAAAGCACTGTGAGTAGCAGGGTGGTTTGTTTTGAGCCTTTCTTTCACCATATGCGAAATGGGGTAATAATGTCCACCTCACACGGTAATGACTTTGTCCATGCCAAGCACTGAGATGGTAACTGGCTTGTTTCCTTGTTCTGCCCCGATGAAAGGGTCCTCGTGCTGCTGCTTGACGTAACAGTCTCTATTTTCAGCAAAACTTCAATGTTTCCATCAAAATGCTTGCTAATTAGAGTTTCTACATCACCTTTCCAATTAGCGGTAGAAGACACCGGCCCACCAGATGCTTACGGTCAAGCAATTTTCGGTGTGTGGTGGACTCTTTTAGGGGTGATACCCTACCTCTCCCACTTCTCTAAAACCTGCTCCCAGCTCTCCACCTATGGGGTGGGCACTGTGGACTCAGGTGTCCCCTCTGCCCCTGCCCCTCTGGCCAGAGCTGGTGGGCCCCCAGGGTACCCATATCACTGAGCACTGTGAAATCTCGTAGCTGAAACGGCAATTTCTTATCACTCCCGAGTCTGTGGGTTGAATTGGGTTCAGTTGAGCACTTCCTACTTGGGGGTCTCTCATACAGTTCCTGTCAGATGATGACCGGGGTCATCAAGAGGGAGGGTCATCAAGAGGGCTCACTCCCGTGACTCGTAGTTGGTTCTGGCTGTTGGCTGGGAGGTCAGCCGTGGCCATCAGTCAGCGTGCCCACATGGCTTCTCCGTGTGACTTGGGGGCTTCTCACAGCATGGCAGCTGGGTTCTAAGGGCGAGTATCCCCAAAGTAAAACTTTCCGAGAGACTCAGCCATGGATGCTTCAAGGCTTCTTACGATCTAAGGGGATGAATACTGAGAGGCGTGATCATAGGTGGTGGGAGGGATATTTGGGGAAACTAGCTACCCCATGTCAGGGTCTTTTCCAGCTCCACTATTTCCCAATTACATTGTAATAAACCATTCTCTGTGCCTGGTAATGTGTCATGTCCCTATCTATTTTCTCATTTCATCCCCATAATAATCTTTGGAACCTCCACTTTCAAGATGAGGAAATGAGTCCCAGGTTAGGTAACTTGGCCAGGGTCCCTTCCACTGCAAGGCCAGTTCTGCCTGCCCAGTGGTTTGTGACCAGGAACCAGAGTGCTGCCATTGGTCGAAACCCCGCCCACATTCCTAGCACGAGGCCAGGTCCCCAGAAGAGGCTAAACTGGTGCCTCCTAATGAAACACAGCTCTTTTCTTTGAGAACGCACCGAAAGAAAGGATTGCCTTGAGTCTGTCTCCCTGGTGTGGTTCACAGGACTTGAGAAATGCAAACACATTCTCACTTATTGACTGTATGCGAGACAGAAAAAAAAAAAACAAAAAAACTCTCCTCGGGCCATCTTGGAGAAAAGAAGTCCAGAGCTCCTCTGCTGCGGACAAGGGTTGGCATCCATGCTTTGCTGGCAGGCAGTGGGTCTAAGACTGTGTGGTCACAGAGGAGGATCTTGACCGTGGAGCAAGCCCGGGAATAAAGCTTTTCCACCACCAAAACATAGATCGACTCCAACCCATCCTGTCTGAGCATGTCGCTGCCCACACTGAAACAGGCAGCATCAATTAAACACCCCTAAAAATACCCTTCACAGAGGAACTCGTGAGAACAAATTGCCTCGACAAAAGTTATTTTCCCCAGAATTCTTCCTCTCTCAGGGCCTTGAGGGAGTTTGCCCGGCCAACTGGTCAACCAGCCCTGCCCAGGTGGGGGAGGAAATCCTGGAACCTCTAAGCTTCCTCTTTTGGTCTCCCCTAACAACTGCTATTCTGCCTGGCACTTTACAGTTTATAAAGCCCTTTCACATATTCCCCTCCCCAGAGACCTTGTGAGTGGGCTACTATTCTTATTTTATAGGAAAGGAAAAGCAACTGGGAAGAGGGAGAATAACAGGCTCCAAGAATGTTGTTAGTAGAGGTCAAAGCTAGAACCTGGATGATGGTCTTCAGACCACAAATGCCAGCCCTTTCTGCTCTCCTTTAGCCCCCGGGCACTGCAGTTACACTGGACACATCCCCTGCACTGGGAGAGCCCACCGTGGGCCTTGAAGAACCGCACTGAGCAACTCAGTCCTGGTCCTCCACCCGCTCTGGGGTCTGCTGGTCACCCCAGCAGTGGCATTTAGAGAACAGGGGCCACCTCAGCCAGGGCACTCCAGCTCCTGGGTTTTTGGCTGTGTGCTGCATAGCACAAGCTGTAACCATGAAACTTAATTTTTTCCTTCCCACCTTAAGTCTTTAAAAAAAAAAAAAGTTCCAGCTAAATATAACAAGGATGCCCTTTGGCACATCTCGCCAATCCTGCAGGTGACTCATAGACCTCCCTCAAGACACCCAGGGATACAGTAGATGCCGTGTAGTTAAAAATACCCACTGGAAGGTGCTGGAAGGTGTTGCAGATGGACCTAATGAGCTTGCCCAGCTTCTCCAGACTTGCAGCCATGTGGGCTGAGTGAACCTGGCAGTGGGTGGGTTTACAAAGGACTTCCTCTGGGCCTTGGGTCTGGTTATCAAACCAGGTTACCAGCCTTTTCAAACAGCCACAGAGCTGACTGGGCAGAAACATGGGCAAGAGGTCAGAGCAGCAAGGAGCCAGCCTCCTTCCATGCACAAATTCTGTTCCGCGGAGTCCTCCTCATCTGACTGCCCCAAAAGCACTGCCTTAGACTAGGGTTTACTGAGGCAAAGGTAAAGGGGCAGAGGAATCAGGATGAGGCGGGGAGGCTGGGCAAACATGAGGGTTCAGTTCAAGTCTTGTCTCAGTGGACCTTGGAAGCTTGAATTGCTTCACCTAGAGGTAAGGACTTTGGCCTTTATGCACCCGTATCAGTCACCACTGGCTATGGGCTGCCCCTGGGGAGGGCAAAACCTTCCAGGCTTTTCTAGGTGAGGTGTTCCCTTCGTTGGGGATGAGTCTCTGGAGAAGGGAACAGCTGTGATACATTAGTGGCTGACACTCACAGCATCTGGGGGACAGGTGCGCCGGCCAGGTAAAAAGCCGCTCGGTGAGCCGCCACCTGCCTCTACTAAGGGGCTGCTTCTTATCAGCCTTAAAGTCAAATTGATCAAGGCATCTGAAGTCAAGTCCTTTGCTCATAGCAACACATTATTTTCTATCTGTCCCAAAGGCAGGAGGAAGCCCAAATATGGTATCAACGCATTTATCTTTCATCTGGCTTTCCGTCTGATTTTCTGTGCATGGGGCAATCCCTACGATGGAGAAAGAAGGAAAAGCGTAATTATAAGTGGCTACTCTTCCCCCTTACATGCTGGCTCCCACCATCCATGCCCCCTCTCTCAGGGCATGTGCCCAAGTGTGCTCACTTGCCCCACACTTCAGGTTGGTCTAGTTCTTACTTCACAACTGCCTTGGCCATATCAGATGTCTGCCAACAGCAAGAGCCTTTCACAAGACCTTGACTCAGTTCACCCCAGCCTGTCACCTCTGGGAAGCCCCTCTTTGCACTGACTCCTCCTACAGCAGAAGTGACAGCAGTGACCACAGCCCACCTTCTATTAGTGTCCCTGGTGGAAGCTTGGGAGTGAGGAGGGCACACGGCCGAGCACCGTGCTAAGAGTAATACGTGTAAATTTGCTCATTTAGCAGAGCACGCATGTATCTGTTGAGATAAGTTTGGTCATCAGTAACATTCTGAGTTCCGGGTGGCTCAAAGAATAAGGAAGAATCATTTCTAGAGGTCAGTCAGTTCAAACCATCGTCAGCCACTGCATCCGGTTCACACAGCCTTAGCTGGTGTCTCTGACATCCTTCCTCCAACACACCCACTCCATGTGGCCTTTCTCTTTAGTAGCATTGCAACTGGACAGAGTTCTTGACCCAGCGAGGTGCCCCAAACTGTGATTTCTGAGGAATCTGAGTCCCTGTGGTCCTGCCTGAATGGGGTTGTCGAAGTCTTCCATTAACTTTTTTGTCCTACTGACTTAACCAGGTGTCACCCTCCCTGTCGTGTAGGCGGCATTGCTCCCAGGCCTGTTATTTATATAGTAGCACCTGTCACTGCAGCCTACTGCTAACCGTCTTTATGCCTGTTCACCAAGTGGCATGGCGGCATTGACATGGACAGGTGGCAGACTCCGTTTTCAATACAATGGCACCCTTCTTTTGTCTTCTTTCTTGGGTGTTTGCCCTCCAAGCCTGCAGAGATGAGTTGCAGAAATAAAACGCCAGTCTGGATCCCACTGGGAAACTGAATTCAACTCACTTGATTTCAAAGGAGAGACTTTGGTGGGGGACCACTTACAGAGGGGAGGGCAGGGTTAGGGGACCTAATGCAGGATATCGAGGTACACAGAGACTAACACAGAGCAGAAAGCAGGTACCACCCCTTGGTTTGAAGGGGTAAAGGGGGGAAATAGTGTACTTGAGCCCAGTGAGGGTGGAGCTGAGAAGGGGGCCATTGGACAGCAGCCATATTATGGGAAAAAGTAGCCTCTGGCAGACATAATGGGGAAGAAATGCCCTGCTCACTCTCTCTTCTGGTTTCCACTTATCTGCTTGTGCTGTTCCCTTGGCTGATCCAGAGACTAGCCAGCATGGGAGGCCAAGAGAGACAGTCTGGAGGGCTATATAGCAGGGCAGGAAGTGGGAGAGTGGATCTTCGAGAATAAACACAGAACAACCAACACACATAGGCAATAAAATCATTTGCAAGTGGGCGGTTAGGTGTTGTAGCAGGAGACGCCATCCCACTTCTACCCAGACCCAAGTATTCTGCCTGTAGGATACCCAGCCCCATATACTGGTTTCTAGCTCAAAGCATAGACTCAATCAATAGTACAGCAGCCCAACCTCACAAGGGGCTTTCTCTAGCCAACGCCATTACTGAGTCTTTCTTAAACATTCTAACCTTCTGTAAGACCAGTGAGTGCCATATTTTCTATCTGATTTCCTTAGTTCTTTAACTCTAAGATAAATTCCTTGCTGAGATGCAGTGTGGTGTGGAATACCTCAGTGGTGGAGTAAAGCATTCAGTAAGCCTACTGATGATGTTGTTGGAAGGAACATGGCACCCATGGAAGGCAAATTCAAATCCAGAGTGGGCTTTTACTACCTGAGGACAAGTCATTGCCCTCTTCAAGATAGAAGGGGACCAGTGTAAACAACCTGCCTCTGGGTGCCTGGCTATTCTGGTGAAGTAGGTGCTGTAACAGGTGCCCAGGTCTGGTCTTTGCTGCTGGAAACTGGCTGGGGTGGACTGGTTCTTTCTGGTTCCGAAGGACCATAGTGGAGCCCTGAGTCCCTCAGAGTAGATGTCCAATTCTCCTCAAATGGTCTGACAATTTCCCTTCTCCCAGGACATAGTTACCCTGGGGAACAGTCACAGGTCCCTTTGGGAGTGTGGTAATCGCAAGGAGTGGATTTGGATTTCCCCATGAAAGTAACTTCTTTAGGTGACATCATCACAGGGCCTCAAGCAAGGCAGGAAGAACTTCTTCAACCTGGAGAGGAAGGGACACTTTCTGGCAAGAGGGGATTAGTGGAACTTGGCACCTTTCTCACTAAACTTTCCAGTGCAACTGGAAGAAGCCAATTTGTCCCAGGCTAGTTACAAGACATGATGTACATTCTTTTGATATTATCATATTATCAAGGGGCCCTGGGCCTTCTAAATAACTCACATTTGGGAATGGCTCTGTGGTGGCTCAAGGTAAGCTCTAGTTGGCTAGACTAGAGGTTCGGGTTATAATGTCAATAGGATCGTAATTAGCTGCCAGCCCATTTGAGTCCATAGACCCCATGATCACTTGGGTACTCCCAAAACCTCGGTGGTCAGACTACTCTGAGTGCCTCCCCAGCCCCTCTTCTGACTGCTGACACCCCGAAGCATCTTCTAGTAGCCAGTGCTACCTCTTGGCCTCAGCCAATTCTGTATTCCTTCAACCCCCACTGACATCAGGGAGCCCATTTTAATGCAGTCTCTCCCTTGGCACGTCCAATCTATAGGTAAGAGCTACAGTAGCACCTTCCAAAGATTCCGATTCTTTCCTTATTAATGTAATTATCAATACTTTGGCAAGGAGAGTGTCTCCAGGGTCCTTTCAAGGTATGTAATTAGGGAAAAAGTAAGCAGATCTCATAGAACTAATCCAGTCCAACATTTATAGCTCTTTCCTCTACATCAGAGCTTTGGGTATATATTTTAGTCGCCTGGGGGCTCTGAGAAATACTGATGGCTCGCCTCCATCCACAGGTATTTTGATTTAATTGGTCTGCGGTACAACCATGGACTCAGTAATTTGAAAAGCCCCTCAGGTGATTAAAATGTGCAGCCAGGCTTGAGAGCTGCTGTCCTACATCACGCCACGGAATTTCTGGAACTCCGTTTTATGTTGGCTGTCAACGAATCCAGGATTAAGTCAACCAATCAGTCAGAAAGAGTAATTAGAACCGCAACCAACTGCTCAAGATAGCCTGCTAAACACAGAATCTCCTATTGACAAGTACAGTCTATGTACATGATGGTCCTCCTTTCCTCGTCTTGCACCTTCAGAATTCATTCCCATACCTCCATGCTTCTTTCTGGCGTCCATTAGCAAGTTCTTGCAATTCTTTTGATACAGATATCTTTTCTTGCCAGGTTCGAGTTTCTAGGTGGCCTCCGGTGACTGTCAGGGTCTGATTCTGCTTATAGGTCTCAAGACAATCATTGGTGCTAGCAGGGGCTGAAGGGAGCTTGCAGAGAATTGGAGTTCCCCGGCAGAGCAAGTCCTGTGGGTGAGCCATTCATTGCAGGGCCTCAAAAGCAAGGTAGGGAGAGCTTCTGCAAACAAGGAAGGAAGAGAATACTGTTCTGACAAAGGCAGGGTAGTGGGGCTTGGTGCTGCTCTCGTTAAGCTGTCCAGTGTAGCCAGAGGCAGCCAGTTTATCCCCTCTGGCCCTGAATCCTCACACTTTTCATATCTTTTGATGGCAACACAATTTAGATCCCTCTGAACTTGGCCTTCAATGTGCTTTTCAAGGTGACCTCAGGAAATAGCTGAATTCACTGTTTTTAAGACTCTTGGCTTGGACTGCCGGGTCCCATTCCTTAATGCTAGCTGGCTCCTGAGTGCCACTCCTTCCAACTGGGTCAGATAACCAAACCCACATCTTCCCCCTCTGTCCCCCCCCCCCGCCCCCCCCGCCCCGACCACCAAGGTTCTGTAGCTGGCAACGACTTCTGGTCCCAGTGTCTGGATAAGTCAGTTGTCTGATGGTGAAAAGCTGACCCTGAGTAAATAGAAAAGGTGTTTATTAAAAACACGTACCACAGCTCCCAGAAGTGTTGAGAAGGCTGGAGAATCATGCTCAAGGCTAAGTTTTCAGAATCACACTGCAGAATTGACCTGAGAAGGACATCACCACCTCCAGCACTCAAGGACCACCCCCGCCCCCCATGGAGGCCGCTTCTCTCCAGGAAGTAACCTTGTATCCATGGCTGACCCTGAAAGCCAGATGCCTCTGCCACCATCCTATGGAAGGTTCTGGATGTAGCCTCCTTCTTTACATTGCTTATTTCTGAAATCAAGTCGCAAACGAATGAGTCTGAGAGTTGGCACAGAGGTTATGTGCCTGTGTTTCAGCAGCAAAGGAGGCTGGGAAACTGAGATTTCTGAATTCTACCCTCTAAGAGCAGAATTCATATGAGATTTATCTTAAGAGGTTGGCTGGTGTGATTGTGGAGGCTGGCAAGTCTGAAATCCTCAGGGCAGTCCAGCAGGCTGGAAATTTCCAGACAGGAGCTGGTATAGGCAGTCTTAAAGCAAAGTTTTTCCTTCCTCAGGGAAACTTCAGTTTTGCTTTTAAGGATTTTCCACCGATGGGGTGAGGATCACTCCCATTATCAAAGATAATCTCTGCGTCTATAAAATACCCTCCATAATGACACCTAGATTAGCGTTTGATTGAATAACTGGGTACCATAGTCTAGCCAAGCTGACACATAAAACTAACTGTCACAGCTGGTTATGTCCCAAAATTAGCAGCGGTGTTCAAAACATACTTGGAAAAAGAAAATAAATCAGATATAATAAAAGCATGCCCCCCCCCAAAAAGATGTTGGGTAGCCAGAAGATAAAACAAATGTTTAAAGCATACCCCACACACTTGCCACTAAAAATGAGATGGTGATGATGAGGATTTCCACTACAATGACAATCTGTTGGGCTCCTACCATGCAGCAAAGGGTTAGCATAGCACTATCTCATTTAATCCTCAATAATTCTATGAAATGGTTATGATCATGGATCATAACCAGATCATAAGATGATCCTTATCAATGAGGAGTCCAAGGCTCAGTAAGTTCAGTTCATGGTCACAGCGCAGGTGGCGGAGAGAGGAGTGAGGTCCGCTCTGCTGCATTCCAGAGTCCATTGCCGTCCACCCTGCAAGCTGCCTCTCCAGTTGTCATATAGAGCCACTTCAGCGGTTTAGCCAATCCTCAGTATTTGTACTAAGGAGGGGAAGAAGGAAATCAGTGAACGCAGTGATTCTTCGACTTGACCGTACATGAGCATCACCCAGAGAAGCTGTTAAAGCACAGATTCCTGGGCCCCCCCAGCAGAGATTCTGGTCTAGTGGGTCAGAGGCACGGCCTGAGATTCTGCATTTTTAACAAATTCCCAGATGCTGCTGATGCTGTTGGTCTGGGACCAAACTTTTGAGTAGCGCTGGCTTAAAGAAATCCACACCTAATGCAAGCATCTCTCTCCTGTGAAACCTTTAACAGCAACATCTATAAATAGCAAACAGACCTACCGGTATGCCATCTCTCCTCTCTTGCCTGGGGCTGACAGTGAAATGATCAGAAGTCAATGGGATATCAAGGAAGAGAAAAAGCAACGAAGGACAGCCTGCTAATCTCTTGTCAGAGAAGAACTGGCTGTCAGAGAGAGAAAACTGGATTTCAGTTTTGTGAGCCCTTCCATAAGCCTACAGACACTCTGGCTCCTTGCTCTGAGGGACCCCTGGTAGATGAAGCATTGACATAGCGCCATTTTTCTCATGGAGAAAATCCAAGGCTGAAGTTCAGATCTTGGAGAAGAAGAGAGGAAGGGCGCGGCATTGCGGGGACTGTGGCCATCTCACTTGTACCAACTTCTGCTCAGGTGCATGCTGGTTACCGGTAGGGAGACCCCATTGCTCTCTGGCAGCTTACTGGGTTGGGGATTTAAGACCCAGTCCTGAGAGGTACCGGAAGTAAATGAGAATTCAGAAAATGAGAGACGAGTCCCCATTCAACCACTTCAATGATAAAACATCTCTGAGTCTCGATTTCGTCACCTGCGAAATGGGGTAATACAACTGCCTTACAGAGAAACGTTTCAGTGAGTAGCTGTAAAATTTTACATGGCTTTGCTGCCTCATTTTGTGTGACCGAGACTAAAATTGAGCACAAATTGTGCTCCTCCTTTCTCTGGAAGGAGGAAGAGGGATGGCTTCCAGATCCTTTAAGGATTTGGAAAGTCAGGACTTGGTCAAATAAACACCTGGGTGAATACCAGACAACATAATGAGAAGGGTTTCTTAGCTGGGGTCCTCCGGAGAGCAAGGCCAAAGCGAAGATGACATCAGTGACATTTTGAGAAGTGCCTAGGCTGGGGTGGTGAGAGGGAGAAAGAAGGGAAATGGGGATGGGGAAGAAAGGGTGGAAAACAACGTGTAACTCGTTATCGCCTTGGATCCTACTTCATGACCAGCTGAGGAGGGACAAAGTAGGGAGCCTAGTAGACGTGTTTGTTCAGCACATGAGACTTCTCCAAAGAATTGCAGGGGAGAGCTACCCTTTACCGTCATCCATGGAAAAGTGAAAGTGCAGGTTCATCTGTTTGGCTCTTTCCCATCGCCTATTCCCCTTGGTCAGAGTTCACCTCCTAGGGACTTATTCCCCCCCTTGCAGTTCTGCACGGCGTCATCTGGCCCTTTGGAGGCCACCCAGGGTACTCTGTGGGTTTTTCTAAGTCTGAAAATGGAGGGTGACCCTGAATCAATTAAGTGGCAGAGGGATGCAGGACTCTCATGGGCCAAACTTGGGCCACATGGCCAACCCACGATTACTCTCACTTGAGCCAATGACTAAATGAGTACATGAGATGAGATTCCACAGGGAATGTGGAGTGAGGATTCCAGGAGGAGGGCAATGGGATCAGGGCAACCTAAACAACGGGTTCATGCTTCATTAGAGCTCAGAGCCATCCCCGGTGCTGCAGACCTCTGACAAGTGTGGGTCACAACACAGTGTGGAACCCAGACCTGCTGCCTGCAGATCCCGATCTGGAGAGTTCCAGCTCCATTCTACCATCCCTACCATGTTTTACTCTCCATTAGCTTCTTGGTAAGACATCCCCAAACTTTTCTCTCAGAATGCTTTCCATTATTTTTTTTAAATTTATTTTATTTAAAAAAAATTTTTTTTAGAGATTTTATTTAATTATTTGAGAGAGAGAGAGAGAGAGAAGATGAGCAGAGAGGAGGGGTAGAAGCAGACTCCCCGCTGAGCAGGGAGTCCAAGGTGGGACTCGATCCCAGGTCTCCAGGATGATGACCTGAGCTGAAGGCAGATCTTAACCAACCAAGCCAGCCAGACATCCCAGGATGCTTTCCATTCTTTACGTGCCCTGTTCTTACTCTTCTCATGTTAAAGGTGAGGTCTAGGACCCACCTGCTTCCAAACTTCCTCTTCTTGGGTTTCCTGTCCACTTCTCCATTTTTTTTCCCAGAACCTCAGTATTAATACAAAACAAACAAACACCCTAAACCTTAGAACCAGAGTTCCCATCAAGACTACAACTGGGGTCTAATTGGACTCCTAGTGGGAATCATCTAGAGACTACAAAATAATATAGTAATGCATCTGTCAAATCAGTGGAAGACAAGTGACTTAAACTCATTAACCTCTCAAAACACGCAATTTCAATGTGGATAGACTTACTGTTACTGGTCCATAAAAACACTCAAGAACTCAGATATAAGTCTATTTAGATCTGAAAATTACAGGTATTACATAATATGGCAGAGGGAACACAAATCAGCATGTACCACAATTGCGTGCTTTTGCTCTAAATATACATGAAGCCTAAGCTGCCTACTATATACTTTGCAACATACTCTGAACAATCCACCCACCTCCCTTATTCAAGAATCTCAGGTATGTGTGGCTGCAGCTCTTGCAACTTCTGCTGCACCATCTTGGGGAAGAACTCAGGCAGGTGTTCCTGAGCCACACAATTCAACTCAGCTTGTGAAACATATAGGTCCCTATGATGTGCAAAGTCTTGTTCTTGGTGCTCTAGGAGACAACAAGAAGTGAGTTCCTGCTCTCTCTACTCTCTACATGCACATTCTAGCTCATGCCTTGTCACTAGCATTCACTGGAGCTTAAGATGGGTTTTGGAAGCCCGCACACCTGGGTTAAAATCCTGGCTCCATCATATACAAACCTTATGACCTTGGACAGGTTAGTTTTTATGCACGGGTTTCCTTATTCACAAAATGGGATATTAATAGTGCTTAAGTTTTGAGGTTGTTGTGAAAATGGAATGAACGTTAATATATGGAAGTTACTTAGTAGAGTGGGTAACACACGGTGAGTTCTTATCCGCTGTTGTAATTAGTATCACTGTAATCGCCATCCCCATCTCTTTGTAGCTCAAAGAACAATGAGAGAATAGGACTGGGAGTCATGAAGGTTTTTGTAGAGGAAGTGGAAGAGTGGTGCATGACCATGTCAGATAGCTGCTGGGTTCACAGCATCTAATGAGCATAAAAGCAAAAAGTCCTTCCTAAAGTGTGGTGAAGAACCCACGAACTTCAGCAATTGCCCCGAGTAGACATCCATTGTTTTGTCTGCCCAGAGAAGCATGCACCCTCTCCCTTCTAGGAAATGCCCTTTCTCTCAGTCTCACAATGTGGTTTCACTGGGAGAGCCATATTGAAATAAGACCTAAACTCCCCAACTAGAGTGATGGGTCTGAGTTGGGTATCAGACCCAGACTGCACCAGTTTAACACCTCGTAGGTGTTAGATTTTTGGCACTGGAAGAGGAGAGAGTTGGAGTCTGTCTCTAGAAGTGCAACTGGAAGATAAGACAACAGCTTAGTCCCATACACAAGGAGAAATGGTTCTGAGGAAATGACGAGAGAGACAGAGACCAAAGGTAGAGAAAGATCTGTCAGTAGTCACATCATACTTCCATTCTGCCTGTAAAGGCAGCAGGTTGTATGACATAGATTATGGGGCTAGATATTGGATATTAAAAAAATAATAAAACAAAAGAGAGGCCTTTCATGGATCGGGGACAATTGTTGACATATTGAACTTGATCAATTTAATTCTCAGTTCACAAAGTCCTAAAGAAACCAATGAGTAAGAGGTAAGTTTCCCATATGGAATCTATTTCCCTTTCTCTTTATTTCCTCTAAATCCCTCTTTACTTCACCCCAAAGACTTTCTTTCAAGTGTTCAGAGCCCCATTATTCTCCATCAGCAATTCCCTCATCTCATTGAGCTCCAGAATGTTGACAGTAGGAGATCAGAATGCAGCAATGTCCGTGGAAGGCAGGGAAATGGGGGGTGAGGACCACATGCTTTTTTTTCACAAATGTGGGGTTACGGCTTTATTCGGGGTGCTGTGGGCTGGTGGCATGGTTATTCTACCTTGGTGCTGCCACTGCTGCATGCCAACGGGGAAAGGCTTTGACTCCCTCCCATCTCTTGTGTAATCATGGACACCTCAGGTTCGGCCGGAAGCTAATTGGTGTTCTCTGGCCCCTTTGCTGCTGCTGGTGGTAGATACTCTGATTCCATTCAACCCCCTACCCATGAGAGCTGCAGCTGATTTCCCACTAAGTTATCTGAGGAGCAAACAATCTCACCAAGGCAAGCATTGACCTTGTTTCCCCCGACGCAAGTCCAATCTCAATATGAGGAAATTCTCTTCCTGCCGCAAGCATGACTACTGTACGGTTGGCATAATTTGACTTTTTCTGTCTCTACAAGACGCCAAGTTGGCTGCAAATGGCCTCTCTCTCTTGGCCACTTGCATGGGTGGTATCAGCTTGGGTTGGAGTCTCCTGATTTCAGTTCTCTGTGACCCGGTGGCTGATGTGCAGGGGTTGCACGATATGTATGCCTGCCCCACGCAACTCTCCTCTTATTTATGATGATACTGGCATTGATCCCGTTAAATAACGATTTTTCCCATCAGCTTTTTCTCTTACAATTCTCGCCCTCCCCTCTTCTTCTACTTCTGGCCTTATCTTTGTAGTTTGACCTCATCCTTGTGATATTTGTCTATCCCTTCTAATTATGAAGTGGATGGGCTCTTTGGCGATAGATTCTTGAGAAATTCCTACCAGAGAAGAAAAAAGAAATGTAAAGTCTCCCCTGGTCTTGACAAAGAGCGGTGGTTCTATTTACATCAGTAGAGTTGCAATCAGAAAGTACTAAACAGCCCAGATTAATGCTCCAAACAGCTTCTGTGTGGGTGGGCAAGGCAATTAAAAGCTAGACATGTTCAAGTTTTTTAGAGGATGTCTAGGTGATAAAAATGCTATCAACACATCCAAGGAGGATTCAGCCAGCTTTTGTCAGAACAAAATTCTCATGTCCGTGAAGGAAACGCTCATCTTTTCATCAAGTCTCGTGTCACACTGGAGAGGAGTGTTAGTAGGGGTGAGGGGATGGGGATGAGAGCAAAGACAGCAGGTGGCTTCATGTGTGAAGGACAGCCAGAGAGATGCCCATTAAAATCAGGATTATGCTGCGGAGTCTTTAAAGACCAAGCTCTAAATTTCTAGATGGAAAAAGAGATGAGTTGCTTTAGGATGTTTCTAAAGGCCTCCTTTAAAAAGTTTGAAGGTCCTTCAGCACTATCTGGGTCTGCAGCTTGGAACTGCTCATTGCCATTGTCCTACAGTTTTGTCGAAACTCTTCTAGGTACCAGGAATGTTGGCGCAAGCTTCGCGCATCCCATTTCACCGTCCACGATAGTAGGCATTATTGTCTCTATTTTGCAGGTAACGAGACTGGGTCTCACCTAAGTTAAGAAGCATAGCAAAAGTGACTCGGCTTCCAGAGGCAGGATTCAAATCTTCGGACTGAGTACTACCTCCAAAGCCCGCTGGCTTCCCACCCTACCCCTTGGCGAGCCTATTCTCCAAGAAAGCACTTTAGAGTCCAAGTTACAAGTAGATTAAAAGTAAAAGAATGGAAAGAGATATAGCATGCAAATGGCACCCATGAGAGAGCTGGAGTGGCCATACAGATATCAGACAAAACAGACGGAAACACAGATGTTACTAGAGTTAAATATGGGCATTTTAGAATGATAGAAGGGTCAGTCCTTCAGGAAGACATACCAATTATAATGATACGTGCACCTGACAACAGAGCCTTGAAATACTGGAAGCAAAAAGTAAATCGAAGGAGGAGAAATAGAACATTCAACAATAATGCTTGAGGATTTCAATACTCCACTTTCTTTATTTTTATTTTACTTTATTTATTTATTATTATTATTTTTTAAGTAGGCGTCACACCCAACGTGGGGCTCGAACTCATGACCCTGAGATCAAGAGTCACGTGCTCTACCGACCAAACCAGCCTGGCGCCCCTTAGTACTCCACTTTCAATAATGGATAGAACAACTACACAGACCAGCAAGTATAAGAAAGACTTGAACCACACCTTAAACAGCCAGCTCTAACAGACCTCTCTAGAACGCTCCACTCAGAATGTACATTTTTCTTAAGCGCACATGGAACATGCCCTAGGATAGACCACGTGCCAATTTACAAAGCAAGTCTCAATCGATTTACGGTTGAAACCGTACAAAGTACATTCTCCAGCCACAATGCCATCAAATTGGAAATCAGTTACAGAAAGAACACTGGGAAATTCACAAATATGGGGAAATTAAACTATCACCTTGGTTTCCCTAAGGAACCAAAGGGGAAGAAGAAGTGGCAGGGGAAATTAGAAAATACTTCGAGATGAGTGAAAACAAAAACATGACGTCCCCAAACTTATGAGATAAACTGAGGCAGTGCTTAGAGGGGTATTTACAACTCTAAGTGCCCATTAAAGAAAAAACAAAAAATAAAGGAATTGCAAATCAATAGCCTAACCTTCAATCTTAGGGAACTAGCAAAACAAGAGCAAACTGTATCCAAAGCAAGTCAAAGGAAGAAAATAAGGATTAGAACAGAAATCAATACAAATGGGGAGTAGAAAAACAAAACTTACCTTTTATAAGCAATAAAACATCTTTAAAGAAAAAGCTGAATACATTAGTACTTTGAACAGCACTTCTCTCCTGCTTTTTGAACAAGGGGCACCACATTTTCATTTGCACTGAGACCTGCCCACAAAACAGGAGCGGCTCTAAAATGCAAGTCATACCTGGTACTTTAGCTGCTTAAAAATCTTTACTCTTCCCTGCCTCCTCAATGCCCTAATGCAGCTTTTCAAGCCTCCTCACAATCCTTGCTAATCCTATTTTCTGCTCTTCCTCACGTCACACCTTGTACTTCCAAAACATAGCTCTCCTTGTCATCGCCTGGACACCCCGTGCTGCTTTTCATGCCACAGTGCCTTTGCACGTACTGCTTTCCCTGTGTAGTATGTCTTCTCCCCCTGTTCTGCTTTTTTTGAAAAAAATTTTTAAAAGATTTTATTTATTTATTTGAGAGAGAGAGAGAGCGAGAGGGAGAGAGAGAAAACCCAAGCAGAGAGGAGGGGCAGAGGGAGAGGGAACAGACCTCCTGATGAACAGGGAGCCCAATGCGGGGCTCCATTCTAGGACCCTGGGATCATGACCTGAGCTGAAGGCAGACGCTTAACCAACCGAGCCAGCCAGGCGCCCCTCCTGTTCTGCTTTCTGCCTCAAATTTAGCATTCATAACGCCCCCTCAGCCTTCACCTCCTCCCTGAAGCTCTTATCTGAAGCCCTAGTTAACCTAAGTCTCTTTCTTGTGTGTTATTTCTGCGCCTTGTTCACACTCCTCATTGCATGGTCCTGTGTCTCTACTAGGTCTCCCTGATTGACTGCAGGCTCCTCGAAGGCAAGGACCTTTTCCTATTTACTGCTGGACTCCAAGAATCAGAGTAGATCAGAACTGAACCACAAGGTGAGCATAGCTCTGCCGTATTTGAAGTAGGGAAAGCATAAAAAGGAAGGTAGGTTAGTACATAGCAACCATGAGTGGGGAGCTAGCTTTCAGGGACTCGGGAGCATTTGGGGGAAAGAATGAGGTGTTGAAATGAGAGGGGAGGTTGGCCCGCAGAGGCTGGGAAGTTCGGATGCCCACTAGAGGCCTCTAGTAAATGCAGCTGCTCTTTGGAGTCATGACAAAGAGCGGGCTGGTAGCAGCTCATGTAATCGAGCCGCGATGAACCAGATACTTCTAAGCACTTACTAAACCATCTGACATTCACAGCGAGCCTATAAGGTATATGACCGATTGTCGTTAGCCTAACCATGTCGGTGGCAAGAGAGGGAGGGGAAGTAGGTGGACACAGAAACAGCAGCGGAACAGGGGTTTGAACCCAGACTGCATGGCTGCAGAATTTAGACCCTTAACAACGAAGCTCTGCTACCTCTCATTAAAATGTACCGAGCGGCTGCTATGTGCTAGAGACCACACTAGATGTTTTCCGTAGAGGTATCGGCTCGCTCAGCACCCTTTCCGACCTCTTTCTAAAGTAACTTCTTACACTGCAAAGACTGGAAAGCGAGGCATTTTCCAGACCGCCTGACAGCTGTGTCGTGGGTCCCATGTACAGGATGATCTTGTATCTCGATCTGCACTTGAGCAGGGAGGCGGGGCGTCCGTCCGTTTTCCCGGCACAGGCTGGGCTAGACGTGGTACGGTTCTTGCATCAGCTTCTTCTGGATTCTGTAGGTTCCTGATCGGGCAAAGGAGCAGCCCTTTTGGTCGACCTTTGGGTGGTTTGGGTAGTTGTTTATGAAAGCGCGGCTCAGAGCCGACTTCCTCAGCCCTCATAATAGTTCTGTAGGTTTTCCAGTCTCCTTAATAAATTCCTGAGCTAGAACAGATTCAGTTGCCTGTAGGCGAGAGTCCTCATTAATGCCCTTGGATTCCCTCCGCATAGGGTTAGTTGGTTGGTGTCTGCACGAGGAAATTGGAGCTCGAAGTGAAAACACTGGTCAAAGACAACACAGCTTTGTCAGTGGTAAAGCAGGAACCCAGATTTAGTTCTGTCCAACTTCAAAGCCTGACATTCAACCACTATATTTTTCTTTTTCTTTCCATTTTTCTACTCGGTTCTGATGCAGTCACAAGCCATTATTTTCTGAGAGATCTTTATTACCAGAGGCAACTCTGTTTCTCTCTTCCTCTCTCAGTTAGCCGGAAATGTGCTCCTGAATCTGACAGCTCTAGCCGCATTGCCTTCTTATGACTTGGCTCCATTGTCCTTGAGCTAGCCCCATGCTGGGAGTTTCACGGCATCCTCTAACAACCCCAGAAGGTGGGTAATGTAATCCTCCTCTCAAAAACCAGGAAAGAGACTCAGAGCTGTTGATTGAATACCCTGGCTGGTCAGTTAAGGTCACGCTGCTGTTGGAACAATCCTGACAATGAGATACAGGCTGAGATATGGTAGGAACTCATTTTTCACTCATCACAAGTCTAAAGCAAATGTTCTTGATGGATAGGTGTTTCTCTTCCAAGTGGTGAAGGAAGACCAGGAGGTTGGCATGTCCAGGGACAGGGACAGGAAAGTCAGCTGGACCAGGGATGGGGACGGGGTGGAAGGGATATGCAGGACCTCATCATCCCCAGCAAGAGAGTCTTTACTCAACAAGCAATGGGTCCCCAAGGCAAGTGATGTGTTTAAGCAGAGGAGGGACACAGAGGCGAGGGTGGGGTGGGGGGTTCACAGGTTCCCTCTGGCTGCTGAGTGGGGAGCTGAGCTGGAGGGGGAGGAGGGGAAGCAGGGCGCAGAGGCAACATTTCACACCTGCATCCCACTGTCAACACTCTCTTTCTGCCACTTGTTTTCCCACAAGTTTTCTTAAATGTAATTTTATTTAAATTCAATTAATTAGCCTATAGTGTATTATTCGTTTCAAAGGTAGAGTTCAGTGATTCATCAGTCGCATATGACCCACAGTGCTCATTACATCACGTGCCCTCCTTAACGCCCATCACCCGGTTACCCCATCCCCCAACCCACCTCCCCTCCAGCAACCTTCAGTTTGTTTCCTAGAGTGAAGAGTCTCTTATGGTTTGTCTCCCTCTCTGATTTCGTCTTATTTTATTTTTCCCTCCCTTCCCCTATGATCCTCTGTTTTGTTTCTTAAATTCCACATATCAGTGAGATCATATGATAATTGTCTTTCTCTGACTGACTTATTTATTTAGCGTAATATCCTCTAGTTCCATCCACGTCGTTGCAAATGGTAAGATTTCATTTTTTTGATGGCTGAATAGTATTCCATTGTGTGTGTGTTTGTGTGTGTGTATATATATATATACACACACACATATATATACACACATCACATCTTTATCCATTCATCTGTCAATGGACATCTGGGCTTTTTCCATAGTTTGGCTATTGTGGACATTGCTACTATAAACATTGGGGTGCACGTGTCTCTCCCATCACTAGGTTTGGATCCTTTGGGTAAAGACCTAGTAGTGTAATTTCTGGGTCACAGGTAGCTCTATTTCTAACTTTGAAAGGAGGCTCCATACTGTTTTCCAGAGTGGTTACACCAGCTTGCATTCCCACCAGCAGTGTAGGAGGGTTCCCCTTTCTCCGCATCCTCGCCAACAGCTGTCATTTCCTAACTTGTTAATTTTAGCCATTCTGACTGGTGTGAGGTAATATCTCACTGTGGTTTTCATTTGTATTTCCCTGATGCCGAGTGATGTTGGGCATTTTTTCGTTGTCTGTTGGCCATTTGTATGTCTTCTTTGGAGAAACGTCTGTGTCTTCTGCCCATTTCTTGACTGGATTTTTTGTTTTGGGGGTGTCGAGTTTGATAAGTTCTTTATAGAGTTTGGATACTAGCTCTTTATCTGATAAGATATTTGCAAATATCTTCTCCCATTCTGTAATTTGTCTTTTGGTTTTGTCAGCTGTTTCTTTTGCTGTACAAAAGCTTTTTGTCTTGATGAAATCCCAATCGTTCACTTTTGCTTTTGTTTCCCTTGCCTTTGGAGACATGTCTAGCAAGAATTTGCTGTGGCCGAGGTCACAGAGGTTGCTGCCTGTGTTCTCCTCAAGGATTTTGATGGATCCCTGTCTCACATAAGTAATCTGTAGTTTTTAGAATACAGATCCTTTGCCTCTTTGGTTGGATATTTATTCCTAGGTATCTTTTGGGTTTTGGTGCAATTGTAAATGGGATCAACTCCTTAATTTCTCTTTCTTCTGTCTTATTGTCAGTGTATAGAAATGCAATTGATTCCGGTGCATTGGTTTTATATCCCGCCACTTTGCTGAAATCCTGTATGAGTTCTAGCAACTTTAGGGTGGAATCTTTTGGGTTTTCCACATAGAGTATCAGGTCATCTGCAAAGAGTGAGAGTTGGACATCTTTGCCAATTTGGATGCCTTTTATTTCTTTTCTTCGTCTGATTGCTGAGGCTAGGACTCCTAGTACTATGTTGAACAGCAGTGGTGAGAGTGGACATCCCTGCTGTGTTCCTGACCTTAGGGGAAACGCTCTCAGGTTTTTCCCATTGAGCATGATATTCACTATGGGCTTTTCTTATATGATTTTTATGATATTGAGGTATTTCTCTCTATTCCTACACTGCGGCGAGTTTTAATCAAGAAAGGATGCTGTATTTTGTCAAGTGATTTTTCTGTATCAATTGAGAGAATCATATGTTTCTTGTTCTTTTTTATTATTATTAATGTGATGTATCACATTGACTGATTTGCAGATGTTGAACCAGCCTTGCAGCCCAGGAATAAATCCCACTTGGTCGTGGTGAATAATCCTTTTAATGTACTGTTGGATCCTATTGGCTCATATCTTGGTGAAAATTTTTGCATCCATGTTCATCAAGGATATTGGTCTGTAATTCTTCTTTTTGGTGGGGTCTTTGTCAGGTTTTGGGATCAAGGTAATGCTGGCCTAGTAGAATGAGTTTGGAAGTTTTCCTTCCATTTATATTTTTTGAAACAGCTTCAGAAGAATAGGTATTAATTCTTCTTTAAATGTTTAGTAGAATTCCCTGGGAAGCCATCTGGTCCTGGACTCTTGTTTGTTGGAAGATTTTTTTTTTTTTTAAAGATTTTATTTATTTATTTGTCAGAGAGAGCGAGACAGTGAGAGAGCACAAGCAGGCAGAGTGGCAGGCAGAGGCAGAGGGAGAAACAGGCGCCCCGCCGAGCAAGGAGCCCGATGTGGGACTCGATCCCAGGACCCTGGGATCATGACCTGAGCCAAAGGCAGCTGCTCAACCAACTGAGCCACCCAGGCGTCCCTGGAAGATTTTTTATTACTCTTTCAATTTCTTTGTTGGCTATGGGTCTGTTTAGGTGTTTTATTTCTTCCTGTTTTGGTTTTGGTAGTTTATATGTTTCTAGGGTTTCTAGGAATGCAATAATTTTTTTTCCAGATTGTCTAATTTGTTGGCATACAGTCGCTCATAATATGTCCTTATAATTGTTTGTATTTCTTCAGTGTTGGTTGTGATCTCTCCTCTTTCATTTTTTTCCCGCAAGTTTCGAGTTACTTGGGCAAATTCTTCCGAAGTTTACTAATCGAGTTCTAGTGCTTGATCTGGAAATTGAAGGTCCTTCTAACTGCTGGTGAAAGAATTCTCATCATGATAAAAAATACATGTTGCCTCTTTCCTTGCAGCTGTAGAAAAGTGGATACTATTCTACATCTTAATACTGTCTTTGCAAAAGCTGTATCTGACAAGGTCTTCTCTAAGACGCCTGGATTTGCACTGCAGATATAGCTATGATCCATGACCTCTAAACTCTCTCTGATTCTAACTGTTTGCCTGGGTAATAAGACTTAAAGTGGCATCCTTCTCACAGTGAGCATTGTGTAATGTATAGACTTGTTGAAACACTATGTTGTACATCCGAAATGACTATATCATTGTATTTCAACCATAAAGAAAAAAAATAAAATGGCATCTTTATTTTCCAAAAATAAGTACTTGCAAGGTTTCTTTCTTAAGCCCCAAGGAGAACACTGATCATCCCCTCTTATCTCTTTGTAAGAAAAATACACTCCTTTGTAATTTTTTTTTTTTTCAAATAGAGTTTGGTAGCATGGGCTCATTTAAATTAACCCAGGAGCCTTCTAGGGAGCTTTGGCAAAGCCTGGTAGGGAGATGCTGCTGGCTTGCGTTGGGGTAGGGGCGGTGGGGATGAAAGAGTTGGAAACTGGACGGAACTGAGAAAAGATTCTGGAAATTGAATTGAAAGGACTTGGGGGAAAGTCTGCACCGAACATGGGAAGTGAGCAGGGAGCCCTTAAGCCTTAAGTCTTAAGTCTCCCAGCTTCCTTGCTTAAACGGCATGGAAGATTGCCCAGGAAAAGAAGCAGGAGTGTGGAATGTCCCTTGAAGTCTGTTTATTCACAATTACTGGCGTCAAGAGGTCCTTCGTGCAAAATTACCCTCCTCAGTGAAAATGTAAAGGTCATTGACTAACCTGATCAGTGTTGGAGGCAATGGGGGTGGCATGGGGGTGGTGACGTGGGTTCTAGGTGACTCAGAAAGTGGATTTTCCTCCACAGACATCTCAGGTGATGGATGGGGACATGAACGGGAGCAGAGCTCTATTCTGGAGTCCCCGCAGAGGCGACAGTCTTGCTGGAGCTCTGTTTGGCTGTGTCCTCTGGCTGCTGAGAGCCTGGGGGGTTGGGGGAAGGCATATTTCACACACTATGGAGACCGTGACACTGGATTGTTCTGAGAGAAGTCAGGACAGGGCTGAATGGCTAGTAGAAATATGCTGGGACTTGAATTCTGCGTGACACTAAATATACAAAGGGCTATAGACCAAGCCATATATAAAAACAGAACTCTGACCCACAACATACAGCCACTAGTTCAGGAAGCAAACCCACAACTCCTGTAGCAATCAGCGCCAAATGACTGGGATGTAATCAATGGCTGGATGTTACTGCCAGCTTCCCTAATGTGTGTCCCCCTTCCAACTTAGGGCCAATAGGAGAAGGCCAAATATACTCCCCTAAGCAATCGCAGGGGATGCCCCCACTTCTAGCTCCCCCCATGTCCACACCCCAGTCGGGGCACCCCTGGATCCTTCTCTTTCTCACTAGAAAGCTTCCTGCTCCTCTGCCTGCCCGTGAGTCTCTGCCAAAGGCAAGCGGTGGTGGCTGGCTCCCTTGCTACCGAAAATTCTGGAAAACTAGCCCTTGTTCTCATGTGGGTGGTCTTCCGTTCCTTCTGCACCTGGCTCCTTCTGAGACCTCATCCGAGCTGTCTTGCCGGGGACCTGGGGAGGGGGAAGGCAGACTCTGAACTTGAGCACTCCATTTTTCTCAGTGTTTGGGCAGAAGGCGATTCTTCATCAGGGCCGATGCTGGCAACATCCGGCCAGTCAGTCCAACATCGTCCCGGGGCAGCGCAGAAGTATGACTGAGTAGGAGGAGGGCTGTCTGCTGGCACAGATTCTCCAAGAAATCACTATTTCAAGGTCCTGAAATCATTTATCTTCTTTACGAGAAGAAAGCCCACCAAGTTCGGAGCTGTACAAGTGACCCGCGTGGTGTGTTCTCCTTCCCAGACAATTTGTACAGGGTGCACACACCTTTTTCTGGCACTGGGTCTGAATCTTGGCTTTATCACTCTCCCATCCTTGTGACCTTGAGCAAGCTACTTGGCTCCCCAGGGTCGGAAACTCCTCCTGTGTTTAGTTCGTGGACATTTCTATGCTGCACGATTGGTCTAAGTGTGGTCCACACACTACCTGCGTCTGAATCCCCTGGGGTGTTTGTTAAGCATGCAGATTTCTGGGCCCTCCCGCCCCAGATCTCATGAATCAGAATCTCTGGCGGTGGGCAGGGAACTGCGAGACCCGTCAGCTCTGCGAGTGACCTCTCTACTCGCCCGAATTTGGGCATCTCAAGGTTCCTGCATCTTGGGTAGTCGAGAGGCCACAGTGATGATCGAGGTCCGCTGTTCCTCCTCACAGAGGGCTTGTGTATGGATACAGCCAAGGCCAAGGAAATGGCAAGAAGCAGAGGAACCGAGAAAACAAGAGCTGTGGGAAGAAGAGCTGAATTGCAACCCGAGAAATCCAGAGACGTTTATATGAAAGATGTGCCTTGAGGGAGACATAGAATTCATCGTGAAGACATGGAGAAAGGGACGGAGGGGACCAGCAAGAGCAAAGACACTGTCTTTGTCACTTTTGCTGCATAAACACCCCCCCCCCCATTTAGTAGCTTCCAACACCAATGTTAATTACGGCGTCTGAGTCCACCGATCAGCTGAGCGGCTCTACACATATGGACCAGGTATGGCTGATCTCGGCCTGGCTTGCTCAAGGGTCTGCGGTCAGCTGGCAGGTCGGCTGTGGAGTGGCTGCTCTAGAGTGGCCTCACTCATACCCCTGGTGTCGGCTGCCTGGGCTGGGCTGATGTGGGTGACAGAGCCGGTGTTCTCTCCTCATTGCCCCGTAGGCTACCGTGGTCACGCTCTCCAGCCCGGGCTTCCGCGTATGGTGGCACCAGGGTTCTGGGAGGGACAGCGGAAGCTTGCCAGGACTCTTGAGGCCTGGATTTGGAACTTGCATATCATCGCAAGGGGCCATGATCGTGAGTGTCCAAAGCCTCGCTGTAACCAGCTCCCTCCCTTAGCTGTTGAGCACCCACAATGGGAGCAGAGCGATGCTGCTGGCTGCCCCGTTGAGCACCCACAATGTAACCAGCAGAGGTCTGCCAAAGGGGAGGGGCAGGGGGAGTTTCCCCCAGCCGAGAGAGGAGTAGTATTTTATCATTGATGTTCCTGAGAATTGTGGGCACATGGTGTTTTCAAAAAAAGCAGACCAGTCTTGGTGTTTTTTTTCATTCTCTACAGACAGTTGCTCCCTTATCGGCAGCTCCCACGGCAGACCACTCCGACTGCCCCTACCCGTTGTGCTGCTGTCAGAGTCAGACCCCGGGTCCGTAGGGCAGGGCCCCGCCTGGGGAGTGCGTGGTGAGGAAGAGGAAGACCTTTTCCCTCCATCACAGAGAGGCTCCACATGGTCCATGGGCCCACTTATTACAGTGGCATCGGTGCATTCTAAAGCCCAGTTAGACGTCACCTGCCAAAGGGATACATAGCACTGTCCCTGTTTTGTGGATGGGGGACCAGAAGGCCAGAGAAGCCCAGAGGCATGCAGCTAGGAAGGACCCTGGAGGCTTGACTATGGACTTAGTAGATTGATTGAATTGATTTTTAAAGATTTTATGTATTTATTTGACAGAGAGAGACCCAGCGAGAGAGGGAACACGAGCAGGGGGAGTGGGAGAGGGAGAAGCAGGCTCACTGCTGAGCAGGGAGCCCGATGCGGGGCTCGATCCTAGGACCCCGGGATCGTGACTGGAGCCCAAGGCAGACGCTCAACGACTGAGCCACCCAGGCGCCCCAGTGGGATTATAGAAAGAAGAGGTTTTCTGTGGAGCATTTGAGGAGAGGGGAGCCCCCATCGATTTGGTTTTTTGGAGAGGACCCATGGTGCCAGTTCATACGGTGGGAAACCGAATGTGTTTAGCCTCCAGCTCTGGGGAGACAAGCCTTGGGTTGTAGTGCTTGCTAATTGCTCTGCTGTAATCACTCCCACCACGGCCATGCTATGGACATGACGTCACCGAAGAGAGTCGGGAAGAGATGCGCTCAGTGGGCTCTCGGGAGCCAGCAGAAGGGGCTCCCGCACCATGGCTGGGGGCACCACTGAAGAAGTGGGGGCCAGACACACCATGGGAGCAGAGCAATGCTGCTGGCTGCCCCGTGGTCTCTTTGATGGCCTGTGCCATCGTTATGGCGTCTTGGTCATGTCTTTTCTGAAGGATTTGAGCCATCTGCAGCTAAGGAATTCTGGCTGTGGGCGTTGGGCGGTGGGGAGGGGAGTTGAGCACTGCTTTTCTACTCTCAGGAGGGAAAGCATCCAAGATCTTCACAAGAGTGGGGTTTGCATAACAACTGGTCTTAGTGGTCGAAGAGGCTCTGTGAGCCCGATGGATAGCTAGAGGAGAATGAGGGCTTCCTGACCTTTAGGACATTGGAGAAGACGCTGGGAAGGCAGTGAGGGACCTCCCACCCGAGCCTGGCTTCACAGTGGGGAGACAAAGCCGAAGCAAGGAGGAAAATTTACGATCAACAAATCTTTGCAGAACAATGGCAACCAGATAAGTAAGTAAGAAGTTATTCTAATTTCAACATGCATGTAAATTCTGTGCTTTACGATTTTTCTTTGGAATTCCATATGGGGAGGAGGCATGACAGATGTCTCTTCTTGCCCAGGGCACTAAAGGGATTTATCCAGTCCCACCCCACTGCCTCCTGACCCACATCTGCCCTCTCCAGCCAGTGCTTCACTCAAACACGGCCGCTAATTGAACCTCGTGCTTGTAGTGGGGGGTGGGGGTGCTGTTTCTTCCCCCTGGATTGGAAGCCCAGCTGTCTCTCTCTGAGGGCATCCTCAGTAACAAAGAGACCAAGTTGAGGCAGAACACACCTCATGAGGGCCACACACACACACCATCTCTGCAGAGAACACCCCCGGGCAGAGGGAGGGAACCAGAGAGACGCCAAGTGCCCCCCCAGGGAGACCATCCCTGCTCCTGATCGTCTGCCCGGCTCCATGACCCAAGCACCCAGGAAAAGGTATCTGAAATTGTTATTACCGTTCTCCATGGCATCTTATGGACCTCAGCGCGAGGACAGTGGCTTTCGCTCAGGCAACGTACGGTCACGTGGGTGCCTAAGAAGGTGGGTCCTTCTCGTGATGTGCTCGGTGGAGGACAGACAGGGCTGGGCCGGAGGCAGGAAGAGAGGCCAGGAGGATCGGGCACTAAAGAACAAAGAGACGTGTAATGGCGAGGATGGGGGGCACCTCACCCCTGTGCCCTTTCTCGCAGAACCCCACAGCCCCACCGGCGCATGAGGAAAAAGATATCCGACAATCCCAGTCCACGGGGCTCTCTTCCAAACACCTGACCAGTAATCCTCCAAACTGCCGAGATCATCGAAATCAAGGAAAGACTGAAGAATTGTCGTGGATCAGAGGAGCCTATGGAGAAATGACAACTGAATGTAATGTGGCATCCGGGAGGGGGTCCCGGGACAGAAAAAAGACATTAGGGAAAAACTAACGAAAACAGAGGAACGAGTGAGGTTTCGCGTACCAATTAATTTCTTCGTTTTGACAAATGTACCGTGGTAACAGAAGAGAGCATAGCGGACGCGGGGTGCGGCGTCTATGGGAGCTCGCACTACTATCTTTAAACTTCCCTGTGAGTCTAAAATGACTCTCAAATTAGAAGGCTATTTAAAAGGGAGCGAGGAAAAGAGACATTGCTTCCTAGTGGGGCACTCGGGGACAGCTTTGTGGACACGGTGTCATCTGAGATGTCGAACAGCGTGCAGCCTTGGGTGCGATGGGGCTTATAGTGGGTAGAGGAACCAGAGCAGAGACTCTGAGAGACGGAGGAGGGGACCTGGCTGTCACGGAGGTGCGGCTTGTCTCCCTGGAGCACGGCGATCACTCTCCCCGCTCTAGGGAAAAACGAGTATGTTTGTTCCCCATAGAAACCTGCACACCGATGTTTACAGCAGCTTTGTTCTTAATTGCTAAAACCTGAAAGCAACCAAGATGCCCTTCAGAAGGTGAATGGATAAATAAACGGCGGTCCATCCAGACAATGGAAGAACATTCAGTGCTAAAAGAACATGAGCTAGCAAGCTATGAAAAGACACGGAGGAAACGCAAATGCATTCTACTAAGTGAAAGAAGCTGATCTGAAAAGGCTGAACTCTGCATGTGTCCAACTACGTGACATTCAGCAAGAGGCAAAACTATGGAGGCAGTCAGATCAGTGGTTGCCAGGGGTCGGGGAGGAGGGGTGAATAGGGAGAGAATGGGATTTTTCGGGCAGTGACATTTCTCTGCATGAGACTGTAATGATGTCATCTCACATTGGTCCAAACCCATAGTAAGTCCAACGCCTAGAGCGAGCTCTACTGTAAACTGTGGACTTGGGGGGAGGGGTGCGGTGTCTCTATAGGTTCATTGGTCCCGATGAGTGTAGCGCTCTGGTGGGGGGTGTTGATAAGGACACTGTGCATGGAGGGGGAGGGGGCCGGCGAATGGGAAATCTCTGTACCTTCCTTTTAATTTCACTGTGAACTTAAAACTGCTCTAGAAACAGTTTTTTTAAAAGAAGGGACACGTGGGTGGCTCAGTCAGTTAAGTGTCTGCCTTCGGCTCAGGTCATGATCCTGGGGTCCCGCTTGTCTCTCTACCTCTGCTCCTCCCCCTGCTTGTGCTCTCTCTCTCTCTCTCTCTCTCTCTCGCTGACAAATAAATAAAATCTTAAAAAAAAAAAAAGGCGACCAGAATAGAAAAAAAAAAAACAAACAAACTAAGTGTGCTGGGAGTAAGCAGGTGTCCAGACGAGCCCTCCCTGCTGCAGGTTCAGCTGCTGAGCTCCCTTTGAAGACGCCCAGCCCCGGTCTGTCTGGGAGGGAGGCTTTGCCGTAACCGAAGTCATTTCAGGGCCCAGGGGAGCACGGAGCCCTTCCATCGCCGGGGGCCGGGAGCACAGCAGACATCAGACACTTACCGCAGCGCTTTGTGTTGGACGATCCCCGTGAGTGGGCATTTCTCTGACTTCCCCCTGTGACCCAAACCCCATCCCAGCCCTTCCCACTTTCTCCAAAGTCCTCCCTAATGGGAACATTTTGTTAAATGTAATGTCCATATGCATACTGCTCCCTGTTCACAGTGTTCCTGTCACTTAGCCTGTCACGGGGTCGCCTCCCAGGCCTGGAAACTGTGCCGATGGGCCCCCCCCCCCGGGGGGGGCGATCTCCTTCCATTAAGTCTGGAAGATCAGCTCTCCCAGGCCCCTTGCTGCCCTAGCAACCCTGTTCCGTCCTTACCATGGCTGCTCGGGAAATGGGGCAGAGGCCGAGTTGAAAATTCTGATTCTGCCTGTTCCATCCTGATTCCCAAATAATTGACCTGGAGATGAAGATGAGCTCCAGCATACAGAGCACTCTGTCTTTTGAAAGGAGCCAGACAATGGCTAAAGGACTATCGCTGTTTCTAAGAGTGGACGACGGTGTGTCCTACGAAGAAGCCCAGTCTGGACGGTCCCTGGTGCAGATGGCAGCTGCGTGATGGGACCCTAATTGGAGGAGGATCCTGCGACCTCCAAACCAATTAAATGTTTTCTCAGGAGCCGGGGACAGCTGTGTGAGGAAAGCACTTGTAATTGCTCTGGGTAGCAGGTGAATGTTTTTCCGCCACCAGAAGTGGCTCCAGCCACCGTGGGAGGTACCGACTGTGGGTGTTGTCTGGGTCTGGAAAATTGGACTTGGAAGCAAGAGAAGTGACATTAGCAACCTGGCTTTTTCAACAGACGCCCTAACGAGGCAGAGCAGGGCTGCTGGGGAATAACTACTTCCAACTATCCGGGAGGTTGCCTGGGTCAGAAACAGGGGCCTTCGACACATGACTTGCAGAGGGGCAGAGAATTTGGGGGTGGGGGTAAGGTTTTGGAACCTCTGCCCCCAATCATGCCACTGGAACTGCATCCAAAAATGTCTCTCGAGATGATTTCTTGGGGATAGAACTTTCTAGACTTTTTTTTTTAAGATTTTATTTATTTATTTGACAGAGAGAGATCACAAGTAGGCAGAGAGGCAGACAGAGAGGGGGAAGCAGGCTCCCCGCCGAGCAGAGAGCCCGACATGGGGCTCCATCCCAGGACCCTGAGATCATGACCTGAGCTGAAGGCAGAGGCTTTAACCCACTCAGCCACCCAGGCGCCCCAGAACTTTCTAGATCTTGATTGTGGTCACACTATTATAGTCATCTGTCAAAACGGTCATAAAACTGTAAACTTCAAAGGGTCAATTCTATGACATGTAAATTATTCCTAAATTTAAGCACAGGCAAAACACACCGACCCAGTGTCCCTTGAGCCTGCTCCCCTCACCCAGACCTGGGTGGGCCTCTGCGCTGTCTGATGCTAACCTCATGTCCTGCCTACAAATCCCGAGGCTCCTTGTATAATTCTTCAAAGGAGGAGAAACAGCAGCACAGGATTTTAGAAACCTGGAAACCTCTAAAACAGAGGTCTACCATTGTGGTTGCTCTCAGAACCCCCGGGAGCTCTGACACCCTAGACCCAGGCCCCAGCCGGCCGGCGGTGGCAGAATCCCTGGGGTTGGGACAAGGCGTCCCCTCCCCCTGGCCCGACCCCCTCCCCATGACAGTTTTGTGAACCACAGAACTAAAGTCTGAAGTCATGAGGAGTGGTTCGTGTTTCCGACCCTTCGCTGTTACATCTCTGGAGATAGTGTCAGAAAACTGTATTTGAGGTTCTGTACTATCCCCCCAAGCCCCTCCCCCCAATCCCCTCAACCCCGCAGGTGCTCGGGGCCCTCAGATTTCCATCTTGCCGCTGTGGTGGGAACTCAACAGGCTCCTCCCTCCACCACTCCAGGATCCACTGGAAACTTCGGCCCTGGGTTTCCGCTGCCTCCCGACACCTGCCCCTCCTCCCTCTGTCCCTGGGGATGTGTGAACACACTCTGTCCCCAGAGGAAGGAACCTGGAACCTGGAAATGAATTCTGGTGCCAGGCCCCCCCCCGTCGGTGCTGAGATTTCTCGAGGGTGCCTGGTCCTGGGGCAAATCAGCCTCCCCGAACCTCAGCCTCTCATCAGCAAGAGGTGGGAAAGGGATATGGAAGGACCCACTCGGACAACTCAAGCCTTCAACGCCTAGCTCTCTCTCCCCCACGGCTCCCTGGAGGGCAGGACCTCACGTCCTTGTCCTCTGTCTCTGGATTGCCAGCAGGAGTCACCGCAGTGATCCCGGTCATGCTTTGCCAAATTCGTTATTGCCGAACCTTGTGTCCCCTGGGAAAAGGACCAAGCTATTTTCAGGTCAGCGGGTGAACTCGGAGCGCAGCGCTGGCCTCCTCTGGAACAGCTGCCCGTCCCTGTGGGGAGGCTTCCGGTGTGACCCAGATTTCCAAGTGCTGCTGCAATGGATCGATGGATCGAGGAAAGGCCAACCCCGTGGCCACGCCCACCCGCCCGCCAAGGGGGGAGGACCCTGAGCCCTGCCCTCCCATACCTTCTGGCCCTTTCCTGTGCAGCCCTGGTGGGGCATCAGGCTGTCCCCTCTGGAGGGGAGAATGGGGCGGGGGGGGGGGGGGGGCTCAGTGGGGAGTGGTGTTGCATTTTGAAGCTTTTCCAGAATTGATTGGTTGGGATCTTTTTTTTCTTTGAAAGGGTCCCTCCCTCAATGTTGGCAAAGTGGCCAGACTGCCAGAAAAACTATGAGGTGGTCACAGACTCTCAGGCCTCATCAGATTCCCCCACCTCCTCAGAGCCCCGGGGAGGCGGCACATCGCACCCCAGGGCACCTGTTTCCCATTCCGAGATCCTGAGTACCCGGCCTGCGCTGCACTTGACAGAGCGGGGCTGAAGGGGGGGAGCTCAAAACAACAGGAATGTATGCTCTCACAGTTCTGGAGGCTGGATATCCAAAATCAAGGTGTCCCGTGCTCCCTCTGATGGTCCCAGGGAAAAATCCTCCCTTGCCACTCCAGGGCCAGGAGCCCCCTCCCCTGGCACTCTGCCCCGTGCCCTCACACCAATGCGTGTCATGGGGCCGCCACCATCATGGGATGGCATTGGCGCCGAGCCTGCTGGAAGTCCACTGGAGGGGTTTTCTGGCACAGTCTGAGCAAGGTGAGCTCGCCCTGCATCCGAAGACAGAGGTCAACTTGCAGCAGACCTTAGGCAAGTCACTGCTCTTAGAGCGTGAAGCCCCCCCCCCGCAGCCCCACAGCTTAATAGGATTAAGTTCTAAGACTGTGTATATAAAGAGCAGCCCTCCACTTTCTGCAGGAAACTCCTGCGCAGGAAGATAAAGCTACAGATAACTTTATTATTTGCCTCATGAGCGTTCCGAAGAGCCATTCACCTGAACTTGCATTTATTACCCTACTAGACTTCGCTGGGGTAAATAGCCCCCTTCTCAGGACAATAAGTTCTCAGCTGGGCTTATCAAACACTATTTACCCTTATTTTATTTTTTAAAGATTTTATTTATTTATTTATTTATTTATTTATTTATTTGACAGAGAGAGAGAGAGGCAGAGAAGGAACACAAGCGGGGGGGCGGGGAGAGGAAAAAGCAGACTCCCCGCCGAGCAGAGAGCCCGATGCGGGGCTCGATCCCAGGACTCTGGGATCATGACCTGAGCTGAAGACAGATGCTTAATGACTGAGCCTCCCAGGCACCCCTATTTACTGTTTTTTGGGTTTTTTTTTGTTTTTAAGATTTTATTGATTTATTTATTTGAGAGAGAGAGAGCACATGAGTCAGGGCGGGAGGGAGAGGCAGAGGGAGAGATTCTCAAGCAGACTCACTGCTGAGCGTACTGTCCAACATGGGGCTCGATTTCACCACCCCAAGATCATGACTTGAGCCAAAATCAAGAGTCGGCCGTTCAACCGACTGAGCCACCCAGGCACCCCACAACTGTTTACTCTTAAGCTTCATTCAAAACCTTCCTTTCTCTGTTCCCCAATCCTCAACTATTATACAAAAAACTCAGTTCAATCCCAATCTCCTCACAAGGGAAGACCCACCTTAAACCAGACCCCCGAATCCCATAAACATGGCACCCTTGACCTTGATGCTCTGAGCCAATGCCTCTCTTGCAGAAGAAAGCGTCAAGTTGAGTTTTGCTGGCTCTGTGGGCTCTCTAGGTGGTATTTTGCCGGGAGTTGGCAGTTGGCACCTCTCTGAGTATCCCTGTATTTTAAATGTCTATTTTATAAGTATGTAAATGCATAGCATTATACATAAATACATATTTTACATTATATATTTGTATACTTATGTTTTATAAAGACTATAAAATGCGATAACAATTCCCTACTTCCCCCCTCTACATAGACTTGTGGGTCCCCCACTCACCCCCACCCCGGCACCAAAGAGGAAAACAGAGACTAGCGAAAATTCTCATCCGTAGAACACACTCCAGGACCGAAAGGAGCAGCTACCCACTTGGGAGGTTTGAAGTCTTTTAAATGTGATATGTAAAAGAATTCTGTAAATTGTTGGCTGCTGTATAAACTTCAGACAATTATTAGCAGTTAGATATTTTTGTCCTTCTACCCTTAAATGGAAGCTTTTGAACCAAATAACAGAATCCACTGAGGCGAAATTAGCCATTTGTTGAGAAATTCTGGGCTCTCGACCAAGAGTTTCTTACCTTTTGTTATTCAGGAGTAGACACACCCCCCCACCTTCCCCTGGGATCAGGGTGGACCAGGGCAATGTCTGGTGCCAGAGGGGCTGGGGGTCAGTGCTGGGCGTCTGCTTGGTCTCCCTACCGCCCATCTTCAGCACCTTACCTCGTCCCCAATGGGTGGGAGTCACAGAAGAGATTACTGTGCTGTAAGCCAAGAATCTCCCATTTCCTAAGTGGTACCCACGGAAAGTTTAGTTACCTAAACTGGCTTTGGAGAGTTTTTTGATGGGCATTTTATGTAAAAAGGGGAAGAATGTGCGTGTTGGAGTCATGCAGAATCCCTCATAGGTTAGGCGCATACTGTGACGGTTTCTCTGGGAGTCTGATGGGATTCTGGGGATTCTGGGGGCGAGGCTCTTGCCAATGAGGCAGCTGCCAACTGGCCAACGGAAAATCAAAACACAAACCCCTATTTCACTTTCCCCAAGTGATCCTGCCACGTAGACCTCATTCTGAGTCAGCGCCCGGTCCAGATTCGAGCGTGACGTTTGGTTGCTGTGCCTGTTTTGTTTTCTTTGCTATAGAATGATTCCCCCAATTTTTCGATCCCTGATTATGTTGACTGTCAGAGAAGATGACTGCTCATAGAATGCTCTACCTTCTGGAATCTGTCAAATTGTTTCTTCCTGGTGTCATTTTACTTGTTTCTCTCTTTCTTGCCAAGTGGGAGTTAGGGCTCAAGTCTCAATTAGATTCATTTTTGGCAAGAATACTTCATGGATATTTTTAAAATAATTTTCTTTCTGGTAGTAAAACGAATTCAAATTCACTGTAGGAAAAAATTTTTGTAAAGAAGTAGAGATACCCCTACCATCCCCAAATAAATATATTTTGGTACATTTCTCACCAGTCCTTTGTTCTCTGGATGTATATAAAGCAGGAACAAGAGAAAAAAGACGTAAATGTTATATTTAAAAACAAAAGTAAGCTCACAGTCTCTCTGAGTGGCAATGTGTGTGCACGTGTGTGTGTGTGTGTGTGTGTGTGTGTGTGTGTGAAAGAGAGAGAGAGAGACAAAAGACAGAGAGATCCATTACTTTATCTGTTTTCTTGTTGGGCAGTCGGGTACTTTCCAATTTGCATCCTCTACATACATGATAAACATGCTCGCGCACAAATCCTCATCCTCTTCCAAAATGGAATTACTAGACCAGTATTGTGCACAAGATTTTTGACGCCCATTGAAAGGATGCCCCAGCTGATTAATGTTGACCTCAGCCAGCCACGTCCAAGCCTGCCCATTTTGCCAAAACTTCACCAAACCGGAATTGTCTTTAAAAAATATTTTCATAGATGAAAACACAAGGGTATCTAATTTTAATGTTCATACCTGATGTTTTAAGGAAGCCGAGCAGACTTCCGCGGGCTCATTAGCCCCTTGGGTTTCTCTTTAGTAGAATTTTATCCATCATTTCGTGTCTGAAGGAATTTTTAGCTGTATGAAGAAGAATCGTTCTATGTCATGTATGTCATTCTTATCAAGTTGTAAAATGAAAAGCCATCTCGGAGCTCACTCACAGCTGCTCTCTCTGTGGGACGGAGGCTGGAACGTGGGACCCGCTGAGCCGAGCAATATCTATGGCACGGAGACAGCGCCTGGCAGAGTGCCTGCACCGAGGAGGCCCACGGCAGAGGTTGGGTGCCTGCCGCCTTTGCAAATGTACACCCCCAAGTGATCCCGATAAGCCTCAGAACGTGTCCCCTCCTGTGACCACGGGGACCCTGTACTAAGCCTCCAGGATAACGCTCAGTGCTCAAGCTGACTTTGCGTCCCTCCCAACCTCCCACTTCATCCCTCTCTCTCTCCATCTGCGCCTGGTGAGTCCAGACCTGCTTGGATTTGCCTCTTGATTTTCCCTTGGCTGAACTACAGACGTGCTCCCCAGTTCGCTGTGGCCTGATCTGCAAGCGCCCCACCCCCAGGATCACGGTCAGGCTGAGACGCCTGGCTTAGAGGGTTGCACCTCTGAAGACTGCTGAGGGTGGGGAGCTGGGATGGGTGCAGAAGCAGACTCACGCCTCCAAAGAAAGCCCAGTCCAGGCTGGCCTGGGGCATGAGGACACCCTGGGCAGACCGATACCTTGCTGTCCCATCAGGTTGATTTTTTTTAAGGTTTTGTTTTTAAGTAATCTCTACACCCAGCATGGGGCTTGAACTCACAACCCAAGATCAAGAGTCGCGCGCTCTACGGACTGAGCCAGCCACGTGCCCCCAGGTTGGATATGTTTAAAAAATTCTTTAATGGGAAGTAAATAGAAAGTAATTTTCTGCTTTAAAAAACAGTATGCAGAGAGAGCTATTTTCCTCTATGTTCCCAGAGCATCTCTCTAACCCCTGGTCCTGAGTCTTCCATGTTTTCCAACTAGACTGTGAGTGCCTGGGAGGTACAGACTTGCCCCGTTTGTCCTGGGGTCCCCAGCACCTGGGGCAGCATCTGGCACACAGAAGGTACTGGAATGAATTGCTGACTCTTTCTGTAAAAGGCTGCAGCAGACACATGGGCTCAACGGGAGGGGCAAGAAATCCACACACCGCTTATCTCGTGCCCCTTTAGATACCAAGGCCCGGCCCTCGAAGACTCGGAGCCACCCTGGCCGGGCTGCGGGAGGAGGCTCAGGGATGCCCCTGCTCCCCTCAGCTGTTCCAAGAGTTCGTTCGCCTCTCTGCATCTCAACTCACCTGCAGCTCACCTTGCCCGGATTAACTGCAACGCAGCAATTCGGCTTGGAGGAAGAGAGCAAGGGCAAGGTGCGGGGGTGGGAGGGGGGATCCGAATGAGGTCTGGGGCTGGGAGGGTCCCCACGCAGCCCTAGACACCGGAAACAGGAAGTCTGATCTGAAACCGATCCGCTGGAGGCGGAAGGGGCTTTGGGGTCCACCTTGAACAATTTATGATAGACGGTTACAGTTCTTCCCCACCCACCTGCGTGTTTTAAATCATTTAAGCTCTCTCTATACCAAATATTTATACAAGAAAACAGCTCTGTTAGAAACCTGCTGTGGATAAAGGAAAAAGAGGGACCACAGTCATATGTTCTCCAATTTTCTCACTCCTGGTCCCAAAGGGGCGAGATGCTGTCTCTGAGCCCTCTTCAGGATAGATTCAGCTCCTGGGAAGAGGATTCAGGAACCAACACACACACACACACACACACACACACACACACACACAGCCCCAGGCTAAGAGACCAGCCCTCTAGAGCCCCTACGCCCTGCCCTCGCCTTTGCAAATCACATCTGTCCTGAGCTCTCCACCAAGGATCTTATTTTGCCTTTGCTGGCTTTTACCGTCTGGAACCCTGACTGATACTGTTTTGTCTGGAACTTTTCCAAGAGCTATTTGCCATCTGGGAAAATCATGTCACCACTAGCATTGCCACTGGTGGTATTCAGGTTGCTAATTCAGCTCACCTTTCCCAGTCTGCATTTCAGAGCAGACACATGCGTGTCTGTGTCAACGGTGTTTTCGAACAAAATCGTGCTCAGGCATTCAAGCACGTTGAAATGAACGCTGTTTTATTATACACTCCTCTCCTTTTGCTTCTCCTCCACCCCTTCCTCCTCCTTCTTCTGCAATTAGGCATTGCGTTCATTGAAAAAAAAAATCGCGTGTATGGGTAGATTTTTAAATTCAGGATAGCAGAAGGGGTCTCCTAAAATGCCTGTTAATAAAGGGAAGTCAGTGGGGCGGAAGGGCTGGGGAACCAGTGCTCTAATCCTGTTCCCAGCGATCTGTGCTGCTTCCCCCGTGCCAGAAGCTCGGACTCACGCTGCGATGCTGACCACAGCCACAACGGGCACATAAAACTACAGCCGGTGTCATTTGTCATTGTCGTCTGTGAACTCTCCGCTTCACATACGCTTTCTCCTTTAGCTTTGCCTTCACCACTCCTGTTTTGCTATTTGATATATGGTGATACCTATCCTCACCTCCCTTTGCAGCTGTAATAAAAATCAATACGACAATAAAAAGCACTAAATTTGTCTAATGAAAAAGAAACCTCTATAGATATGATATTAACAGCTCCTCTTGGAATGGGGCTCGGCCGTACTAGGATCCGGGTTATAACGGGTGGGTTGACCGTGGAGAAAGCGCTGGGTCCAGGCATCACAGAGGGGAGCCAGGCCCTGCAGCAGCCCTTTCCGCCCCAGCACCCCAGTCCTGTTCATCAGAATGCTCAGTCTCCCCAAGGCTGTCACATCAGAACTCATGCTTATGTCTGTATTCCTGTATTATTTACATTTAGTAAAGTTCACGCATTTACAGCGTACGGTTGGATGAGTTGGAGCAAGTGTATGCAATCATGTAATCCCCATCACAACCTAGACTAGAACACCCTTCGCCCTCAGAAATCCCTGTGCCTCTGTGTCCTCACTCCCCTCCCCCCACCAACCTCAAGCAACCACTGGGTTGCTCTGTCACAGTTTTGCCTTTTCTAGAATTTCACATAAATGCTCTCACATACGGTCTTCTGTGTTTGGCTTTTTTTTTTTTTTTTCTTCACTTTCTCGTAGTGTTTTTGAGATCCATCCGTGTTGTTCCATGAATAGCTCTCTTGTTCCTTTTTATTGCCGACTAGTATGCCATTGAATGTGTCCTCTGCAATTTGTTCATCCACTCACCCGTTGAATATTGGGTTGCTTCCAGTTTGGGACGATTATGAATAAAGCTGCTGTGAACATTCACACACACACATCTTTGTGTGGACATAGGTTTTCATTTCAGTTAGGTAAACATTGAGGAGTAGGATGGCTGGTCATATAGCCAATTCATGTTTAACCTTTTTTTTTTTTAAGATTTTATTTATTCATTTGAGAGAGAGAGAGAGAGCATAGCAGGGGGAGAGGCAAGGAGACAGGGAGCCTGATATGGGACTCGATCCCAGGACCCCGAGATCATGACCTGAGCCAAAGGCAGATGCTTAACCATCTGAGCCACCCAGGTGCCCCAATTAATGTTTAGCTTAAAAAGATGCTGCCATGCCGTTTTCCAGAGAGGCTGCACCATTTTGCATCCCCACCAGCAATAGGTGAGAGTTCTAGTGGCTCCACACCCTTATCAGCACTTGGTGCTGTCAGTGTTGGTTGCTGATTTGTTCATTTGTTTTAGTTTCTAATCGCTGTGCTGTTGCGTATCGTTGTGGTTTTACTTTGCATTTCCCTGATGACTCATGATGCTTGGTATCTTTTCATGCACTTACTGGCCATTTATTTATGTATCTTCATTGGTGAAAAGTCTGGCTGAATCTTTTGCCTATTTTTGTATTGGATTTTTTTTTTTAACTGAATTGTACAATGTTTTATTTTTAATAGGCAAAATTTTCCCCGTGGCCCAGTCTGAGGAATGAGAGTCTGATTTCTGCCTCAATTGCTCTATCTCATTCAGAGAGACAGATCGAAAAATAGTAAAATTCAGGGTGCATCTCCATCCAAGTTGTGCTGACCATCACAAAGTTACTTTCATCCACTGTGCATTTTTAAAACTAATAAAGTACTTGGGATCTGAACCCCAAACATGGTTGTCATGAATTCTACTTCTCTGTGTCAGGAACATAAACATGTCACAGTCCTTGCGTAAGTAAACACCCGCACATAAGCTGATGCCTGCTTTTCCTTTTCCTGTATCAACCAAAGTTAAGTAATCACAAACAGAGCTTGAAGAAATCTATTCTAGAGGTAAATCCCTTTGCTTCTTGATACTCTGGTGGGCCATGGCTCTGAGTAAGAAAACGCTTACATCGGGAGATTTATGCTTTGGCTGAGATTCCTGGAGTTTCTGATGTAAAGTCCTAAACATGCCAGGGGACCCTTATATACAGTTCATCCACGCTTCCGTGATTCATCCAATTCCCTACCATGACGGATACAGAAGAAAACTAAGAAGTTTGATAACTGAATAATACCTACCATCTGTAGACTGCTCGTTATATGCCTGGCCCTAGGGACTTTGCGTCCATTGTCTGACTCAATCCTCACATAAACCCTGAGACATAGTAACCGTTATTATCCCCTCTTACAGGTGTGGAAGCCAAGGGTTACAGAGGAGGGGTGACTAACCAGCCCAAGGCCCCAGTGCCAGCAGGGGCAGGGCGGGGTTCAGACCTCAGATCCAGTGCCACTAACCCCTCTGCTACTCTCTCTCGCATTCTGTTCCAGCTGGAACACCGCGGCGCTGGCACAGAGGCCCGTGTTGGCCACACAGGCGGGCCCCCCTCTATTCCCCTCACTCGATCTGGAGACCTTGAAAGCTAGCTCGGTTTTCTAGACTCCTCGGCCAGGGGTCTGAATGTGAGTGAGGTCCTGCCAAACAGATGCCCCCCTGCACGGTTAGGGAGCATTATGGGCTAAACCATGTCCCCCCCAAAAGACACGTTGAAGGCCTCACTTCCAGTACCCGCCAATGTGCCCTTATTGGGAAATCAGGTCTTTGCAAATGTAATTCAGGTTAAGACGAGGTCCCTGGGGGGCAGGGCCCAATCCAATATGACACGTGTCCTGGTCAGAAGAGGAGAATGCATGTGAAGACAAAGACACACAGGGAGACTCCACGGGACAAGAGGGGCAGAGGCTGGAGTCATGCAGCTGTGAGTCGAGGAACACCAAGGACGGACAGCCACCACCGGAAGCTGGCAAGGGCAAGGAGAGATGCTAACCCAGAGCTGCAGAGGCAGCAGGGCCCCACCAGCCCCTTGCCTCCGGACTTGAAACTTCCCCGACTGTGAGAGCACACGCATCTGTTTTTAGGTCCCCTGGCTTGAGGCGCTTTGTTCTGGTGGCACAAGCAAACCGATACAGGAGGCTGGACGCAAGGCCGAGGCTGCTGGTGGTAGCTCAAGGGGACGTGAGCGATCGTAGGGGCTGACTCCGCACTCCCCGTGCTGGTAGCTTCATGGCTGGAAGCAGTCACAGCGGTGCCCTGACGCCGGGTCTCGTCTGGGGGCCAGATGAGAAGCCTATGGTTCAGGAGTGGCCCCCGGCCCCCACTTCCCTAGCCCTTCCCCCTTGTAAGTGCTCCACTTCCGGTATGACATTTGTTTCTGTCTATTTCCTGTACCGACTTCACAGAGAAGATTCTCATCTGGCAGTTGGGACGAGCTCTAATAGACAGCCGTAAGGGTGGAGGGCTGCAAGCCCGCTTTGGCCCCCCGCTCTCCTTCCTCTGCGCTCCGGATCAGGCATTCTCCCGTCCTCCAACGGTCTGCATTTCTTTGGCAGAGCTGACATCCTCCCAGTTCGGTTGGCAACCGGCACTAGGTTGTTCCACTGCCAACGTGTTGACTCTGAGAACTGCATTTCCCAAGATCCCCTTCCTGATATGGCTCTGAGTTCGATTTGGGCCCAAACTGAAGTTCTGCCAGACCAGAGAGGCAGAAGCAAAGCAAAAACCCTGAAGGTTGTCACTGGTTAGAGGATGGGGCAGGGCTGTGGACATGCCAGTGTCTCTTAAAATTCTCCCTCCAAATGCCCAGCATCACTGCCAGATGCGTTCCTGTGACCTCCCAGAGCAGTAGCCACGGCCCCTTGGTTAGCATTTAGGATGGCAAATCCCTTCCCTGAACATCACGTTCTCCCTGTCCCAGGGGCACCCTATTTTCGGGCTCCGTTCTTTTCCTCTGGGGATTATGGTGCAATCGGGTAGATGTAGTTCCAAGTCTTCATCTTTCTCCTGTCTGCCTGACATGATTAACATAGTTCAGCCTATTTTGAGGTTGGGTGCTGCGTTAGGACAAACAGGGATTTAAGGATCATCGCTGGCAGCAGGGGCCCCTGGGGACGGTTATAGGGCTAACTGATGCCTGTTGTACATTTCAAAATGCCAAAAACCAGGGCAGATTGGAGGGCTGAGAAAACCCCCAGTGAGAAATATCAAGCTTCTCATCCTGTCTGTCTTGATAGTTTCCTTTTTTCTTAGGGGATGAGGGTTGTTATGGTGATGGACTGAATAGTAAAGGATTTGAGTTTTATATGATTATTTACAGGCAGGAGTACAACTTGTAGGAACCACTAGAAAAGTTTTCTTCCTTGCTTGAGACCTGTTCCCTTGATTAACACTGTGGACCACTACCGGCGAGGAGGGTGCGGTTTTCTACGATTCCCAGAGCTGGCTCAGGTTTTGTCTTCTTGGCATTGCCCAAAGACCCGAGGGGAGTCCATCGCTACCAAAGAGAGTAGGAAACAGCCAGGGCAGATGACCGACCCGGTGGCTGGGAATGGATATGCTTATTGGTCATTTTTCCATCCGCTGATTTGTGCTCTAGAATTTGTACATTTTGGTGTAAAGCATGTGGCTGCGCTTCAAAACCCGTCACGACTCTTTGATGGGTACGAACTGCTTTCGCTGGCAAAAAAGACACAGAGCCTGGCTGGAAAAATCACTTGTCAGACTTGGGTAATCTGTCCCTAAGGCCACTCCTGGACAGTAGGAATCCTGTCTCCTACTCCAGGCAACATCACATTTACTCACATACTGGACAGTTCCAGGGAAATCCTCTTTGAAGTTATCGCACCACTTCTGTCTCCACCAGAAATCTCGGGGCCACCCAGACCTCCTCTCACCTTTGGCTTCCATGGTTCCGGGACACAATCACATCTCTACAAGCTCCAGGAAGACTCAGGCTCGCTTCACACACGCTGCTCTTGACTGCAGGCATTATCCTTGAAGACGGAGGCTGTAATTATACCAATCACTCTGCCGGATAGACCTGGAGTATCCCCGTGATTAATGGAAGAGATTCACTCAAAACACAAGATGTCTCATTTTCTAGTTGGGTGTACAAGCAAAATACTGGGGAAATGTAGCCTCCACCACTCCAGCTGAAATGTCTCAGCAGGTTCCTTTGATTCCCTGGGCAATTGGAAGCAGCAGGGGTGTCTCCTTAGAATCCAAAATCATATGCGGGATAGGGGTGGGGGGAGGTGGTAGAGGTCCCAGGTGGCTTTCAAGCGAGTTTTTCAAATCTCTAATTTCAAAAATACTTTTAGGTAAGTTCACCGTAGAAAAATTGAAAATTACAGAAAACTATTTTAAAAAAAAATGACCAAAAGTCATCCATAATCCCACCGGCCACAGGTAACCCTCCTCGGCATGCGTAAGTATCCACTTCCTTCGTTTCTTGGTGCGTACACATAATAATCGCTCACATGAATTATTCTGTTTATTATTATTATTAACTATTCCCAGTCAACACACACGGAACGTTAGCCCTGTCCCGGGACCCATCTGCCGTGTTGTGCTGGTATGACCTCATTTAATCTTCTCAAGTAGGTAGGGAAGGAAGGATAGTTCGCTCTCTTCCATTGTACAGATGCGGAAACTGAGGCACAGAAGTGTTAAAAAGCTTGCCCAGGGTCATGCGCTACTACTACACTGTGGAGTTCAAAGGCAAACTCTGGTAGCCCCGCCCCAGCCCCGGGTAGCCCCGCCCCCAGCCCCCGCTTGGTTGCCAGGACGCTATGCTCCAGGGAGCCGTCCACCTTCGGTGAGCGCTGGGTCCTTCCCGAGCACCTGTAATGTGTACAAAGTGAACACACACGGGGCCCCGTCCTCAAGAATCTCAAAACGCAGTGAGGAGACAGACACCAGTTCCTCGAAGCGTGGCAGACCCAGGGGGTTCATGGAAGGACCTGGCCGGGGTGGGGGGGCCCTCCTGCTGTCGGGGTGACTCTGAAAGCAAGTCAGCAGATCACCTTCATCACCCGGAAGGGATAGCACCTGGAAGGGGTGCTTGCTCTAAACGGTTGAGGATCCTCGTGAGGTCGACCTGAGCCAGGCGGCAGCAGTGCTGGGAGTCAGGGGCTGGACCAGCCCCGGCCGGGGGAGGTACGTTTGTTGCCATGGTGCCCGGGAGCAGGAGGGGACCAATGAGACGGGAGCCTCTGTGCGGCTGCCCCTCAGCAGGGAGACATTCGTTCGTGGGAGGGGGACGAGCCCAGGCAGGAAGCAGAGCCCCAGGTGGACAAGAGGACATCCCTGCCCCCAGCCTGTTAGGCTCAGCTTCCAGTGACAGGGATGCTCAGGCCAGCCAAAGCCACACTGCCAGCCTTGGCCGGGGCGGCCACTCGTCCTTAGAGCTCACCACTGAGCGACGCCCCGGGGCAGGCTGGGCTGCCACCCCTGCGCCCCCCACCCCACCCCGCTTCATCTGTCCTACCGTGCTGATGAGAGGAAAGGGGAGATGCTGAAACGCTGTGAAGAGCCAAAAGCAGCCCGCCAAGGTAGGAGGTCCGGAGGGGTGCTTCGGCCTGCAAAATAAAAAGTAGATTATTCTCATTAATGCATGTCTCTTGAAAAATGAGCCTGTCCCCTCTGGTGACTGGGCTGTGCCCTTCTGTTGTTAGAAAAGGTGTTAGTGTCTTGGAAGCACACACTGGTGACATTTTCCTGCTCATAATAGCTATGACCACGGCCACTCTGCAGGCATTTCATTCGGGCAGGCAGGTGCCGGGCCCAGAGCTCCCGGCGTGCTCTCACCGAATCCACATGGCGCGAGGCAGGTTCTAGAATCTCTCTTGTGGTATAGATGAGGACTGAGGACAGGACCCTTGGAGAAGCCAGGCCAGGACCAGGGTCACACCGCCACCAAGAGGCAGAGGCCAGATTTAAGCCCGGAGTCCCCTAATCACACATCACTGGCTCAGCCAGGCTGTGACTGTGTCCCTTTGTGACACTTGGAGCTCCCTTTGACGTGGAAACCATACATTTAAATCTTCTGGGCTCATCTGGAGTCATTGTGTTCAGGCAAAGTGTTCCTGGGCCAGGGTGGGGAGGCAGCCGCCGGAGACGTGGCGCAGGCGGGTTCTGTCTGCATCCCCGCAGAGCCCGGGTGCCTGGGTTCTGTCCCCTCTCCAGCCCCACCGGGGGCTCCAAAGGGGAGCTCCGGGGATGGGGGCTTTGCTGCTGACCTCTGTAACTGCCTGCAGCTACTAGAGCAGCACCCACCAGCACCCAGCACTGCAGCCCGGGCCCGATGGAGACAGGGAGGCTCAGGACACTGAGACTGAAGCGGACGTCCTGAGCCAGCAGGGATGCTCCTTCTCCTCTGTCTTGACCAGCTTACCCCCTCCGCCCGCTGTTCTGATGGAGGTCATCTACACGCCGCCCAGTCCCACCTCTTGCTTTTGCTTCTGACATCCTTCCTACCCGGGACACACAACACCCGTGTCTGTGTCCGAGGCCCAGCCCGCATTCCTCCCTCCCGCACAAAACTCCCCACTAGCCAGCTCTCCCTCCTCCCAACTCCTAGCGCCCCTGTCTCAGCTGTGAATGCTCTTGGATGTGTGGCCCGTGGGAGTGGATGGGGGAGAGTCAGACCTGAGCTCCGGGGACGGATTGATTGCTGAGGCCTTGTGGCAGGTTTTAAAGGGCTTTGGGTTCCGTGCGGAGGAGCTGGGGAGCCTTCAGAGGATTTTGGCTTGTTTTTGACTTATGCTTGAAAGGTCGCTGAGTAGAGAACAGACTTGGGAGTGGGGGCAAAAGCAAAGTGTCAGAAATGAGGGCATCAGAAGCAAGGCAGGGGGCGCTGTGGTCAGAGTCTGTCCCTGCAGCCCCCACTCTGCCCTGCAAATGTCCTTCGCCATCAACAGAATGACCAGGGAGTCAGCATCGTCTAGTCTGTTGGCTCCCCTCTGGCACTAGACCACAGAGTAGATTCTATTCGTTATTACCCAGAGTTCCCCACTCCGGCACCTGCTCATGGTCGGCCCAGTGTGATTTGTCCTTGACCCACAGAAGCCCCACTGGTCTCAGAACGACTGGGAAACCCTTTGAGGCAACCTGGGGAGGAAAGGGGATAAACGTGATACCCAATGGGGTGCTCCTATGCTGTAAGAAGGCTTGAAACACGTTGTCATCCAGTTCATCAGTCAAGGTCCTGGCTGGAACAGAATCCAGCCCTGTGTTTCAAGAGACTTAAGCGATGGGGCTATGACAGAGTCCACACAGGTTAAGGAAACACAGAGACCAGCCACAATGGGGGGAGGAGGAGGTTGGTTCTGCTGCTAACCCTGGACCTCACGGGCGAGGAGGAAAGCGTATTCACGGAGCATTGGGAGAGCTAGAGCCATGACGGAAGGGCCACCTGATAGGAGCTGGGGTCATGGGATCATGGCCAGGGCCAGAGCAGGGTCCAATAGAGAAGACTCTCTCTCGTCCTCCCTCATGTAGATCTCTGCCAGTAGCTTGCCTTGGCCAACTCAACCAGGATCTGGAAGGCGAGGGAATCTCTGGCGATGCAGTCCTCGGGACCTGCCCCCTGGTACACCAGGTAAGGCAGAGACGAGACGAGGGAAGAGGCAAAGAGAGGATAATCAGCACCCCCAGAAATGTCCTAACCCTGGGGGAAATGAGTGCTTAAAAACCACATTGATTGTTCATTACTGCTTCCCGTAGACCCAGGCTTAAGTTGCAGCTGGAGAAAATCAAGTTCTCTGGAAAGAACATCCTGGTAGGAATAGTGATTAGGTACTAAAAACCAGAGACTGAAATCCTGACTCTTGAGGGCTTTCCAAAACAGACTGAAACAATCACTGGCTTCAAATTCAGAGATCTTTCAGAAGGCAGAGGGATAGATGCAAGACCCTTGAAGTCATTCCCAGCTCTAGTATTAACATATATGACAGTGTTTTCCAAAATGGCCTACGTAACTTTGATATAATGGAAACAGAAATCATTTCCAGGCAAACTACATACAGCATATAAACTCAGGCTACTATTAGGTAATCTTTTTCAGGGAAGACACATCAGGGTAATTGGAATGGCATACATGGCTCTTAAAGTCCTCGTAAATTCCAAATTATTAGAATACTTTGGGACCTAAAGGAATTCACTGTAAACTACAAATAAACACATTGCCTTCTTAATGTAAAATATTTTTAAAAAATTAATACTTTTTAAATTTCTCTTCCCCCCCGCCAAAATCTAAGTTTCCACAGGAGAGCAACTGGCCTTTTGAATTGAGCAGAATTTGCAACTTTGATTATAAAGTCAAAGATCAATGCTTATCAAAACTCAAGTCAGCTTGGGAATCTATTTATTTTCCTGAGCTGTGTAGGTGGCTCTTCTGATAACGTGCACTCACTCTGCATTTTGGAGACATTCTGCATCAGAAAAGCACCCTACAATCCACCTTGCCTCCCAACACCCAGGCAAGGTTGGTGGCATTTTCCTCCTAGTCCCCCCTAGCTGCCCCTTGGGACAAAGGCTGGGCCACGAAACTCTGGATTCACTACATCTATCCAGATGTGGGAGCCTAGACCTTCAGTGGGGCCTGAAGGTTTCACTGGAATGCACCACCTTGAGCCCCCTGTCTCCTCTCCTGTGTCTCTTTGGCTGCCTCATGGTGTCTGTTTGCTCATTTCCCCCCCTTTCTCCCCTGGTAGGGATTTTTAAAGAGAGGATTTCAAATAATAAGTGTTTGCACTCCCACTCCTTCTAAGGAGGAAGGATTTGGGGTCATTGGGTCAGCATCCTTTGTTTTGTAGAATCCAGGGAATGGGTAAAAAGGAAAGACTAAAAATTAGATTTGAAAAAAAAAAAAGAGATTTGAATGAATAGATATTTAAGACTAAGGCAGTAACAGTGGTCAGACTGATCTATGTAAGAGAGTCTGAGGGAAGGAGGAAGAGAAGAAGGAAGGTTGGAAAGGGAGACGGAGGGAGGTAGGGAAGAGGAGGGAGAAGAAAATGAGACCAGATCCCAATGGTCTCCATCCAAAGAGGAGGTTTGGGGATCTGAGAGAGAAACACAGAAATGTCTGGGGAAAGATTTGAAGGAATTTAATAAGATGTTTTTCTATTGTTTTCAACTGCTGGCTTATTGTTTAATTGAATGCAACCCATCCCTGACAGGGTCACTTGGGGCTCTGGGTTTATACGGGTTTCATTTCTTTTCTGTGCCAGGAGAACTGGAAGTCTTCCAGACTTTCATATTCTCCTCCTCCCCATCTCCTCCAAGACTTGGCTCTGTCAGCTACCCATTTCCTGTCTTCTTTCTCTCCCTCTCCTTGGGTCCTTCCCTTCTGCCCATAAACACGCTCAGGTCTCCCTGCGGTTGAGAAAGCCTGGCTCTGAGAGTACTTCCTGTCGAAGCTTCTGTCCTGCAACGTCCTTCCCTCTTCCTTGATTCCTCTTCTTCCCACTAGGGATTAGGCTGCATCGCTGGCTCTCCACGACCCCTTCCTGCCACGTGTCACGGCCTTGGGAACGTTGGCAGTGGAACCTGGACTTGTTCCTCTCCCCCACACTTCTGCTTCCGGGGCAACGCCTCCCTCTTCCTCCCAAGCCCTCAGCCTTTCCGCTTCTGGTTCACCTCCCACAGGCTCCTTCTGCTGGGCCAGCTCCACACCTCTCCAAAGGGATTGCAGTCAAATCGCTGTGGCTGATGTGCTTCGCTGCCGCTGTTCCTTTACAGCTGCCCCTGGTCCTCCTCCAGGTCACTCTGTCTCCCCGTCAGACCCTCCGCCTTTCTCACCCCTCTCGTGGGTTCTCCTTGACCCTTTCTACCACACTCTCCTCCCCCACCTGCTGGCATTCTGTCCTCCCTGGCGTCCTAGCTACCACGTCTCTGGCACCTCCGGCTGACCTTCTTTCTTTGGAAGCCCCACTTTTATATCTTTTCCCCTAATTATAAATTCATCCCGAGTCTCAGCACCTACCTCTCCGTTCTCGCTCCACATTATCACCCAGTAGGCACTTTATAGGGTTCCTGTGTAGCTTAACTAAGAGCGGGTGTAGGTAACATCCTCTGTGTGTCTGATGAGTGGCCAGTCCTTAACTTCAGCGACTCTTCCGAAGACAAGAAGGCAGCGTGCGCTGGCTGACAGTGGATGCAGTCCTCCCGCCGATGGGTGGAGCTGCCTTCAGTTACTGTCAGGCCCCTGGAAATTTAAAAGGGAAAAGGCTGTATCTGTAGATGTATGTAACTGAACAGCTGTGATTTCCGCTGCTTTTTCTTCCTTTCCTTTGCGTGTCATTTTGTTTTTGTTTTTAGTTCTCTATAGCAAGAAAAAGGACGCGAAAGGAATTCCAGGCCTATGTAAAGTCTTGTGCTAAGGAGTTAAACCAAAGCATCCCGTTCATTCATTCATTCAATAATATTAACAAAGGACACTTTTCGAATATCTATTTCCTCTGTGCCCAACTATGCTAAGAACTTTAGATGATCATCTCATTCGATCTATAAAATTCCTCCAAGGGATAACCGCTAATATTGTCACTATTTCCTAAGTAAGAATTTTTTAAGAAATATTGACTGGGTCAGGCCCAATACACTAAATGGGGGAGACACAGAAAAACAAAAACAAAAACATATTGTCCTGGCACCAACAAGTAGAGGATTACAGGGGGAGAGACAGATGCATAAACAAAAACATGCAATAAAATATTACGGGAGCCACCCTGATCAAGTGTTAGGGTCCAGATGGGCACACAGGAGGAAATGGTTCCTTCTTCATGTTATTCAGCTGGATGTAAGTCCTGAGGATTTTGAATAGGCTAGGGGGAAAAAAAAATGGACCTAGGACCATCATCTCAACTGACACACTCTTTTGTGGTTATTAAAGCAAGGCTCTCAGCCAACCTCCTTGCTCCCAGTCACCCCTGCTTGCAGGTTGCCCCCCTGCATCCCCATTCCTGTGTTATCCCCCAGGCCCTTGGGTTTGCTCACTCCAACCTTAGAAAGAAAAGCTCAACACTTTTCATAGCATGTAGTGACTGTAAAAAAGCATACCTTCTTAGGAAAGCCAGCCATGGAAAAATAGCATGACTGACTCCTTGGGGACAGTGCAGGGTGGTTACAAGGTAAGAACCCAAAAGTAATGCTTAAAAATGAGACAGTAAAAGGAACTTGTTGTGCTCTTGAGAAGAAGTAAAGAGCAAGGAGGCGGAAAGAAGCCAGAGTTACTGAGGGGGTCCCTCGGGGCGAAGGTCCCAGAAACAGAGGGCCCATGGTGGTGGCCAAAGGAAATTTCTAAGAACGAGGACGCCTGATGGCTAGTTGTAAGTTATACACCCTTTCTTCGCATCGCTAGCACACGCTCACACACTCACTTACTTGGGAGAAATCTACCACCATCAGGAACACCTTGACATCTTTTGGAGGGAAACAAAGGGCTGAACTTTGGGTGGGGACGAAGGCCCTGCGGCATAGAGCCAGGGGCCTAGGTGCAGAGGCAGAGGCAAATTTCACAATACCTGATGCTTCTACAGTTTGGCGGGATCTCCATAAAGAAAAAGAATATAAAAATATCAAGCTTTCGACAATTTTCCTGAAGCCCGTGACCTTATGAACACTTTGCTCGGCCTCCCACAGCTGGAGTTTAGAGTTCATTGACTTCCTTAGACATCTTCCTCCAGGCAGATGTGACCATGGGAAAACCAGACCCCACCTGAAAATCCCCGAGACCTTGGAGGGAGTGTAGAACTCCACAGGCCATGCAATGGGGGAATCTGATCCAGATCTCAGGGGCTGGCCACACAGACTGACAGCTGGGTCATAATCTCCGGGGAAGGAGAGACCTGGGTGGGGAAGGTACTGAAGGCAGCTTGGCTTGATCCTGGAAGGGCGAGTCTGAGAATTTGTGAGCACAGAGGGGTTAGGAGGGGAGGATGACCACAGGCCTGCAAGGTGAGATCAGCTGGCCCTTTAAAAGCTCTTAAAGCCTTAATTAGAAAATTAGGATAGCGAGATCCCCTGCCCTTGCCTCCCTCCTGGGGCACATGGTAAGATCTTTCCTCCGCTCTGATTACCCTCATTTTGGAGCGCGGAAAGAAGCTAATCAGAGGACTGACATTGTACAAGCCACTTCGAGTGCAATTCAGAATTCAGCCTGATGAAGGGAGTCATCAGATGTGTGATTATAAAGCAGTGTTCCGAAGTAATTAGGGCACTGAAGGTACAGGGCTCTCCATTTAGGGGTGGGTGGACAGGCGGGGTCAGAAGAAATGGGCACAGCTCTACACTGCCCGCCACAGCCCCTACCGCTGCACACCAACCGACAAAGACAGACAACTTTGCTGCGTTCCTGCGTTCCTGCCAGCTTCTCTTAGAATCCTCACAACGACCCCTTGAGGGAGGTGTGTTAGTTTCCTAGGGCGGCCATAACAAAGCAGCACAGATTTAATAGCTTAAAACGACACGCGTTTATTTTCTGAAAATCCTGGATGTCAGAAATTCAAAATGGGTCTCATTGGGCTAACATCAAGGTGTTCGATGGGCTGCGTTCTTTTCTGGAGGCTTTACAGAGAATTCATTTTCTTGCCTTTTCCAGCTTCTAGAATATGCCTTTATTCCTTGGCTCACGGCCCCTTTCATCTTCAAAGCCACCAATGCCAGTCAAGTCCTTCTCATGGTGACATTGACTTTTCTGCCTCCCTCTTCCACATTTAAAGGCCCTAGTGTTGACATTGGGCCCAGCGGGGCAATCCAGAATACTCTTTATTTTAAAGCCAGCTGATTACTTCCCCTTTGCGATATAATGTAACATATTCAGACATTACAGGGATTAGGAGGTGAACACCTTTGGGGCCATTATTGTACCTACTGTGGTAGGTAATATTATTATCTATTTTCCAGGTGAGGAAAATGGGGCACAGAGAGATTGTGTGACTTGCCCAAGGCCACACAGCTAGCTGGCGAGCAGTGGAGTTGGGATTTCCTCAGGCCATCTGATAACAGACCCTGTATTCTTAACCTTTAAACTGTATTCCTTCCATATGTTCCTGGTTCTTTCACTTAGTACTTTAGCAAAGGCCTGTGTTGATGGCAACAGAAGGATTTAAGGTAACACAAAGAGAGCAAAGGGCCAACAGGAAAAAATGCAGTGGGGGGGGGGTGTCATGTGATGAGGAGCGGGGCAGGGATTGCTGGGGGTATGGATGTTCAGGGAGAGGCATACTGTGTACCCCAGATCAGAGCCTAATGAGTGACTATCTCCCCGTGTTAGGTCACGAGAGACCTGGGTTCAAATCCCAGCTCTGCACTGATATCTGTGAGCCCTCCAGCTAGTGTCTTCGCCTCTTGAGTTTCTTCATCTGCAAAATGATAGTAACAGGAGCCACCTTGTGAGTGTGGTGTGCTCCCTAAAACATATGTGAAACTCCCTGCCATCCCTGGAGCACAGGCAGTGTTCCCTAAATGCTGCTATCTCTTCTCCTCTCTCCTGATCCCCCCTCCCCAAGGAAACCAAACTTCCTCCCACGTGAGTATTAACAGAGGAAGTGGTAGCTGGGATTTGTGGGTCTGAGGAAGCAGATCCGGGGGCAGGGGTGGCTCCTGGTATCCCTTCACCAGGCTGGATGGGAAATATATCCAATGCCCTTGATTACTTTTCAGGAAGCAGAACCTGGTGGCCAGCGATGGGTTACAGGCTGGAGGAAGCAGAAACAAGGAGTCTGTTTCATCTGTCTTGGGTAGGCTACATTCGATTTAATCAGGGGGAAATGGCACTGGGGCTAAAGCAAATCTTAAAAACACTAAAGTTGGGGTGCCCGGGTGGCTCAGGCAGTTAGGCATCTGCCTTCTGCTCGGGTCATGATCCTGGGGTCCTGGGATTGAGCCTCTCATTGGGCTCCTTGCTCAGTGGGGAGTCTGCTTCTCCCACTGCCTCTGCCTCTCCCTGCTGATTATGCTCTCTAGCTATCTCTCTCTCTCTCAAATAAATAAATAAAATCCTTTTTCAAAACCCCACTAATGTCATCCTATCCATTCTCTCACTTCCTTCCTCCCACTCTTGTTGCTGTTGTTGTTGTCTTAGATGAGGCTGCAAGAGAGGGAGAGAAGAAATGAAATGCTCATGAGAGTTAGAATCCCTTGGTTGCAAGCAACAGAATCCAACTCAGGCTAACTTAAACGGAAGCTGCATTTCGTGGGTGACACAGAATTGAAGATGGAGATGAATATCTGGGTCTCAGGAAGACAGGAGCCGGCAGCCGTGGCGATCTAGACAGCAGGAGGGAATGGAGGGTCTCTGCTCCCGGGCTTGGCAATGGGTCCACTCTCCGTCTTTCTTTCGGGGAAGCAGGGCTGCTGGCCCCTCCCAGGACACCTGCTGGCCCCTTGTCCCGCGGAGGGGGCAAGAGGGAGTTCTCCGAAAGAGAAACGGGCGGTGGAAGAGAGAGGGACAGATGCCAGCAAGCAGACAGGTTGACCCATAAGGCGCCTTCTCCTGCATCTGGACGTAGATCTCTCAAACCCCCCCCCTTCCCTCCAGGACACTCTTCCGCTTCCTCATTCATTCCTTTATCCTGCAAAGTATTCTTTCCAGAGGTTACTGCCGCAAAAAAAAAAAAAAAAACAGGAATAAGAAAAGTGTCATGCTTCTTGGTGCGTGGGGCGAGAAGAACACTTTCTCTATGTTTTATTATGGGGCCAGCTGAGTCTGGCTGATACAGGATCCTGAGCATGGTGGCCTCCTGCCACATCAGTGTCAGTCCGAGGAATAAGGCCCAGCATGCCCAGTCTGGCATAGCCTCAGATGGCACGGCTGGCACACAGATCTGAGAGGCTCGGCACCCTGCTCAAGGTCACGGGGCAATGTCAAGGCAGGCTCACTGCTGGTTCCTTCCATTAAATAACCCAGGCCTTTGGGGGTCCATTAAGAGGCCCTCTTATCTGTCAGGTACAGCATTGCCCCATCGTGGGTGAGGACAGGAACGGTTCTCCCCTGAGGTTGCCTGATGACACGGGGCTGGAACCCAGCGGTGGGGAGCATATGCTGGCTGGGGAGTCCGTGCTCCTGGGAGAGCAGGTGCATGCGGGGGAGCTGAGCAGACACCACTCCTTCGGTGCCCCTGGGGCGTAAAAAAGGAAAAAAAAAAAAGAGAGAGAGAGAGAGAAGAGAGAAACTCCTCCAATCTCTGATCTTACAGAACAAGGCAAATTTTTCATTTTGAAAGAATCAAAACCCAAATCTGTCTCACCAGGAGACCAAAGGAAGTTACAAAGTTCAATAGATTTTTTTTTCTTAAACTGTTGGATCCCATTTGAAAGGAAAAGGCTTTCTTTCTTCAACAGACAGAGACGAGAGAAATGAGAGTGCCTCCAGCATGGAGAATTCAGAAACGTGGTTTATCCAAATGCATCCAGAACCTGAGGGAGGGTAGGCTGCGTCAGAGTGTGGTTGGCAGGTCCTTTGAGCGGGGGTGCCAAACTGGAAGAGGGCTAGGTTTCCAGAAGAACTGGGGGTCTCCTGTTGTCTAGTGACTTCTGGATCACCTCCTTTGCTTTCAAGGAAGGCAGAGCAGAGTGATAAACTCCAAGCAAAGTTGACTCTGCAATGAGCCTCCAACCCCTACCCCCCATTACTGGGCCTAATTGTCCTCTAAAGCAGGTGGAATCTCAACTTCTTTTTACCTTTATTGCATTTTATTTCTATGCCTTTTTTGCACGCTGGCTTTTCTTCATGAATAGGCCATTTGAGTCCAAAACAAAACGAAACAAAACACAATAACCTGAGCCCAACCAACAAAAGGAAGCAAAGGAAGCAAAACCAATAAGGTATTTTGTCAGGATAAAACGTCTGAAACCCAGACACACTTGCTTTGGTATCTCGTGTACCTCATTTTATCTTGCTGATCCCTTTAGCCATCAACTGGTGGGAGGTTTTCAGAGTAATGCTCAGGTGCCATCTTGTCTGAGGGGCTGGCCACCCTATTCCGAAGAAAACAGGGTCTAGCACCTAGAGAATCCCCTGGCATATATTTGATGTTCAAGTAAATATTTGTTGGATGAATAAATGGCACATTCATCCACGAGGGTGCTCCCCAGTCAGTGGCGCTGATGCTGGAGGAGTGAGTGGGTCATTCCACAACATAGCTCAACCGCCCCCGGAGGTGGATATAGTAGGCACAGTGTGAGAAGACAGAAAGGAAATAGTTGCTCCCCTGGAGGACTTCACTGTAGTTTGGGAGGGAAAAAAATGTACTTGGAAGTTTTAGGGGTTCGTGAACTTGTAATGGAAACAGAGCAACATGGCGGCATCTGAGATGTCCACGCGCAAGTGATTGCACTCATCCGAAATGCTCTGAGCGTTGGGGTGTGAGGAGGCTCACCCCTGCCCTGAGGCTCCCCCCTGCCCTCCTGGAGCCTCAGAGTCTGGAGGGGTGAGGTAAGTGTGAGGGGAATGCCCAGAGGCAGAGGCAATTTAGGTTTCAGACTTTACAAGTAACAGATTTAATGTTTAATTGCCTTAAAATTGAGGCAGAAATTGGACCAAGAATTCAGGCTCAAAAAAATAAATTTTAAGCTAATGAAATCTATTTTATGGAATCAACTTTTTTTAAAAAATGGTATCATTTTATTTTTATTATTATTTTAAAGTTTTATTTATTCATTTAAGTAATCTCTATTCCCAATGTGGGGCTCAAACTCACAATCCCGAGATCAAGAGTTGCAAGGTTTTCTGACTGAGCCAGCCAGACGCTCCTGGAATCAAATTTTTAAAGCTGAGGCAGAGGTTGGAGATCATCTAGCCCGCCCTGTACCTCTTTTATTATCATATGTGGAAACCGAGGCTCAGGTTAGCCAATGAAGAGTTTTCCAGATAAGAAAGAGGCTCAAATCCCTGGGGTGAGGAAATCACAATCTCTATACAGTCATGGGTCCCGTATGGTGGGAAAAGCATAAGACGTGGTAGCTACTTTGTGACGTTAACCTTAAAAATAAAACTACCAGGGGCACATGAGTTGGCTCAGTTCGGTAAGCGTCTGCCTTTGGCTCAGGTCATGATCCTGGGGTCCTGGAATCGAGCCCCACATCAGGCTCCCTGCTCTGTGAGGAGTCTGCTTCTCCCTCTCCCCCAGCTTGTACTTTCTCTCTTTCTCTGTCAAATAAATAAATAAAATCTTAAAAAAAAACAAAAAACAAAAACCTGCCAGTTATTTTACCAGCACCAAAAAAAAAAAAAAAAAAAAAAAAAGCGAGGTGGGGGGAGATTTATTGGGGAATAGCAGAGAATTGCAGTCCCACACAGGCAAACCAGGAAAAACCATAGGCAAGTCTGGAGAACAAACCAGAGGAATACTCTTTTATAAAGAAAAGAGGGGAAAGTGGGAGGGGCTGTTCTAAACAAAAAGTCCATTGGAGTAAACTGGGCGTTCCAAACATAGTAGCTTCTCATTGGCTGAGTTGTGACGGTCTCTCATTGGCTGGGCTGTTGCCGAGGGAGGAGGAAACCTTTCTTACTCCCGCTAGGAGAATAAAGTAGTAGCTACCTCAGTATTAATTTCGCAAGGTGTGTCTCTTCCAGTTGGGTCTGCAATTGAAGATGAACGGTAGGGTATGAGAGCTCCTCCTCCCCGTCTTCTGGCTGCATTCTACACAAGCTTCCCTTATTACTTCTTACAGTAGTCAGAGGATTTTACTTTTTATTTTTTTTAAGGATTTTATTTCTTTATTTATTTGAGAGAGAGAGAGAGAGAGAGTGCATGAGCAGGAGGGAGTGGCAGAGGGAGAGGGAGAAACAGACTCCCCCCCTGAGCGGAGAGCCCCACGCGGGGCTCAGTCCCAGGACCTTGAGATCATGACCTGAACTGAAGGCAGACACTTAACCCACTGAGCCACCTGGATGCTCTGGATTTTACTCACTTTTTAAATTTTAAATTTCATACAGCATTGAAGCATGATGGGAGAGTTGATGTTTATCAAAGTGAGAGTGTACACCTGACCCAGTTCTCTTGGGAAGTAACATGGGCATGAAAGATAAGGAAAGACCAAGAAACTGGACAGAGAAACTCCTTGGAGATTAAGGAGACCTAATGGCTAAATGAGCCATGATAAACATCTCCCAGTGACCTAAGATGTTAACAGTAGAGGGACCGGGATGGAGGGAATACAAAAAATTTTTGTACTATCTTTGCAATGCCTACGATTCTAAAATTATTTGAAAATAAAAAAGCTATTTTTAAAAAAGAGAGCAGCGGGGGGTTGGGAGTGGCGGCCTGGGTGGCTCAGTTGGTTAAGCGTCTGACTCTTGGCTTCGGCTCAGGTTATGATCTCAGGGTTGTGGGACTCAGCCCCGCCGAGTTGGGCTCTGTGCTCAGGAGGGAGTCTGCTTGAGATTCCCTCTCCCTCCTTATCTCCCTCTGCCCCATCTCCCTGCTTGTGCATGCCCTCTCTCTAAAATAAATAAATAAACAAATAAATAAATAAATGCTTAAAAAATTTAAAAAGTAAAAAAGACGGCAAGGTGTGGTAGACCGCATTTTCTAAAAACGGTTCCAATAGTTTCGATGCCACCTGCTGTTCCAACAGTTTGCCAGTTCCTTCTCAAGAGGTGGAATCTATTGTCTCCTTTGATTGGGGGTGAACGACTTAACTTCTCTGTGCCTCAGTTGCCTCTGTAAGATAGGAAATATTCTAGTGTTGCTTTTACTACGAAATAAGACCAGTGAAGGTCTCGGTGTTTGGAAATGTTGGATGTCCTTGTTGCAGGGCACAAGTTAGGGACCCAGTTATCGCATTGGGACACAAGGTCAGAGCTGAACCACAGTAACTTCATACGGAATCCCGGGAATTCCTTAAACTCCTCCTGCTTCAGGAGAGACTCCTTCCCGGGGGTGGAGATGCCAAGTCTGCAGGTGGGCTCTGGTGGGGACATGATGGAGAAGACAATGCAGATTCTAGGAGTGGACGGGAATGGGTAGTGCATTTATTCGAGGAAGGAGGAAAGCCTTCTAGGGATGTGTCAGGAGGGGGTGAGCTTGCACCTTGAAGGTGGATGCAAGACTCAGTCTGCAGCTGAGCAGACAGGCCCGGAAGGGGGGCAGGGGTGAACAAGGGCTTCATCAGGCATGTTTTCATGATCTGCCTAAAAACAGGTAAGGGTTTGTGCTGATGAGCTCCAGGAAAGATGGTCAGAAAAGTAAGTTGGTGTCAGGCCTTGAATGACAGGCTCAGGAGTTTGGACCAAGACTCTTCTTTGCTTGGAAGGACCAGGCAGAGAATTAGTCACCACTCACGTGCCCCCCCAACTCCGGGCCCCCCACTCAGCTTCCTGTCAATTCCCACCTCCTTCTGGTCTCCCTGTCTCTGTTCTCTTCTCTCTGCAAACCAGCCCACCCATGGTCAGACTTAACTTCCTGAAATCTGGCTTCTGGTTAGGATGTTCCACACAACACCTTCCTTCCAGAACCTGCTACCGAGGGTCATGGATGCCTTAAGTTGCCAAAGGCTGTATCTGCTGAGTAGAGAGAGAGAGAGAGAGAGAGAAACAGCTTGCCTGAGAAATAAACTGGCTCAGGTCGGGCAATGAAGAGGATGAGAGAAAGATCCAGCCCTCTTTAATGATACTATTCTATCCCCTCAATGAGATGGCTGAAATCTCCCCTTCGACTTCTCAGTTACTATGAGCCAATAAATTCCTTAAAAAAAAAAAAAAAAGTCTTAAGTTGATTTGGTTTATGTTAACCACAATTATAACTAGAATAGAGGGATAAAAAGGAAAAAAAAAGGAGGACAATTGAAATGGGGGGTGGGGGGGGTGCCTGGGTGGCTCAGTCGTTAAGCCAGGACCTTCAGCTCAGGTCATGATCCTGGAGTCCTGGAATCAAGCCCATATAGGGCTCTCTGCTCAGCAGGGAGTCGGCTTCTCCTCTCTCTGCTGCTCCCCCTGCTTGTGTTCCCTCTCTCTGTGTCTCTCTTTGTCAGATAAACAAATAAAATCTGTAAAATAAAGAAATGCGGGGGGCACCTGGGTGGCTCAGTGGGTTAAAGCCTCTGCCTTCGGCTCAGGTCATGATCTCAGGGTCCTGGGATTGAGCCCTGCGTCGGGCTCTCTGCTCAGCGGGGAGCCTGCTTCCCCCACCCTCTCTCTGCCTGCCTCTCTGTCTACTTGTGATCTCTCTCTCTTTCTGTCAAATAAATAAAATCTTAAAAAAAAGGGGGGGGATGGGCGAGAGGTTGGATTTTTTTCCTTTAAATGTAAGTGGTATCCCTAGCAGACACAGTAGGTCACCCACCTGCCATTCACCCTCCCCCCACCTTCTTCCTTGTAAACAGAACCTCTGTGTTTCTCAGATGCTACGCTGCCTCTGAGACCCAAACAAAGGTAACTCAGGTTAAAGCCAGACCCGTTCTAAACTAATCTCGGTCCTCCCTGGCCCCTTACCAATGATTGGCTCAGGAGTGGGCATGTGACCTCGTTCCTCCAATGAGAGGTGAGAGGGGCGGTCTTTGGGGGGAGCCTTTGGGAAAGCATGCGGGAACGTTGGGCTCTCTTAGTTCTAAGCAGTAGGGACTGGGATGTGACATCTGGGATGGCTGCGTGGTGACCAGATGTCCCCAGGCAGTACAGCCAGCAGAGGAGATACCTGGGCCTCTGATGACATCGTATCATCGAATGCTGATTTCACGTTGCTTCCGGTGCACCCTCTTCTGCCTCTTGTTATGTGAAGTAACAAATGAGAAACCGGCTTGAACTGGGGTTTTCGGCGACTTGCAGCCCTGATACTGCCGAGCCTGCAGGAGGCCGACTCAGCACCATCTTATTTTGCTGAGGAAAGAACTAAGGCCCAAAGGGACAGCCCCTCTGTCCCGTGTGTAGGTCTCAAAGCTAAGTAATGGCAGTGTGACACAGGAGATGTACCTCACTTGTACCACACAGGCCTCATCCTAGCATAGCACAGGTTCTAGAATCTTCCGTCATTGCCCTGCCCCCGTCAGCCCAGAGCCTTGTGTAGTCAGATGTATCTACCGAAGCTCATCTGATTGGAATCCAGCAGGCAAGATTCCATCTAATTAAGCAATTGTAAGCAGGAAGGCTATATCTCCAGAGCCTACCTGTGTTTCGTGGTGAGTCTTTATAAACCCTCACTTTATAAACCCTCACCCTCACTGTCTTTATAAATCCTCACTGTGACGGATGCCGGGGGTAACTGAGACCTCTGGAAACAGGGTCCTGCCGGGCCACAGTGAGGGCTGTGACCGTGTCTGTTTATAGAACCCAGAGTCTGCGTTTGGATAATTACCTCCATGTAATTGTCAGATTAATGTCACCTGAGCCAGAAGTTCTGTTTTTTTTTTGTGTGTGTGTGTGTGTTTTGTTTTGTTTTTTAATGCTTAAGGAAAGAAAAAACAAACCCTTTAGAGATGCCCAACAGCTGTGAACTTGAAAAAGCCCAACTCCTAAAAATTAGGGAACCAGTGTGGTGGGGCCAGAGCACGGCCAGCGGTGTGCTGAGCAAGTGCGCTTGTGAATGAGGCAGAGAGAGGAGGCTGGCAGAGAACGTGCTGATTTTCCTGCTTTCCTTGCGCACACACACACACACACCCATATACACGCATAAAGGTGTGCAAATACTTTGACAAGTCAGCAGCCCTGGGCTTCTGAAAAGCTTCTGCCAAAGTTCAAGCTGGAAGATTCAGAAAGCAAGCTGGGGAAAAAGCAGGGTCAGAACAGAAGCTACTTTCTTTCTTTTTTTTTTTTTTAAGATTTTATTTATTTATTTGACAGAGAGAGAGAGAGAGATCAGAAGTAGGCAGAGAGAGAGGGGGAAGCAGGCTCCCTGCTGAGCAGAGAGCCCGATGCGGGGCTCGATCCCAGGACCCTGAGATCATGACCTGAGCCGAAGGCAGAGGCTTTAACCCACTGAGCCACCCAGGCGCCCCCAGAAGCTACTTTCATCTTGAACACCCGAGCTCTTGCTCTTGTAACCCCAAGGGCCCTAATATTGCTGCACCAAGGTCAATGTACTTCCCTTGGAAGAGCTTCTGAAAGAAGATGAAGGCTGGTGGGAGAGGTGCCGCCTGCCCCCTGCCCACCGCTCAGCCCGATAGAGCACTGCTGATCTGTGCGTGGGGGGCACCCCCAGCAGGTGCTCCGCTCTGCGGCAGCATTTCCATATCCCTTGATGGTGGGGGTGGGTGGGGGATGAGGTCCTCAGGCGGGTGCTCTGAGGACAGGCGCGGAGGTTGCATACCTTTACGGCAGCTGAGGGGCTCTGGGGGGGGCGGTGAGTGGTGAGTGTTTGGGGGGGAGGGGGCAGAGAGTGGGAGCAGTCCTCTGCACAGGTGGGATTGCATATGTGTGTGCACATACACATGCATTCTTGCACACAAGACCCTGCAGGGATTTGGATATCCCTGACTATGAGACGTGCCTGGTGCTTTGGGAGGGAGCACTAGACCAGGAGTCTAGAGTCATGCTCATAGAAATATAATGTGAGCTAGATATCTAACTTTAAATTTTCTGGTGGCCACATTAGAAAATAAATTAATTTCAATCATGTATTTTATTTAACCCAACTTATCCCAAATATTATCATTTCCACATACAGTTAATGTAAAAATATATGCATGAGGTCCTTTACATTCTTTTTTCTTCTAACAAAGTCTTTAAAATCTGGTGTGTATTTTATATGCTCAGTGACATCTCAGCTTGGACCAGCCACATGTCTAGTGTTCAGTAGTCAGGTGTGGCTGGTGGTCACCATCCTGCCCAGTGCTGGTCTAGAGACTTGAATGTAAGTCCCTGCTCATTCCAGCTTTGTATCCCTGAGGAATTTATCTCTTGGAGCCTCAGTGTTGTCATTTGTATAATGAGATGAATAATAGTCACGGCAGTTGTTCGGTTAGTGTCTTGTGTTGCTGGGTACCTAAGGGACCGCATCGGTGATGCTGGACTGGTGTGGATAGCGGTCTGTTGGAGTGGGCTCATACTGGTTCCCAAGAGCACCTTGTGAAATACTCAGAAACTTTGTAAACTAGTATTAAACCATTGGTCTCTTGAAATCTGCCATGGTAAGAGAACATTTGCACCGTGCAAATGGGCAAATGCTTACTCATCAGTTTCCTGCCCCTCAAGAGAGTGGATGGTTAGACATTTACCTGTACACCACTGAACTTGGGTATATTTGCACGTGATTGAAGTGGTCAGTGTGGACCAGAGGCTGCTGTCCTGTCCGTTTTCCTCTCATCATCTCCATTCACGTCCTCCTGTCTTGTGGCAGCCCCTTCCACATTCTTTTTTTCCACCTTGAGAGGCAGCATCCAGCAGTCATTAGGTTCGCAGAGCCTGGAGCAGACCAGGGTTCCATTATTTACTAATTTGTGACTCTGGATGGGTTATTTAACCTCTCTGTGCCTTAGTTTCCTCATCTGTAAAAATAATCCAGGCTGAATTTCATAATGCATATAATCATCAAATCCCTAGGTAGCACACCTGAAACTAATATCATAGTATATGCCAGCTCTTTAAAAAAAATAATAGTAATAACAGCTGAGAAATAGGGTTGTTGAAGAGTGAATACCATCCATGTAAAGTGAGAGAACTGTGCTTGGTACACAGTTAGTGCTCCATATGAGTTCCTGCTCTATGATGGTGACCATGATCGGGTGCAGGCTCTAACCAGTGGTCACTGTCCAACATTCCAGAAGGGGGAGGTGCTTATGGCAAGTGGGGACATCCAGACGAGGCACTGGTGAGATGGTGGGATGGGTAACACCACAGTGACACTGAACCTGTGGTGGTCTTTCCTTCCACTCCCCTTCTACCCTCTCTCTGTCTCATCCTGCCACAAGAATGAACATACCTACTGTGTGCGTATTCAGTGGGGAGTGGGTGAGCACACAAAGTTGAGAAAAGGGTGATCCCGGTCCCTGTTCTCATGGGGTTTACAAAAGTTCTTTGGGATCTTCAATAATTTTTTTTTAGATTTTTTTATTTATAATTAAAAATCTTTTTAAAAAATTTTAGATAATTTTTTAAAATATTTACTTATTTGAGAGAGAGAGAGAGAGAGCATGCCAGCAAGCAGGGGCAGGAGCAGGGGCACAGGGAGAGAAGCTCAAGCAGACTCCCCACTGAACGCAGAGCCCGATTCGGGTTTCAGTCCCATGACCGATGAGATCATGACCTGAGCCCAAACCAAGAGTTGGAAGCCCAACTGACCGAGCCACCCAGGTGCCCTGGGATCTTCAATAATTTTTAAAAGGGTAATGGGATCCTGAGAAGGAGAAGTTTGCGAACTACTGGCCTGGGGTATAATGAACAGACCACTTAATGTGAAGGCCAGAAGGCTTGACGCAGCCATCTCCAGGGTATGTGAAAGTGTGCTAGAAAAATTCTCAAGGCCCAGATACAAGCAGGGCAGCCTCAGGGTCAGTGCGTGTGTTAGGGTGGGGAGGTGCTGTAGGCACAAGGTCGGTCCTGGGGAACCCTGTTCTGAGTCTGACATTTCATTGCCCAGAGGATCGAATTGATCCCTTGAAGTGCAGGGAAGCCTAGAGAGTGCTCAACATACTACCCCAAGCCTGTCATCTGGCTTTCCAGAACACCAGGGATTCTCTGGGGACATTTCCCAAATCAGTGCACGAAAAGCAAAACCAACCCATCTGGGCAATCTGGAAATGTCACTAGAAAATGCAACTAGCAAAGGGATTTGGGGTTTGGAATGTCCAGGTGTCTGCTTCCCTTCTTTGACTGGAGTTAACAGCCTCAAGTGTGTCACCCACCGGGATCAGTCTAGAGATGGAGGCCTCTAGGATTCCAGACCGGCTCAGAGGGGACATCCCTGCTTATCCTGCCCTCCTCTGCTCCTGACTTTCCTTCTCTTGACCTGTCCTCCTCTGGTCTCCAACAGTTTTCTTTCTACCCAGAAATGCTGCCTTGACTGTTCCCACCCATAGGAATTCCTAGGTTGTTCCCCAGCAGAACCCCCACCTCCTACCCCATTCCACCAGGGGCCCCCACAAACCTTGGCCATTGACTAGGTGGGTTGAGGAGACTCCACAGGAGCTGGAGAGCTTTTCCCAAAGAAGGGCCCCAGAGGTTTCTGGGATGTTTCGATGTGTCAATATTAACAGAGACTTTGTGAGTAGAAGAAAATGCCAAAATTGAAGCTGGTCAAAATGCCTAGAACCACTTGATGCAAATTCAGAAACCAACAGGGCAGAGAGGATAGATTCTCCTTAGCAGCACTCTGGCCGCTGGGCTCCACTCCCGGCATGCCCTGCACACAGTAGTGTGCCTTCCCTGGGTCTCCCCCTCGCCCCTTCCCCTTAAGGAATTCAATGAACATCGGAGCAGGGGTCTCCAAATGACATCCCATCATGTGATCTATATAGTTTGGCACTGACAATGACTTTTAAAATGGAAATGATTTTTTAAATGTGAGTTTCTTCATTATAATTGTAAAGCTTCATTTAAGAAAATATTTAAAATAGGGAAAAGGAAAAAAAATCACTCCTGTTCCCCCCACCCCCAGCACAACCACTACCATCATATTGGGGCTTTTCCTTGTAGTTCTTGTACCTATAAATACATTTTATTCTAACATTGCAATGCTTGTCTCACTCTTGCTCTCCTGAAAGCAGGGTCTGAGACAGAGGTTTCTGTGCAACTATTTGATTGAAGAACGAGATTCCAGGGAATGGTGATGAGGAGTTGGGGAGTGGGGTAGGCACGAATGTATTAGGAAATTGGCCACAGCTGAGTGCTGGACCCAAAACCATCTGAGGAGTCATATGAAGACCTTCCATAGGTAGGAGGGAGAAAGAGAGAAGCATTTTTCCATTGGCTCCCAGCCCCCATTGGTCAGAGACTTTCCCCAGGGGGCGAATCCCCCAACACTCTGGGTTGCTCTTGCATAGGTATGTGTGGGTTTCCTCTAGGTTCCAGGTGATGGCATTAACAGAGAAGTCCCAGGGCGAGAGCAAGAACCACAGGGCACACGATGTCAGGTTGCAGCTCCGAGAAGATGGCCAGAGTCTACCTAGAACTGGTCACGCCAGCACTGCTTACGCTGAAAGACAGGAGGGGCCAAGAAGATCTGAAGAGGCATCTAATATGGTCTTTGCGATGCACATGGAATTTCATTCTTGCTTTTCCCACTGAACATGATATATTTAACATTGATTAATAGTTCTTATAATTTTTAATGGCTGCTTGCTAATTTTCCAAGTAGATGAAAAGAAGCACATTTTAAATATAACCCATTTCTATGCATTGTGGATTTGCAAAACAGTGGCAAGCCAGCCCACTGAGGTGACCTGCGAAGGGTCATTTTATACCTTTGTAGCTTGCAAGGAGGGGCCGTTCCTCAACTCAAGTGGGTAGTGGGAGGGTGTTGATCTCTTTACTAAACACTTCTGCTTCTGGGGTGCCTGGGTGACTCAGTGGGTTAAAGCCTCTGCCTTTGGCTCAGGTTATGATCTCAGGGTCCTGAGATCAAGCCCCACATTGGTCTCTCTGCTCAGCAGGGAGCCTGCTTCTCCCTCTCTCTCTGCCTGCCTCTCTGCCTACTTGTATCTGTCTCTCTGTCAAATAACTAAATAAAATCTTTTAAAAAAAATAAACACTTCTGCTTCTATTTCAAATACCTTTGAAAAATATTGATGATTGGAAGCCAGGAGGAAAAAACCCTACTGATTTCATGGCTCTGATTCAAAATTTATTCCTTTTCTTCCTCCTCACCGGCAATACTTTTAGGATTACTGGAGAACTCTGGATAAAGATGGGTTTAGGAATCCATTTGTCTCTTTGCACTCATTCATTCAACTATTTAGTGAGCAACTGCTCTATGTCAGGTATGAAACCAGGCCATGCCATGGGGATCCAGAGAAAAAGGAACATCTTTGTTTTCAGGTTATCTACGTGATGTAGGCATGATGATCAAATATTGTCAAAGCTGCGGTGGTAAGCATGGGACATAGGAGGGAAAGTGTAGGTCTGACATTCATTCATTCACTGATTATATTATGTATTGCTGGGTAACAAATTGCCCCGATACTGAGTCATCTAAACTATCAGTAATTATTATCACAAAGTTTTGGTATGTCAGGCCATCAGAAGCAGCTTGGCTAGGTGGTTTTGGCTTGAGGTCTCTCATGATGCTGATGTTAAGATGCCAGCCAGCATTTAGTCATCTGAAGGCTTGACTGGGGCTCAAGGATCTGCTTCCAAAATGGCCCTTCCCACATGGGTATTGGTGGGAAGTCTCAGTTTCTCAGTATTGAACGTGGACTGTTCCAGTGTCCATGAATTGGCAGCTGCCTACCCCAGAGCAAATGATCCTAGAAAAGGAGGTTGAGGCCATAATGTCTTTTATGATCTAGCCTCAGATATCGTACACCATCACTTCCACCATATTGGTATCACAGCATAGGAAGGGACTACCCAAGGGGTAAAAGGAAGTGGGGATAATTAGGGGTCACCTTGGAGGCTAGCTACCACATTGGTTCATTGAGTCATCCAATTGCCATTTATTAAGCATTTTTCAGGAGTCTGATAGTGTGCTCAGGATTGGGGATGCCAGTATGGTCGTAATTATATTTAGGGGCTGAGTCTTTTCTCAATTTTGTATCTCTGGTGCCTGAAACACAGAACATCTCCTTAAAAGTTTATTTTTTGTTGAAAGGAAGCAAAATGTGGGGCGCCTGGGTGGCTCAGTCGTTAAGTGTCTGCCTTCGGCTCAGGTCACGATCCCAGGGTCCTGGGATCGAGCCCCGCATCAGGCTCCCTGCTAGGCAGGAAGCCTGCTTCTCCCTCTCCCACTCCCCCTACTTGTATTCCCTCTCTTGCTATCTCTCTCTTTGTCAAATAAATAAATAAAATCTTAAAAAAAAAAAAAAAAAGGAAAGAAAATGTAGTGATTGGGAGCTGGACCTCTGGACCTCTGGAGCCAGTCTGTTTAGGTTCAAATCTTCCTCCCAGCCCTGATGCTTTTCTGATAAATCTTATTTAACCAGAGTTGGTTTCCATTGCCTACATCTAAGAATCCTAACTGGTACACTCAGTTTTTCCACTAATCTCCTTTGACTGGCTCAGGATCCAATCCAGATTCCCCACATTGCATTTAGTTTTTATGTCTCCTTAACCTCGTTTAATCTGGGACTGTTTCTCCCTCACTCTTGCCTTGTCTTTTATGATCTTGCCACTTCTGGGGAGTACTGGTCAAGCATTTCATAGGATGTCCCTTGGTTTGGGTTTGTCTGAGGTTTTCTTGTGATTAGGTTGAGGTAATGCATTTTGGACAAGAATACCAGAAGTGATATTGTGAATCATATCAGGGATGCACGATATCAAGATGTCATTACTGGTTATGTTGACTTTGATTCCTCGGGTAAGGTGGTGGGTGTCTTCCTGATTTCTGTTTTTCCCTTCGTAATGAATAATTATCTTGAGACTGTGAAATTATCCTGTTTCTCATTCTTTTGCCCATAAATTTTGGCAGCCCCAAAACTTATCATCATTGATGATAAAGTATCATGATGATACTTTAAGACAACCGTTATTACTGCTCTGTTTGCCTATTGTTGATTTCCTATTTCTATCATTGTTTCTACATTTATTAATTGGAATTGTGTAAAGTATAATTGTCCTTATTTATGTATTTTTTAACATCAATATGGACTCGTGAATGTTTTCTTTCTTCCTATGGGTTATAATCCTTTACTTATGATTATTTGTTACTTACCTTATCTCAGATCTGGCCATTGGGACTCTCAAATTGGTTCTTGTATATATAGGAGTATTTTTTTTATATCCTCATCTTTTATTATAAAAGTAATATATGTCCGGGTAGAGGGCACATGGGACTTCTCTGTACTATTTTTGCAACTTCCTGTAAATCTACAATTACTTCAAAAAGAAAGTTAAAAAAGTAATGTGTGCTCATTGTAAAAAAATAAATTCAGGAAGTACAGAAAAATATAAAAATCATTATCTCATCTCTTAGACGCAATCTGTCTGTATTCTGTTTTTTTTTTCCCTCTCCAGACTTTTTCTTTATCATTTTAAATGGTATCATAACACAATTATGGCAACTCTGAGACTAACATTCTAGTTTTGTAATGGAGAAAATGCAGGCCAGGGAGATGGGAATTAATAAAACAGTAACACTGCTAGCCCTGACTTCATGTGTTTGCCACCTGCTCCCAGGCCCTCCTGATGCTCAGCCACACCTAATTCCTGCTCCAGGGTGGGGGTGGGGTGAGCAATGCTGATCAGACAGGGTATTGGAGGGTCTCGAACTATTGAGTTCGGGAGGAAAAGGTATCAATATTGGCTCATAGAAACAGAAGGAGTTAAAGCTAGTAAATTCAGGAGAATGTACACAGGTCAGGCCAGCTCTGAAGATAGAGGAGAGAGGAAGAGAGCAAGAGCAAGGTAGGGGGAAAGACAGAGATTATTTCTCTCCAGAAAAGAGGAGAAAAACAGAAAACGTCGAATTTTTACATTCTTAATAGCAGGAAACAGGACAGCCAAGAACTCAGTGGGTGTTTAACCAAACAGACTTAAGGTTTAGGTCAAGGATGGGCTTCCCACCTCCACTCTGGGTTGCCCTGACAACCTCCTCCTTCTGGTATTGACATTATTGCGAGGAAGAAGGAAAAAATAGGAAGATGAAGTCATTAGAGGCAGAACCGGCAGTGGTCTGGCTTGCTTCATCGTGCATGCAGGGAGGTCCAGGGAGGAGCTGGCGAGGGGGAGAGGGCTGTTGGGCTGATGGGCTGGGAGAGAGACAGGGGCATGACCGTAGTGGACTTGAGCCTATGTGCCGGAGACACCTGAGGCTTCTCAGAAATTCTAGTGAAGCCAGTCAGTGTAAATTAAATGTCAGTGATTGCCTCTCCTCATTGCCTCCTCCGCTTTCTTGGAATTAGTCAAGGACACTGAGAAGAAAACCCTAGAACACAGGAAATGGCAGCCACGCCTTCTTCCAGTTGTGCTCGGTCACTACATCAGCCTGGCCCTGAGAGTCCCCTCTTTGTTTCCATCACCCAAGAAGGCTGGGACCATCGGAGGGAGTCACCAGTAGTTACTACTCTTTCTCTTTCCAAAGAGGGAAACTAAGGCTGAGACATTAAGTAACTTGCCCAAAGTCACAATGCTAAGAAATGTACAGAATTCAAACCCAGGTCTTGATCAAGTCAAAATATGTATGCTGTGATAATACAGCAGTGATTCTCCAGCCACAGCTTGTGGAAGAATCCTCTGCAGGCTTTGTTGGGTCCTGTCCCCAGCAGGGTGCGGCCCCCCCCCCCCCCCCCCCCGGCCACCGAGATTCTGATTTGGTAGGTCTGGAATATGGCCGGAGAATTTGCACTTCTAATACATTTCCAGATGGTGTTGATGCTGCTGATCTGGGCACCACATTTTGAGAAGTGCTTATGTAAAGCGAGCCATTTAGCCCTTGAACCTCAAATATGGTCTTTGTAGAACAAAGAGTAGGACAGGATTTGCAGTCTTTGATTGTGTTCTGAGGTCTCTACGTGTTTCCAGAGGTGCCTTATCCACGGGGCAGGGATAAGAAAGTTGAAGGAGTTCAGGTCCTCCAACCTTACTTCAAGCAAAGTAGCTCCCTCGGATCTCTTTATAAATTAGAGGTTTATGTGCAACTTTATTTGGGGAAGAGGTTTCTGCTATTAAACACAAAGCCAAGAGTTTATAAACTACTGAACTAAAAAAGATGTTAAAATACTGTTTGTTCCTATGATTCACTGCCGTGGCTTAAAACAACGATTATTTTAATATGCGATTTTGTGGGTCAGGAATCTGGGCAAATCTATTCCTTGGGGTACCCATGAAGGTTACGCAGTGCTATGCATCTGGTGTCTGGGCTGGCTCCAGGGGAGGACCCAAGATGGCATGACGCGCATGCCTGGAGGCTTGCTGGGAATGGCTAGAAGGCTGGGCTCAGTAGTGATACTGACTAGAACATCTGTCTCCATGTGGCTGCCCCAGCACTGTGGTCTCAGGGTTATTGGAATTCATGGCCGCTTAGGGCCCAGAGCAAGTGTTCCAAGAGACAGAAAGTAGAAAGCACCAGTCTCTTTAAGGCCCAGGTCTAGAAGCAGGCATGGCATCACTTTGCCATCTTCTGTTTCTCGACAAGCTCAATGGAGCTCCCCAGATTCCAGAGGAGGGGACATACACCCCACTTCTCAATGGGCAGAATGTTTTGTGTGTATCTTTGAGGTGCACCTGAGAAGCCTCATCCACATCTGAACCTTATTTAGATGATGAGACCCTGTTCCTCTACCAGGGGTGGTAGAGGGATGTGACTTCTGGGGGTGAGTATTTTGTAGGTGGCAGAAATGATCATTTGAGGATGGGTTGTAATATGTTCTGGAACACCTGCTTTTGAAGTCAGTCATCTTGCTGGAGAAAGTTCAGGCAGCCTCATGGAGAAGCTCGGAGAGAGAGAGAGAATGAGAAACCCAGTCCCCCATCTCCATACCAACAGCCCAGCTGAGCTCCCAGCCCACAGCCAGTGCTAACTCACCTGCCGTGTGAGTGAGCCAGCTCGGAAGGTTGAGCTCCTCCGGCCCCACGAGAGGTCCTTAGCCGACACCATAAGGAGTAGCATGACACCAGACTGGTCACCATGATGGTTAATGTTATGTATCCACTTGGTTGGGCTGTGGTGCCCAGATATTTGGCCAAACATTATTCTGTATGTTTCTGTGAATGTGCTTTTTGGATGAAATCAACAACTCAATCAGTAGACTTTCACTAACGTGGATTTCCCTCCATGATGTGGGTGGGCCTCATCCAGTCAGTTGAAGGCTTTGATGGAACAAAGACTGACCTCACCTGAGCAAGAAGGAATTCTGCCCACAGAGAGCCTTTGGACTCAAACTGCGGCTCAGCTCCATAGAGCACAAGCGTTTGATGAAAGTTAGTAAGTCTTCAGCAATTAAAAAAAAATGGTTCTGTGGTCAATAATGTTGGGGAAAACCTTTTGGCAGACAATGCTTATAAAGTCTTTCTGTTGCAAAACTTCTCATAATTTGGCATGGATCTTTTTCTGTGGCTGATCTGGGCTTGTTGTGAGCCTCCTGACGGTGAATCTTTATTCTGTTTTGAAAGGGGGTCACCCTGGTCAATTTCCCTTCTTTCAGAGGGTCTCCTTCTTGGGTGAAGGGAAAGCGATGCATCACTTCGTTCTCTTCCATCAGAGCCGCACAGTGGGCCCAGGAGGGAACTTTCCGGTATGAGAGCCAGTGCCCCGTTTCAGCCCTCCCCCAGCTCCTTAGGTTTGCCCGTTCTGCAAGCGTGTTTGGACCACTCCATTAGAGATTCTAGAGCAGAACCAATGAATTATTTACGCCTTTTCTGCTGTCAAAGGATGCTAATAAGATGCTAATGAATACTTTAGTGCAATTTCAGTGCAATTCCTGGAGACTTCTTTTTGCTCAGGGCTGGTGGCTCTGCCCCCTACTGGCCATGCGAGGTAGGAGGTGGCAAAAGAGCCAAGGAGCAGAAGACCTTCCAGCCAGCTCTTCTAGACCATGGAGGCCAGAGGACTTCAGAGACTGCTTTTCTAGCCCTGCATCTAACCATCTTCCTAGACGTAGTTCTGGGGACATGAAGAATGGGCATCCGGAAGATTGTTTGACAATCACACAAGGAGGACAGCACTCAAAGCACTTCCTCCAGGATGCCTTTCCTGATCTCTCTCTAGCCCCCGTGCTCTCCTTCCTCTCTAGCCTGAGAGATGTGTCCCTTCTCTGTGTTCCACAGTCCCCATTCTTACCACCACCATAGATTATGGAGGAAGGGTGTTTCAATTGTCTGTCTCTGCCATTAGCCCTGAGCTCCTGAGAATGGGCATTTAGTGTCTTTTTTCTGTTTATCTGCACGACCGAAGACAGTGCTTGGTATATATGAGATGTTCAGATGTTGTTTGATGGATTGAATTAATTTGTTCATGTGCGGTTAGTTCCATTCAGAAGGAAACCTGGTTATTTTGATAGGGATTAGTCTTTGCCTTTGGATCTGCTAAGCAAATTTAATGTGTAAGCAAGACTCAGGTCGAGAGATGTTAACACCCTTAAAAAAATCTTTCCCAAGCACTTTGGCAGCCTCCATTTGATGAACAGTTGGCTAATTTCAAATAATTTAAATGTATTTATAAGTAAGTCCAATAGGACCAATTTCAATTTAGCAAAATTCTATTAACTTGTTTTTTACTGTATGGCCTTTGAAGTAGTTTTTCATTCCGTTTTACTTCTTTCCTCACTCCCTTCCCTCTCCCTTCTTTCTCTCCTTGTTTTCTTCCTCCTCTCCTCTCTCCCTTCCTTTCTTCTTATTAAGGTTTTGTTATCCAAGCTTCCCACTCACTCAGATGGGTTTTTGCTCCCAAGTTTAACAGAATAAGCAAGTATTGGGAAGCACATCGATGGCCACATATCTTGTCTTTACTCCTGCATCACTTTGCTGTTACAATGGACTGTGTGACATCAGAGCTATGAGCTCTTTGCCACTCACAGGGCAGGCCATGGGCTGGCAGCATCAGCGTCTTCTGGGAGCCTATTAGAAATGCAGAATCTCAGGCCCACCCCAGACTTTCTGATCCCTGGGTGATTCCTATGCACATAACTTTGAGAAGCAGAGATTCAACTAATCCCGTCTCATACCTTGTAGATGATGTGGAGACTGAACTAGGAGAAAAGTATTGAATATATACCTCTTTGCAATTTATCAGCGCTAAGCAGCCTACACCTTAATTGGATCGACACCCATCAGCCAGGTTGCCTTCCTGCCCCACCCTGAGCTCCTGGGAGGGGAAAACTCCATCTACAGTACTAAGGGATGCCATTACGTTGCACCAGGGGCTGTGCCAACTGCTTCGCATGCATTCTCTCATTTAAGCCTTACGATAAGTCTATGAAGTAGGTACCGTGCCTGGGGATTAGAGAGGTAAAACAGTTTGCTTTCTGCCACCCAGCTTGGTGTGCGCTACCAGGCCTGTAACAAGGGTCCTGTCACCAAGGGCTACTAGGATCCTCCTCCTCTGTCTGGGGCCAGGGTGCTCCAGATGCAAACAGCTGCAGAACAGTCCAGTGAGAAACTGCATCTTAATGGTCATCCTCTCTTTTCAACCCTTTGTGCACAAGAGAATGGTATTTCCCTACCCTGGGCTGAGGGCCACGGACAATATCTCGTTGCCTGCCTCATCCCACCACTCCCTCTTCTTCTTCTACATTCTTCTCCTCCTCCTTCTCAGTCTTCTCCTCCTCTTTCTCCTTCTGATCTTCTTCTGCCTCTCCATCTGTTCCTTCTCCTCTTCCTTCTCTTTTTTCCTCTTCCTTCTCTTTCTCTTGTCCAGCACTTGAACTCAGTTCAGCTTCTCTTTCTTTCTTTCCCCCTCCCGTCCTTTCACCCTGGGCTCCAGGTAGAAAATTTGGATGCTGCTGCTGCTGACATTGATGGTGATACTGATGGATGAGGAGGAGGAGGAGGAGGATGGTGATGATGATGATGGACAATGATGGTAGTGATGCTGCTTGGTGATGCTGGTGGTGATGATGATGTGATACTTACTGATGGGTCATGATGATGATAGTGACTCTGATGCTCATGGATTACGGTCATGGTGATGGTGATGGTAGATGCTGATGATGACACTGATGTATGATGCTGATGCTGATGCTGATGCTGATGCGTATGGTCATGGTGATTTTGTTATTATTGTTTGACTGACCAGAATTTCCAGTCCCTCATCTCCCTTTATTCTTCTTATCTTACACACTGGTAGGAGAGAGGTAATTCAGCAGAAGAACATGAAGTTCTGCTACAATGTTAGGAAGAGAAAGGTGGTTTGGCTTTGAGATTTAGAAACTCTATGGGCAGGGCGAGGGTGACGAAAGGTAAAAAAGACTACGAGGAATGAGGAGGGAGGAGAGAAGAAACTAGAAAGAAGGGACTCCAGGTGCTTCTCAGATGCATATTCTGATCGGTCTGAAAGGTGACTAGTAGGAAAAGTGTAGATATGTTTGGCGCCTCCTTCTCTACTTGGTGTGTGTTTGTCATCAGCCATTGGAAAGCCACTGCCAGCAAGCCCTTCTAGCCACTGCAGGACATCGAGGAGCAGTTACATTACTGTTATCATTCATATCTGCCCACCGCTTCCCAAGCTCCCTTCAGCTTGCTTCCCAAGCTTCCCTCCCGGTACTTGTTACTTCTTCACATACGTGATCTGCATACCCCCATAAATTGGGCAGGGTAGGAAACTGAGAGACTGCTGTCTCTATTTGTCTGCTGTATAACTTGGGCTGCAAAACACTAAGCTAGATCTTACAGAGTAACATACAACTTGTGTTCTCTGTATATAAAACTATACTGCTGGTCAAGGATCAGAGAAGTATGATCATTGACTTAGTTATTGTCCACTTGGGAGAAGACATATGCACATAAATTCAAGAGTTACTTAACTCTACAAGAATACAGGGATGCCAAAAGATGGTGACTAAAGGCCAAATGAATGGCAGAGGAGTAGGAACTATAGGAGCTTACTGACATGTATTTATTAAAGTTGCAGATATCACCAAAAAATGGGCAAGATACATTGCACACATTTGCAAATAAATACATGTTACCTGTAGCCCACTCTTAGACCAGCAATAACAAATTCTGAATGTAGTCAGGTCAAATTTAACTCAATACAACTCTTCCTTGACTTACTACGGGGTTATGTCTCGATATACCCATCACATGTTGTTGAAAATAGTGTAAAAAAAAATGCATGGAATACACTTAAGCTACCAAACATCACAGTTTAGGCTGGCCTAATTTATTTTTTATTTTATTTTATTGTTTTTAAAGATTTTATTTATTTATTTGACAGAGAAAGATCACAGGTAGGCAGAGAGAGAGGGGGAAGCAGGCTCCCTGCTGAGCAGAGAGCCCGATGAGGGGCTCGATCCCAGGACCCTGAGATCATGATCTGAGCTGAAGGCAGAGGCTTTAACCCACTGAGCCACCCAGGCGCCCAAGGCTGGCCTAATTTAAACATGCCCAGAACACTTACATTAGCCTACAGTTGGGCAAAATCATCCAACCCCAAGACTATTTGATGATACAGTGCTGAGTATCTTACATAATTTATTGAATATTGTCCTGAAAATGAAAAACAACGGTTCTAAGTGTATTTATTGTTCACCCTTGTGATCACATGGCTGAGTGGGAGCCGTGCTCACTGCCGCAGCCCGGCATCATGAGAGGAGGATCAGACCACATAACGCTAGCCCGGGAAAAGACCAAAATTCAAAATTCAAAGTATAGTTTCTCCCGAATACATATTACTTTTTCACCATTGTAAAGTCAAAAAATCATAAGTAGAACCATCGTATGTCGGGGACCATCTGTACTGTTTTATACATTCAGTAGTTCTTCAAATAGGATTATCTTTTTCTAGAAGCAATCACAAGGCCTAAGAAGATTTGCAGCAATAGAAAGAATTTGTTTCTCCTGTAATGAACAGATTAAAAGCTTAATCCCAAGGTCTGTTTCTATGTCCAAGTATAATTGTGGTGTGAATCACTCCAAATGGGGTTTCTCATAAACACTCAAGAAACATAAAGCATTTTTGGGGGGGGAGGGGAAACAAATTAAAAAAATCAACAAAAGAGGTCACTTACAGCAGACTTTGTACTCTGGAAGGGATGACCAAAACAGGCACTTTAAAATATCAGGCACCCAGGAAAATAATGATTTAGTCCAGACCCTTCAAGGTCAAGATTGCATTGTGGCAACTTTCAGAAAGGTGTCTACTCTTATTTTCCCAGTTACTGACCTCTCTGGATACTGGCTCTGCAAAGGTTATTATGAGTCTTTTGGCCCATCAAAGCTAGGTTTGACTTTTAGCTCAGCAAGAACTGTTAAAGAGAGAATTATCCATGATACTAGTTAAAATGGTGAGGGGGACATTTATGATAAATATAGGGACCACTGCAATGGGGTTTCGTAGTGGGGGGGGATTAGGCTCAGCTCTAGATATAATAAGAAAAAGTGGGAAACTATAGCCAAGGAGAGGGACGTGAGGGGTCGGTGAATGAGCTGAGATATAATCAAGGAAGCCAGCTGGCTTCTGCAGGGACAGAAATCCAACATTTACCAAAAGGCCCATGTGCCAGACACTATAGGAGGCATTGTACATGGGTGTTGTACTTAGCAGTGACACCATCTCCAAGGCGGACACCATTATTGTTGGAGGTAGGAGAAGCAAGGTAGGTGATTTGTCCGAATTCAAATTCACGCAGCTGGTAATTGACTAAACCGTGATTCTACCCTGGATCTGCCTCCCTCCCGAGCTTATTCGTTGGGCATGGTGTCCCCGAGGGTGTGTGCAAGATTCAGTTCCTGTCCTCCAGGAACCTGCGCTCTGGTGGGAATATCACCGAGGCACATTCCATACCACCCCTGCCTGGCCTGAATGGGGTCAGTACTAGACAGGAGATCTCTTTCTTTCTCACACAATCTTGGCACTTGCCAACCACTTAGCAGTGTGTGTAGACCAGCTCTTTAAATTTAATAACAATGACAAAAGCAAGAGGTACCATTTATTGAGTGTTTACTCTGTCTGGAACTTGGCAAAACACTTTACATAATAATGTCGCTTAAAATTTTTCACTTTAAAAATTTTTTATTAGCAACCTAATAGGTAGGCACAATAATCCTCATTTTACAATAGAGCGAGGCTGAGGCACTTGCCCACAATCATTTATCTTGAAAGTGGTAGATCTGAGCTTTGAGGGCAGGCTGCCTCTGCCCAGAGCATGTGCTGCCCAGAGAATGTCTGGATCACTCCTATTTGCTTTCCACATTCAGTTGTTTCACGTTATTCACAGTAATTGTGTTCTATAAAGTCACCCGAGTACTACATTAGTGAATATGGAAGCATGGCTCCTAGGGAAAATACAGGGTCAGGTTCCTGAAAGCCTCCGGTCATAAAGATTTCGTCAGCTGATCCATTTCTTGTCTGTGGGTTTCTGCCTAAAGACGCCTTATTTAATATATATTATCCATTCATTAACATTGAACTTATAGTCCAGAGCCCTATAACTCATGCCTGAATGAAGGTCATCTAACACACGTACCTTCTCCATAAGGCACATCGCAGCATTCTTGTCCTTAGGAACATGAGCCCGCACCCCTGTACTTTTCTTCAGAGCCATTTTAAACCCTGAACTCACTAGCAAAAAGTACAAAACAAAACAAAACAAAACAAAACAAAAACATGGCATGTAATATCCTGGGGAGAAGACCCTGTTGATAGCATAAGAGCCAAAACAAGGAAGTGGAATGTCACCTTGTTCAGCCTCAGCTGGGAACATGCATGGGATGGAGGAGAGGGGCACTGCGTATGTCTGTGAATGACCACAAAAGCACCACGAGAATTGATTTTGGGGTTGCGCATCAATTTCCGAGAGTAGGTGAATTCACAAATATGGAATCTGTGAACTTACCAATTTTAAAAGATTGCATTTAAAAGACATATACCAAGTACCCACTGTGTACTGTCTACAGTGGCAAATCGATGACCAGGACGGGGTAAGGAGGCTATTGCAACAGTGCAGGTGAGAGGGGAGGAGAGCCTCAACTTGGGGGGAGGGTTGTATTAGATGCCAGGCGAGGGTGGAGGGCTGGAAAGCTACTTGACAGCATAGGTAACAAAAAATGGAGATGGATTCCAAGTGGAGGGAGGGAGAAGGGCAGCATCCCTGTTAGTTGGGTAGGCGTGTATAGCAGGATAACTTCTGTTGTGATAAATGGAAAACCCCAGTTGAACTGGCTTGAACGACTAAGGGGCCTCCCCGGCTCCTGTGTATGGGAAGTTGAAAGGTGATCTAGCTTCAGGCGGGGCTTGATCTGGCAGATCGTTCTATGGCACCAGGACCCACTCCTTCTGCAGCCAGTCTTAGCAGACTGTCCTATTGGGATCCCAGAATGGTGGAGGCAGCAACTAGCAACCAGGAAAGAGAATCCTGGTTCTAATGTTCCCATCAGAAGGCTTAGGCTTCTGGCTTAGGTCAAGTGCCTGCCTGCACTATCTCTGTGGTCAGGGGATGGAATGGACAGATTGGATTCAGCCAGACCTCAGACCTGGGGGATGAGGGGTCAAGCCCATTAAGGCTAAATGGCTCAGAATTGGGGTAAAGGGGTGGTTTCCTCAAGGGAAGTCCAGAAGCTGGGATCAGGAGTGGGGGAAGAATGGGAGTGATGATAAGCATAGATGATAAGCCCATCTACATCTTAAGTGATTTGATTATCAAGGCTGGGGCATTTTTTACTGAAAAACAAACCATATAGTCGCAAGAATCTTGGGGTTTGCTTTCATCTCCACACTGGACGACTGAAAGCCATTCCCAGAAGACCTGAATCGACACCTGAAAATGTGACAGCTCAGGGAAGAATTTACATGGCTGTCCCAGTGACTTATTTTTGGAAAGGTCACAAAAGCATGGAAATAAATGTCAAGCTGCAATTATTTATGACTCCTGCACGTCGAGGTCAGGTCTAATAAATTCACCTTGCCTCGTGAGGTAAGATAGAGGAATAGTCTTGTTTTTACACTGCAGGGGAAGAAATGGTCAAAGAAATCGAGACTCCTAATCCTGGAAATTGCTGACACGCATGCTTTTATATCAGACAAAGAGAATGTAGAGCCAGGCAGGAGAGGTAAGGAAAGAAACAGAGAGTAGAGAAGTGAAGCCTCACTGATGGAAACCAAACACATGGTGATGGGCATCGTCTCTTTATTTAACAAAAAATCTTGCTTGATTTTTTTCTGCATACAAAGTCAGGGAAGCTGAATCATGACACCTCCTACGGCTGCGGTAACAAAAACACCAAAACTTGGTGGCTGGAACATCAATTTCACTGGGTCCAAATCGAGTTGTCAGCCGGGAAGCACTCCCTTTGGAGGTCCTAGGAAAGGATCTGTTTTCTTCTCTTTCTTTTTTCTTTTTTTTTTATTGTAGTAAAATATTCATAAAACGTACCATTTGAACCATCTGTAAGTGGATAGCTCAGTGGCATTAAATACATTCATGTTGTTATGCAACGGCTCCCCACCATCCATCCCTCTGGGACTTTTTCATCTTCCCAAACTGATACTTTGTGCCTGTTAGGCAAATTAAATGTCCTCAGGGTTCATCCATGCTGTAACATGAGTCAGAATTTGTTTCCTTTTCAAGGCTGAATCATATTCCTTTGTAGGTATCTATCATATTTTATTCCATCCATTCATCACTCAATGGGGGTGCTTTCACCTTCTGGCTATTGTGAACAATGCCTCTGTGACCACGGGCATGCAGATATCTCCTTAAGACCCTGCTTTCAGCTCTTCGGGTTATCTCCCTAGAAGTGGAGTTCCCTAGGGAAGAATCTACATTCTTGTCTTTTTCATCTTCCAGAGCTGTACATCTCGCATTCCTCATCTTGTGGTCCTTCATTTTCTAGATCAGCACGGTAATATCGTGTTTCAAGGGATCATGATGCCTCTTCTGTCTCAAAGTTCCCTCTGCCTCCCTCTTAGAAGGACACATGTGATGACATGTAGGGCCCACCAGCATAATCCAGGGTAATCTTTTTATCGAAAGATTCCTAATTAATCACATCTGCAAAGTCTCTTTTGCCGTACATAGTGCCATTCCCAGGGTCCAGGGATTAGGACCTACATATCTTTGGGGGTCATTATTCAGCCTCCCACACAAGCTAATAGAAAAAGCAAAAGGGGGGGCGCCTGGGTGGCTCAGCCCTTAAGCGTCTGCCTTCAGCTCAGGTCATGATCCCAGGGTCCTGGGATAGAGCCCCGCATCGGGCTCCCTGCTCGGCAGGAAGCCTGCTTCTCCGTCTGTCTCCCACTCCCCCTGCTTGTGTTCCCTCTCTTGCTTTGTCTCTCTCTGTCAAATAAATAAATAAAATTAAAAAAAAAAAGAAAGAAAGAAAGAGAAAAAAGAAAGAAAGAAAGAAAAAGCAAAAGGAACACAGAAACCTGTCATAAAAAGAAAGGCCTGTAGGACCACCCTGTCCCTAGAGATCATCACAGGAAATAGTCAGGGACATTTTTCTAGATTTCTTTCCATGCATATACTAACAAATGTATTTCATTTGTTTCATTTCTTTTTTAAAAAATAAAAAGTGGGGTAACTTCCTACACGGCTCAGCAACTTGTCTCTTTCATTCAATAATGCATCTTTGCAGCAAGCTCTTTAAGAGCGAAAGGGATTTGCTTTCATGCTACTGTCTTCTTTGATGTAAAAATAGCAACTTTCCAGTAAAGCAAATGACTTTTAGAAAAATTCGATTTGAAATAATCTCCTAGAAATGTCAATGTTAACTTTAATTCTTAAGAGGAAAGAGAGATTTTGAACCAAAATAAGGGCGGAGGCTACTTAGAATTTAGTATTTTGGATAAATTAGAGAAAAGGTGCTCTAGTTATATATGGATAAAACATGGCATACCTGAAGGCTAAATTACTTTAAATGTAGCATGTTAACGTGAGAGTTAATGCTTCCGTGGTGTCAGTTTAAATTAAGCATCTAGTATCAAGGGTGGAGAGATCAGAAGACCTGGATTGGAATCCTGGCTTTGCTATCGACTGGCTGTTTATGACTTTAGGCAAGCTGTAGCCAATGCCTGGGCCTCAGTGTCCTAATCTTTGAAGTGGGAGGATTGCCCTGGAAGCTGTCCAAGCTCCTAATGACCTTCCATTCTGCAGTTTGGAAAGGGTACTATTCTAGTAGGCCAGAGGTCCGGTGGTGAATCGCAAACCTTCTACCAACTTGCTTATAACCTTGAGCTAGACAGTCAGTTCTGCAGGGTCTCAGTCTATTCATCTGTGAAATGAAAGCAGTCTGGTCTAGAGTGTTCTCCAGATCCTTTCTAACACTCACACTCCAAGACAGTGAGCCTCAAACTTCAATGTGCCTAAAAATCCCCCAGGGAACTTGTTAAAATGCAGATTTTGATTCAGCCAATTTGGGTGTGACCTGAGATTTGACATTTCTAGCAAGTTCTGGGGTGAGGTTGATGCTAGCCCGGAGACCACCCTTTGAATAGCAAAGTATTTAGATTTTGAACTGTCAGGAAACTTTGTTAAAGATTTGGAAATGGACAGAAAAGATTCCTTTGTGTCCCTTGGTTGGAGGGCTGGTCTGGCGATTATCTGGTACTAGAGGAGTATGGATCTTTTTTTTTTTTTTTGAAGAGAGAGAGCACAAGCAGGGAGAGCAGGGGAGGGAGAAGCAGGCTCCCCGCTGAGCAGGGAGCCTGATGTGGGGCTCAATCCCAGGACCCCGGGATCATGACCTGAGCCAAAGGCAGCCGCTTAACTGACTGAGCCACCCAGGCTCCCCAGGAGTGTGCACCTTTACCTGTCTTCTGTTGTCCAGCTCCGCAAGAGTAGAAGTTAAAAGAGAAGTTAAAATGTAGAATATGGATGGTAATGGGCTGAATTTTGTTTGATAGAGATATAACTGATTTCAGCCCTGTAGGAAAAGATGGCTCTCAAACATGACTTTTTCTTTCTTTTTTAAAAATATTTTATTTATTTATTCAACAGAGAGAGAGATCACAAGTAGGCAGAGAGTCAGGCAGAGAGAGAGGGGGAAGCAGGCTCCTTGCCGGGCAGAAAGCCCAATGCGGGGCTCGATCCCAGGACCCTGAGATCATGACCTGAGCCCAAGGCAGAGGCTTCAACCCACTGAGCCACCCAGGTGCCCCATACTTTTTCTTGTCATATAGAATATCAACCAGTTTTGCACACTTACCAAATTCATTTCAGTATTCCTGATTGCCCACATATATGAATGAGTTCTTCAAAATCTCCTTTAAACGGGCTTTACCTTTTTGAAAATCATACTTTAACACCACTGGTCCTTTATAATTAATTCATTGATTGATTCATGTGTAGCAAGAAACACTAGTGGGGAGGGAGGGAGAGGTTGGGTTGGGGGTACATAAACTTCTCAAGGAAATGGTTGGTAGGGAATCCTGCTTTCCCCACCCCAGCCCATCTTCAGGTGAGAAAAGTACACTTTACACCCAGTCACGGCCGGATAATTCCCTTTCCCGGGGTATCAAATCACGGAATATGATGGAAGAAGATCCTGAACCATCATTAAGGAACAAGAGGTCAAAAGATCTACTCAAGTCCAGCAGGCAGTTGTCGCTAAGCTGCGATTCAAATCCAGGCATCAGGACTCTCCCAGTGCTCTTTACTCCACGTGCCATCTAGTTTATTCTGGGGTCACTAAACTGATGTCTCTCACAGGTCTGCAGCACCTGAAATAACCGGACCCCCAGGTTTCGGGTTTTGGTGAGGCCAGAGACAAGGCAGAGGACTGGGCCGAGGGGCGGGGCTTAAGGTCGGGAGGCGGTGCCTGGGAATGGAGGGCGGAGCCCGAGGCCGTCACGCAGCTGCCCCCGCCCCACAGACTGCCGGGAGTCCGCCCGGGGCCGCGCTCCGCTTCCCCCGGCTCCGCCCCCGCCTGTCTGTGTCTGTCCCAGCCGCTACCGATAAAGTTGTTGTTCTGCCAACATGGCGGCGCCTTTAGTGACGGCGCGGGCCGTGTTTGCCTAAAAGTGGAAACAGAGGCGTGCGGAGCCGCAGGCCAGAGCCTGTGAGCAGGTAAACCCCAGCCCGGGGCTCAACGGGACGGGAGACTTCTGGAGTGGAGACCTCTGCCCCCGGATCGGGAGGTTCCGAATTGCTGGGGGCAGGAAGGGAAGGTGCGGGCTGGGTTCGCTGGTCCCTGGAGCCGTGCAGTTTCTGACTTGGAAGTCTCTGAGGTCCAGGTCTTCAGACTCGGACTGCTGCTGAGAATGTAAATGGATTCCATCTCTCTGGGGAGCAATGTAGTAATAATGTGTCCACACCCAAATGGGGATCCCCAAGACTCAGGGGGACACGACCCTGACGGTAGCTCTGGACCCTTTCCCATTCCCAAAAGAATGCACATGCACACGTAGTTTTGTACCCGAGTTCCCCTGCTACTGCTCCTCTGCCCCAGTTCACCCCTGAATCTTCGCTTCCCTGGGCTGGGGGGTTTGGACTCAGTTAAAGGCCATCCAGTGAATCTCTGTGGCCCAGAGGTCATTGCCACTGCGTTAATATTCGAAAGCCCTCAGAAATCATGTGGGTCTACCACCTCATCCTAGAAAGAAGATGAGGTTCCCGACAGGAAATAATTTGCCTGAGGTCCCACAAGGAATTAGTCTTTGCAAAAGCCAAGATCTGTGTTTTTTTATTACAAAATTTGTTTTAAGATGCACTTTCCCTGGTCCATTCTTGTGCATTTTCTTTTGGGTGCACACAGATGCCCTTATGTGCTCCTTCCCTGTGTTCTATTTCTTTGCCTGTCTCCTACTCTTCCCATAGGTTTGTCTGCCCATATGTGATTGTCATTTCGGGTCCAGTTCTCAGGCCTGTCCCGTTCTAACCACATGTCGCTGCCTCTATCATTCTCAGAAAACTTAACCTTAAGGCCCAAGTGAGGGTGAGGTCAGGACTGACTATCTAAAGAGGAGCGGAGTAGTGGGGATTGATGCTTTAGAAGGATGTGGAAGAAAAGACAAGATTCCAAGCCTCTAGGCAAGGAGCTGGATGAGACAGAGCGAAGGAAGAAAAGGGCTAAGTTGATTCTAAATACAAGACATGAGCTACACCTTTCACACTGATGGAATGGTCATAGTTATATAATAAAATGGCTGTATCTGTTGTCAGGAAGTAGGCCGTGCCCATCAGGGCTTTGGTGGTGGAGTGGCCAAGAGCAGGGCCTGGAAAGTAAAGGAAGGGAACAGGGCTGATGCATCAGGCAGTTCTGTAGTATATTGTCGGGGCACATTGAACAAACCTTTTAGAATTTCTGAAAGAAAGTGAGTTTTATTCAAGGCCAAGTTAGGATAGCTGCTGTGTTCCACAGTCTTCACAGAAGAGAGTGCTCTGTGAAGGAGCATTTGGCTAGGGTTATATAAGCTCCAGCAAAGGAACATTTGGTGTAGGGTTGTATACATTTTATGTAAAAAGTTACAGATCATTAGACAAAGGACATTTCAGAATGTTGCAGACCTTATCTGAAGCTTCTAGTATATGCAGGGCTGTATGACTTTAATCTTATGGGAACCAGGGAGGTTTTCTCCTTTTTTTTTTTTTTTTTTTTTAATCTTTGTTTGAAATGCTCCTTTTTGGTTATTTCATAAATGAAGCAGATATGCAGTGCGTGCTTGGGCAGAAATAGAGCCCATATTTTGAGGTTTTGCATAATCATTTTGACTTTGGTAAATGTTGAAGTATAGCTTCCCAGGGAGCCCAGGAGCAGGGGCCACAAACATTAAAAGTTGAAATTTTCCTTTATTTTTATCAATATCGTAGCCCTGTGTACACTTTATGCTGTGTCCCCCTGAGTCTTGGGGATCCCCATTTGGGTGTGGACACATTATTACTACATTGCTCCCCAGAGAGGTGGAATCCATTTACATTCTCAGCAGCAGTGTAAAAAAAAGCCCATTTTTCAGTTAATGGGTTTTTGCCAGTCTGTTAGGTAAAATATTTCATTGTTTTAATTTGCATTCTTTGATTAGTTCTAAAGTTGATTTTTTCATATATTTATTAGGCATTTATATTTCTCTTTCTGTTTTTCCTTTGCCCATTTCTTAAATTGGGTTTTTGATATTTCTCTTTTCATATGTAAACTCTTTATAGAGAGGATAACATTTTGTTGTTGCAGTTTTGTCAAAGATTTTGTCTCAGCTTATTGCTTACTTTCTCATTTTGTTCATGGTGTTTTTGATATACAGACATTTTACACCTTTAGAGTCAGATTTATTAATAGTTTGTGAATTCTTCCATTGCTTTATGCTCAGGACAGAACATCTTCCACCTTGCAAAAATATATTAAATACTCATATTTTTGTCTTGTTTTATGATACTTTAAAAAAAGTCTTTATATGGGATTTACACTGGTTTATGGTTTAAGATGGGGCTCTAATTTGAATTTTTCCCCATTCATTAAATAATTGATCATTTTCTAATCTACTTGTGCTTTTTTCTTTGAACTCTAAGTTCTTTAAATGCCCAGATAAGTTTCAGGATTCTCTAGTCTATACTATTGGTTTATGTAAAGGAGAGGTTGTCAGTGAGCCATGTATTATGTAAACATATTTAGAAAGCTTATTCTCATTGGGTAGACAGAGAGTGTTGTATGTGTTCTTTATGATTTATGTAATAGGAGTAAGTTCCAGAGACAGGATTAGAATTTTCAGTGAAGGAATGACCTCCCTTCATATTGTTCATATTGGAGATCTATCTGTACTCTTTGGGATTTCATTTGTCACAATGGCTAATAAGCAATGAAAGCAAAAACTAGTGAGACTGTGGTTCAGGTTAATTTGTATTTTTATAGCTTTGTTGTTTCCCATTGTTTCTGTTTGGGAGAATAGTCCAGAACCCTCTCCTTATGTATTCTTAGGGAATGAAGTCCAGGAGAGAAATGGGAGGCATCTATGTATGCCTTCTGCTAATTGGGCAGTCTTTGGCTTGTAAAGATAGGGGAATACTGACTTAGCAAGGGAATCATAAACTCCATGACTCCTGTGGATAATTCTAATTATGTAGAAACCCAACCCTTAAAAATAAACGCAATTGCCTTAAGTGTACAAAGTGTCTATATATCAGGTTGGTCCTTTGGACTTGTAGATATTCAACCATTTTCATATAGTTCACCCTAATATCTAGAGTCACATCTACACATTTTAGAATAGCCAAGCCCAGTGGATAGGGAGGTTTTTGTTTTTTGTGGGGTTTTTTGTTTTGTTTTGTGTTTTTTGTCTTTCTGTTTCCACCCCCAAAGAAGCAAGAGGTGTTAAATAAAGTGAGACAGTGAGACTTGGTATATCAAGAGCTTTGGCAGACCATCTTGTAAAATGCCCACACCGTGGTGCCGTTTTCTTTGAGTGTGAAACCCACTCGTGTAAGCCTAGAAGAAACTCTCTTGGCAACATCCGTGACCCAGTACCTGTGTGAAAACAGGCCAAATGCGAGTAGCTATGGAAAAACTTTTGAGAGAATCGAACACTTAACACCAGCTTCAAGTGCCAACTTTGTCCTTTATTTCTCTCTTGGTTTTCCATCTGTTTCTTCGCTCTAGTGCTTCTCGTGTGGTCTTATGTAAGAAAGCAGAAAGGTTAGGCTATTTAGCCATAAATCTTAAATATTTGACAAACTGTCACCTCAGCCTTTTAGATTGTGATGAAATATGAAACTGCTTCCATGAGGTCGTTTTTTGGAATTCACCTTTGGAGGAAACCAGTGAAATATTCAAGTTGAATTTCGAATGGCAGCCAGCTGTCCTGGTGGACCCCAGCCTACGGATTGTATTCCCAAAAACACCATAGCACTGACCACTGTCATATATGTATATTTCTTTGTATTCTTACCTGCTTTTCTTTACTAGTATGTAAGTGTCACAAAAGAAGCGACTTTGTTTTTTGCTCAACTGCACTATCCCCAGTGCCTAGAACAGTATGTGGACCAGTGGCACTCAATAAATATTTGGTGAATCAATGAAGAACTAAATGAAAAAGCGGTCTTATAAATAATAGTTATTGGGGCGCCTGGGTGGCTCAGTGGGTTAAAGCCTCTGCCTTCGGCTCAGGTCGTGATCTCAGGGTCCTGGGATCGAGCCCCGCATCGGGCTCTCTGCTCGGCAGGGAGCCTGCTTCCCCTTCTCTCTCTCTGTCTCTGCCTGCCTCTCTGCCTACTTGTGATCTCTCTCTCTCTGTCAAATAAATAAAAATAAATAAAAATCTTTAAATAATAGTTATTTCTTGGCTCAGCTTATGAGTATATGGAACTTACAATGTGTATGAAAAATGCTGGTAATTGCTCTAAGTCTCTGGATCTCCTGGAAGGCAGGTGTTCAGATGCCTTCTGACAATAGAACCTCAGGCCAGGCCATTATGTGCTCGGAGTTCCTCTGAAGCTCCAAGGATGATGGGACAGGAAGCTGGCTAGACAGACCCTGGGCTGTGCCTACAGGGAAGGGGGACTGGGAGCCTGTGGCAGGGGCTGGCCCACCTGGTGGTCTCCCCTTGTTCCTGTGGGAGTTTTGTGTCTTTGGCACTTGGAAACACTGAGTGCCTTTATATTTTCCATTAAAGAGTTTGTGCTTAGCTCAGTTGAAGTTCTCCGGTGTCGTTTTCAGGGAAGGAGGGCATCAAAAGGATAAGAAGAAAGCAGGCACATGTTCAGGGAACACCAGACTAAACGGGAGGACGAACTCGCATGAGAGGATTTCGGGCAGCTCCTAAGTGTGTGCCTTCTGCCCTCTCTTTCAGGATCTTCCCACGTTCTGCGGAATGGCTTCTGCTTGGCGGAGACTGGGCTTTTATGTCTCTTTTCTGAAGAGCCAGCTAGATGGCGGGCCAGGGATCGTCAGCAGGGGAAGGAGAGTGATTCCGGGATGCACCAGAGACATATACAGTGCCACGGGAGAGTGGACAAAAGAATACACACTGCAGACAAGAAAGGAGGTCGAGAAATGGTGGCATCGCCGAATAAAAGAACAGGCCTCCAGAATTTCAGAAGCCGATGTGAGTATTCTGAGGGGTTTTGAGAGGGTAGAGAAGAGGGGCTAAGGACTTGGACTCTGGGGTCAGATTGCCCAAGATCAAATAAGTTATTAAGTGTGTGACTTTGAACCGAATGATTGACTCTGTGCTTCAGTTTTGTTATCTGCTATGGACAGTGCTAATACTAGTGCCCCTCTGCTTCCTAAGATGCTTGTGAGGGGTACATGAGATCAGACAAGGATAATGCTTAGATGGGTTTCGGTGTGGTGCCCCACTGGGAGTTCTGGAACAACATTTACTAGGGAGAGTCATCAGGACTCATCCAGTGGGGGCAGGGTCCTTCCTGGTCCATGGCATGGTGGGCCAGCACACAGGGGTCCGGCGGGGTCACATGTAAAGCTCCAGGAATGGCACCTGGACCCCTCACCTGTGGAACTTTGAATCTGCATATTCTGAGAAGCACCTGCCTCTCCCCTGCTGTAGACCTTGGCCTCCCGCCTGGTTCTGCCCCCTCAGCATCACGGTTTGGGAGGTATCAGCCCTTCCCTGGTGTGATCTGGGGCTGGGATCCAGCCTTGTAGTGGCAGCTGTGTGAGTTAGTGAACCCTTGACTTCTGCTTGGGATGCACCAGCCCAGCACTCTATTTATAATTATCTTCAGTATTTGGTTGTACCTGGTGTCCAGGAGGCGCCATATTGGATGCTGGCTCCTTCTGTAGGAGTCCAGCCTGTCAGGGATTTGTCTTGGGTGTGGTAGCCCTTACTTCTTGATATTGGTCAAAGTAACAAGTGGGAGATGTGATTTGTTACATGAAATGTTGAATCTGATCAGAGCCAAGCACTAGAAGATAGTTTACCCTTAAGTTCTACCATCCCTTTGTAATAGTTGCCAAATAATAACAGGCTTTCTACATCTAATTAAAGAGATGAGGCCAAAGGCAAGCAGTTGAGTAAATATAACTGCACGAGACTGCCTTTCCCTAGACTCAGCCATTTCCTGTCTCCTGATTCTTGCTCTTTTCAGACTCATTCCTTCTATGAGATTGATCACTGTGAAGAATGCTGGGGGCAGTTGTTTGTGTTACAGTGAAGAGGATGTTTTTGGGAACTGGTTAGAAAGACAATCTGGTATTGAGAGAGGTGTGATGGATAACAAATGGGATGATAAAAAGGAAGATTTGACTAGGATGCATGATTGTACAACAAAAGCCTGATGCAGGACGTGAAGAGCCTTCATCAACCTGTAGCTAAACGCATTTTGGAAACAAACTAGGGAGCAGTTTAATTCTGAACGAGGAGAGTGAAAGTAGCGTTTCTTCTTTTCCTTTGTCTTTTTGGTTTAGATTATAAGTTAGTGGCTTCTACACATTTTAAAGTTGTAGCTTCCTGATTTTTGTGGCATCTCATTCTTCTTAAGTATATGGTTTTTAAAAACGATTAAATGGATCAGGGGCGTCTGGATGGCTCAGTCAGCTGGGCCTCTGGCTCTTGGTTTCGGCTCAGGTCGTGATCTCAGGGGTCATGAGATCGAAGCCCACGTTGGGCTTTGCGCGCAGTGTGGAGTCTGCTTGGGATTCTCTCTCTCCCCCTGCCTCTCTCCCAGCTCATGCACATGCACACTCTAAATAAATAAATAATAAATTCTTTTAAAAAATTAAATGGATCAACATAAATTGTGTATCAATAATTGGGGAAGTAGCTGGAGGGATACTGAGGGCGATCCCCTGGGGGCAGCCTCTCACGGTCTGCGCTGGGGAATGGTAAGGTGGAGAAGATTCTATATGACTGGTCTGGAGCCAGGGCAGTGCGGTGGGCTCGGCCTCAAGACCTCAGCGTGATCACGACCACGTCACGTAACCTCTTTGATCCTCAGATTCTTCGGATTGTTCATCTCACAGAATTGGTTTGAGAATCAAATGAGAAAACGTGGCCGGACACATTTTACAAACTGAAATGTTATGTAAATAAAAGATCCAGGAGGATGAACGTGTGTAGTATCTTTGTCGGGAACTAAGGAGACAACTGGGCGTCCGTGGACTTTGAAGCCTTTATAATTGACCTCACTCTGGTATTAGATCTATTTCGAGTACACCCAAATGAGTTTCCAGGAGTTGAATGTCTTGCCATGATCACCTTAATCATCATTATTGAACGAAGTTCTATTTAATGAGCATTTTACTATATGTCAGGTACTATCTTTCTATATTACCTCATTTAATCCTGAAACAACCCTGGGGATTTTGGGGGGAATAAGAGAACAGAGGCTCAGAGGGAGATTTGGTAATTCACTGGGATGTGTGCCTAGGACCTTCTGTGGCCTCACCTTTGATTTACAGATTCTGAGCCCAGAAAGGCAGAGGAATTTGCCCAAGGTCTCACAGCTGGTGGCAAGGCTGGGGCCAGAACTAGGGCTCCAGGCTCCTTCTGTCTGTCCCCTCTAGGCTCTGCGACAGCTTTGGAACGTGATCTATAAAGAGGCAAGAGTTATCTCTCCTGATGTCAGAAGCTGGCAAAAATAATAGGTCCCACTTATAAAAACCATCCTCTTCCCATCGCTTACAATCTTAATTTCCTTCAAAGGCTTACATTCTTACACTTTTATATAATTATGAAAATTTCCCCTTCAATCAGATTCCTGCTCAGTTTTACCATAAACCCCCATAATTCCTTCTTGCCATCCCCAGAGGATAGAACTCATTTCATTATCACGGAGGAAAATGACTTAATTCACACAGGAAAGCAAAAAGCAGGGACATGAAGCAAGCTGAATACCTTTTCTGCAATAAACAAAAATAGTCATGAATATTAAAGACTTTTGCCAGCGGGGCTTTTCTATATATCTTCTGTAAGTTCCATTTTGGAGTTTGGCTTAGTGTGTAATGAATCACTCAATTGTGCTGTACATTAAATCTCTGTTGGACAGACCTACCAAAAAGCGATAGTCATGAAGAAGCTGTATGTGAAAAATGTTTGGGGTAAGATCGATTGTTAAATAAACATAATATAAAAAAAAATAGATCTGTCACTATAACGAAAACAAAGTGAAATGGGCTTCATGAAAACTTAAAATGAAAAACGAGAAATGGTTTATATCAAGGATTTTATTGATTATTTTCAGATCCTTAAGAGCCCTTTAAATGCTATTTCCCTACGTCCCTAAAAATGCCCCAAGAAAAGGCAATAGACCCAGTCCATTATGATCGGAGTAAGGTTCAAACAGAATGGACAGTTTGCTTGCTTCTGATTCTACACCGAGTGACAGAGTAAGGTCTTCTGTCTCCTTTGAGAGACTAGTTTACAAGCGGAGAGGATTATCTGTCACTTTCCTTCTTAAAGATAGCAAGTCCTGAGTCCCCACCGACTCCACATCTCAGGACCTGTCTCCCGAGGCTTTCCTAAGGGTTATGGGTCTGCAGTTTCCAGTTAAAATGTGTGATCACTAATGGATGCTTTCCATCCATTTATGTAAATCAATTACATTGTCACTTGAGCATTACGTGATTTTTCCCATTTGTGTATTATCCAGACTCCTGTGTATTCCCTTCTCCCTTTTCTTCCTTTAGGCAGCTTGACTTAACCACTGGTTGGTAATTTCTGGAGGTTGGGCAGTACAGAGAACATTCTAGTTTATTTTGCCACGTGTCAATGGCCCTGTTAAAGGTTTTTTTAACTTCTTTGCTGGAGGAAGTTTAAAGCAAGGAGTCAAATGAGATTTGGAAAGAATCTGACTTCTGGTGTCTTCTGCTCCCCTGATTGTAGTTGGCTGTGTCAGTGATCAGTCATGCAAATACTTAGCAAAAAATATATTGCCCCCCTGTACACGAAGGAATGGTCATGAATATTCTGTTTTGCGTTTGTTTTCATTACTTTGGGAGAAGCAAAACCTGAAAGAACTCTAGCAGCACTGCAGGAAGGGAGTAAGGACAGAGAAAAACAGAAGGCAGAAATAAATAAGAGTGTTAATATCAGAAGGTCCCAACTCTCAGAGACCAAACAGAAGCGGTTCCCTCTTCTTCCTTTCTTCAGAGAGCTCTGCATGAGAGGATTTAAGGCTGGGTAGGGGGACAAGATTTGTGTAGCTGGGAAAAAAAGCCCTTTGGTCGGAAGTGCTCCCTGGGGCTGGGTATTAAACTCCTGCTGGGGGTGGGGGTGGGCTGAAGCGAGGTGGGAGGGGGCGGGGAGAGGGAGATGATTAAAACACAGCCTTTGCCCTGGAACCACAGATCCCTAATTAGCAATCAATTCAATGACTACCAGGATTCCTTGGGAGCCTTCTTTCCTCGGGCGGTGCACAAACCCAAAGTCAGCCACCCAGGAAGGACTCCCCGCCCTGTGTTCATTCCGTCTGGACGCAGGTACTATTTTTCTGTTTCTGGTAATGCAGCTGTGTCTTTGGCAGCTGGAAGGTTCTCTAACCCTGGCGTGAGGCTGTCTGTAGATCGCCCCGGGAAACAGCAACCTTCTCGCCTCGTTGGCTATGATTTTTCTCATTACTTTCCCATTTCAACTTTGTCTGTTGAAAGATAAGCTCACAATGATGAAGTTTTAGAATGTAAGTGGGGTCCGGAGCCAAAGACCAAGAAAGAATTCTTGAGACGTCTTTAGTGCACAGTAGTGGTTTATTAAAGCCCGGGGACAGGACCCGTGGGCAGAAAGAGCTGCTGCCCCGTGATCCCGAGGAGTGGCTCATTTTATACTCAGGAGCTGGGAAGGTGAGGACAAAGGGGGTGTTCAGAAGGGCGAGCCTATGGGAAAGAAGACTGTCAGGATAATGGAGACCTAGTTATCGTCAAGCCAAACTGTTTTTCCCTCTAATGAGGTACCAGCATGAGGACAGCTGGGAGTTTCCTGGTGGGATGTCACACTCCTCCTATCACACGGCCTTGTCAATGAGCTTTAGGTTTAGAAGAATTTCAACTTTATTTACATTTCCTTCCGCCTCAGCCTCCCTCAATTTTATGTAGGGGAGGGCGATGTTAGGGCTTCCGGAACTGAGTTACAGGTCTCTGGGAGTTAGGCTAGTGATAAGAACGCTTCTTCCCTGTAAATCACTAGGACATTTGTAAATGGAGGGAGGCTCAGGTCTTGCAGGATTGTGATCTCTATGAGTTAACTATTTGTTTTTCCTTTAGGGCAGCCAGGAGTGCCTGAGGAATGTCACAGATATCCCATGGGCAGGGAGGGGTTGTGGGGTGTCAGCTTCTGCTTTGTCCCAACTTGCCTTCTGTTCCCTCATCAAATACAGCAGAGAAACCCAGGACCCAGACTGGTGCCCGGGGATCCCGCTCTTCCTGCTAAGTCCAAGTCTGAATGCGGCTACAGGGGACTTAGAGACGTCACACCTGTGTGATTCAAACTGTCGTGTCCTTGAATTATACAGATCTATGCGGTAGAGCTTCATTTGGAAAAACATACAGTTCTTTAAGACCTAGATAGAAACTGTCTTAAAGAGAAGCTTTTAAAAGAGAAAAAAAAAAATTAAAAATATATATGGGTGATTAGAACTTTGAGGTTGTTGGGCATTCTTTTGGACATTCTTCAGCTTAAAAGCAGGGCTTCGAATTTTGGTTTTTCATTTTTGTCAGTTCACATTATGGGAGCAGCTTTCTATTTATTTATTTATTTGAGAGAGAGAGTGAGAGAGAGAGCATGAGAGAGGGGAAGGTCAGTGGGAGAAGCAGACTCCCCACTGAGCAGGGAACCCGATGCGGATGCGGGATGCAGGACTCGATCCTAGGACCCCAGGATCATGACCTGAGCTGAAGGCAGTTGCTTAACCCACTGAGCCACCCAGACGCCCTTTTTTTTTTTTAAAGGAAACTTTTAAAAACGTTAAACTATTACCTTGAGTACAGCGCCAACACTTTATATGTGTATAGGGTCCCAGTAAATGCTTAAGAAATGCTCATTGTCATACTTTGTCAATTCTTCCCCAGAAATCAAAGCCCAAGTTTTACGTACTGTCCATGTTCCCTTATCCTTCCGGCAAGTTGCACATGGGCCACGTGCGTGTGTACACCATCAGTGACACCATTGCACGGTTCCAGAAGATGAGAGGGATGCAGGTAAGGACCGCCCCGCCGCCCGCCCCCACCCGGGGCTGCAAGAATGTCGTTAACATGGTCAAGACAAATGAAGAGAACCCATTTGGGTTCAAATTAGGACAGCTTTGACGATAAACACGAAAAGCCTGGTGTTTCCTTTTATGAGTTAGAAGAGCTAATCTGGATTAATGGCGGGGGTGGGGTGGGGGGGACGGCCACGTGTTTGGTGTCCTGCTAGGGACAGGGGTGGGGTGGGGGTGGGGTGAAATGTAGCTACAAATGTTGGTAACACGGGCCATCTTCCCAGGACGAGTTCACAATCGAGCCGGGGTGAAACACACAATAATAGATGGTCATCGTGTAGGGGCGTGAATCTTACAGAACAGATGTGCATCAAATGCTGTGAGAAGGAGGTGGGGCCCCAAGAGAACTTTCTCTTTCTGTTTGACATTTTCCATATTCTTTAATGAGCATGGATTATTTTTTTAAATTTTTTAATTTATTTTTATGGATTATTTTTATAATGGACAAATTAAAAAAATTTTTAAGGAAAAAAAATAATCTGGGGAGTAACAACAACTCGGGCATTTGGGAAAGGCTCCACTAAAGAGGGAGCATCTGACATGGGTCTTGAAGGACAAGGTGAAATTTGCCGGAACAGGAAGAGAAAGACCCTTCCTTGGCCGTTGTGGGCCAGTGCCCTTCACTCCAGTGCCAGATACCCGAAAGCTTACCCTTTACTCTTTAGCAGTGTATCATCTATAAAATGGGGTGGGAATGATCACGATACCTTCTCCTTTAACCACTTACAAAGAGGCGGGATTGAAGAAGGGTTGAGAACATGGACCACTGAACCTGATTGTCCAGGACTCGAATGCCCGGTCTTAACATGTGCTAGCTATGTGACCTTTGACTAGTTACTTAACCTCTCAAAACCTAGTTTTCCCTCATCTGTAAAATGGGCATAAAGCAGCACCCGCCCATTGGCCTGCTACAAGGATCAAAGAGGACAGTTATGAAGCATTTAGCGTATACTTGGCACATAGTATATAACCAGTAAATACTATTCACAGTAGCTCCTGAGAGCCCCCTGTGCACATCTCTGTCCAACTCTGTGTTTTATCAGTCCCCCCAGGAGCTTGAAATCCAGCCGTGGTGGGAGTATTTACACCATGGGCATCAGCAAACGCTACAACTCTGGGCTCTTTTCCTGTAGAGAGGCAATGGTTAAAACATTCACTGGTGCTCCCACTGGCTGTCGAAGTTATTAACCTGCTGGGGCCTAACCTAACAGATGACATCTGCCGCCTCCTAGCTCTTTGTACAGATTTTCTTTCAGAGACGTAAGTGCATCTGTTGTCACAATTGGTTTGAAAATTTATGCTGAACTGACATTGGCAAGAAGTATTCCTAAAAAGGAAGGCAAGTTATAATGGCTTTGTATCACTAGAAGAGTTAATAACTTTACACTACCAAATGCAGAGATTTGTGTTCTACTTTAATAGTCAAAGGTATCTGTCTTCCTGGTTTATGTCAGATGTTATTTTCCCCCAGACATCGCTTTCCATCATTGCCACGATGTTTATTAGAAAGAGACGGCATGGACTGAATTGGCTCTTTGCCTAAAGTATAATTCTTTGTCTTACTGTGATTCTTGGACTAGATTTATCTTACAATTTTTTACTTACGCCAACTTATTTTGAACAGTTAGGGAGTGCAGGCAAATTGCTGAAGATTAAGCTTTTATAGCAAAATTGTACATTTATGAGAAGGTGCAGGTGGTTGAGGGGGTGTGGGTGGGATTCTGATTCCCTTGGATGAGACGAAATGTTCCAGAGGAAGCTCAAGGCAGAGCTCCAGGCCCGGAGCTACTCGGGCCCAAGAGACAAAATGAAGACTCCTAGAGTAACTGAAGCCCAAGGTCAGGCTGGACCCAGGAGTTGGACGACCTGGATTTGAACCGCATTCTGCCACCTTCTTGCTGAGGGACACCCCGCACAAGTCATTTCATGGCTCTGAATCCCCACTTTCCTCATAATTTAAAATAGGGCTAAGTAATTCTTGCCTTATGGGACTGTTGTGCGGGTTCAACGAGATAGTACGTGTGTGTCTGGCATAATAATCCCTTAATAAGTGATAGCTGCAATTCTTATTTGCATTGATTTGATTTACCCTGGGAGGTCAGCCACTATCATAATCAATGAACCCCGCTCTCTTCAGCCTGGAGCATGCTGCATAGAGTTACTTCCTCAGAAGCAGCTTAACTGTAAAACATTGTCTGTGATTTATGTTACCTAGCCTCTGACTTGATGGGTGCCTAAAACCACTCTTCGTTGTTTGGTTTACAATGTCTTAGTCCGTGTGGTCAACCAGCACCTAGGGTTCTCTGTTTCGAAGTTTCAATTGTTCCTTTTAAGATGGTAAGCTATCTTTTGGGGTATTCTCCAGGTTCTGCTGAAATTGATTGTTGTTAATTTTCATAAGCCATATTTAAGTCAGTTCATCCCACCTATATATAACTCCAGATTTGGTGAAAACTTGTCCAGCTATTTTTTAGGCGATATGGCAAAAGAGAAACAGAAATTTCAGTGTGATTGTCAGTAACATCAAAGCCCGTTGAACTTACTGTTGTTTTAAAATCCATTCCCAATGTCAGGACTGGTCCCAGCGATAGAGCGGGGTTGGATTCAGGTCAAGTTCAATGGTTCTCACTCTAAAAAGGAAGAAATATCTAATCCGGAGTAAGAACAGGGTCTGACATGTGTATTCATTCATTCATTCAATATATAGTCATTGAGTATCAGCTTTATTCTAAGCACTGGGATTTTTATTGTATTAAATAGAAATATTAGAGTCTTAGGTTCAAAATCAGTCAGTAGGCCTAGAAAAATTCAGCAAGCTTTCGATTTTTCTAGAACTTATTAATTTGTTGACTAGTTTGCTTTGTTCTCGAGTGGAGATGCGTGAAATAATTCTAAGTGACACGAAAAACAGTATGGGCAATAAAAGGTGGAGCGAGCCTTGCAGCAGTTCTGCTCTCCTCAAGGCTACCAGTGACCTCCGTGGATGTGCCTCTGTCCTCATCTTTCTCAACCTCAGCAACATGAAATACGGTAGACCGGTTCCTCGTCCTTAAAACACTCTGCTGTCAGCGAGACCCCACTCTCCAGGCACTTCTGCATCCTGGCTTCTCCCTCCCAGTTTACTCCACAAACTTTCCCTGCCCCACTCGATCTTTGCATAGTCTTCATCAGGTTGAGAAAGTTCCCCTTTATTCCTACTTTGCTTAGAGTTTTTCTCACGAATGGGTGTTGATTTTGGTGAAATGGCTTTCCTGCATCTATTGAGATGGAATAAGGTTTTTCTCTTTTACTCTGTTAGTGTGATATGTTATGTTGATTGATTTTTTAAAAAAATTTTAAACCAATGTTGTATTCCTGGGACAAATTTTATTTGGTCATAATGTATTTTTTTAATGCATGAATTGCTATATATAATTTGTTAATCTCCCTACATGCATGGGAGATACTGCTCTGAAATTTTCTTTTCTTTTAATGTCTGTCTAGTTTTGCAGTCAGGGTGATGCTGGCCTCATAAAACAAACTAGAAGGTGTTCCCTTTCTATTTTCTGAAAGCACTGTGTATTATTGGTATTATTTCTTCCTTATTGTTTAATACTGTACACCAGTGATGGTATCTGGGCCTGCCATTTTGTTTGTGGGAAGTTTTAAAATGACAGAGTCTATCTCTTTAATGCTATAGAGCTATTTAAATGTTCTGTTTTCTTCCGTGTCAGTTTTAAGTTGTGTTTTTCAAGGAATTTCTCTGCCTTACCTCCAGTTCTGTTCTGGACTGCCTTCTCTTTGTTTTCTCTGTCTACTTTTCCTGGGTACTCTTATTTATCCCCTTTAGTTTAAACAGGATACTTTAAATAATTATGGAACATTTCCAACAGAGAAGTCCAGAGAGCATTATTATAAATACCCAGATCTGTATCCTGTTAGAAGATGCCAGGGGGGTGCCCGGGTGGCTCAGATGGTTAAGCATCTGCCTTCAGCTCAGGTCATGATCCCAAGGTCCTGGGATCAAGCCCCACATCGGGCTCCCTGCTCAGCGGTGAGCCTGCTTCTCCCTCTCCCACTCCCCTGCACCCTGCTGTTCTCTCTGTCTCTCTCTATCTCTCAAAAGAATAAATAAAATCTTAAAAAAAAAAAAAGAAAAGATACCACCGTATAATCCTATTAGCCCCAGCTCTTTTGTTTTTTTTCCCTTTTTTATGTTGCAGGTAAGAGTTGTTCCTCTCCATAATTGAATTCCAATCCTTGAAGTCAAAGTAACCATTATTTAGGAGTTACTGTATATCCTTTGCCTTCATGTTTTCATGATTTTACTCTATTTTTTAGGGATACATGCACACTTATATGTAGTATTGTGTTTTTAATTTTATATAAAAGATATTTTAATATTCCACATATTTTTTCACTCAGTATTTTCCATCAAGGGTTATCCTGACCATGTCTCTAGAGTTATTTCATCCATTGCAAGTACTTTATAATTATGACAATAGTTAATTATCCATTTTTGCATGGATAGTTTTAGGTTGTTTCAAATTTTTGCTCCAGTGAATGTCCTTGTACTTGACTGGTTAGCCGGTGGGAGACGTGGCATTGCTGGGTCATAGAGTATATATAGGTGAGCGTTACTGCATCTTTCTAAATCACTTTTCAAGCCATCAAGGCCAATTATTACTCCCACCAGCAATGAATGACATTTGTAACTGCCCTACATCCTTGACAGCACTTAGTAATGTTCGTCTTTTTAGTCCTTGCTAATTGGTCATATGGGAAATGGCATCCAATTGTGTTTTTAATTTACATTTTCCTGAGTACTATCCTAGTGAAGCTGAGATATTTTCATATGTCTATTGCCTGTTTAACTTTCTTCTTTTCTGTTTGCTTTGTTCACATTATTTGCCAAGTTCCTCTTGGGTTGTTTGTCTTTTTCATATTGCTCTGTAGAATTCTTTATACGGTCTGGATGACTGATTCTGTATTGGTTAAATGCAATACAAACGTTTTCTCCCAGTCTGTGGTTTGTCCTTGAATTTTGTGAGCCCAGCCAGACCACAGATTATAATTCGGGTTTGAGAATGGATGAGAATGATGATTTGGAAATTTCAAGGTTGCTTTTACTTTGGTTTCCTCTTAGAGAGGCAAGTAAGTTTTGCAAAGGAGAGAGATGAGATAAGAGTGCAGGTGGATCGTTGTGGCCCTCCACGCTCGCACTCGGTCATGGAGATGGGCCTGAAAGCCATGACCGTCACGGCTCTCTTGGGGAAAGCTAACGTCACAAAGAGCTGACCAGGCCACGGACACACACACAAATTAAATGTGGATTTTATAAGTGGAGAGACAGGTGGTTTGGGGTGATGAATTGATCAGGAAGTAGGGGCTTTAGTCAACGGCAGTGGTGATACCTGCCTGACCCACCTCACAGATTTGTGGCAGGGTTCCTGCGAGGTGATCAATGAGAAAAACCGTAACACAATTTCCCAGTGTAACCTAATTAATAGTAGCAATAATAAGGCAGTCCCGACGTTTGGATGTTGAAGTAGGGGCCTCTTGAAGCCAGAGATCAGTTACTCTCTTTCAAGGGTCAGAAAAGGCTGCCCTGCCAGTTGGCTTCTTCCGAAACTCATACAATGTCTGATGACATATTTAAAGCTTAGCACATATGGTGATTTTGTTGTATCTTCGTGTGTTATATGCACAGGGGATTGGAAAATAAAATGATCCACCTTGCACCCTGGCTGGTCTCCCTGGCACCCTCCGGGCCAGAAGCAGGGTGATGACAGCATCAAGGTGGCCAGTTCCCCTCACAGGGTTGGGCTTGGACTCATTGGTCTCAGGCGAAACGCACTGCCCAGTTGAGTTTTCTGCTTGGGCCTTTTTGCTATTCGCTGCGGAGGAGGAAGTAAATTGACGCTCTATGTGTGGCTGCTGCATGATCATAATGTGATTATCCCTAAATATCAGGAAGCGAGGGGAGTTCTTAGCAAGTGGATGAGAATACGTGTTTCATCAATTTTTAGCCGGCCAGCCAGTCAACAAGCGTGTATAAAATGCCCAGGGGGTGCATAGCGTGGCATTTAGTTTTCAAATTTTTGACTCTCTGCAGCTTCTAGAAGTAGAGAGTGGATTTCCAGGGTTTATGCTCTCCGATGTCATTTGAAGGGAAGAATGAATTGCTGGTCCAGTGTCTTGATTAGAAACTGGCCGATTTATCCGCTTGTCACGTCTCTCACCCTTCCCAGGGGAGGTCTTCTGTTTTGGGCCTCGGTACTGTCATTTGGGTTCTTTAGTCTGAAGTAGTCACTTGATTTTGATCCTCAGTTTATAATAATGGTGGGTTATTACACTTGCTAAACAAAATTCAATGTTGTGTTTCTCGTTTCTTGGAAATAAAGCGTTGAATCTACTCCAGAGAAACCATGACGCTCTCTGAAAATAGCAGTTTTTGAGAAGCAGTAACCATGGTTGCTCTCGGTTAGAAGCTGCATTGGTTTCAACCCTAAACTTTTGTTTCATCGTGAAAAGGAGAGAAAGCTGGCCATTCCTAGGAAATAGGTTGGCGCCTTTGTAGCAATAATTGTGCTATTTCTCTTGCCATCAGGAAGGCAGACGACCAGCTGCCCCCGCTTCCTTCTCTTATACCTGAAAAATTTTCTTACCTCTACTTGATCTTATTTCCTGTGTTGGAAGAAGAACTGTATCTTTGCCTGTTCTTTTTTTCCTTCTTAAAAAATGTTATTTTTAAATTGTACATAACATTCCATATTCCCCCCTTTAAAAAGAAGAAATACAACATAGGTAAGGTTGCACTCCCCTCTGACCACACCCTTCCTGCCCAGGCCCTTCTGGGCAGTGGTCCCTGGCATGTATTGGTGTATATCCCTTCCGAGCCTTGTCTACACATTGTCATTTGTAACCGTGCTCTCTCCTGTATCCCTTTCTTCTCTTCTGCTTGCCATCCATCCTGCCTGCCAACCCTGGGACGCCCACGGCTCAGCTCAGGGGGCGGCAGAAGGCCCTGTCAGGGTGAGCCACGGGCACGTGACTCTGCCCACACCAGAGGCTGGCGTCGCCCCAGCTCCCAGGTCTCACCTTCTGCCCGGCTCAGGTCTGACTTGCCAGGTCTCTGATCCCTGTGTTTGCCCCTCGTCTGTAGCTGACGCTGACTCCCCCTTTGATATCTCAGACTGTGTAGGTTTGCAGTCTCGCTGGTGTTCCTGGGCTGGCCCACGGCCAGTTGGCCGTCAGCTCCACCCATTGCTTCGCCTTGTGCAGCGGAAGGACTGACCCCCGAAGACCACGTTTCCCTAGCCCTGGTGGCACCTGGCCTCCGGGTGGTTTTGGACAATAAGAAATTCTGGCAAGATTTGCATGCAGCAGGAAAGGAGAAGAGAATTTCTCTCTCTCCACCCTGGTGGAGAGGCAGATCCAGTTCTTCAGGGATCCGGTTCCATCTGGACAGACCCATGTGTGTTTCAGTTTTTATACCTGATCTTGGCCTTGGAGTTCTGTTACCTCTGCCTCCTGCTTTATTCCTTCAGTCCAAGGGTGGTGGCGGTGTCCCACTCTTCCAGATTTGGGGGTTGTTTTGCTGTCCCCCTTGGCTTCTCACTCAATTGTAAATACTTAGAGTGTTTGTTAGAAGAATAGCTGGAAATGATGGTTTTTCACACACTGGAAGTTTATGTTATAGATTTCCAAGTTAGAGCTATTAGGACTTTTTCTGGATTCCTTTTCTGCAGAAAGCACTTGTGTCCAAGGAGAGTTAACTCCTAGGGAATTGAGAGGGCTCAGGTGGCCCTAGCATTAAAGGTTAAACCAGTTAATAGAAAGTGATAGAAAGAAAGGCGTAGGAATTTGAGAACCAAAAAGGAGAGTTTGGAGTTCTTTCCAGTGAATGTTTTGGACAGTCTTGGCCACAAGGAATCATAGGCAAGAAAGCAGACCTAGATTGGAGGTATTCAACGTTGACGATGTGTAAGAGACCAAGAGGTGAAGGAGGCTGGCAAAGGAAGCACCCGACATGGTATCTTTTGTGCAAATGGGCTGTGACAGTTTGACCAGCGATAGAACCTGCCGCCTCAGAGAAAGGGACGGGCTTTGGTATTTCATGATCTCGTGACAGGTCTTCACTTCGTTCCCCCTTGACATTCATGAATTCTCTCCCAGCCCCAGAGTGAGTTCTGCACTTAGACCCTGGGTCTCTGGAAACCCAGGGTCTAGGAGTAATGGGACCTCTTTCCTGCTCCGTAGAAACTTGGCTCACAGTTCATTCCAGTGATCCGGCCCCTGGTGAAGAGAACCATTCTCTCTTCAAGATGCAAAAAGGCCTTCCCACAGTCTGTATTCTAGGGCAGGCGTTTGCCTTTTGGTCGATTTTTGGTAAGAATGGCATATTAAGAAGCTTTTAAGATTTTCTAACTTGATTTTTCATAGACAGCTTGGGTAACATACAGGCTAAGAATATCTTTTCATGTGAATTTCATCTGAAAACAAAAATAGAAAAATATTACGTAAATCCAGACTGGTTTTTGTGATCATCTCTGTATTGACTTTATTTAAAAATACGGACAGCATCTAACAGAATGTTAATAGGCAGGAGCATTGAACCGCTGCCATTTTGGCAGCTCCCACAAAGAAACCGAGTGGTAATTAAGTTTTTTCCCCCTTCTCCTGGAGCAGTTACACAACAGTTACATTTTTCTGCCCGTGAAGCAGCCCTAGGAGAATTTAAACACAGCTGGAAGTTACACTCCCATGTAGTCCAGGGAAGTACTGAAGAACTTTCTAGTAATCCAGCACAGATCCCCGACATGCAATTTTATTTATTTATCTATTTATTTTTAGCTTTTGAAAATTAAAGGAAAAGAGAAAAAACCTGTGAAGCTTAAGAGTTTAATACAAGGGAAGGTTTTTCACCTATG
>CM052898.1:11782001-11817175 GCA_028534135.1 Potos flavus
GACTTGCAAGGTTATCAGTGTTTCATTTGGTGGAGGTGGGAAAAAGTCCCAGTGGCCCGGTCCCAATGTCCTGAGGTGCCAGAAATCGCTAATGAAATGCAGTCTGATGTAGTGCTGCCCAGAGCTCTCCAGAGAGGAGATTCTAGATTCCTTGAGGGCAGAAATGGACTCGTTAACCCTCTAGTTCTGTACAGGAACATCAGCCATTAAGTGGTTCCCAATATTAGCGGATTTTTTTCCTGATTATCGTAGAAGATCAGAAAATACAGAAAAGTCTAAAGAAGAACATGAGTCAGTGAGGCTAGTTTAACATCCTGATATGGTTCCTTGTGTCTTTTATTCTGGAATTATAAACATCTATGTAATTTACTTTTGCAAAGTTGAATTCATAATGCGTGTTTTTATCTTGCCTTTTTTTTTATCCACTATTCATGAACGTTTTCCCATTTTATTAAATATTCTTTGAAAAAATAACTTTTTCAAGCAGTATAGTTTCTGTCTTATGACTATATTATAACTTATGTAACTTATCCCTTATTATTATAAATTTAGATAGATTTTAATGTTTCTCTATTATGAATCTGGGTTCTCAGTCCCTTCTGTGCAAATCTGAAGTCCAGAAGACTCTAAAAACTGAAATTTTTTTTTAACTCATTCGACTGCAAAACCTGACCTGAACTGGTATTTATCTTACTTAGAATGAATATTCATATATTTTCCTGTAGGAATGGTAATATAACTGATTACCATGTACTCTCTCAGACCTCGTAGGGTATTATTTTTTGATATCTAAAAAGGTCTTAATTCTGAGGCACAATTGACTGCATCTCGGATAAGGGGTTTTGAACCTGTCATGCAGTCTTGTAGATAAATACATCTTCTCCGCTATCACTGTGTAATGGTTACTGAGCACTTACCATGGGCCAGACACCCATAATTATCTCTTTGGGTCCCTAGTAGGCTCTAAAATGAAGATACTGTTACTGACATCATTTTATTGCTGGTCACTCAAGCGAGCAGGGCGTGGCTAGTTCCCTGACCAATTTGCTATGTTCATCCCCCACTCTTGGAGCAGAAATCTTGATACACCACTTTTTTATTATTTCTTTAATGTGAGCTCTCAGAAAAGCCATGAACAAGTTTAAAGCTTCTATAAGTACTTACAGGAAACTTAAAGGTATCATTTGGCTTGTGGTATTTGAAGGTTTGAAGACCATACAAATTTATACTCTCAAGTTATTATGGAGATGTTTTCGTCTGTATTTCTTTCATTGTTCATGATAGGGAGATTTTTTTTTTTTTCATGTGTTTAGTGGATGTTTGAATTTGGGGTGTGTGTGTGTGTGTGTAGATGATCTAATCATGTCTTTTGCCCACACAGGTAAGAAGTGTTTGTTCTTTTCTTTTTTCTTTTTTTTTTTTTTTTAGATTTTATTTATTTGAGCAATAGAGAGAAAGAGTGAGCAAGTGTGAGCTGGAAGGCTGGGGCAGAGGGAGAGGAAAAGAGAGACTCTCAAGCTAACTCTTTGTTGACCCCAGAGCCTGACTTGGGACTTGATTTCACGACCCTGAGATCATGACCTGAGCTGAAACTAAGAGTCAGATGCTTAACCGACTGAGCCACCCAGGTGCCCCTATAGGAGTTTTTAGGCCCAGTTTATTCTATATATTATGCATTTTCTGATCATGTGTTATTTCTTAAACATTATGTTTGATATCTGCTGCTAGTTTTAAAATCATGTCCATAACAATTATTCACATCGAAGGCTCCTTAGCTGGTTTTAGTGTTCATTGGTAGACCTTTTTGGAGCAGGTCCACCCATTTAAAAAAATTTGGATTTGTGAAAATTTTATTTCGACTCTTGCTTTTTCTAGCATCATACATTGTCTTCATAACAGAGAATGACTATCCTTTGCTTTCATATGTGAACAGGAGTTTACTGGGGAATGGAATTCTTTTTTCTTTCCAATTTCTGTAGTGGCCCTTGATGCTCGACTTACTTTTTTTTTTTTTTTAAATAATTAATAGACTTACAGGAAGTTGCTAAATAGTACAGAGATCCTAGGTACCCTTCATCCAGCTTCACCCAATGAGAACATTGGATAAAATTACAATATAATATAATAACAAAATCAGGAAATTGACACTGGCATGAAACTATTAACAAAGTACGAACCTCATTCAGATTTCGCCAGTTTTACATGCAGTCACTGGGGTGTGTGCAGTAGTAATCATTCTGTGGGGTTTAATCCCATGTGGAATTTATGTAACAGCCTCTGACCCACCAGCCTTTGGTGGGAACCTGAGACCAGCCCAGATGGTCTGTTCGGTCCTTTTGTACATGCAGTAATCTTTATACCCCCATTTAATGCTTGTTGGGTTCTTCCTGTCTCTGCCCCTGCCGTTTCGAGTTTTCATCAGAGCGTATCCCAGTTTAGTCCTTCCACCTGAATTTTGGGTGCCAAGTGACCCCTTTCGATCTGCATTTGTGGGTCCTTTCCTGTGGCAGTTTTATGGGCTCTGGTTCCCAAGGACCCTGACTGTCCGCGCACGCTCCCCTCACCGTCCTCCTTCGTTTGTCTGTCTCCCTCCTGACCTTGGTCCCTTTGTTCTTTCCGGCCTTTTGGGAGAACGTCTGCTGTTTGCTTTCCACATCACTGGTCCAGTTTCTGTTGAATCGGTGCTGCTTTGTATGGTTTCAAATGCAGATACTCATTTTGCTATTGTATTTTTAGACTTAGTCGTATTTTTTCTTATCTCATTCAGTTCCCAGTTTCTTCGTCAAGCCTCTTCTTTATTTTCTTCTTCTTTCACCATCTTATCTCATCTTCACAGACTGTGTGTGTTCAGAAACTTTGAGGCTCTAAGGAAATGCTGTTGAGAAATTATTTTTGCTTCCCATGCTGAGTCTTTTTTACAAGTAAGAATGCCATGTTGTCCTTGTTTGTTTCAGAATCTCTTCCAACACACCTTGTAGGTTTTCTCCCCCGTTTGCTCAGTGACGTGGACTAATATATCAAGTGAGGGAGCCAGCAGCCTGGGGTGAGGGGAGGAGAAGGGAAGCTCCTTCGTAGTCTCTGTATCACTGATTCAGTTTGGGGAATCCACCGCTCCTTGTGCATCTTTCCTTGAGGTCTGATCTTTACGCAGGGATGAGTTGTGGCATCACAGATACCCCTGACCCTGTCTGACCCAGAGGGGTCTTTGTGGGCTTTCTATCTACCCCATGGCCTGCTTCAAGTAAGAGGTAGCAGAGCCCTACTTCTCAAGAACCCAGTCTATTCTTAAGGGCAGGGGCCGCTCTTGGGCTTATGGTATTTTTCAATTTGGTTCCATCTGCCGAAATTCTTTGACATTGCTGGCACATCGGGGGCACCGTGTATTGTTTTCAGTACTGGTGTAGTCCCTGCGTCCCCCGTCTTTTATATTCTGTTGGTCTTTTTTTTTTTTTTTTTTAAGATTTTATTTATTTATTTGAAAGAGAGAGTGAGTGAGAGAGAGAGAGGAGCAGGGGGAGGCAGAAGGAGAAGCAAGCTCCACGCTGAGCCAGGTGCCCAATACAGGACTCGAACCCAGGACCCTGAGATCACGACCGGAGCCAGAGGCAGGCAGGACACTTAACCGACTGAGCTACCCAGGCGCCCCACATACCCGTGCTTTTTTATTAAATGTTACACTGTGTTGGTCATATGGAGCACCAAAGTCAGGAAGTCGAGCAATTGCTTATTTAATTGACAAGGCAAACCTGTGCCCTTTGCAAGTGACCCTCCCAAAGTCTCATAAAAACTGGATAATTCAGCAGATGGATAACTGACAATTAACAGAATATTTTAAAGTTAAGATAGCTCAGACATGCTGTCTTCTTCCCCCAGATGGAGAAAGGCCCACGAAAATCAGGGTCGGGTCTCACTCTCCCTGCCTCTCCCTGGGTGGGACTCGGTAGAATGGTCCAGCTCTCGAGCTACATTCTCATCATTCTTACATAAGAGGCTTAATTCTCAGGATTAAAAAAAAAAAGAAAGAAAGAAACGTATACATTTCTGGAGTTCAGGCGTGTCTGGTGAGCCAGAATGAGAATCAAACGTTGCCGTTAGCATTGTACCGGGTTTCACATTTTCAGATGTTATTTCTGAAACAGCTGGTGTCATCTCGAGAAAAAGGAAAGCAAGAAGCCAAAAGCTGAATTTGAATGGCTAAACATCTACTAAGGGAAGAATGAAGAGGGAATAGATTCCAGACTGTGCAGTGAGAGACAGGGACGTGCTCGTTTGTGGAGCATAGCTCTGTGGGAGAGTTGGCAACCTCCCTGCAGAGACAGCGTGGGCTGTATTCTACTCTCATGGGCTCGGGTGACAGCCTCGGAGGTCACCCGCTGGTCCTAGGGGACGGCCCCGTGAGTTCCTTGTGACAGATGACAGAGTTAGCTTTTGGGGCGCCCTGGTGGCTCATTTGGTTAAGCGTCTGCCTTCGGCTCAGGTCATGATCCCAGGGTCCTGGGATTGAGTCCCACATCGGGCTCCCTGCTCAGCGGGGAGCCTGCTTCTCCCTCTGCCTCTGGTACTCCCCCTGCTTGTGCCCCTTCTCTCTGACCAATAAGTAAAATCTCTAAAAAACAAAACAAAAAAACAAATGACAGAGTTAGCTCTTCGGTTGTTCGGCGTGACCCGTCGAGGTGGGCGTGTCTCTGACTTTGCGCTCTGCCTTCTCATTAGTGCTCCGAGCTGGTTCTAGAGCAAGTCTTGGCTGTGCATCTTGGTTGAACTCGGCTCTGGTGCCAGATTTTTATCAGGCATCATCTGGGTGATTGTTGTGGGAGCAGTCCCTCGGAGTTGCCTTCAAACCCAGACAAGTATAAGAAGGAAAAAAAAAAAGTTGAAACTGGAGGGGATGCAGAGGAATGCCGGTGGAATCAGCCAGAGGAGGGCTTTGTTACTTGTTTATGGCTCTTGCTGAGCAATCCCCAAAGATACTCATACTCCAACGTACCATCAAAGCAACACAAGACAAAACGGAAACATATTCCAGGACTTGCCATAAACGGTGTCTGGATTAATTTTTCTTCCTTTCCCATACTGAAGCAATCACAAGTTGACTCTCGCTGAGTTTCTTGATTGTGGAGATCTTAGGAGTTTTTATTTATACTCCTTTTCATTTGATTTTTAATCCCTCTCCTTGGCTTCTGTACATGGTGGTGCCCAATACTAAAGACTGATGGCTTTGCCCATCAGTCCCGGTGGGGCCAGGCAAACTCCGGAATTACTGCCCCCTAAGACAGTCAACCGTTGAAACAGACGCAGATGTGCTCCCCCAGCTTCCAGAAGGCGGGCTGCGCGGGCTGAGAAAGGCGTGGAGTGTGGCTATCCGGGAGCCAGCACGGGAGGCGCATCCGATCTGCGCTGTATCGGAATTTTTACCAGGATAGGCTTGCGGTGCCTTTGAGCTTTTCCAGGTTTTATCCGGCAGTTCCACACAGCCCACATGAAGTAGGGGGGCCGCTGGGGTGCCCATGGCATTTCCACCACATGTCCAGGTCTCTTTCCTTTCACTGTTCACTCTCACGCCTTCTCTTGACTCGCCTGCTTTCCTTTCCAGCTCTCCCCCCTCTGTTCTTTCTCTCCCCTCTCTCTCTTTCTGTGTTTTTGGTCATTTTTATGATGGAAGAATTCCAGTTTACACTCAAAAAATGAGACCGGTTTAGAGGACCTCCAAGCACTTGTCGCCCAGCTTCCACAGTTGCTGTTTTGTGATCAGTCTGACTTTATCTATACCTTCCACTCTGAATCACTTTGCAGCGAGCTAAAGGTCAGATAACTTTATCTGTAAAGAATTCTAGAAGATGAAGGCTTGCTCTTTCCTCCTTCCTTCCCTCCTTTCCCCCTCCACATTCCCATTGTCGCAGCTGAAGGAGTGAAGGACAGTCCCCTAACATCACGGAGTACCAGGCCTCTTGCAGATTGCACTGGTGGTCTTGTAAATATCTCTTTCTCCAGATGCCAGCATTCATCAGCCGGCACCCCCGCTGGTCTTTGTTTGGCCCTTTCTTTCCCCCCCGCCTTGTGTTGTTATCACCGTCTTTAATTCGTGCAAAACACACAAGCTCTTTGGACCATACCGGCAGCATGATCTGTATGCTTACAAAGTGAAAATTATGTTTGCTTCAAAGACCCTTAACCTTAGCATTTTGTTTACATAGAGAACTGGACATCCAATAGGAAGGATTAAACTCCAGGAAATAATGAGGGCTCAGAGAGCGTAGAAAGATATATTTTTAACGGTTTTTATTTTAGAAGAATTCAAAGAAGAGCTTAAAGCAAAAAGAACTTGGGGGCAAGCGAGGGCCTGAACACATGGTTGGGAAGATTCCCGTGGCGGAGCTGGGAGCCGCGGTTGCCTTGGCAACATGTAACAGGCACTCAAAGTGACTCTCCGAATCTTCTTTCGAGTCCTTACCGAGGTGAAGCAGTTTGTCTGGCAGAGAAAATTAACCTTTTTCCGGAGGTTTCCCTCCAGGCGGGAGGGAAAAGGGGCTATGTTCGTTGTAGCTGCAGTGAATCGGCAGCCCATCCTTCAGTGCTTTCCTGCTCTTGGGGAGGTTGGTGCCGGTGCACAAGGCTTAGTGTTCAGGACTGTGGTCATCTGGAGGTTAGGAACCACATGTCCTCATGAAGGCAGAGCACACGTGCCTCTGACCTTGTGCAGAGCTGTGCCAGTCCACGAGTTACATGTCCAAGTTCATGGCTTCAACCAGGATAGCATTCTTGGACTCTTCAGCCCTAACTGAAGGAGGAGGTCTCCCATGCCCCTCTGTGGATTTGGCTCTTCAAGGAAGTAGTCAGTTTTATCCAAAGTCCTCCCCCACTGTGGTCATGAGCCCAGTCCGGCCAGCCCTGTCAAGGATGCCCACTCTGGCTAATGGCAGTGGAATTACCTGCTCCTCCCTGAGGCCTGGATTTTGGCAATGGGTCTTGCCATTCACACGGGATGGGCACCATCTGTGGCCCCTGTGAGCCTCAGCTTCTCTCCGAGGGAATGTTTCATATGGTTCTTGAAGAGATAACTCTTAGATCACTCTTTAAATGTCTTAGAAAATAAGAGTACCAAACCCTTCTCTCCACAGTTCGGTCAGGCCTCCAGGTCCGTCTCACACATCAGCGGGGTGCGACCTTTGATAGCCTGGGTGCCTGTGGTTGTATGGGGACAATGGACTGGAAGCGTCCTGGGAGGCAAGATCTAGAAGATCTTGAAGATGAAGTCGTTACTCCATGAAAATAACAAGGATTATTTATATGTGTACTTATACCGGCGGTTCTTAAACTTTGTGAGCATCGGAATCACCAAGAGAGCTTGTTAAAGCACAGATTTCTGGGCCCCACTCTCAGAGTCTTCTTATGCAGTCGATCTGTGATTTTGCTTTTCCGTTCGGAAAAAAAGGATCTTAGGAATGATCGTGCTCCCATACCTTATTAGGTAGGAATCAAAATAGAGGTCTACCCTCAGTGATTTCTGGTGTAAGGTAGAGCCTAACCGAATAATAAGAACAAATTTCGAAAAAGCTTCCAGTGTTTTTGCAAATACACAAATTATTTTTTATAACTTATTAAGTTGTGAGATATTACACATATATAGACTAAAGCATAAAAAACTTTAGTTTGTGTAGCCACTGCCTAGGTTACAAAATAAAACTTCACCAACACCCAGAAGCTCTCTCTGTGTGGCCTTTTCTATTTACAACTTTGTTTCTCCCCACGACAAGTAACCACTATTCTGACATCGGCAATCATCACTGCCTTGTTTGCAATATAGTTTTACCACCTACATATGCTTTTTCAACAGTTACATAAATGGACTCACATAGTATGTGTGTGTGTGTGTTTTAAATAGTAATCTCTACACCCAACATGGGGCTTGAACTCATGACCCCAAGATCAAGAGTCCACGCTCTTCTGTCTGAGCCAGCCAGGAGCCCCTAGTATGTGTTCTTTTGTGTCTAGCTTCTTTAACTTGACTTTTTTTTTTCTCCAACGATTTATAAAATATTTTTGAACATTCATTTGCCTTCACCTGGGTTCAACAATCATCGACATTTTGCCATATTCGCTTCATAACTTGAAGACACGGTGGCGCTTTGCTCCTAAGTACTTCGGTTATTCCTGTCTGAAGACTTGAGACGTGCTCCCACATAACCACAATACCATTTGACAACTAAAAAAAATTAACAGTAATTCCATGATATTATCTTATGTGCAATCCATATGTGAATTTCCTGGTTGTTGCAAGAATGTCTTTCATAGCTATTTTTAGCGAGACACGTCCCCCGTATTAGTTTTCCATTGCTACCATAAAAATTACCACAAACTTAGCATCTTTAAACAACCCAAACTTACTATCTCACAGTTTTAGGAAGCCAGAAATTTCAGTGGGCTTCACAGGGTCCTCTGTTTGGGGTCTTACAAGGCCAGCATCACAGTATCAGCAGAGCTGTGTTCCTTGCTGCATGTTGAGAAGGAATCTGCTTCGTACCTCTTTGGAGTGTTGGCTGAGTTCAGTTCCTTGGTGGTTGTAGGACCAGGTACTCATGTCTTTCCTGGCTAGCAGCCAGGGACCATTGTTTCTTGCTTTGAGGCTCCCCTACTCCTCCTGTGCCCTCCATATGGCTTCTTCAGCAACAGTGGTTGGGTCCCTCTCATGCTTCCAACCCCTCAGGCATCCCCCTTTTGCTGTGTCTCTCTGACTGCAGCCAAAGAAAGGTCTCTGCCCTTACCAGCCTGTGTGATTGATTACACTGGGCTCACCTGCATAATGTAGGATAATCTCCCTGTTTTAACTACATCTGCAAAATTCGTTTAGTCACTAAACTAACATGTTCACGTTTTCAAGGGATTAGGGAGTGGATATTCTATTGACCACATCCCGATACCATAGGATACCCACAAATTAAGTCTCAGTAGATTTTAAAAGATAGATATCATACAAGGTATTTTCTCTGACCACAGTGAGCTGAAGAGGAAGTTGAACAACACATTCTTAAACAACCAGTGACTCAAAGAAATCACAGGGACATTAGAAAATACTTCAAGACAAATGAACAAGGAAACACAACATACCAGTACTTCTGGGATGCAGCAAAAGCAGCACTACGGGGGACATTTATAACTACACGTGCTGACATCAAAACACAAGAAAGATGTCAAGTCAACAGCCTAACTTTACAACTTAAGGAATTAGAAAAGGGAGAACAAACTAAATTCAAAGCTAGCACAAAGAGGGAAATAATAAAGATTAGAGTAGAGATTGATGAAATAGAGAATAGAAAAACAGCAGAAAAAGTCAACGAAACCAAAAGTTGGGTCTTCAACAAGATCAGCAAAATCGACAAACCTTTACCTAGAATCGACTAAGAAGGAAAAAGACTCCGATTACTAAAATAGGATAATGTAGATGAAATGGATAAATTCCCAGAAACAAAAGCTGCCAAAACTGAATCTCAGAGAGATAGGAAATCTGAATAGACGTATGACTCTGAAGGAGATTGAATCAGTCATCAGAAATCTTCCAACAGAGAAAAGCCCTGGACTGGATGGCTTCATTGCTGAATTCTGCCAGAGTGAGGTGCAGAAGGGGCCCAACCACAAGAGCTTCTGTCCTGATGGAACTGGAATGGGCCACTCTTCTGGCCGATTTATCACCCCAGAAGCTCACCAGATCCCTATGTTCAAGACTTTTTACGGAGCTTAATCTCCAGCTCCCCCCACCCTTTCTCTTCCTTTTCAGAGGTTGGTGGGTGTGGCTGAAAGTCCTAGTCCTCTATTTGTCTTTCTGGTGACCATCCCTGTCCTGAGCCTATCTAAGGGCCCCACCCCAAGTCACCTCAGGTATGCTCAAAAAAGGGGTCCTTTCGAATGAAAAACAAACAAAAAACAACCCTCCTGTCAGGAAATTCTAAGGATTTTTGGAGCCTTGTGCCAATAATGGGGACAAAAATGTTATACAAATATATTTCTTATTATATCACAGATTTCAATTCTTGAGGTTTGTTTTACAGCCCAGAATAAGATCTGTCTAGGCATCTGTTTTCAGAATATTGTGGATTTGGCTGTTTGGGGGTAGAGTGTTCTGTAAATGTCAATTAGGTTCTGTTGGGTGATGTTGAATTCTAACTCCTGTCTAGTTCTGTCATTCATTCTGAGGGAGGTATTGATGTCTTCAGATGTAATTGTGGATTTTTCCATTCTCCTCTCAGTTGCTTCACATATTTTACAGTTCTGCTATTTGATGAGTATACATTTAGGATTGCAGTGTCATCTTGGCGATTTACCTTTCTATCATTATGTGAGGTCCCTGTCTGTCACTGGTAATTTTCTTTGCTCTGAATTCTACTCTATGACATTTTTCTTTCAAGTACATGAAATATAAATGAAATATACTGATAATATAGCCACTCTTCTTAGTCTACTTTGTCTTACATTAATAAAGCCTTTCTTCCTTTCTTTTAATTAATTTTTACATGGTCTATCTTTTTTAATCCTTTTACTTTCAACCTATTTATTATATTTGAAGGGAATTTTTCTTAAACAGAATATAGTTGGTTTTTTAAAATCAATTCTGCCAAACTCTTGTCTTTTAATTGGTATATTTACACCATTTACATTTAATGTAATTATTAATAGGTTGTGGCTAAAATCTGACATTTTAATTTATTTTCTGCTTTCTTTTATTTTTTGTTTCTCTGTTTTCTTTTTCTGCCTCTGTATGAATTACTTGAGTGTTTTTTAGAGTTCCATTTAGATTTATCTATACTTCTTTGTTTGCTTGTATATCATATAATTTCTTTAGTTGTTGCTTTAGGTGTTACATGATGTATATAATGTATCACAGTCCATTGGTATGGTCATTTTATCAGTTTGAAATGTAGAAACCTTACTTTGTATTCCTTTACTCTTCTCCATTTGTAATAAATTCAGAAAACTCAAGAGAAAGAAAGTCTATTGTATTTACCCATATTTTTGCTTCATGTTTTTTCTTCATTCCTGATGTTTCAAGATTCCCCTTTTGGGGCATCTGGGTGGCTCAGTCCGTAGGCATCTGACTCTTGACCCCAGCTCAGGTCTTGATCTCAGGGTCATAAGACCTCTCTTTCCCCCCTCAGTCAAATGGGAAAATGGCAGCCCACCCCCAGCATCTGTGATGCTGGCCAGAGTAGAGGAATTGTTGTCTAGATTTTCTTTCTTGCTAGGCTGTCCCTTCCCTGGTATTCTGGCTACAGAAAGCAGGCTTTCCTTTTTCTTTCTTTCTTTTTTAAATTTTTAATTTTTAAAAAATTTTGGTCTCTACTCCTTGACATTTCTGGGTTACTAGCTTAGTTAGCTGCCATTTCCAGGACTTATGGGGCACCAAGAAAATCCATGGGACTCACCACTGTGTCATTCCTCAGGTGCTAAGGTCTTTAACTGCTCTCCCTTCTCTTTTTCATTTTTCAGACTCTTACATTGGTTTTATATATGAAATGACTGGGTTTTATAGTTGTACCTAGTGAAAGAATAGGGAAAAGTACATCTATGCCATTCTTTCAGAAGAAGATGGCATGTATAGTTTTAACAATCCCCCACCTCCCGTGAGATTCTGATCTGTGCTTCCTTGCCCCTCGCCCTTCCCTTAAGAATCACTAAAAGATATTCAAAATAATTTTCTGTACTTTTTTTCTAAGTTTAGAGTTTTAGTTCTTGGTCCGTGTCACATGTGACAGGTTTTGAGCTGTGGCAGGTTTCCACTACTCATTCCTTATGGAGCTTGTAGGCAGCAAAACAGCTCATTTTGTGCACTGCTGTCACTGTTTTGCATCCGTGGAATTGATGAATTGCTATTTCCTCTTCCTCTGGATCCATGCCCGTGTCTAACAAATAGCCCTCGTATTATTCAGGAGGCCTGGAGAACTCATGTCTCAGAATACCTTTCAGATGACTCTGTCCTGTGAATCCTGAAATTTTCAAAAACGTTGCAGATAAAATTAACGTTCTTTTGTTCCAGAAAAATGGAACAACTGTAGGAAAGCTGGCTTGGCTCGGAGAGTTGAAATCCTGGCATCTGCCCAAGTAGACTGATAACAAATTGCAATTCAGACCCATTAGTCTCATCTGTCGTTTAATGGAGGGTTTTCTGTTCCCAACTGTCTAGTTAGAAAAGCTGTCTGTATTGTTAGATGGCCATGATGAAACCCTAGTCAGCTGGCAAAGAACAATTACCAAGAAATTAAGAAAATTGCTGCCTCTCGTCCGATTATGGATAGTTGTCAGAGTCTTGTGTAGTTTGTAGCACGAAACAGCTTTCAGGTTCCCATAAAAATGGTGGTGCTCAGAAAAGAATGGTCCAAAAATCGCAAGAAGAGAGGAGCTCACCGATCAAACTGATTTCAGTTCAGAAAGACAGCGTGAGCTGTCCTGAAAACTGCAAAGATCACGATTTCCCTTCCATTAATACTCATTCTCTAAATCGGCCTCAAGAGCACGTTGAACATGAGCCTTTCAAATTACGTGAGAATTTAGCCGTAGCCCTAGATTTGAAAAACAAGACCTTCAAGAATAAAATGCGTGCTGTATAAAAAGCACAGTGCCTAGCATTTGTCATTTCAATGTTCATGAAATGCTCATTTTCAGTCTAAAGTTAGACCCGAGATGAAGGAACATGATTACATAAAAATGAGCTCTTAGACAAATGTTAGGTTCATGATTAATTAATTACCCTGATATTAACACCTGTTCCCTTAACTCTGCACAGAGAAGGAGAACAGGGAAGGTAAAGCAGGCCAGAGGCAGAAGCTTGGCAAAAGGTGGAATTTTAACAGGTGGTTGAAGGGAGAGGGATGCAAGGAAGTGACCAGGGAGGCTGAGAAGCTTGGGCGGTGGATGTCTTAGGGAATAAGTAGCCTGGGGAGGTGGAAGGGACCCCTAGCCAGGCCTATACATGACCCCTGGCCTTTCCCTATTGATGAGAAAGATGCACACGAAGTGAAATGAAGCAGAACCTGGTGACAGGGACAGGTTTGGGGCCCAGACTGCCCCGGGAGTTAGGGTGGATGGTAGTTTACCTCTCTTTCCCCCTCAAATGGGAATGAGTAGGGCACTGGTGGGGATGACAATTCAGGGAAACTTCAGAGAAAGGAGGACAGACCATGAGATGGCCCACTATAGGTGGCCTTTATCTTCTTAGTGATGGAGGAGAGGTCCTCTCTGTGCCGCCAACCCAATGTTGATACATAGCTGGTACCCAGTCAATGTCTGCGGAATGATTCAGTGAGTGAATGAACAAACAGAACCTTGACTTGAGTAGAAAACCCATCCTTTCTGCTCTCTAGTACCACCATTTTCTATCGCTCTAGCCAATTAGTGAGTCCCTTAGAATAAGGACTGGATGGTAGACCCTCAGTGAATGTTTTCTCGTTGGTGGATCAAATGGGGGAAAAGGGTAGAATTCAGAACCAGCCTTATACCAGGGAGCTGAGAAACTGATCTCAGGGGATTTTTTTTGGGGGGGGGGGTTATCATTTGGTTTTGATAATCAAAACATTGATCGAAAGAATGATCATTTTTTTTTGTTATAGAAGTTGCTAAGGGAGGTAAATATGGTTCTTTTTTTGCCTTTGAGAGTTTAGAGGTTCTGTATACAGGTGTCTTAGAGCTCTTAGTACGATGTGAATTGGGGCAGTATTTCTCATACGAACCCACATTTGGCAAAATATAGTACCAATAAGCTAGATTGTAGTTCTAAGAAGAAACATACCACTTTTTAGGAAGGCCTATTATGTGTCTTGTTTTGTTTTTTTTTAGTAAAATTTTATTTATTTGAGAGAGATGGAGAGAGTAAGAGAGAGTGCGAGAGCTTGAGCAGGGGGAGCAGCAGAGGGAGAGGGAGAAGCAGACTCCCCGCTAAGCAAGGAGCCCGATGTAGGGCTCGATCCCAGGACCCTGGGATCGTGACCTGAGCCGAAGGCAGACACCCAACTGACTGAGCCACCCAGGTGCCCCGGAAGCCTGTTATGTTTAAAAAATTAGCAAGGGCTCTGTCTCAGGGCTTTCTTTTTTAAAAAAGTATAGTGACACTTGACTGCCTGAATTTTGGTATATTTGTTGCTTTAATGAAGATTTATTGAGTACCTGCTGTGCACCCATCCTGAGCCAGGCGGTGTTGGAAAGACAAGCTGACCCTCTTCAGATAACCTTGATCCTCACAACAGTTTTCAGATGAGGAAAGTGAGGCCCAGGGAGGTGAGCCAGGGTCCCCATCGAGTCCAAGGCCAGAACCATGGACAGAGTCCAGTGCTCAGACCCCCGTCTTCAGCCTGCCATCCGTTGCCCTCCGCCTGCCCTCAGGAGCTGACAGCCTGTCTGGGAAGGTGAATAAAACATGGGGACTTAAATCACAGGGGCAAAAAGTCTGCGTTAGGTCCTAAAAGAGGGACACGTACTCGGCATTCCGGACTGAGTCAGGCAGGAGCATGGGGCACTGGGCCTCCCTGTCATTCCCCCGTGGCCTGGGCAGCAGACCAGGGGAGGGGAGCTTGTGCGGAGGGGAGATTCTGGGTGATTCTGGAATACCCTCGGGGCTCCACTTTCTCATCTTCATGGGGAACATTTGGCAAGTGTATTACCTGCATTTTTACATTTAGTCTTTGCGCCCGTCCCAGGATTTGGCCCAATCAGTGACCCTGTGTGTGGTTTTAGAACTCAGGGGCTTCACAGAGGCAGCATTTGTCACTTCACAGTTTCTGTGGGATGGGAATCCAGGCCTGGCTCCTCTGGGTGCCCCGGCACAGGGTCCCTTGTAAGGTTGTCACCAAGGCGGAAGTCTCAGCAAGCACTGTCGAACAGTAGGCAGATTCCGAGTAATAATGTCGTCACTATGAAATCAGGGAAGTTTAGAAGAACTGTTTATAATTTTAAGAACATCACCCATGCTCAGTGCCATCCTGAGGCAACCCAGTGTGTATTTATATGTTGCCTTTTTTTTGCCTTTTTTCCCCCCCGATACTCTTTATTTTTTCATTATATAATTGAAACCATAAAATATAGTCAATTTTGTATGAAATATGTCATTATACTTTATACAGTGTTTACACAAGTAAAGGGTATAGTATTTAAGCCATTTCATTCATTCTAGCTTTAGTGCACATTGTACAAATATTTGATGGAAAGACAACTGTGTAAAGCTTTTTCACACCAGTTTAAGTACATGTGGTGTGTGTTTGGTTCACACAGCCCCCCCTGCTTTGAAAACACCCGGCATGCACGTCTTATAAAAAAAAAGTCCAGGTGACTTTGAGAGGAGGAAATCACTTACCGAGGTGCAGATCCCGAGTCACTCAGACCCACGTTTGGATCCTAATTGTGTCTCCCCCTAGCCACGAGACCTTAAAACAAGTTACCCCGAGGCTCAGGTCTCTGATCTGTAAGATGACGATGTATTCATTCAACAGCCACTTATTAAACATCCGTTGTACCAGGTAGTGTTCTAGGCACTTGGAATAGATCAGCGGGAGGAAAAAAGACAGAACCCTTTCTTTCACGGAGGAACCTTGAAACCGGTACACTAGGAGTCAGGAGGCGGGGGGGAGACAGAGATAGGCAAAACCATAATAAATAAATAAATGATAAAGTACGTTAGAAGGTCATAAATGCTTTGGAAAGGAAAAAAGGTTGAACAGGGTAAGGGCAGACAGGACAATGGGGGGGGGTGTACATTGCAGTTTCAAACAGGGAGCTTAAGCCCACATTTGATGACCAGAGTAACTGCCTTCCCGGGATCATAATAAGGACCAAATGAGATGCTTCTAAAGGGCCAAAACTGAGTCCAGCCCTTGGTCGGTGCCTGGGAAATGCTCGTTATTATTATGTCTGCTGCTGTGGTTTTTGCTATGAGCATGTTCACCCCGGTCGGCATTCCTTTCTGAAGCCACGCTCCAGCTCCTTCCTGCTGCTTGATTTACCCAGACCACCTGGGAGCACGTGCTTGAGTCAGTCCAGGCGCAGCCGGGCAAGCCACGGTGTACTTCTCAAGGTGCCGTTTCACTCCCCGATGTCGCTCTGAGTCCAGAGACCTGGGTTCCAGGGTCCCTTCTGCCCCCCCCCCCCCACCTGAGCTGGGCAGCCTTGGGTGCTGTCCTCTGCCCCTGCCAAGTGCAGGTTCCTCGTGTGTAAAGCAGCGTGCACAGTGCCTGCCTCCGCTGAGCTGCCGTGGGGAGGGAAGAGCAGTGTGGGAGCACCCAGAGCCGTGTATAGACCCGTCCCATCACCTGCTAAGGAAGACTCCCGGCCAGGGTGGTGCTGTGCCATCTGCCTCCAAGTCGGGTGTTTTTTTAAGCAGCTGACCACAGAGCGTTAGGTAGTTACCCAGTCAGGTTGCTGTGTGTGTTGTTGGAGGAGGTAGGTTTCAAGTGGTTATTTCTTACTGTTTCCTGACTGTGTTTGTCTTGGCAAGACAGCGAGGGTGAGGACTCAGTGTGAGAAGGGAGTGAGTCTGTGCTGGGCGGGGTGGCCAGCCAGGCCGCCTGCTGGAGAGATCCCTCCCAGCCCAGGGCGCCGGGACCTTGTTAGAAATGGCATATCCACCAGTTGTGCTCTTGGCTCCTGTCGAAGCCCGACCGAGTTCTGTGAGGACACAAGGGCAGGACCGGATCCTGCCACTGATGCCGTATCTGGGAGGGAGATGTATTTGGGGGGAACCTCTTTGCGTTGGTTCCCAACCCCAGCTGCTGGTGACATTTCCGGGGGTGGGGTGAGACCCAGGCGCCAGGAACTTCTACAGCTCGGCTCCGAGGTGCCACCAAGTTTGAGAGCCAGTGCTAAGTTTAGAGGACTTAGTGTGGGGGTAGCCGTTAATGTCCCATTCCGGCAGATTTTCTCCCTCTTCCTTCTTCCAACACAGCAGGTGCGCGGAGCTGTGGACTGGAACCTTGAACCAGCCCTCGTGAGGAACATCTGACGCAGCTTGAAATTTTTTTTTTTGTCTTCAGCTGCACAACATGAATCTTGAGGTCGGCTTCTCTGTCCTTTGAGCTATGCCATGATCTCAGAGCCCCTTCCCTCTAGGATTGGAGAACCTGAGATGGAATGAAAGACAAGGTCATTACCATAGGTTTCCTTTGGATCCAATGCTATAAGGAACATATGACAAAAACTCACGGTACAGAAGATCAGTTTTTAAAAAAGGGACGCAAGCTCCTCTCTCCTCTGTTTCCAGTCTTCATTGTTTCGAAGGCAGGAGGCGCACGGTGAGACCGGGGAGAGGTGGCGGATGTCTTGCCACTGGAAACGGACGCTTGGCGATTGCTCACCTTTGGGACTGTGAGCAATCTCCCAGTGTGCGGGGACTGGGACTGTGTTTATCTCCCAGTGTGCCGGGCTGCCAAACGGCTGGCTTGCTAAACATGTGGCCTCGGGTTGTTGTTTTATTGTGTTTAATCCTGTTAGCGAACCTGGATGTGGCAAGGCTGTAAGGCAAATTAAATGCATGATGGCTTTGAGTGATGTTAGCTGCTCTGGGATCTGGGACCAGTCTCTGTCGGAGATGCCAGGGGACCGAGGAACAAAAAAGACTCAACTAAACCCTGCCAGAGCAGAGAGGGGCTGGGGAGGTGACCGACCTGGCTCTCCCTGCCTGAGTGCATACGTGTTGGGGGCAGAGGACACCAGAGGGGACAGACGGTGGAGGTTTCTGGATCTAGATCATGTGTGTGGTCTTTCCCTCATAAACACCATCTCCTGCTAGTGAGAAGGCCAGTGTTTGGGAAGGGAGGTGATGTTAAGTGACCCTGAGTTAGGTCCTTTGCTCTCCCTTTCACCATGTCCCAGTGGCCCACCTCTGAGCGTGTGACAAGGAAGCAGGCCTCCCTGCTCCATGACACACTGTGGGCCCAGCCAAGGGAAGTAGCCCTGTGACTCCTCCTACGGGGCCGCCACGTGCTCTGTATACATTATTTTGTCCTTACAACACCCGCTCAGATGGGCTTCGTTACCCCAGTTTTCTAGATGGGGACACTTGGCTAGGGCCACAAAGCTGACGATGATGTGAGGACTTGAACTCGAGTCCGTTGACCCCGAAGTGGAATGTCTTTCCTGTAGATCACGCTGGCCCCAGAGTCTTAGTGGACTGAGGAGGGTGTGAGCCTGACGAGGCCTCAGTGAGGTACCCAGAAGGGGACCAACTGCCCCGATTCTTCATTCACAGCCCAAATGCTGTTTCCTATCAGGGACGGTAAAGTTGGCTCAGCCTCCTTAGGCTTTGTCATGGCTGAATCCATGTGAGGCAGGAACCCCTGGCAAGGCCGGCTCAGCCGTAAACTTGAACTTGAGCAGTCAGTGAGGTATGAATGGCAGGCCTCAGAGGATGACGTGTAGAGCCTCACTTGTGTTCTGAGGGAGCTCACCTTCTGCGTTGGGCTCCGTGTTTGGCTGTGAATGTGCAGAATATTTTTAATGCTAAAAACCTGGCATCGTAAAATGTAGAATTGCAGGGCGGAGGGATGGCGTTGGTGGAGATCCCAGATTCATAAATTTAGCCTCTTGACAGCTAGGTTGTGCTTTCTGGAGTTCAGGGGGATGTGAAAGCTGACACCTTTCCATAGATCTCTGGGGAGTTCGGCTGAATTGCTGTTGCCCTCTGAGCTATAACTTTGAATTGCTTGGTTTTGTTTTAAAAACAAGTCAACAGCAACGTGGGCGGTGGCTTATTTGGAAAGCAGGGGACTCAAAGGGATTTGGAAGACAGCACCCATCCTTCACTTGACTTCTCTGGTGGTCTCATGGAGAGCACTTACCAGGGGCACTACCCCGCAGCTCGTGGGCAGCCGTGGGCAACGGGGCCACAATACAGGACTTCTCTCCCCCACCCCCCACCCCGCCGTGGGGTCACAGGGCAGGGCTGGGCCTGGAGGGCCCCGATCCCAACCCAACGGACGCTATTTAAACTCTGAGCCCTGCTCAGCGGGGAGCCTGCTTCTCCCTCTCCCTCTGCCACTCCCCCTGCTTCTGCTCTCTCTCTCTCTCTCTGACAAATAAATAAAAACCTTTAAAAAAGAAATAAAAAGATCAAAACCTTTCCAGCAGGGTTTCTCCCCTTGCCACTGGTGACATTTGGGGCTAGATAGTTTTCTGGTCTAGGGGCTGTCTTGTGCACTGTGGGGTAACCCCACCATGGCATGGTGACAGAAATGTCCCCGGGCATTATAGATGCCTCCGGGGAGAGGACATTGTGTGTTGAGAACCCTTTTCTTAGGGAAAGGAAGGAAGAAGGGCTATTAACATCTTTGTGTGCACCGGCCTCCCCCCCTCCCCTCACCAAAGACCTTTGTCCACGGGGGCTGGATTTTGAGTCAGTAGTTCCCCAGACACGGAATTTCTAGTCACTTGACAAACGTTTCAGCTTTTAAGCGGTTTAATTCCAGAAAGATGTCTTTGATGGTTTGTACAGAGATGAGGCATTAGAAGACCTGAAATAGCTATTTGGGTTTTGGGGAGTTTTTCAAAGTTAGCAAATCAAGAGAGGTTCCAGAAGGGTTCTATGGCCTTTTCAGGAAATGCATTTCTGAGCGGGGTCGATCTCGGACCACGTTTATGGTTCTCATGGGACTGGCCCCTGGGGAGCCTGGTGAGTGTCTGCTCTGACATCTCTTCACCGGTGGGGTAGATGGGACTAAGGTGCTGGCTGGGCCCTGTGTGCAGCAGATGGAGGAGGCGGGCAGGGGGGCAGGTCCTGTCCCCCGGGCACCGCCCCCCCTCCTCTGGGCAGGCCGCCGTCCCACTGCAGCCTGCGGGCAGGTGACTGAACAGACATCCCAATCAAACCCTCCAAACCCTCCAGAGTGGATAATGGTCCTCGGAGCAGTGGTTTTCAAACTGTGCTCTTTTAGCAGCTGACGTTACTTTTCCTTCAAACAATACATGCAGAAACCCAATGTAAATAAAATGGGTCAGAGCCCAGTTTGAGGCCAGGGTGCAGGATGGGGGCCCACAGTCCCCCATCCCTCACCTCGCCTCCCTTCTCCCCTCCCCTCGCTTCCAAGGAGAAGGCACTTTGCATTATACGTCTGATTGAAAGTAGGCTAACGCTTGGTTGAGTAACGATCTTTTCGTTTTTCTTTTTCTCCTGACTGGATCTATCATCATTTTTTTTTTTTCTATTTTAGGTTAAAGTGGTTTTCAAAACCATAAAACAAGATGGAGATAATAATGCTGTTCCATTGCTGTTTAATTTTTCTTCTCATTACAGAGGCAGATTCAAGGGCTGAGAACATACACACCTACATACGTATAGAATATACGTATTCTAATATAATATATTAGATATATAGTATATATAACGTATATATTATAATAATATATAATATATAATGATTATATAAATAGACATATTATATACTTGTGTGTGTTTATATATTATATATTTATATATTGCTTTATATATTTATTATAATATGCCATATAAATAAATAAATGTAATATAATAAATTATAATATAGTATATTAGTTATAATTAAATATATAGAAAAATAGAGAACAGAGAACTCCCCTCTTCTCCATGTAACAGTTGTCATGATTTTGGTCATATTTGCTTCACGTGTTTCCTTAAACTTCTAATAGATGAGTTTTAAAGACATTCACAATAACAAGGTCTGGGAATATTTTTACCCAATTCCCCCTACCCCCCACCACCACTGTCCCAGTTCATCTTGTGAACCGACGTGATTTGAGTTTAATTTGTGAAACCTATGTGAGGGATACCAATTTGATTCAACCCGCAAGCATTTTTTTTTTTTACTTATTTTTTGAAAATTCAATTAGTTAACATATAATAACATGCAAGTATATTTATATCCATTTAGATTTCAGGAGCTCCTCAACCTGAGCAAAACCAAACAGATAGAGGATAGTTCCTGCTCTGAATTTTGTTAGAAAATGGGGGTTCTTAAGTGGCCTCTCTGGAAACATTGGGCAAAATGTGTTCTGTGCTATGCCTGCAAGGGCTGGGGGTGGGCAGGTAGCCAGTAGAGAAGAGACAAGGACATCTCAGAAGGTGAACTTGGGGGCGCCCCCCAGGACTCAGTCGTTAAGCGTCTGCCTTCGGCTCAGGTCATGAACCCAGGGTCCTAGGATCAAGTCCCACATCGGGCTCCCTGCTCCGCAGGGAGTCTGCTTCTCCCTCTCCCCCTCCCCCTGCTTGTGTTCCCTTTCTCGCTCTCTCTCTCTGTCAAATAAATAAATAAAATCTTTAAAAAAAAAAAAAAGGTGAACTTGGAGGTTTGGGGGAACAAACCCACCCATTTTGTGCTGGTCCCGTTCTTGAGCTGGCAAAGTGCTTGGTGCATGACGCCCCTGCAGACCTGGGGTCCTGGGTCCTTGGGAGCTGTGCCATGCGCCTCTCGGCTCTGACATGGCATGGGGCTGGCCCATCGGGGGACAGCTCCCAAGGGAGCCAAGCTGTTAGACTGGCGGGTTATTGATTCACTACCTGCCTTGCAACAGGAGGAGCGGAGCCAGTGATCAGAGTTGAGTTCCTTGTTTTCTTGGAGTTTGCTCTGCTGTTTTTACAAAATAGCACACTAAAGGACCCAAGAATCTTACATCAGAAAAATAGCCCATTGGGGGTCCCAGTTTAACTGACACCTTGCCCAGTTCCTGTCCCACTTGCCCTCCCATCCTGGGTTTTCAGCTCTCTCTTCATTGATTCATCTGAAGAAAGACTGGGTTGTTTGCAGTTTTGATAGAAGTATGCCTTATATCCGTAGTCCGTTCCACATGGAACCATTTAGAATGGTCTCTGCCCTACGGTCATTTCTATGTTAGCTGGTTTTTGAAGTTAAGGACCAGTGTGACAGTGTAGAGGTTTTGTGCTTACTTGACCTTATCAACTTAGAGATTGGTTCATCAGTAGCTTGTTTTTAACGATTCTATAGTAAATGTGTTTTCAGGACAAAAAACAAATTTTCGGAACCGTAGGTTTAGGCTTGGAAATACAAGCCAGGTGATTTCTCGCCAAGTTTAAATTTTAATAATGATTTTAATGGGTCTTCCTAACCAAGCAACAGCCTGATTCCCCTAATGGAATAAATGGAATATAAATAAGTCTAAAAGAGCTTCCAGGGCCCAGTTATACGTAGAAACACGGGATTTGTTTTCAAATGAGTGTCCTACTGAAACAGGCAAATACTCCTCTTGAATTTTGTGATTGCTTTCAAAATGAACTACGTTTGTGAATTAGCATCACGATCCCCAAAATACTTGTTGACAAAAATGATAATGCCCAATTTCATACAGTGTCATTCACCTGTTACTTGCATGGCCCCGGGGAGAGGTGGGCAGAAGACGGTGAGTTTCTTATCATTAAACTGACCGCAGGAAAGGTAGGGGTGGCATTTCAGTAATAGCTTTCTTCCCAGAATGAATTGCTGCTTCTCTCACTTTACGAATTGGCAGAAGATATTATAGAGGTTGGTAAATATTTTTGCAGTGTGATTGCTTTTTAAAATTGAATCACAAGGCCAGTGCGTACGTTGGTGGTGGGGTGAGGAGGAATGTTTACAGTGGCCTATGAGTAATTTCCACCCCCCTTCTTTGGCAGGAAATAACTACATGTTTACCTGATTACTACAAATGGACTCAGTACCTCTTTATTAAGCTCTATGAAGCTGGGCTGGCCTATCAGAAGGAGGTAAGTTAAAGTTAGCTGCACTGTACAGTTTTTTAAAATCTCAGTCTTGCTAGAGCACATCCCGGTTAACTAAGCTACAAACCCTGCACAGAAGCAGTGGAAATGAACCCTACCTCAAGTTCATGAATACAGTCACAGCAGACCCAGGAAGTAACCACTGCCTGGCTGAGTTTGGTGGCTCTAGGACAGGCCTGGGGCTTTCGTCCCCCTTGAATTCCACCACAAAGTGTCTGGGGCCTATCCTGACAGCAGGGAGGGAGCAGAGGAAGAGAGGAAGTTTCTCTAATCCCAGCTCAGCTCCCTGACTCAGCTGTGTGCAGCCCGGCTAACTTAATTCCAGGAATTGGGGTTTTTCATCTACTAAATGGGTGGTAGCATCTCCCTTGCATAGCCTGGGGGAAGATTCGAGATGCTATTTAAAGAACAGCTCTCCTAGCGGTGGCGCCTGGGTGGCTCAGTTGTTTAGGGGTCTGCCTTCGGCTCGGGGTCCTGGGATTGAGCCCCATGTCGGGCTCCCTACTCAGCGGGGAGTCTGCTTCTCCCTCTGCCTCTGAGATCTCTCTTGCTCTCACTCTCTTTCAAATAAATAAAATCTTTAAAAAAAAAGAAAGAAAGAACAGCTATCATAGTGCCTACATGTAGTGGTCTCCTAAGAAATAGAGGTTCCGGGGCACCTGGGTGGCTCAGTGGGTTAAAGCCTCTGCCTTCGGCTCGGGTCATGATCTCAAGGTCCTGGGATCGAGCCCCCCCATCCGGCTCTCCAGTCAGCGGGGAGCCTGCTTCCCCCTCTCTCTCTGCCTGCCTCTCTGCGTACTTGTGATCTCTCTCTCTGTAAAATAAATAAAATCTTAAAAAAAAAAAAAAAGAAAGAAGGAAGGAAAGAAGGAAAGAAAGAAGGAAAGGAAAAGGACAAGGGCAAGGGCAAGGGCCTATTTTGGCAGGGGGCTCAGTAATGGTAGATAAGGCTTAGGTGGGGAGAGAGGAGGGAAGGAGTGCCATAGTGTGGCCAGGGGGCTGCACTGTCCAGTGTAATAGCCACGAGCCACGAGTAGCATGTGGTTGTTGATATTTAAATTTAAAAGTAATTAAGATGAAATAATATGAGTAACTCCGGTCCTCAGTCCCTCCAGCCTCGTTCATGTGCTAGTAAGCTAGTACTGGACAGTGCAGATACGGAACGTTTCCTCTGAAACCAAATAATGACCTACCAACAGCACTGGTCTAGAAAATTCAGAAGTAACAAGTAGAAAATCCATCGTACCTTTGTGCTTAAGACATTCTCCTTTGACCAGAGGGATTTAACGACATAGAGTTACATTAGCTTTTCTGTAGTGATATCACATGGCTTGGTCTTGCCACGAACAGACTTACATAATCACGATGTTTTAAGTTGAAAAATGTTTAGAATCAGGGGCGCCTGGGTGGCTCAGTTGGTTGAGCATCTGCCTTCGGCTCAGGTCATGATCTTAGGGTCCTGAGATCGAGCCCCGCGTCGGGCTCCCTGCTTGGCAGGGAGTCTGCTTCTCCCTCTACCCCTCTCTGTCCCCTGCTCGTTCTCTCTCTCTCTCTTGCACGCAAATAAACAAAATCTTTAAAAGAAAATTATAATCAGTATGGCGACAAATGCAGAAGGCTTGATTTGAATTTCAGAATAAAACCACAAGATCGTAAGCCTTGACAACATAAAAATTGTATGGCTGACCAAAATCAGGAGGTGAGATTGGGGAAGAAAAGTAGAAGCAAATGTGAGGTAATCCCCTTATCCTTCATAACAAGGTGGCAGAGATGAAGAACTACAGGGGTACATCTGTTTCGTTTTAATAGTTAGAAAGGTAGCTATTAAAGCTCAAGGTAACAAAGACCCCCCAAAACTAGAGGAGGGGTCGGGGGTGGAAGGAAGGCTGTATGATCAGGCCGAATATCTCCTATGCCATGACAGGTCAGTAAAACTGTCTAAAAGTAATGTGCCACAATCAAAGTGTGATTTACTAAAGTTACAATGGTAAACACCAGGAGAGCTAACGGGCAGAAGCTGCTCCAAGTGGGGGCATATTTTAATAACCATTCCAGATTATTTATGAATGTTCTTTTTTGATACTACACCAAAACTCAGCAAGTGGTAGTTTTTCAAAGTTGGTTGCGGTATTCAATCTGAAACATCAGTGAACTTTCGTACTCTGCTACATTGAAATGCATTGGTCTGTCTTGCACTTTGAATGGATTTTTTCTTTTTTTTTTAACCCATGCATCATTTTGTAACATTGTGCATCGGTCCCTTGGAAAATCCCCGTCTAGTGAGTTATGCAGATCTTCCAAATGTTGCCATATTTCATCTCAGGATACCATCAGAAGAGTTTTTTAAGTGGTGGGAAGCTGTGAAGTTCATGGTGGGTGGATGCGAGTTTTCTAAAATTCTGATTTTTTTTTTTTTCCACTTCAAAGTTCAAATTTTATCATTGGCAACAGACACCATCAGTTGTTTCCCTCGGAGCAGCGGGCTCACACTGTTTATTTCTGCGAATGTGTTTGCCACGTTTCTGAGTCTCAGTCACCATAGTTTGTCATCAGTCATTCTTTCACGTAAAAACATAGTTACGTGAAAAAAAAACACAAAAAGCTGGCTAATCCCGTTCAGCACTCAAACAGTCGCGTTTGTGCTTTTTCTCGAGACAACTGTCCCTGTCCGCAGTGTGGCAGCGCGTAGGCCTACATCCCATTTCATCACAGAAAATACGACGAGGGTGTGTGCTCAAGTGTTAAGATATAAGAACACATATACATTTTATTGCCTCGTCAAGCACATTATCGGTGAAGCTGACTTCTTTTTCCCCCTTTCTCCTGGGAGTGCACAGTGGTGGAGAATTCAGTGTCCCCTCGTAGGGTCCGGTGCCGCCGTCTTGCTTCACGCTGAGGGCCGATGGTCTCACCCACCATCACTTTTGCACCCTCGGTGCAGATGTGAACACAAGGAAAAGGCTAACAGCGTCTTATTATTATAATGAAGAGTTTTGACCTGCAGACCCCTTGAAAGGGCCTCGGGGAACCCCAGCGGTCACACTTCGAGAACCACAGTACAAAGTAAACAACCCCTACCCCTGCTCCTGTCTTTAAATTAAGAATATTAATATGTGGGTTATTTAAAATATGTTGTTGTTGAGTTGATTTTATTTTTTCGGAGGAAGATCCGAGTTCCCATTAGCATTTGGGATGAATTAATTGAGAATTTTGTGGGACTGGAGCATACCGATGTCCCACTCCTGCAGACTTTCCCGGGTCAGTTTTATTTCTTAAAAACACCATTACCGTTCCTGGGCCCAGAGCCCCCTCAGGTGGGCAGTGGTGAGAGACCTGTCCGGAGTCCCTGCCCGAAGCAGACTTTTTGTATTGTTAAAGCATAGTTTCCAAAAGCTACAAACCCTGGTTCCCGCCCAGATACATCAGAGATTTTATCCAACTTATTTAATTAGTGGGGAAGCCAATCATATCTTAAGACTAGTTCAAATCAAGATTTCGAGGAACAGGGATTTATAGTCAGAAGAACACTGAAATGAATCTGCTAATAGAATCCCAGGCACGTAATGTGCTACAAGGCAGTAAGCCTAACGTTGAGAGCAGTCCTCGCTATGAAATAAATCATGTGCATTGCCACTGGATGGGAGCCATTGGCATTACTCTCAGACGGAAACCATTGCACTGGGATGAGTTTTCTATGAGTTAACCTCTCCCCTCGCACCCGGGCCGGATGGTAAAACAACTTAAACCATAGTAAATAGGGAGTCATACTATGGTGCCCGCCTCTAGAACATCGGATTGTCCCTGGGGGATGTGCGCCCGCTAGACGACCCCCAGCCTTCATGGAAAAGATACTTCCTAGTCCCTTTGGCCTATTTCTAAGATCTGGCTAATTTTTCTTAAGAGCATTATTCAATAGTCCGAAGGAAAAGGGTAGGAAGAGAATCAGTGGGAAATGATCAACAGATTTCAGCACTGATCTGGCGGCCTGACAGGCATGTTTCCAGAAGAGCCTCTCTGGCTCTAGTAATATATCCAGAAGGGGCTTCCACACAGCCATTACCCATGGGTCCAGGCAGAGGGAGGGAGATAGCAGGAGCTACGTTATGTTTCCCAGGTGACAGCAAGGATGACCTCAGATCCGAGTGAGACATGAAAGCGGAGGGCGCCCTGCAGGTAAACCGCAGGGAAGGGTAAACGGTTGTTGGAACAGCGTAAGCAGGTGTCTTGGATTATCCAATGTTCCCTCGATGCAGTGGTGTGATTACTATTTATTTTCTATGCTTCTACCTCTCCCTCTGCCTGCTACTCCCCCGCTTGTGCTCTCTTGCTCTCTCTCTGGCAAATAAATAAATACATAAAATTAAAAAAAAATTTTATATGCATGGGATGGTGAAATGATGGGACACATTGACTTAATAGTGTAAGCATTCCTGACACGGAGCCCTTACGTGTGCTGTGTCATAGTCCTTCGTAGGATTTTATTCTTTGTAGCTATTTATTTTCTGTTTCAACTGAATTTTTTAATATATTGAAGATTTATCGTACTATTCCTGTACATAGGACACTTGCTTCTCTGTCTCTGCCCTTAGGTTTGTTCGCGGTCCCCCCGTTTCACAGAATGTCAAACCCAGGGGCGCCTGGGTGGCTCAGTGGGTTAAAGTCTCTGTCTTCGGCTCAGGTCATGATCTCAGGGTCCTGGGGATTGAGCTCCGCATCAGGCTCTCTGCTCAGCAGGGAGCCTGCTTCTCCCTCCCTCTCTGCCTGCCTCTGCCTACTTGTGATCTCTCTCCTCTCTCTCTGTCAAATAAATAAATAAAATCTTAAAAAAAAAAAAAAAAAAGAATGTCAAACCCAGATAGGAAACTGAACCTCATCACTGTTGGGTTGGATCCAAAGTCAATCATCTTAGGAACTAAGTAACTTTTTTAAAGACAGAAGGGGTTCTGGGGGAGGGTCTCACTGCAGGGACATAACCTCCTGCTGGCCCTAGATGTCTCTCTTCTCCTCACCTCGCCCCTCCCCTCCATGCATGCCCTTGGGGAACATAGTCCAGTTTCCCCCACTGACAGCTTCTCTCTTAGGAACAAGTTGTATTCATTTCCTATTGTTGCTGCTGTAACAAATGACCAAAAACGGGGTCTTCTGAAAACAAATTGATTGTCTTACAGTTCTGGAGGTCAGAAGTCCATGAAATGGGTCTCGCTGGGATAAAAAGATGCCAGTAGGGCCGCCTTCCTTCTGGAGACTCTAGAGGAGAATCCGACTGCTTGTCTTTTCCGGCTTCTGGAAGCTGCCTGCATTCATTGACTTTGACCCCACTTCCCTCTCCCACCCCTAATCTTCAAAGCCAGAGCCTAGCATCTTGCAATCTCTCTGCCCTGTGCTTCCACCATCCCATCTCGCTCTGACTCCCTTGCCTCCCCCTTTCTCTTCGAAGAGTCTTTGACATGACTTTGGGCCCACCTGTATAATCCAGGCTAATCTCTCCAATCTCAAGATCCTTCATTTGATCATATCGTCCAAGACCCTTTCGCCATGTAGGTAAGATATTCACCAGTTTCAGGGACTGAGACATGGACATCTTTGGGGTGTGATTGTTCTGCCTGCCATAAGCCTCTTCTCCCTGATTCCCTGAGGATTAACCAGATCGGTGCTTGTGAAGAACCTGGAATGCCTGGCACACAGTTGGTGCTCAATAAATGCCTGCCTGAGCATGCCCGTGGAGTTACCTGGAGTCGTGGTTTGTTGAATTTAGAAAAAACTCCTAAAGCTTCCTGGCTAATTCTAAGGCACCCCATCCACGGCCAGGTATTAGGGAAGAATAAGGTAGCTTATTCTCTGAATTTCATTTAGAAAGGTAGTATTTTTGTTGCTAGTTCTTGCCTGAAAGGTGTTTGGTGTATTAATTTCTTTGGAGGCCACCCAGCCGTGATCTTAAGAAAAAATCCTAAATAGAATGCAGAAATGCACACTTGGTATGTTGTTTGAAGATCCGCGTTAGCCCTATCCAAGGTATTATATTCCATGCGGGTCTCCTTTTATTGGATAGCTATTTCCAAATTGGCTTTAAAACATAAAACGAATCGATGTCAGTCGGTATTCTGTTCACAGGGTTTATTTCAAAATACAAACTTTTGAAATTAACATCAGGAAGTTAATTGACTCTAGAAAGACTGCAGGTAACATTCTCTGCGAAGCAATTTAAGCCAAAAAATAACCCACCTATTAATAATGCCTTTCCTCTAACAGCATTGTCCTAACTTTTTTTGAAATAGGAGATAGCCTCAACCCTTAAATTAAGTTCTGGTATAAGCTGTCTAAATGAACTTACAGTTGGGGAGAGTATTTTAGCAGAGCATTACCAAACATAGCTGGAGTGTTGAAGTCTTTTGTCAGTGACTAGCGCCGTCCATCGTCCATCAGAATGCTCATTTCCTTTGCAAACGGCATCTCTTCTTGCTCTCCCGAAACAAAAATATTTTCAGCCGAAACTATGAATATAAAGACATCTACTTGGCAGAACATTAATTTCACCTCTCTGCTTTAGAAAAAAAAATGACATAGAGGTAGTTCGTGGGGAGTGTGCTGTGTTTTGCTTGAGCATTGAGAATCTGTGAGTTTGCCATTGGGCTCCTGCAGGATTTCAGAGTCAGCTGGGGATGGAGCTCATGCACTCACCCGCGTGAGCTAGGTTTGCTGTGTGCCGGGACCACACAGGGTGCGCACCCGGGCAGCCTCTCCCGCTCTGCCCCCTCGTGGCGTTGGAAGGTAGTAGCAGTAAATAACCGGTCGCCTTGGAAACCCTCCCCTCCGGGCTCAGTCCAAACTCAGGCCCATCCTGGATGGAATGGAGCAAGATGGATTTTGAGAGTTTGATTTTTTTAATAAGGTCCATGTAGTGTTCTTTAATGAGGCGTGGTTTTGTCAGGAAAATAGCTAATGGACCTTGAGAAAATCAATACCCTAAAGCATCCTTCTGGAACCTGCAGCAGCCTCACAGAATACTCAGGAAAGGTTTTTGGTAGTATAGAAGGAGAGCCTCAGGAGAAGACAGCCAGGAAAACGATGGAAAGTAGTCAGAGGCCTGAGCAGTGAGGCTCTGGCCAGGAGACGAAAGCATGGTAATGGAAGGTGTGCTCTAGAAGGGACTGGCACCCTGGGTAAAGGGTGAGGCCCAGGAAAGGAAGGGGAAGGGGAGGCTGAGATGAATCAGGAGGTTTGGAACAGGAGGCTTTCTGGGCCAGTAGGTGCCACACAGCTGCTGTGTCACAGAGAGAATTGATAAATGAGAATTCGAGACGAAACACCCTGAGAATCCCCAGTGGAGCCCAATAGTCGCCCACACCTCTGAGAACCTACAGGTCAAGAAGGGAAGGAGGGAGGAGGCAGCAACGATGTGGCACCCACTGTCACCCTTGCGGACATGGCTGATTGAGGTTTATGATTGTGTCACAGGGCGCATTTCCGAAAGGCTTTCTGAACGCTTCCCGCAAATCACTCAAACAAACAAAAAATATGAATCCTGGCATTTAACCCTTGATCCGCTGGGGAAATTCTCTTGTTTAGAACGGCTCCTTCTGTGATGTTGCCAGATAACTTAAGTGAGGGAAGCAGTGGGCAGAATCTCCCAGAGTTCAGTGTGTTTGCAGGTGTTTTCATGGTTTCATGGATCGATTTAATCATTTGGTGATTTAAGGTTGGTTTCGAAATACCGATACAGGCTGTGTTTTACAAATGAGGCTAGTTAACTCTCAGGGAGCACGGAGGTGGCTTTAGTAGGTGTTGGCAAACAAAGGTCAACCAGGAAAGGAAAAGAAATGACCGTAGTCAGTGAGGTCCAGAAACGATATTAAATGTAGCAAGATGGCTAGTAGAAATCAGGACGTAGAAATCAGGGAGTAGAAATCAGGATGTCAATGTTCGAAACGTAAAAATCCAGGAATGCCAGATAAGAGAAGACCCTGGTCTCAAGGGAGGCTGTACGGTAGAGACTTTTATAAGAATGGAGACCTGAGAAAAGGGATTTGGGAAGCAGGTCCTGGGGGCTTCACGAGGCTGCACACGCTGCACACCCAGGACCCCAGTGGCCCTGCATTTGGCCCACTCCCTGGATTAACCACCTGTGGAGAGGCTGCGCCTGAACCCTGCAGGTCTGGGGATGGGCCGAATCGTGGTCCTGGGAAGAATCGCCAATGGTTCTCCCAGCTGATGCGTTTTTGATTTGAGATGCTATTTCCTTTGGTGCTTTTCCTCTCCCTCTAAGACTTTCGGGGCGGGGGGGGGGCGGCAAGATTGGTTTTGTGTTTTGCTTTTATTTGTCTTTCATTCAATGCCAGGATTTTATTATAACATATAAACGTCTTCGGAGCACATCTCCCTTGTGTTTCGTAACCTAGAGCCTGTGAGATGCCCAGCCGTGTGGGAAATGCTGATAAGAAAATAAAGCCCTGTTTGTTTTTTTGGTCTGCAGTGCTGTTTGCTTCTCCCATATCCGCAGAGGTTTGTTTTCTTCCTTCCTTCCGTCCTTTCTTCCTTTCTTTTTTTCTTTCTTTCTTTGTTCTCTATTTTATACAGTTTTAGTTGTACATCTTTTTTGGGGGGATGGGGGCTCTTGAAAGACCTGTCCATGTTCCTAAATAATACTTGGCCCTTTCATTTTATCCTTTATTTTGTTTTTTTTTAAAGATTTATTTATTTAAGAGAGAGAGAAAAAAATGTGAGTGGGGGAGGGGCAGAGGGAGAGAGGGAGGTCTCAAGCAGACTGCCTGCCCAGTATGGAGCCCTATCATGAGATCATGACCTGAGCAGAAACCCAGAGTCAACGCTCAACCAACTGAGCCACCCAGGCATCCCAGATCTAGGATACATTTGTTTTAGATTTTGTCTCTCTGTATTTATGGATTCAAGGTTTTCAGGGACTGTGGAACGAGAGGGAAAAGATAAATTCAGAGCAGACCTTTCCCCCCTGCCCTCTGCCTCTGTGCTTTGCAGGCTTCAGTTTTTCAGTGGCTGCACTAGGTTTTCTACACAACCTGTAGATAGGTTAGTCTGTCCCCCACTGTCCCCCACTCCTAACTTTTAGATGTGTCTCTAGATTAATCATGGTCTCGGCAGGAAATAAAGAACACACCCGAAAGCAGTTATTGAAGAAAATGTGATGAAAGTACTGATTTTGTGCAGAGTTTAGGGAAACCCACAAGGAGTGGTCAGGCACCCGGCACTGGCCACAGAGGGAGACCTTTGCCAGCCCAGGCCGAAGGCACCGTTGTTGGAACTGGGAGAAACACTAGCAGAGGCCTGTGTGACAGAGGCTGCATTGCCTTTGGGATCGCCAGACATGGCCCGACTGGGAGGATGCCAGGGTGCCTCTCACTGGTTGAGTGTGGGCAGAGGGCAGGTGTCCCGGTGAGCACAGGCGCAGAGATCAGCTTCCTGCGGTGCAGACAGGGGTGGAAAGAGGATTTGGAGGGCCAAATGGACAATGCTTGGCATCATCTTTTCTTAGAATTGCTTAGTAAAATTTTATTTACCAAAAATTTTTTAAAGATTTATTTATTTGAGAGAAAGAGTGAACGTGCCTGAGTGGGAGGAGGGGCAGGGGGAGAGAGAGAATCTTCAAGCAGACTCCCCGCTGAGCACAGAGCCCAACCTGGGGCTCAATCCCATGCTGGATCAGGACCTGAGCTGAAATCAAGATTCGGCCACTCAACTGACAAAGCCACCCAGGCACCCCTTATTTAAAAAACTTTATAAATAGCAAGTATCAAGTCAAGATATTTCAGTGCCTGGACACATCTCCTTCTTCGGATTCATTGTATTCGTTTGTATTCATTGACTTCTTTGTCCTGAGTTTTACCTTAATGTCAGAGAGGAATGAATATCGACAGCAGAGCTTTCTTTTCAATGACGACAGAAAGGAATTAGAATTCTGCAAAGAAGCTCCATGATGGTTAAGACCATTATGGTTCAGTCGGACAGGTCCATGGGGATAGATCTCAGAATATTGCTGCCTTTCGGGGGCAGATACTGATTTGGGAGAAGGCAAAACAGAATCTTCTGGGATGCTGGGAATGTACCGTATCTTGATAATGAGCGATGATAAAAACTCATTCAGTTGTATATTTCTGATTGATCCACATTACTCTCTATATGTTCTACCTTAATTTAAACAGGAGTTTTTAGGGGCGCTTGGGTGGCTCAGTTGGTTAAGCTTCCGACTCTTGATTTCAGCTCAGGTCATGATCTTGGAGTGGTAAGATCGAGCCCCGCGTTGGGCTCCACACTCAACTGGGCGTCTGCTTGGGATCCTGCCTCTGCAGAATCCTCTGCCTCCCCACCCCCACACTCACGCACTCTCTCAAATCAATCAATCAATCTTAAAAAACAAAAACAAAAACAAAAACAGGAGTTTTTACAAGTTGCAAAAATTTTTATAGTTTCAAGAGACCTGAGTTCCTGCCCATTCTCTTACTTCCTGACTGTGTGACCTTAGACAAGTTATCTAATCTTTCTATTCCTCAACTTCTTCATCTGTAACATTGGGGTAATAATATTCTTGCCTCCACTGGCTGGCCGATGAACTCACAAGCATGGGTGGTGTGTTACACGAAGGGCAATTCTTTTGCCAACACCACAAGGGTCTCTGGCCCCATGAGTGAAGTTTGATAGTAATTCTTGCTACGAGTAATAGTAATAATAATAATAATATCCTTACCTCTTCATGTGGTTGCGAAGGCTTAAAAGAGCCAACCTTAGCACAGCGTCTGGTGTGTGGTAATCACTCAATAGATGTTAGCTATTTATATTCAAATAAATGTATTTGTTTCCCCTACGATAACCTGATTCTGCTAAGTTCCAGGTACCATTTTTTTTTCTTTTCCTCTGTTTACTAAAATCCCTAATCCCGCAGGTTCATCCTCTCACACCAGAAGATACCAAATTTAATTAGCAGGCTCCCTCCCAAGCCTGCTCGAAGGCGAAAGCACGGAAGTAGTTCGGATGTTCTGTTCTTTTTTTTTTTTTTTTTAAGATTTTTATTTATTTATTTGACAGAGAGAGACACAGCGAGAGAGGGAACACAAGCAGGGGGAGTGGGAGAGGGAGAAGCAGGCCTCCCGCGGAGCAGAGCCTGACATGGGGCTCGATCCCAGGACCCTGGGATCATGACCTGAGCCAAAGGCAGACACCTAACGACTGAGCCACCCAGGCGCCCCATGTTCTGTTCTTTTTCACAACGTGCTGGTGGTTTGCTTGCCCAGCGGTCCTCCCAAGGAGATGCCTTCAAGTCTCAGAGCAGAGATTCTGCTCTTGCAGACTCGCTCACATGCAGGGAACCTCGAGATGACGGTATTCCGTACGCTCACCAGACGGCATCATTTTGTTCTATGAATTTTAACAGGCCTTGGTTAACTGGGACCCGGTGGATCAAACAGTGCTTGCCAATGAGCAGGTGGATGAACATGGCTGTTCGTGGCGTTCTGGAGCAAAGGTGGAGCAGAAGTACCTCCGACAGTGGTTCATTAAGACAACTGCTTATGCAAAGGTGAGTGTCCGCCCGGTGCTCCCCCTCCCCCAATAATGGTGTCTGTGCTGGGAGGCAACACCAAGGTCTTCTGGGTATTGGAGAGCTTCACTGTTGGGAATAAACTCTAGGAAGGGCTCTTGGAGCTGTGGGTGTGTAGACCGGAAGCATGTGAGCCTCAAGGTCACTCACTGCGAGAGTGATGGGTTTGGGTGTTTTAGAGGTAAGTCAAGAATGGCACCTGGGGGTCGTTGTTGGACATTGTTTGCTGACCTTTCAGCACACTCAATCATTGGGCTGCCATAGAGGCCAAACAACGTTCAACTTTATTCGCAGTTATATCAGCAATAAAGCTAGAAAGGAAAAAAGTATCTTCCTCTGCATAGTACTAGCAAAACCTCCAGTAAGATAGTAGGACATTTCAGAGGGTCCAGAGAAAACCATCTAAAAGGAGCGAAGAAAGGCGCCTGGGTGGCTCAGTCGATTAAGCGTCCGCCTTTGGCTCAGGCCATGATCTTGGGGTCCTGGGATCGAGCCCCGCATCGGGCTCCTTGCTCAGTGGGGAGTCTGCTTCTCCCTCTCCCACTCCACCCCCCCACTTGTGTGCACTCTTTCTCTCTCTCTCTCTCTGTCTCAAATAAATAAATAAATAAAATCTTATTTAAAAATAAAATAAAATAGGGGCGCCTGGGTGGCTCAGTGGGTTAAAGCCTCTGCCTTCAGCTCGGGTCATGATCTCAGGGTCCTCGGATCGAGCCCCACATCGGGGGTCTCTGCTCAGCAGGGAGCCTGCTTCCCCCTCTCTCTCTGCCTGCCTCTCTGCCTACTTGTGATCTCTCTCCTCTCTGTCAAATAAATAAATAAAATCTTTAAAAAAGAAAAAAATAAAATAAAATAAAATAGAAGGAGTGACAGGATGGTCAGTCTCCATGAAGGAAGACC
>CM052898.1:11817675-11849737 GCA_028534135.1 Potos flavus
CTGCTGCAGCTCCAGACATCACATTTCCATTCAAGACAGAAAGAAGCAGAAGGGGCAGTGCGAGTGACTGTTTCTTTTATTACGTGAAAAGCAAGGACTTTCCCACAAATCCCCAACAAAATTCCACTGATGTTCTGTTGGCCCCAGTTGGGTCATGTGGCTACTCCCCAGCTTCTAGGGAGACGAGGAAAGCAGGCGTAGGCTTTTAGCTTCTGTAGCCAAGCTGTTAAGCTGTTTGAGGGAAGGGGATGGCCAGTGAGCTGTGTCCACCACAGTCCTCTTTAGAGCTTTGTGTCCGCGTCTGGTTTTTCTGCTCTGGGGGCTGCCTTTGGCACTGCTGGCCGTCTGCTGGGGGGCATGGCTCTGGAGGGGCCCTCCTTTCCGTCACTCACCTTCCGGATGAAGAAAGACAATGCCCGATGCGAAAATTACAAGGAACCCTGAAATGCAAAAATCCTTTATTAATGCTGTTCTCTGATGTTACTGGATTTTTCTCCCCTTCCCCCTCCCCCCCACCAGTCTCGCTAGGACTGTTTGCTTTGTAAAATGTGAAGAAAACTTGCAGTAGGAGTATCTGAAGCACATGAATTCGTCTTGGCAGGGATGTGTGGGAGGTATCTGGTGGGCAGCTCGGCGAGGTGAGAGCAGGGGGAGGAGCGGGGATTGCAGACCTCTGCACACAAAGCAAAAGAGATTCAGGGTCTGACGGAGCGAACGCCTCAGTTCTGCCAGCGGGGTGACAGTTGGAAGGCGAGACAAATAGAGTCGGCTTCCCATTTGAACTTTTCTAATAGATCAGTGGTTTGGATTTCTGCGGCTGCCTCCCGCAGGCCCTCAGACGCCTCCTCTCTGGCCTGATGGTGCTTAGCCAGCCGCCACACCAGATTGGTGGATCTCTTGTCCCGGTTCTCAGGAATTTCCCGGTAGCTGCTGGAATAGCAAGAAAGTCCGTCTCCCCCTCCTGATTTCCTGCCTGCTTACCCCTGAGCTGATGAGTGCTCTGGCATTTATAGACACTGTCTCATTTAACCCTCACATTATTCTCTGGAGGGCCGGTGTGCCTGTTAGCCCCATTTTACGGACAAGGAAACGGAGGCTCCCACTGGTAGTAAGTAATAGCCCTGGGATTCAGATCTAGGTGCTCGAGCTCATCACCGGCAGTCTGTACCCCGTCTCAGGGAGCGTGAATCCATGCATTCTTTCCCCAGATGTTACCGAGCGCCCGGCCAGACCTGGGCCAGGTGCTAGCAGGGAGCGAGGTGGCTGGTGGGGGGGACAGTCCCAGACTGAGCGGGCGCAGCCCAGTGGGATGACTGTGACGATGCAGGCGAGTGCAGGGTGGGGTGGTAGGGGGGAACCCCAGATCTGTCCCGTGCTCCAGGAAGTGATGAAGGCTGCAAAGTGCAGAACGCCTGTCGGGGAACATTTCATTGCCTTGTAGACGTACTGGAAACCTCGTGTCTCACCAGTATTTCCACGGAGAGTTTCTGCTGACTAGAAACAGCCGGGCACCCATGAGCCCTCATGAAATCAGGGAAGGTGGGAGGGAAGAGCCCCCGTTTCCCTGCCCCCCTTGTGCCTCTCCTCCCCCCCAATTTCACCTGGGAGCTTGTGGGTGAAGTGGACGTGCCTTTCCCAGAACACACTGGTCGTGTTTGAGCCTGCAGAGCGTGAAAACACGGGGTGGGAGAGGCAGGGAGGTGTAGGGAGGGGAGTGGCCTTTATGACAGGAGCTCTAGAGGCTGGAGTAGAAAGACAGCCCCAGACAGGCCAGGGTGCCGAGCTCCAGTCTCCAGCGTGTGCCCCTGGGTGCCTAAGGGTCCCCTGCCCTCCAGAATGGGGGCGCCCGGGGTCCCCGGTTCCGGTCCTGAGGCCTTGGGTTGCTTGTGAATCCCTGTCTTCTGGAAATTAGGCCTGGTGCCCAGCTTTCTGCACCTACCCTCACAGCCGCCGTCAGCCCCCAAACAGCGGCTGGCTCACCAATGATGCCGGGGCCTGCCCTCCCCCCCGACACCAACCAAGTCATCCCTGTGCTGCTCGGGAAGCTTTGCAAAGGGACTGGTCAGTGAGGTCTGCCAGCCGGGCCCTACCCTGCTCCCTTGCCCCCAAGAAAGACCCTTGGAGCCCTGGGGGGCTGCCCCTGTGTGTGCAGCCTGGGCCTTCACGGGGTGGGTGTAGGCCCAGGTGAGAGGTGGGCCGAGGAGGCAAAGTTCCTGGGAACCCAGGCGCCCCAGTAAGACACATTTGATGAGCTGTCCGCTTTCTCTGCAAAGCTGTTGGGATAAAAAGCAGCAAGGACGCTGGCCAGGGCCACATTAAATGGTGGTGCTCGGGTTTATCTACTGTGAGGGTTTGCTCTTCAAAGCCCTGTGGCTTTAAAGCTATTACAGCATCATCCCCGCCACGCCCCTCTGTGGCCTTATGCCTCCCCGTCTGTAAAAAAAATAAGTTCTCAGCTCCTGAGTGGTAGGAGTGGCAGAGACCATGCAGACTCTGGGCCGGGCGCTCGCTCGGGGGCACCCTGAGTGCGAGCTTCCTGCTGGAATTCTCCCCCAGGCCCCGGCTGGCTCTCCTTTTGGAAAGCACAGGCTCTGCTCTCGGCCCCAGGATCTGCTTTTGACACCCTGTCTCACAAAACTAATTAGTTGTTAAATCTGCTCCTTCTTACATAATCTCTCTGACTTCTTTCTCGTCTCTATATTCCCCGCCTCTCCCGGATCTTTCCTCTCCTAAGCTGTACGGTGAACGCAATCCCCCCCACCTTCCGTGCTGTCCCCTCCGCACTCCTCGGAGTGATGGTTGGCCTTCTTACAGGGAGAACCACTGCCTAGCTGCTCAGAAGTCCTTCTGGATGGTAGTGGGCAGGGCCCAGGGGGGTGGGGGCACAGAGGCGAAAGGAAAGCAGCTGCCTGGAGGCTGGCAGCTCCCGGCCGCCCCCAGGCAAGGCTCCCGCTGCCTGGAGTGGATCGTGGCCACAGCCAGGGGTGACAGTGAAACTGCTGGGTGCTCTCCATTTGCTCTATTCCCCGTGAACTCTCCTTTCCCTTCGCCTTGGCGCCTCGCGCCCATCCGCGTCCCTCCCGTCTGGGAACTGAGGACAGCCGTGCCCGCACAGCCTCTCCAAAGCACTTCCAAAGCGGATCCCAGGCTCCTGGTCGGCACGCACACTCGGCAAACGAGAAGCTTCCATTTCTGTGTTGTTTGGGGGTTTTGTTTCTAAGATAGAAGGAATGACTGCAAAGGGAAAATGAGAGAAATAAATTAATACCGTTGACCCTTGAACAACATGGGGTTCAGGGGTGCTGACCCCCCCATGCAGTTGAAAATTCACAGATAACTTTTGAGTCCCCAGAAATTTAACTACTCCTAGCCTACTGTTGACCAGAGGCTTAACTGGTAACAGAAACAGTCGATAAAACGTATTATGTGGGTTGTATGCGTTTTATACTGTAGTCTTACAATGAAGTCAGCTAGAGAAGAGAAAATGTTAAGAGGAAAAGAAAATCACGGGGAAGAGAAAATACATTTACGGTTCTGTACTGTATGCACCAAACTCATGATGTTCAAGGGTCGACTCTAATATGCTTCTTAGGTTATACTGACAATAAAATAAATTGTAAATCTTATTAAGGAAAAGTGAAGGCAGAACTAAACATGATGTCTTGGTCTTAAACCCCAAGTGGGCTTTCTGAGCTCCTGGCCAGGTCATTTTGGGGTTTTTCCTTCTTGAAGTGTTATCCTGGACCCCATGGGAGTAAAGAGACTTATTTGTTTGTACCTCGTTGTAGGGGGGCGGCCCTGGGCATGCCAGGGAGGGCTGTGAGTGTCATGAATCCCTTTAGCTCAGGGAGACATTTGGATTTTATAGATTTTATTTATTTATTTATTTGAGAGAGAGAGAGCGTGTGTGCATGAGTGGAGGCAGAGGCAGAGGGAGAGCAAATCCCAAGCAGACTCCCTGCTGAACACGGGGCATGACACGGGGCTCCATCCCACGTCTTTGAGATCATGACCTGAGCCAAAGCTGGAGGCTTACGTGACTGAGCCACCCAGGCGCCCCGATATTTGGATTTTAAAGCCAAAAGAAACTTGAGCAAACAGTGCCCAGGCTCCCCCACATTTAGCCCACAGTCTCCTGTGCTTTTGAAATCCCTGCCCTGATCTGAAAAACAAATGCAAGCCAGAAAACCCTTGTGATTTTGAAATTACAGAATCAATATGAAATCTAAGGATGAAGGGATCAGACGTTGATTTTTCTTAAGCAGCTCGCACCCTGCCCTCCTCCCGGGGGGGGGCTCATGGCCAGCTCGAGGTGTCCTTGAAAATGACCAAACCGGCCCATTCCTACTTTTATAACTGAGGCCCCCAAGCCCGAGAAAGCCAGGACCCAACTTGGGTCTCCTGAGCCCCAGCCAGGTCTGCATGCTTTCCACCAGCTCTCGAGCGCGGGTTCCCAAGCAACCAGGCATTTTGGAGCACGCGGTGTGGTCGGAGGGCGGGTGTTGCCAGAGGCCAGACATGAGCACCGTGGGGACTGTCACAGGGCCAGGGCCAGAGCATAGATGGCCCGGTAGTGGCAGGTACAGGGGTTGGAGGTTTTCTAGTTTGCGCTTGATGGAATCGGCTGGCTGGCCTCTGAGCTGAACCAGTGTCTTTTTGTGTCCTATCTCCCCTCCGAGGTCCTGTCCTTACCCTGGACCTTCTGAGCCCAGCTGCTCAGAGAACAGGGACACTGATCCCATGGCCGCCGGGCTATGGGGGAAGCAGGCATTAACGGCCACATCCATAATCGTGTGATAGTGTTTCATTATTCACCAGAAGTGTCCCTCTCAGAGAAAGAGACAGGTTTTCCACAGTATCTTTCCATTTCTCTCTGTTTTGTTTACTGCTTCAGAGTGGCTAACTTTGAGTGTCAGATTTGCTCGAAATAAAGATTTAATCCTTTCTAGAGCTGTAATAAGTTGTGAACTCTGGCAACAGGCAAACTCCTGTTTAAAAAGAGTATACTAAAGGCAGGCTTTCAACTACGTGACAATCCCACGAGTACCCACCTCCCTACTGTGTTTTATCAGCTATGATACGTGATTGGCATTACATCTTATGCTCCATAAGAAAGAAATATGGTGTCAAAGGCACCATTGTTGTAAGACATGTCCCAGTTTTCAGCATTTGTGGGGAAAATGTGCATCTTTGGGGCACCTGGGTTGCTCAGTTGGTTAAACATCTGACGCTTGATTTCGGCTCAGGTCATGATCTCAGGGTCGTGGGATCGAGCCCCGCATCAGGCTCGCTGCTCAGCACAGACTCTGCTTGAGATTCTTCGTCTCCCTCTGCCTCTGCCCCTCCCCCAGCTCGTGCTCACTCTCTTTCTCAAATAAATAAAAAAGAATCTTTAAAAAAAAAATAGAAAATGTGCATCTTTGAATCAGTAGAAGATGAGGTAGTAGTAGGATGGAAAGATATGGAATAAAATATTAATAGCGATCTCCCCGGGTGTTTATATTGATTATGAGAAACTGTTGTTGTTCTTTATCCCTCTTCATACTTTCCAGAATGATTATTATCATTTTGGTAATCACAAAACAAAACACCTGATAGGAGGGTTATGTCAGCATTTATTTGCATATCTTATGTAGACCTGAGTGCCTTGGAAGGGATGGTCTTATGTTCCTGCAAATTTTCAATTTATAGGCAGGCTTCCAACGTGAAGGTAATTGAGCGGAATGTCCCCTGGGACCGCTGTCCCCATTTTTTTTTTTTTTTTCCCCTTATTAGACCAGTAAGAGCTTTCAGTCTTGCTCCCAAGACTGTGCTTTCCCGGAACAAAACCACCTTTCCAGACAAGAGTACCCTACAGTCACAGATTGGACTGAGGACATGGTGTAGCCATTTCACTGTTTGTTCCCCCTCGTGTGGGGTACAGGACAGCCTCGCTTGTGTCCTGTCCACCCAGGGGCAGTGAGGTGGCCCGAGTGGCCTCTGGAAATCAGAAGCAGCCTCATCCAGACAGATGACTGCCGTTGGGAGAGTCTGTCCTCTGTCATCTGCATGCTTAGGGACGTGGGGGTGACATTTCAGAACCTGTGCTCACACTTCTTGGAAGTTAGCGGAATTAGGAGTGTTCTGCCAGAGAAGGGGTTTGCTTGGGTCTGACGCAGAGAAGAAGGCTGCTAGGTGTGCCCGGAGTTAATGCAGGCATGTGGGGATAAGAGGAGACGAGCCAAAATGGCTGCCGCCACACTTCCTGGTTTCCTTCCCCGCATCCCTCCCTGGTGGTTGCACCCAGAAGGCACTTCCTTCTGTCCAGCTACCTGGAAGCTATCTAATAGCACTTGGTGTGTCCCTGTCTTTGCTTCAGCTCTGAGGTGCACACTCAGTATTCGTGTGGGCTGCCCAGTGCCTCTTCTCCTTTGACCCCCGTGGTCCCAGGAATATGCACCTTGTTGGCGAGTCGTATATCATCATTAGGATGCCTTGCTCAGACCTGGTTTATCTCCCTTCTGGGTTAACAACACCTTTGCTGGAATTGAGACTCTTGGATAGCACAACTGTATTTGCAAGTAAATGTTTTGCCTTGAGATGCCACAACAAATGGATTTTGCTAGAAACTCATATCACCTTTCACTAGAGAGGTGAAAATACGGCTGTCAGAGGGAAGTCAGCAAGGTAAACATCATGTCCTGTGAGCTTTCTAATGTAGAAATCCTGTGTGCAGCTTCCTGCCAGAGTCTACACAGGAGAGGGAGACGAGGCTGTGGGAGAGTTTATCCCTCTAGAATATTCTAGAAAGGACATCTAGAGTTTTTATAAACATCTTACTGCCTTCAGCATTTATTTTCCTTTATTGCAACTCAAATATACAGTACATCTTTGGAGTGACTGCATTGAAACGGTCTCGAAAACAAAAAGAATGAAGACGTCTTGGCAACAAGATTAAGTTTTAGGAAAAAAGCACTTAGGAATTTATAATTCAAACATAGTTGCTACGCAGACCACACTGATTCAGAAGTAGGCTAAGTGTTAAGGCTTTAAAAAGTGTCCATTTTAATTAATTCTTGTCATTAAATCTTTCTCTTCCATCCTGCCTCCAATCAGTGTCCAGCTTTCTGGGCTCTGGTTTCTGATCTCTCTCCCTCAGTAGCTAATAAATCCCCTTTATTTCTCAGTTTGCCTAAACCTTTTTTTTTTTTTTTTTAACTACGGTCTTCTAAAGTGTATCATGTTTTTAAAACTGCTTCTTCTGGAATTCTTACTTGTGGACCGTGTTCTTAATGCTTTAGCCCACATACTCTCCTCTCTTGGGAGATAATGGATTTATTTCTGCTTCTCTGAAGAAAGAGTCAGATTAGCCATGTTATATTTAATTCCCTTTTCATCCCCAGCTTTTGAGTTTCAACCTTTGCCTTTCTGATTCCCAACTATGTTTTGTATCCCCGAAGCTTTTTTGTTGGATGCGCGCGTCAGCCCATCTCTTGTTGGTTCACGTCCTTGAACTCTGGCTCCTAGTCAGACTCACTAATGTGCTGTCCTGTTTCAGCTTCTTCAAGCTTCTGCGTGCAGATGGTGTCCCTGTGGGGCAACGCTGGCTGTATTTTCAGCCCTATCCTGGTGAAAATGATTTTAAGGGTCCTTTGCAAACCATAGTACTTCTGTGTCTGCTGAGTAACCACAGGGAAACGGTCCCATTTGACTTAGGTATTAGTCCAGTTATTATTTATAAAAGTTGAAGGAGAAGCCCATTCATATGGCTAATTTCTAGGTTTTGTAGATGGAAGACGTGGTTTTTTGTTTAATTTACATAAAGATACCTGCAAAGAGCACAGGGAGCCCAGAACAATAAGGAGATCTGGGTAATTCATTATTTGGAGTTTGCCGTGGACTTGGTTGAGTGAGCCATTTTGTTTTCATTTATTAAGTGAGGGGAGTTGAATAAATTCATGATTGCCAAACCGTGCCGAAGCCCTGGGCTTGATGGAGAGGGACCAAAGGAGAGAGTAGGGCGTCTCCTAGAATGGATGTCGGCTCTTACGTATCAGGTTCCTTCTGATGTCGTTGGAAAAGTGATTTCACCGCACTTTTAAGAAGAGTCTCAAAATCTGCTGTTTCCCCAGGTTTGGGGATTCTGTGAACCAGTAAGATTTCTGTGCGTTGAGGTTGGCCGGGGTGGGGAAAGGAGGCATTGCCAACTGTTTGCCAAATGTAAGGACATGAGACAAGATGAATTCCATCTACTATTACCATAATTGCCCCCAAAGGAGGAAGGATGTAGATGATCTCAACCCAAACACCCAAGCAAACAGATAAACATAGCCTCCTTTAGACTGAACAACTGCAGCACAGTAAGGAGGTCCATAAATACCCATAAATAACCTCCACGTTGTTCCTGGTCTGGTGGAGATGGTGGGGCAACAGCGAAGGATAAAGGAGAGAGAGAGAGGTCTTTGGGGGCTGTTGGGCTGTGCTCTCTAAAACCTGTTCATCAAAAATCAGTAATGCATAATGTGTCTGTAGGGACGAAACAGGGTTTGCTAGGCTGTTCTCGAGATGTTGATTTCATTTGGTTTGTTTTTTAAAAGTTCTTCTGGTTTTTAAAAATAGTCATGGATTTGGTTGAGGTTCTAAGCAGGTGTCCTCCTCTCCCCGATTAGCATATCAAAACACTCACATTTCATTCTATTCAAATCTTTTGTCCTCCCTGAGATCTGAATATTTTAAGCAAAGCACCCTTACCAGAAATATTTCAGCCTCCACAGTTCAGTCTAGAAGAAAAACACAATGAGAGGGCTCAGGTACTTGTGGTTCACTAAGGCAGCCGGGGGTTGGAGAAGAGGGGTTTCAGGTGCCGTCAGCTTAGGACCCTGTCAACTGAATTTTCTGTGGCAGAAAAGGATAGTGTGGGCTGTGGAGCTAATCTTCAAATCATGTAATGTGGGTTTTATCCGATGGAAAGACATCAGATCCCATGAGACCACATGTGGGTTTGCTTGGAAGTTAAATGGAACTTATTGATTACTGGAGAGGAAAAGCCGTGGGTCATTTTCAGAGTTTATAATACACTACTTATGTGCCTGGGGGCATTTAAGAACCCCTAAATTGTTCCATAAATTGAAAAGCTTTCTAGAATGTGCAGTTTAATCAGAAGATTGATTGCTCGTTTATTAATATATTCTTGTGATATTAATATATAATTAATGTATTCAAGATTTTTATACTTTTTTTAAAGATTTTATTTATTTATTTGGCACAGAGAGAGAGCGAGCGCATGCGCACAATCAGGGGAGCAGCAGAGGGAGAGGGAGAAGCAGACTCCCCGCTGAGCAGGGAGCCGGATGCGGGACTTGATTTCACGACCCTGAGATCATGACCTGAGCTGAAGGCAGACACTTAACTGACTGAGCCACCCAGGCGCCCCAGTTTTATACTTTTGTTACAATGATATCAAGGCAGTATGGTATCAGCTAATATTCATCAGGATGTTGAAACTTTTTAAATCCATTGATCTTAATTAGGAAACATGGTTGCAAACCATCTTAAGTTACTCTAGCTAATTTCAGCCACAAAGGAATGGATCAGAAGAGGATCGGGTTACTCACAGTTGGATGGGAAGGCCAGAGACCCAGACTTTGGTAGGATTCAGGGAGCACAAGGACACGGCTAAGATCTTGCCCAGGAAAGATCTGGTTAAGCCATCACCGTTGTCAGTCTCAGAATCTCTGGCCTCTCAGGTCTGGTGTGGCATTTAAACCAGTTCCCCGGGTGCCTCTGGGTTTGGGCCCCCCCTTCCCTCCCCGCAGTGTTCCAAGACTGTACCGAGCCCGGACTGTGGTTACACTGTATAGCTTCCACAGAGGAGGAGAGTGGGCCCCGGAAAGTGTCTATAGCGGGTGGTGGGGCTCTGCCACTCATCCGTCGTGGATTACCCCCAAGAAAGAAGAGCTTTGCAAGTGCTGGGCAGCCAATGCAGTCCAAGTTCACCGTGCCACTGGGGAGAAAATTCGAGGAGAGTACATCCTCGTTAAATAGGGGCTGCGTAGTGTACTAAGGACCGGAGTTTGGGGCCTGGCTTCAGTTCGCTAAGTGATGGTGGGCAGTTTGCTGAACCTCGGGCGGCCTCTGTACAGAGAGGGGGGAATTGTACCGGCAGCCTCAGCCCCGTGACTCCGTAACCAGAGTCTTGTTTCCAGCCATAAAATTGAAAAATAATTGAGATAATAGACGCAGGCAAAGCTGTCATAAGCATCTCTTCCAAGTTCGAGAAGGGGGACACTCCGAAACCCGGACACGGGAGAGCTGAATTTAAGTACTTGCATGGCGGGGTGGTCATGGGGTAACAGGTGTAGGAAGGGACCAGCTTTGAGCACTGCTTTCCCAGTTGCCCCCTACCCCCTGCTCCCCGCCGCCGTCCTTGCAGGGGATGGCAGGGCAAATTGCTGAGGCTTGTATTCTCATCTGCTGCCTTGTGCTGTCGTGAACATGACACATGCCTCGTCTTCAGTGTTGCCACACATGGAAAAGCACCCAGTGCTAGGAAGGGTTCCGCGGAGATCATTCCTTCCCTGCCCGGGCGCTGGGGGGCCAGGGGGCCGGTTCCGCTCGTTCTGCTCTCCCAGGCTCCCCCTCGAGTAGAGGGAGTTAAATGGCAATTTAATGAGCATTTGTCCAACCCAAGGCACGCGTCTGGGCTCTGGGCCAGGCCCTGCGGGGATTCTCAAGAAAAACCGGAGAGGCTGAAGCCGCACCCGGAGCCCACAGCCCAGCCTTGCCCTGCACCCAGCTCTCCCAGAGCGCACTGGGATGGAGAGCTGTGAGCTCTGCGGAACCAAACTGAGCAAGTCCGTGTTTTGTGCTGACGTTTTTACTGTAAAATGAAATGCAGATAACCATATAAAACAAATAGATAGCTTACCGATATCTTCGAAAGCAACCACCCTTGGAGGTCAAGATGCTGAATTGTGCCAACACCCCGAAGCCCTCCTTCTGCCCCTTTCCCATAATAGACGGTCTCCCCACCAGCCTGATGTTTCTCGGTAGCTGTCACCCACATGTTTCTCCCTGGACTCTGGGGTTTATTCTTACCCTCCCTTTTTAAATTTGAGGATGCCTTTTTGTCTTCATCTGCAGGTTTGCCTCTTTCTCCCTTTCTTTTTCGTACAATTTACCTATTGAAGGAGCTGGGCTGCGGGGCCCCTAGAGTTTCCTGGGTTTTGCTGATCGGACACTGTGAGGCAGTGTGACGTGCTCCCGACCTCTGGAGGTCCTAGTGCCTTTTATCACACCAAACACAGTGTCTTCTGTCGAGGAAGGAGTTCATGAGCATTTTGTAATTGACATGGACGGGTACGTGGGAACTTGGGTACATGATTCATTCATAATGGAGATACCACATGCCCGGTCCGAATTTCCAAAGCCGCTGGTGACTTTGAAAGAACCGACTGCTAGGAGAGCCTTATGTTTAGATGAAGTATGCATTGCAGTTCTTACCAACTCAGTTTTCTCTCCCACGCATCTTGAGGATAGTAGATCCAAGATCGAATCCCAGAACTCGCCTTAAGCTCTGGGTTATACTCAGATTAGTTGTGCAGCTTCTCAAGTCTGTGCTGTCAGTAACAAATGCTCCCATGTTTCTAATATTCATTTTTGCACATTCTCAGACCGTTGCACGCATATGTAGCTCCGCAAATTCGCGTTCTGTTTAGGTCAGTGAGGAAAGGGAAAGGTGGAGAAGCCATTATTTATCTGAAAGAGTCAGGAAGTGGGCTGTCTGCATCAGGTCAGTATTCTAGCTAGCTGAATGTTCATCCATACCCTGGATGTATGTGGTCAGTCTGTTTCCAAAAAAATCCGATCCCACTAAATATATGTAAAACTACACATGGCCTGTAATTGAACTTTTTTTTTTTTAAGATTTTATTTATTTATTTGACAGAGAGAGACACAGCGAGAGAGGGAACACAAGCAGGGGGAGTGGGAGAGGGAGAAGCAGGCTTCCCGCGGAGCAGGGAGCCTGACGTTGGGCTCAATCCCAGGACACTGGGATCATGACCTGAGCCAAAGGCAGACACTTAACAACTGAGCCACTCAGACGCCCCTAACTGAACTTTTCTTTGATGAGTCAAGATCTTATACTGCCTTCAGCCATCACCATGAGTGATTTTTAGACACCCCAGAAGTCACATTTAAAAATAAATCTGGTATCAGGTTTTTTTTTAGCCCTTTATAAGTTTCTCTCTCTCTTTTTTTAAAGATTTTATTTATTTGAGAGAGAGATAGCAAAAGAGAGCATAAGCAGGGGCAGAGGAGAGGGAGAAGCAGGCTCCCCGCTGAGCAGGACACTGAGGTCATGAGCCACCCAGGCGCCCCTGTAACTTTCTCTCCTTTATATGTCCCATCAAGTATTTTATTTTATTTGAGGAGGGGGAAGGGCAGAGGGAGAGGGAAAGAGAATCTCAAGCAGGCTCCACGCCCAGCAGAGTCCAGTGTGGGGCTCCATCTCACGACCCTGAGATCGTGACCTGAGCCGAAATCAAGAGTCGGGTGCTTAACCGACTGACCACCTGGGCACTCCCGTCATCAGATATTTTAGATTTCCCCTGGAAAGCCTTCTTACGATCACAAGGAGTTGGAACGTACGTGCGGCATTTGTACGTGGTTGATTTGTTCCTTATTCCACTTAAAACTGGCAGCTCTAGATCCCTTTGATCTGCCCCTGGGAGATTCAGGCAAGCGTTCCCAGTACAACGTAGTTTCGTCAGCATCATACGGTGTCTCAAGCCTGGATCGTGGTGAACTCTCAAGTTTTAAAGCTTACCTTAAATTTTTCTGTACCTTCTTTATCAGCTGTTTGGTTTTCATGGATCTCCTTTCCAAATTACCAAGTAGACTTTAAAATACCCATAGTTTCTAGTTGGTTATATCTTATCATAAAAAGCATTTCTCCGGACTCCTGGGTGGCTCAGTCAGTTAAGCGTCTGTCTTCGTCTCAGGTCATGATCCCCAATCCTGGGGTCCTGGGATCAAGCCCCGCATGGGGCTCCCTGCTCAGCAGGAAGCCTGCTTCTCCCTCCCCCTCTGCCTGCCACTTCCCCGCTGACGCTCTCTTTTTCTCTCTGTCAAATAAATAAATAAAATCTTAAAAAAAAAAAAGGCTTTTTTTCATCTTTCATAAATAACGGTCCAGAAACGGAAGAAGCCTAGGATCATGTGTTGGAAACGACCTACAAACACCCAGGGTGGTTGGGTCTCTGCATTGAAGATTATGCTGAATGTCCCATCACTAGGTTCGTTGTTGGCAGGAAGAAAGGGGGCCTGCCTAGCCTTGGTGTGTGGTAGTGTTCAAAGGACAGCTTGAACTCACAAGGCTTTCCGATGCTCTCCCTCTTCCGTTTTGTCTGCTTTCCATGTTCATGTTAGTGTAGCTCTGCTCCCTCTTTCCTTCACTCGTCACTCGAGACTGACAGCCCTGCGGCAGGAAGGCTCACTGTGTCACCGAGCAGCCGATAAGCCGTGTTCCATGCGGTGCTGTTCCTTGCACCTTTCTGCGGGCAGACACCCCGCAGCCCCACATATGGCAGGGGCTCCCCAACTTTCATTCCCTCACTTGTGCCGTTTCCCCATTATCTGTCTGCTTCCAAATCCCTCTTTTTCCCCCCTTCCTGTCTTTCCTTTTTGGAGCCTCGCTTTCTGCACCCACCCACTCCCGTGACTTTCCTTCTACTTCTCTGGGGTTCATCCACCCAGCCCTTTTGGATCTCTCCCTATTTCGCACTCTGCTCATTTTCTTCCCCGCCTGCCCCCTATTTTGCTTTTCCCTCGCCTCATCTCCAGGACCTGCATCTCACCTTCCGTGATACTAATTGCATCTAGCATTGAATTTTGATTAGTTACCCGACTAACAGCACAGACTGCATGTGTGCATTGTTTAAACTTCACGGGAGGGACTCTGGCTCGTCCTGCTTTGCTTATGCCCAGCCCCCAGTGCCTAGACTGAGGTCCTGGTGTGGATGGGTGGGTGGCTAATACCTTGTGGTAGAATAAAGAAACGAATGGGGGTGCCTGGATGGCTCAGTTGGTTAAGCATCTGCCTTCGGCTCAGGTTATGATCCCAGGGTCCTGGGATCGAGCCCCGCATTAGGCTCCCTGCTCAGCAGGGAGCCTGCTTCTCCCTCTGCCTGCTGCTCGCCCTGCTTGTGCTCTCGCTCTCTCTCTGTCAAGTAAATAAATAAAATCTTGTAAAAAAAAAAAAAAGAAATTAATAAACATATTGCTGGCCAGCTGGATGGGGTCCATTATCCATAATTTCTGCTGCAGAAGAAATTTCTGGGTCTTGAAGCTTCCAGACCCTATTGAATAGATGAGATTGGATGGATAGACAGATGATGGTTATAGAAAAGGGTCTGTGTTGTTTATCACATGACTGAGTAACAGTAAGTCTGGGTTCTAGCCATGACTCATCCGCTCCTGCAGCCTCACATCAGAGAGCTATAACCTCCCTCAGCATAAGTTCATTGGCTTGAAAATGAGCTACGTTACCAGAGTATGGGAGAAGAGATGTGTGTAAAAGCACTTTATGTATACAAAGCACTAGACAAGTAAAACATCATTATGTTGCCTATATTTATCATAATACAACTAGGAATTTAACATTGGACTCTTCACATTACAAATATGTGATTTACTCTTTTTTTTTTTTAAGATTTATATATTTTAGAGCGTGTGTGTGAGTGGGCATGCACTAGTGAGGAGGGGCAGAAGGAGAGGGAGAGAGAGAATCTCAAGCAGTGTCTCCGCCGAGCGTGGAGTCCGACACAGGGCTTGATCTCACCACCCTGAGATCACGACCTGAGCCGAAATCAAGAGTCAGACGCTTAACTGACTGAGCCACCCAGGTGCCCCTGTGATTTACTTTTAAATCCATCTGTTGAAGGAATGTGTCTCATCATCAAATGCTAAATGATGGCATGGGCTTGAGGCTGTGGAGAGTAATTTATAGAAAAGCCTCCCTGCTATAGGAATTTAGGACTAAAAGTAGACACACACACACACAAAAGTAGTCAAAATACGTATGTACTTCTAACAGCAAATGTTTACACACATCAATGCAATGGTTTCCCTTAGGCCAATTTTCTTTTTTTTTTTAATGCCCAGATGTCATTTGTAATGTCCTGTTTTTGAAATGGCTGACTTACAGCCTGCCCATCCCCCTGAGTTGCTTATCTTAGAGTTTCAAAATTCAGAAACTTGACCTCGTTTCGTTTGGTTCCCAGACTGTGGGAGAGAATGTACTCACCTCATTCATCAAAGATGTTAGTTGAGGTCTTTCCTCTTTAATTTTCTTCTTTCTGCCATACATTGGCCCGCTCAGAATAGAGAAATCGGTCAAACCCATCTCACTAAATGGAGTCATGGTGGGTGCATCTGTTTCCGACCCTGGCTGGGCCCCTCGGATTGGCAGGTGGGCAAGGGGAGGGCTGAATCCGGAGCCTCCTTTAATGTCCCACTTTTCCTGCCTTAGCAAGCGCCCAGCCCGGGCGTCCCTTCAGTCAGCTTTGCCGTTCTACCCCTCTCCTCCTGTGATTCCCACAGGCCATGCAGGACGCGCTGGCGGACCTTCCAGAGTGGTATGGAATCAAAGGCATGCAGGCTCACTGGATCGGGGACTGTGCGGGGTGCCATCTGGACTTCACGTTGAAGGTGACAGAACAAAGCCTCTCCGTCCATTCAAGCTCACAGGTCCCCGTCTGCGATTTCAGAACTCACTGAGCCAACCAAGCAGCAGCGTCTCAAACTTTGCAGTAGCCACGTTTTTAAAAGTGGAAAGAAACAGGCAAAATCGATTTTAATAACCTATCTTTATTTAACCCACTGTATACCCCAAAAATGATCATTTCAGGATGTGATCAGTAACAAACCTCTATTGAGGAAACAGTTGACACTTGGGTTTTCGCGCAGTCTTTGAAATCTGCGCTCTTTTACACTTAGAGGGACACCGGCCACATTCCAAGTGGTTCCATCGCCTCCGACTGCTATTGGCCACCCTCCTGGTCGGCGCAGATAGAGAGGGTTTTCTGTGGGTCTGGGAACTCGCTGAGACGATGTGCGGAAGGCCGTGTGGGCATTTTCCCACGCGGCGGGCCCAGAGCTCCGAAGGGTTCGTGTCACATAGCAGGTTAAAAGCCAAGGAGCTGGGGCTGACACCATCTCAAAACAGGGCACACCCGAAGCTGGTGAGGGCTGTGGGCTGACCCAGGGTTCCAAAGAGCCTAGCCGTGTGGAAACACTGCTCTGAGGTCACTACCGAAGATGCCCCCCCAAACGTTTCTCTTTGTCCCTACAAGACAAGATAGTTGTTGTTTTGCCGTTTCTTACCTGGGAAGGTTCTGGGTTGTTTTGTTTTATTTTGTTTTAATCCTTCTGATGTCTCCTTCCTACTCAAGACTTTTGTGCCCTTAGCTGCAGACTCATCCCTCACCTTAGGCCAGACCTTTAGAAGGCGGGGACGGCAGCCAAGAGACAGAGTTGACCTACTTTTCTAGACTCCTCCTACTGACAGCCACACCGGTGTCTGCTGAGCTCCTGCTGCCTGTCCCAGAGCTCACGCTTCCCCGTGTTGTCTCCTCACAAGTGTGATCTACCTCACTCCCAACTGCAGACACGGGAAGCCCCCCCCATAAAGGAGCGGGGACTTTGAAAGCTTTGAAAACCAAATCCTGCAATGACCAAATTCTGTCACCACTTTCCCAAGAAGGTGGTGAGATTTCTGAAATTCAATCCAGCTGCTACTTTGGTTCAGACTCTTGGGGCCGTCTCTTTTGGGGTCCTGTGCGTTAGACTCGGGCCCCCGTGTCTAAAGGCGTTGGCTTCTCAGGCCGGCTGAATTCGGTGGGTCTCTGAGCCGATCAGCTGCTGTACAGGAAATGGCTTCCACGTTCTCTCCCTTCCCCAACATTTTATTATGAAAATGTTTCTGTCTCCGTTCCTGGACCCACCTGAAAATGAGATGTCTCAGGAGAGGGAACACTCTCGGTCCGGCAGGTACAGGACCATATGTGGCCCTAAGTCCAGCTCCACAGGGGACCCCTAACCAGCACTCAGGCCATAGTATAGACGTTCCCGTCACTGGCCCGCTGTGAGCACATCTGAGCGAATGTGTGAAGGCAGGAGCATCTGTCCCCTCTGTGTCTGTCATATAATTAGCATTCAGTTGATGCCTAACGTATACCTCTTGTTTGAAAGGCATTTAACCAGCCCTAGGACCACGCTCAGTCATGACCTCGGGTGTCCTCTCCTCTTCAGAACGGTTTTAGCCTCAATGACTGTTTTTCTGGTTAGAAAAGCAGATGCCTTTATTTATTTATTTATTTATTTTACTATACCTTAAATCCCGGAGGAAAGTGCAGCTCCTTTGTCAGGACGTTGATAGTTATTTTTGATTCATGAACAAAAGAGCCAGGAAAATGGGGGAGGCATCTTTCCGAGCATACTTTGACCACCTTCAATCCGGGGCCACCAAGTACGTGTGGCGGTGGGCACCAGGCTTCTCGAAGAAGAATGGCGATCGTCTTCCCTGTCATCCGTGTCTGCCCAGGCCAGGGGCCACCTCAGGGCCCCACATCCCTGGGGCTGCAGCCCGGAACTGTCCCTGGTCTTTGGGCTTGAGGAGGGGAGGGGGGAGGGGACGTGGCCCGGGAGCATGACAGCCCCGAAGGAGCCCTGAGGAAGGAAATGGCTCTGCTTTTACCTGCCAGGTGGATGGTCAAGTCACAGGAGAGAAGCTGACTGCCTACACGGCCACACCCGAGGCCATCTATGGCACCTCCCACGTGGCCATCTCTCCCAGCCACAGACTCTTACACGGGTACAGCTCGCTGAAGGAAACCTTCCGGAAGGCACTCGTTCCTGGCAAAGGTGAGCTGGCGAGTTCGGGCTGACGCGGGGATCACACCTTCTCGTTGGACAGCGAGCGCTTCCCGGGTTCATGGTCCTTTCCTGTGTGTCGTCCTGTGGGATTTGTTCCTCACCTGGGCCTGACTCGTTAGTTTTCTATTTTCCAAACAGGATAAATGAGAGCTTTGAAAATGTTGTCACCCCCGGTTTCGCTCTGAGTGGCTCGTTGGTCGGCTTCTTGAGTTTCTGACTGAAAACTCAACTCTTCCTCTTTAGATACAATCTAGCCTTAAAGGTCTTTCTGACAGGAATAGTATCTTCCTCTGAATTCATAATTCCATCGTCAGATAAGACAATCCCGATGCTGGCGACAAGGAAGAAGCCGGTGAGAATTGGAGGAGGCATTTTCAACAACCTCATTTCATTATTTTAAAGAATTCCCACAGTAATCTGAGCAGCTGAACAGGGTCCCGCTGAGCACAAGGCCTCCGGTCGGTGGACCCGGAATGGGCCCAGCTGTTCCTGGTCCGTGAGGATTTGGGGAGCGCCCGGGCGTTAGTCAAGAAGCGGCAGTTGCAGGCAACAGAAGGCATCCCCGGCCGACCCAGAGAACAGAGGGAACCTCCTGGAGGCTGTGGGAAGCTTCCTGACTAGCAGGAACCAGTCTGGAAGAGGACCCGGATCAGGCAGCTGTGGGGTTTGGCAGCAGGAACTAACAGACAGTCTCCTGAGCACCACTGACTGAGTCTGCTCTCACCTCGCCTCAGTGTGCAGGGCACCGGGTCCGAGATTCCTGTTGCAGGGCAAGGTGTCTGGCTGGTATAACTGGGGCCCGTGGCCTTTTTCTTAGGCAAGGGAAGTCAGACGCTTTCCTTGTTAGACCACCAAGACCAGAACCAGGGAGGAGGGGTCGCTCCCCAGAACAAACTCAGAGGCTCTTACCAGAGGGAGGCAGTGTGGACCCTGCGCAGGCAAAAGGAGGTCCCCCATGGATTAGAAGTAGGTCTCTGAAGGGGGCGCCTAGGTGGTGCCGTCGGTGGAGCGTCGCCTCCTGGTTTCCGCTCAGGGTCATGAGATCGAGCCCCGCGTCGGGCTCCATGCTCGGCACAGAGTCTGCTTCAGATTCTCTCTCTCTCTCTGTCTCCCTCTGCCCCTCCCCCCCATTTTCTCTCTCTAAAATAAATAAATAAATCTTAAACCAGGGGGGGGAAAAAAAAAGAACAAGAAGAAAAAGAGAAAGAAGTAGAAATGTAAATATTTCTGTAAAAATCTCATCCTTATTCTCTTTTCATAGACTATAAATTCCAACCCAAAGAACACGGTCTGAATTATCGGGGTCTGTGAATTATTTGACATAACAAAAATGGTTTGCCGGGTGATGCAAAGTGTTTTCTTTTCATTGCTATTCTTAAAGTAACCAGAATGAAAGGCTTCCTGATATCAGGCTGGAAAGATAGACAGTGTCATCCCAACTTACCTCTGCCGAAGACTTTTAATGGCTTACTTCCAGCATTGAAGGCAGGTTCAAATCAGTGAGCACGTAGGAAGAGCCTGCTGGTGCTAAGCGCTCAGGGACGCTCAGAGGGCCGGTCCCAGTCCTGCCTCCTGGGGGCCCATGACGGAGGAGGGCCAGATGCATGTGTGGTGCACTCCGGCCCAAGACAGATGCCACTTGCTGTCATCTCCTATTGTTATGTACCTACTGAAACAGAAAAAAGACTTGTGTTGGAATTTCAGTGTTGTGCTTATGAAGTCCAGTGTAGCTGTCTGATTTTCCAATTACTCAAAAGAAAACCTGGATTCTTTTCAACTGTTTAGTTGAAAGGGAAAACTCATAGTTTTTGAGCACTCAGGTTCCTTGTGGGCTGCGATGGTTGAAGAATATCTAAAATCAAAAAACTAAAAAATGTAAACATCTGGCCCTTAGATTTTGTTTTCTTACAGTTAATCTGGGGACACAAATTAAAACGAGGTAATATTAACAGGGGCTTCATGAGACCGTACATTATGAAAGACAGAGCTCCTGGCATGAAAGGCGCTGTATAAATTCCAAACATTTTGATATGTAAGGAGTGAAATTATTTTCGCAAATGCAGAGAGCGACGTTTTCATGATCATTCTGGATATCAGCACCTTTGACTTGTCCCATCATTTCATTTTAGCGCCGAATGGCTCGCCAGCTTCGTTCTCACCTCCTTTTAATAATCTCTGAAAAAATTCCAAATGGAACATTAACGCTTGCCTCTGTATTTTCCAATTCTAATTTTCAGACTAGAAATACTCTTCTTGCAGATGTCAACTTATTCAAAGTCTCAAGATTAATTTGCACGTCAGATCTCTGGATTTTGACATGTGGCATTGGTTACATAAGGCCAGTAGGCTGCCTTGGCAATGCACTTTCTCTAAAATGTGAATTAGAAATCACCATATGAATATGGATGTAGGCCTTCTTTGGCCTTGGAGGTGATAACTGAAACCCGAGCGTTGTGTTGCTGTTGTCAGTTACCTGGCTCAGATCAGACAGGCGGCTTGATTTTTTTTTTTCCCTCCAGCATCAGGTTTTGAGGGTGACTAGTGACCAGTGAAAGTGAGGGCAACACACGGCTGTGACGTGAATGTATCACTTGTAGGAGGCTCAATCCTCAAACGGGGGTTCCTGCAGCCGCTAACTTGGTTTCTGCATAGCAGCTCCTGCGTGGGCAGAAGATGGCTAAGGTTCTGGCCCCAGAGCCATCCTGTGAGTTAAGGAAGGTCACTTCACCTTTGTGAGTTTAGCCTTCCTGGCCAAGTGGGCAGGGCACTTGTGGGGGGCCCTGCGGGTATGGAAGGAGCCCTGAGGGGGCTCAGAGGAGGGGGAATGACACACATGGATGGGGGGGGCATACTTGGCAGAGGGCAGGCAGGCGGGCCAGCATACCATGAGTTACGAGACAGTGAAGACAGGAGAACAGCGGTCGTCAGAATGGAGGGGCCAGAGCAGCTCCCAGAAGTTTCTAGAAGGCAGCAAGGGCAGAGGCTCCGGGGACACCGCCCTGATTTCTGGATTGCTGGTGTTATTGACTAGAAGTACTGTGTTTTGCTCAGCATCCTGTAATTTGGCACAGATTCCTTTAAGAGAGCAAAAAGTCAGGTGCTTCCCCATAGAGTTCTTCAAACTGAGTTTATTTCTATCATTCACGTTGCCTTCTTCTCTCAGCTGACCGCCTCTGACTTAAGTCGTGTTATATAAGCTCTGACTTGAGGGGAGCTAGAAACCATAAAAAGCATCAATAGGGAAATATCATCAGAGTTCTAGAAGCTGTTCCGTCTCTTTCCTGGAATCTTTTCTTAACATTTCTAATATTAAAATAATATTCAAACCCTGAGGCTTTGGAACCACACATTTCAGACTCTGAGTCACCAGTGGTCTCCACAAGGCATTTTTTTGCCAAAAAGGGTCAGTGAGGTCTCCCTAAAGGGTACCTCAGAACCCCATTGTTCTTGCCACATCAGAGAGCAAGAGCCTCATTTCCCCAGGAGCCCTGGAGCATTAAATAATTAATTGCTCACTCTTGGCCTGCCCCCTTTCTGCTCGGTATGTGTATGGGGAAGGGATCCTGTAGGTTATAGTGTGTTCTTTAATCAAATGGTTCCCTCTACCATCCTTCCAGTGCACGCTGATAGAGCATATGGAGGGAAGAGCCTCTGCACTCACATAACCCGGGATAAACAGAGACGAACAGGTTTCCTTGCTCCCAGACTTCTCAGAACCTTTGCGCGGCCATTGCGCACCACGACCGTCTCCGAGAGCAGGTCACGTGGCACGTCCCACACTTCCTTGACCACACAACCCTGTTCCCACAGAGTATCCCTGTGCGGAGCACTGCTTTGCTGATCACTGAACAAAAGCCATCTGTTTGGTTTTTTCCAGAGGGCATGAAACACCTGCCTGCTCTGCAGTGGGGCCCCGAGGGTAGAGGGCACCTTTGGGCCCGGAATGTTTCCTTTTGTCGAAGGCATTTGGCAGTTATGGAATCACCGTAGGAAATGCCTCTGTCACGTCAGATTTCTCCGTGGCCTCCTTGCGTCCTGCTTCATGAGGGCAAAACCTGACTGAGAAGTACGGAGAGCTCTAAATCTGGTCAAGAGCTTCCGATTTTAGTTCTGTCCCTTCTGAGAAAACGATTTTGACCAGGTGTGGTGAGCATGCAAGGTGCTGCTGTGTATTCATTACCGATTGGCTAATATTTAAATTCAGAGGCTGATTTTTTTTCTAGTGGAAAAACTGCCCTGATAGAACTTTGAGGTAGAAAAAAATGAAAAAAACAAAAAGCCAAAAACCCAACCCCAACCCAATTGTTTCATGTGTTACGCTACATTTTTTTCATTTTTTTTTTCATTATTTCTTGTAATGACTTTATTGGGATATAATTCACCCCTAATTTAAGGTGGGCAATTCCAGGGTTGTTAGTATATCTGCGGAATTACACACAGTTTTAGAACATTTTTGTCATCCCCAAAGAGATCCCATACTCCATCCCCGCTGTTTCCCCCAGCCCTAGGCGACCGCTGGTCTGCTTTGTCCGTAGATCTGCCGATTCTGGACATTTCATATAAATAGAATCATGTGGTATTTTGTCCTTTTATAACTGACTTCTTTCACTTAGTATAATGTTTTCAAGGCTCATCCCGGCTGTGGCCTCTGTCAGTACTTTATTCCCTTTTATTTCAGAATAATATTATGCATTTGAGTCATCCATTCATCAGTTGATGGACATTCTAGCTACTTCCTTGCTACTATGAGTGGTGCTGCTGTGAACATAAGTACAGATTTCCATGTGGACGTTTGCTTTCATTTCCTCGAGTACGTATCTGGGAGTGGACTTGCCGGGTCATACGGTAGCTCTGTGTTTAGCTGGTCAAGGAAGTATCAGAGTTTCCCACAGCAGCTGAACCGTTCCACATCCACCCCAGCCATGTGCGAGGGCTCCGATTTCCCTACATCGTCACCAACACCTGTTATTGTCTGTCTTTCTGGTGGTGATCATCCCAGGGGGTCGGGATGAGTGGAATCTCATTGTGGGTTTCATTTGCATTTACCCAATGGCTAGTGATGCCGAGCATCTTTGCATGTGCCTGTTGGCTATTTGTGTATCTTCTTGGGAGTAATGTCCGCTCAGACCCTCTGCCCAGTTTTTAATTGAGTTGTCTTTCTGTTGTTGATTTTTAACAGTTCTTTACATATTCTAGATACAAGTCCCTTATCAGATGTATGATTTACAGAAATGTTCTCCAGTTCTGTGGGTTGTCTTTTCACTTTCTATTTTACACGTAGGTCCTTAATCCATTTTTGAGTTAATTTTTTATACAGCAAAGGTAGGGGTCTGCCTTCGTTCTTTTGCATGTGGTCATATTGCCTTTTTTTAAAGTATTTTATTTATTTGCGAGAGGGATGAGAGAGCACGTGCAAGCAGGGAGAGGGGCAGAAGGGGAAGGAGAGGGAAAGAATCTTAAGCAGACCCTTCACTGAGCGCAGAGCCCGATGCAGGGCTCAATCCCATGACCCCGAGACCATGACCTGAGCTGAAACCAAGGGTTGCATGCTCAACCAACTGAGCCATCGAGGTGCCCCAGTATATGGTCATCTTCTTAATTCATGTTCCCACAGAAATGTATCTTAAAGATCAGATAGCATCTGTCTTTATGTTTTGGTCTTCACGTAATATGATTTCAGAAAGTGGCCTTTTTTGTTTGTTTGTTTTTAGACAGGCTTCACAATTTTTTTTAATCCATACGTAATATTCCATTAACTCGATGAGTCATAATGTTCTGTCTTCCCTATCATGTTGAACATTTGGCCTTTTCATGTTTGGGGCTGTTACAGACATAGCGGATATCAACATTTATATCCACATAGCTCTTTTCCTCTATATATTGACTTCCTTAAGAGACATTCCCCAGAGTGGGATTTACTTGGCCACAGGTTATGAACATGTTTCCAGTTCTTGTTACAGGTTGCTTTTATTGGTTTCTGAAAGGGCTGTAATCGGTTTATAGTGCCGTATCCAATGATACAGGAATTTCAGTGCAACTTTGCAAACATCGATGGTACCCTTCTAAAAGTTTTTGCTAACTTATCAGGTGTAAAATGATAATTCTTTGAGATTACTTTAATTTCCATTTCTCTTTTTAAGAATTAACATGTGCTTTGTAAGATCCAAGTGATGTATGTATATCACATGAAAAATCAAAGTCAAAGAGTATTAGCAATAGCAGGAGCTCCCTGACCCAGCCACTTCAAATCATTTTAGGTATGTGTTACTGAGGGTTATAAGTTTGGTGGCTACGACAGAGTCCTGAAAACACAGTGACTTAAAATGAAAGAAGTTTATTTCTTGGCCACATGAATCTCAAAGCAAGTATGACAAGTCTGCTCTGTGAGTCAGTCATGGCCAAGGCTCTTTCTGCCTTCCCACTCTGTCCTTCAGGAGTCTTGCCCTTACATGTGTGTTCTGAGCTGTTCTACCCTTCATCTGAGTTGCAGTAAGTCAGAAGCAGGGAAAGAAGGGCACGTTCTTTCCGTCTGAGAGCATGCCCTAGAAGTTGCTTCTGCATGTACCTCAAGGCCACACCTAGTGCAAGGGAGGCTGAGCAGTGCTATTGTGAGCTATGCAGACACGCGTCCAACTAAACGTTCTGTTGCTGAATCAGAAGGTGAGGCAGGGCTGGGGCTGACTGTCGGTCTGTGCCACAGCTCTTTCTGTGGTCCAGACCTCCACATGTCTGCATAATATGCCTACCCTGTTCCTTCTCAGTTAGCCAGCTCTCAACATTACCCTGCAACTTTTACTCGTGCACCACCTCCCCGCATCTTCCATCCTTCTTCATCACATTTTATCATAATTGCAGACTTAGCACACGTACACGTCATCTTTGAGAAGGGGCAGTACTGAATCAGAAATATGGGTCTCCATTTTGAGAAGTGTCATCCCTTAGGCAGTTCGGGGCAGCAGGTGCTTCCCAACCTTGGGACCATGGGTGCTACTGAACCACTGCCCTGGAGACCCATTTGGGTTATACATCACTCTGTCCCCACTGTAACCTGTCTTGTGCTTCCTGACCCCCCGCAAGGTAAAAGAAGAGAAGAGCTGGCTTAGATGCCTACAGAACCTATCTTTCCCTTTTTGAAAAGAATAAGTCTTTCTTCCTGAACACATTTTAACTTTGAGGTTTGTAAAACATATTTTGGATAACTTATAAAGTCATAAAATGTGGCAAATATAAATAGTAAGAGTTCACAAGTTAGAACTGTTGTCAGTTGCTTATGTTGCAACAAGCTCAAGTGAACTCACTAATTCTTTAACTCTTTTATCCCTTCTTCCTTTGGGACTATGTTTGGGTCTTCATGTTTCCATTCCTACAGATAGTCAATTAAGTATTTTATTGTGACCACATAAATATCGCTCACAACTGAGCAAGTATACTATGATTACATTTTCCTTTTGGTAATACACTTTCTGTTTTGCCTGAAGTTAATGATGTCCTTACTTTTTTTCATTTGCTTTGTGTTCTTTGAATTTCTGAGTCTTCTTACACCCTCCCAGAGGCTCTTTAAAACATATTCCAATTTGTTAGGTAATGTATTGATCCTCCTTTTTGTCCTAAAAATGCTTCCTGGGCCCTCTGTCCTGCACAGGCCTGACCTGGTCACTCTCTATGCCTCTGCTGCCCATCTGCCATCCTACAGCTTCCCACTGTCTTTGTTCTGAGAGTGTCCTGACCCTTTTTCCTTTGTTGTGTCCTCTGTTTCTTAGATCCTATTTCTGTGTCTTTCTTGACTTACGCCTTTGTCTTACTGGAACACATCCTCCACTATCTCCTAACAAAGGGTAGGTAAGAAGAACTCTCCTGCTCTCTGCTTAGTTACTCTTTACTCTCCTATCCACTTCCATCTTCAGGTGTTAGGATTTGGAATTCCAGAAATCTCCTTAGTCATCATAGGTTTTTGTGTTGCTTATTCTTCTGTACATTTGAGGTATTTTTCCAAAAGGCAAAGGAGGTGGCAGGAACATCTTTACTTTACCATCTGTAAAGTAAAAATGCCATTTCACCTCTTTGGTTCTGAGCTTAGAAGAACGTTTTTGTGTATTTGCTTAATCTTTTGATTTTCTACTGGTGTGAATTATCCATTAATACCTTCAAAGAACAGATTCTTTAACAATTAATTAGCACAAAACACAGAAGTCCTCATGCTTATTTTTCTCCCTTGTCTCCTCTGAGACTCAGATGGTGTTAGTACCCCAGCTGTCACTCGCTCTCATTTTCAGATTGCCTCACGCCCGTGAAGGCTGTGAACATGCTCACCCAGCAGGAGGTCCCTGTCGTTATCTTGGCCAAAGCTGACTTGGAGGGCTCCCTGGATTCCAAAATAGGTAAGTAGCTATTAAAATATAATCAGGATAATATACGCAGCAGGCTTCAGATCCAAATACCAGCCTGTTGGTGTCAGCTGGAAGAGCTCACTGCTGGGTCCACGGTCTGTTTTGCCTTTCTGGGAGAATGATAGGCCCCTTCATTCAGCCATTCCCTATTTAAGAGCTACATTTTGGAAACATACCCAGTATGCCACACCTAGCTGGTTGGTGTGACTCGTACGTATGACACGGGGAACAGTACAACTCAGATGAAATCTGATTTTGGAGCTCGTATAACCAACAGCAACTGCAGAGATGGGTTCTGAGCACAAGTGATGGACTGGGCTGCGTTTTGGTGAAGGCTTGAGGAGGTGAACTTGAGCCCTCTAGGGAAGGTTCCGTGACACAGCATTCAACTGGAAGGTGCATTTAGTATTGTGCATTGGGTGTCTTCCGCAGCTTTGCTCATCCCTGGGAGATCTGAGAGGTTCTCACCCAGCAGAGGCGGGGGGTGAACCGAGGACCGAGAACTAATGACACCAGCCCAAGATCTGATCTTCGGGTGGACCCAAGCACCCCCCTTCCCCAACATCTCCGCTGCAGATCCCAGCCAGTCTCAAAGTGCCAAAAGACTGCAGAGAAAGTTCCTTCCGCACTCTCGATTTCCTGGCACCCAGAAGAAACAGCATTTCTTATTGAAATCATGTTTTCCCTCCCGTTTCCCAGATCAGTTTTTGACAAAGTGATTTGAACAAACATCCAAATGGAAAATGGATATTAAGCCATTCGGGTCATTTCCTTCAGACCATTTAAACCGAGAAAGGGTGTTGCTTAAGGGAAATAAATCCTTCTGTTATTCTTCTGTATTTTACAATCAGTAAGATTCATTAATACAACCAGCCAAGATAAGCAATGAAGGAAGTCATTTTTGAAGTGGCTTTTTGCTTTTTTGGAGGGGGGGAGACATAGTATTTTGAGTCAAATTACTGGCACAATATTGAAAATTCTGGAAGAAAAAATATCTGATTTTTTTTTTTTTTGGATGTGCGTGGAAATCATTTTCCCTGTGTTCTTGATTTCCCACAGTTACATTATAACATTTTCTAAGTTACTGCTTCTTGACTTCCAAGAACTAGCAATAGAAATAAAAAAGAGATAAAGCAGTGTTTTTGCCATCCCCCCTGTACGTTACAGTTAGTTCCCATCCTGCTCAGTCCCACAGAACCCACACTGTGGTCCACAGCAGCCTTCATGTGGCCAAATAAATTTTTGGGCCACAGTGTCTCCGTTCGAACATTTCTGCTGGTTACTCCAAACCATACGCTTTGGGAGCGCAGTGAGTGACTCTTTTCCCATCTTGACCTTGAACACTTTCCAGTAATACCTACTGCTAACCATCTGTTCTCACCCTTCCACATCCTGCAAGTCCACTCCGAACATTTATTTGCCTTGTTATTTTTTCTTTTCTTTTCTTTTCTTTTTTTTTTTTTGGTCAGTAATCTCAGCCAAACGCCACAGAACTTTCCATCATACCGCAGAGCTTTCTGTCCTGCCAAAGATCTTTAGGACACGTCTCCCAAACATGAAATCACCCTCGTTGGGCATTCCAAAGAGGTTGTTCATGGAGATCAGACTTCGGCACTTTGCGCGTTGTCCTTGTCTTTCTGCTCAGGGGCCACGTGACGTGTTGTGTCTGCAGAGATGTCAGCAGTTTTGACAGCTGACCCCGCCACAGGGGTCCTCCACCAGGGACGATTTTGTCCCCCCAGGGGCATCTGGCAAATTTTTCCGTCCCTTTCAGGGGAGTGCTGCTGGCAGAGACCAGGGGCGCTGCCCGACATCCTACGACGCTCAGCACAGCCTCACAACGAAGTCGGGCCAAGATTGAGAGAGTCTGTCTGCCCTGTAGACCCGACCGCCGACAAGCTGGTTTTGACGCAGAGCTGAAGCCAAAACAGTTGGCCTTAACCCACTGGATGAGCGATTTGCTTATGCTCAACTCCCATCTCAAGGGCACGTGTGGGTTGAAGAATAAATTTCTATACAGAATGCATGTACCATTGCCTTTGGGAACAAAACACAGCGTGAGGAAGCACGGTTGCCAGCTTTCCACTTCAGGACCATGTGGATTTTTCTAGAGTGCCAGGAGATGCTGGAGCCGCCAGCCCTGCTTCTCAGGAGAATGCCGCTGTCCTTGGTCCCGAAGGGAATTCAGACAAGACGCTTCTCCAGACGCTTGTGATCCACAATTTCAGTGACAGCCCTCCCAAATCGTCTATTTTAGAACCGCAACTATTTTTTAAAAAAGAAACAAAACACAGGAGAAAGACTGAAAGGAAATCATGCCCACATAGTAAACTGGTTGGGGGGGGGGGTTTCCTCCAAGATTGTCCTCCATTTTGCCAAGGAATGAGCTGCATTTTTAGAATTTCCATATCTCAAAGGCAATCTCCCTTAGGAAGCGAAAGCCAAGTGTCAATGCTGTTTGTTATTTTGTGACTTGGGTATTTGCAAAGAAGGTGTTCTGTGTTTCTTCCCCTCTGAATAGGAATTCCGAGCACCAACCCAGGGGATGCCACCTTAGCCCAGACCCTGGGCCTCCCCTACTCTGAAGTCATTGAAACTTTGCCGGATGGCACAGAGAGGATGAGCAGCTCTGCCGAGGTTGGTTCCCCGTGGCACGGGCCTAACAGCTTCTCAAATCATGACCTTGACCTGGGTTTGATGAGACCTTTTCCTTCAGGTGCAGATTACAACCTGCCATTTCACTTATCCCCCAACCCATGATCTTGCATCCTCATTTCATAATCTATGAAAACAACACAGTGTTTTTTTCAAGATCTAGAAATTTATCAACTCTAAGCCAAGCCCAATCCTAGAATAGTACGGTTATCATAGTCACTATATTTTGGGAATCTTCTGCTTAGGGGAAAAAAAAAAATTCCCTCTTCCAGGAAAACGGATTCCTTGGCAGGGTGACTGAAATTGGATGTTCTTCCTAGAGATTTCTGTTCTCCCCAGATGACTGACTTGTTTCTGCCTAAATTTGAACTCACGGATAGAAAATGAACACCGAGGCTGAATCATGTTTATTTGGGCTGGGTTCCCTCTTGCCAGGTGGTAGATCTGGGAGGACTTGACCTCATCCTTGCTCTTGACCCAGGCCAGGAAGTGCGATAAAAGGGGTAGGGTGAGGGGCGAGTGGGAAACAGCAAAGGTGGTGCTTCAACCTCAGCACACCCCAGAATCGACTGGTGCCTTGTTCAGACACACATACACAGCGCCTCACCCCCACCCGGAGAATCTGATTCAGCAGCCCCGGGTAGAACCCAGGAACATGCATTTCTAACAAGTTTTCAGGTGCTGCGACTGATCAAGGATCCACACTTGGAGAATCACTGGCGTAGAACCTTCCTACTCGAAGTCTGGTCCCTGGACCAGGACCACTGGCATCACTGGCCCCAGCCTGGGTGATCCCGATTCAATCAGGCCTGAAGATCTAGGATTTTGAGGTTTGGGATTACCTGTAGAGGATATTTTATAGATAGATAGATAGATAGACAGACAGACAGACATAGAGGTAGGTAAAGATATATAAAAAGATTAAGAGTCTGGCCAGGTTTTTTTCCTTACCTGAGTGACGTTTACTGACCTCACCTTTGTACCTTCACGACATAAATGGTAGTGAGATGCTCTGAGTTGTTGAACATTAACCTTTTTTTTTTTTTTTTTTTTTTAGAGAGAGAAACACAGAGAGAGAGGGAACACAAGCAGGGGGGGTCGGGGGAAGGAGAAGCAGGCTTCCCGCAGAGCAGAGAGCCTGATGTGAGGCTCGATCCCAGGACTCTGGGATCATGACCCAAGCCGAAGGCAGATGCTTCACTGAGCCACCCAGGCGCCCTAAACCTTCTTTTAGACTATATTGGAACAGACTCCCTGGAGGTAGAACAGCCACACCAAGGTGCCTATAAGGGAGCCCTCGATATCTCTCTGCAGCCCAAGAAAGGGGACACTCGTGGCCAAAATCAGCCTTCTGAAGTGCCCAGAGAGCTGCCCTCTGCTTAGTACAGGGCTGACGTTAATTGTGCTCCTGGCTTCCTCAGATCGCTTCGGGTGCTCTATTGAGTCCTTCCCTGGCTCTCGACTGAATGTCGAGGATAGCCAGTTCTTTCGGTGGATGGAAAGAGAGCAGGTGGTAAAAGGCTCCTGCCCTCCGTGAGCTTCCGGAACGTGGACACAGTGACCCATGGAGAAGATAGCCTTCCAGGAGAGTTTGCGATCGTGTGCCCTGTAATTACATGTAATTACGTGTAATTCATGTAATTACATGAAGGTGGATGCCTTCATGTAAGGATGCCTCCCAGAGCGTGCGTGCTTCCTTGGAAGCAAGCTCTGTGTGTGTCTCAGAAGTCCCTGCGGACCCCAGGGAGGGGGCTGCTTTTGGTAAACATCGCTATACTTAGGTCTTTAAGCCCTGTGATCGTAAGCTCCTTGCGGGCAGGGGCCATCAGAGCCTCTTTATCTTTGTGCCCCCAACGCCTAGCCGAAGCCTGGCACATAGTAGGGACGCGGGCCATCCTCAGTGAACCGTTTCCAGGGTCCCCACGATCCCCCGTTGGCATTCCATGCTGGCTCTGGTACTGGGGCACGCCCATCCCCATGGTCCACTGACTCGATTCTCATCATTAGCTTGGCTCTCTGAAAAGCGTCAGGTGAGGAGACAATTTCTCTTTTCTGTTTTCAGTGTTTTGCTCTGCTCTCTGTAAAATGGGAGCATTTAGATATAAAAGGAGTAGTTCGGGTCCGTCCAGCTGTGGCCCCAGTTCGTTCCCCTACTTGCCTGAATTTCTTCTGCTTTAGGATATTGAATTTTCCTTCCTGGATTATTTTTCCCCCAATATCGTGCAGTTTTTTGTTGGCAGCTCAAGACTGAGGGTTGGTGACCCCTGTACTATCTCAGGGCTCAGGTGACAAGGAGAGCCACGGTGCCAGTGCCGGTTTGCCCCTGAGACCCAGTGGACACAGTGCCTTGGGGTCACGGTACTTTTAGGGGGCCCCAAAAAGATGTTAATTTCTTTTAAAATTAGAGAGGAAAAAGTGAATTTTTAGGGTCAAAATCCTGTCCATTTTCTTCAATACAGTCATAAAACATAACTTTAATACTTCCTAAGGATGGGGCGCCTGGCGGCTCAGTCGGTTAAGTGTCTGCCTTCGGCTCAGGTCATGATCCTGGGGTTCTGGGATCGATCTGGGATCGATGTGGGCATCGGGCTCCCTGCTCAGCGGGGAGTCTGCTTCTCCCTTTCCTCTGCCTTCTGCTCCCCCTGCTGGTGCTCTCTCTCTCAAATAAATAAAAATCTTCATTCAAAAACAAAAACAAAAACAAAAAACCTGTGCTAGGGAGGAAGGGGCCACAGAGGTGAAGGCCCCTAGGGCTCATGAAGTCACCACAAGGCTCTGCCCAGACTACACATCAAAACCGCAGTTTGGGGGGGACGTGGTGGCAGGTGATAGCTTGTCCTTGTGGAAGGAAGCATAGGATCACTCTCCTTTCCCCCGCAGTTCACAGGCATGAGCCGGCAGGATGCGTTTCGAGCCTTGACTCAGCAAGCCCGGAGGAAGAGGGTAGGTGGAGACGTGACAAGCGACAAGCTGAAGGACTGGCTGATCTCACGACAGCGGTACTGGGGCACACCCATCCCCATGGTCCACTGCCTGGCCTGCGGCCCCGTGCCTGTGCCCCTGCAGGATCTGCCGGTGACCTTGCCCCACATCACGTCTTTCAC
>CM052898.1:11850237-11901977 GCA_028534135.1 Potos flavus
GGGAAGAAACAGCAAGGAGTCCTCGCAAGGCAGGGCTCAGCAAGGAGGAGAGGCTGCTCGACCCCTCCCCTTAGCGATAGGATTTTGGAGAAATGTCCAAGAGAGGAAAAGAAGAAAGATGTCATCACACGTTACTCTCCTCATCTGAGCTCATAAACCAGGAAGAAAGTGAGGGGAAGAAGAAATTACATGTTTAGAAGAGAGGGACATGCATTTCTCCCACCTGCAGTTACACCCGCTGCCTGAAATCCATTCTCCAAACTGTAGCCAGCGTGACCTCTTGGAAAACCCCTTTAAGGAGATATAAGTCACATATCATAAACGTCACGCATTTCAAGTGTACAATTTGGGGACGCCTGGGCGGCTCAGTCGGTTGAGCGTCTGCCTTCGGCTCAGGTCATGATCCCGGGGTCTTGGGATTGAGTCCCTGCATCGGGCTCCCTGCTCCACGGGGAGTCTGCTTCTCCCTCTCCCGCTGCCCCTCCCCCTGCCTAACAAATAAATCTTTTTTAACAAGTTAAAAAAAAATAAAGTGTACAATTTGATAAGCTTCGACAGCTACAGAAACCTGTGAAATCATTGCCACACTCAAGAGAGTGAACTCACCCACCATCCCCCAAGGTTCCCCACCCCCTCGTGCGTTTTGCACGCCCTCCTTCCTCCCTTTCCCAGGCAACCACTGATCTGCTTTCTGGGACCACAGATTAGTCTGTGTTTTCTAGAGGTTATATAAATATGTACTCTCTTCGGCCCGGCTTCTTCTTGCTGCATGTAGGAAGTGCTCCTTCCCTTCCACGGCTGCATAGTGTCCCGTGTCTGTCTGGACACATCACGACGCATTTATCCGCTGCCCTGTGGGCGGGCGTCTGAGATGTTTCCAGGGTGGGGCGGTGACAAATAAACACAGCTACTCACGTACAAGCGTCTGTATAGAAATGTGTTCCTTTCTTCCCGGGGAGAGACCCAGGGGTTGGATGGCTGGGTCTTACATAAGTGCACCTTTACCTTTCTAAGAAGATGTCCAATTGTTTTCCGGAGAAATTCTAACATCGTACAGCCCCACCTGCAGTTTATCAGACTTCTAATTTCCCCACATCCTTGCCAACACCTGGAACGACAGTCTGTTTAATTTTATCCATTCTACGAGGTCCACGGTGACATCTCCTTGGGATTTTCATTTTCTTTTTTCCAGTGACGATGTTGTTGTCCGAGCAAGTTCGTGTGTGTTGATTTGCCGTCTGTATCTTCTCTAGTCAAGGGTCTGTTCCGATCTCTTGCCCGTTTTTTTTCTTTTAGTTGAGTGAGAATTACTTCTATTCTTTTAAAAGATGTGTTTATTTTAGGGGCGCCTGGGTGGCTCAGTGGGTTAAAGCCTCTGCCTTCGGCTCAGGTCATGATCTCAGGGTCCTGGGATCGAGCCCCGCATCGGGCTCTCTGCTCGGAGGGGAGCTTGCTTCCCCCCTCCCTCTGTCTGCCTCTCTGCCTACTTGTGATCTCTCTCTCTGTCAAATCAATAAATAAAATCTTTAAAAAAAAAAAAGATGTATTTATTTTAAAGGGCAGAGGAGCAGAGGGAGAGGAAGAGAGAGAATCTCAAGCAGACTCCACGCTGCGTGTGACACTGGACGTGGGGTTTGATCCCATGACCCCGAGATCATGACCTGAGCTGAAATCAAGAATCGGACACTCACAGGCCGCCTGGGTGACTCAGTGAGTTAGAACCTCTGCCTTCAGCTCAGGTCATGATCTCAGCATCCTGAGATCGAGCCCCGCGTCAGGCTCTCTGCTCTCCAGGGAGCCTGCTTCCTGCTCTCTCTCTGCCTGCCTCTCTGCCTACTTGTGATCTCTGTCAAATAAATAAATAAAATCTTAAAAAAAAAAAAAAGAATCGGAAGCTCAGCTGACGGAGCCACGCAGGTCCCCTGAGAATTACTTTTATAACAGGGATACAAGCCCTTTTATCGGATGCATGCTTTGTAAAGATTTTGCTAGAGTCCTATGCACTCCAGCTGCTTCATCTCCCTGGACGATCAGCTGCATCGGAACACACGGAGTCCACCGGGCTCTGCCTCAACTTCCCTGTGAGCCTGGACACTCGCTCCAGGCAGCACGCAGCTGCAAACCACGGGGCCCGCCTCACTTGCTTCCCGTCTCTCAAAAACCACCATCCTTTGTTCCCTCATGTCCAGTGTCCTGAAAACGTTTGGTCCACACCCTTGGTCTGGTTTTGGTTTGCTGGTGGTTTTTTTTGGTGGTCTCAGGAAGGAGGTTAATCCAGGCCTGTGACTCTATCTTTAGAATGGTGGGGCGCAATTTATATGTGCTTCTTCCTTTAATAGAAGTCCCACAGAACATCACTGTCAGCATTTTACAGGCAAAGAAACAGACGTTCAAAGATTAAACAGAATGCCCCAAGGCGGGCTGAGCAGACGCCGGGTCCTTTCCAGGGCACACACTACATGCATTATTTTTTTTTTTTAAGATTTTATTTTTTTATTTGACAGAGAGAGCAAGAGAGCACAAGTAGGGGGAGCAGTAGAAGGAGAGGGAGAAGCAAGCTCCCTGCTGAGCAGGGAGCCCGATGCGGGGCTCGATCCCAGGACCCTGGGACCATGACCTGAGCGGAAGGCAGACGCTTAAGCGACCGACCCACCCGGGCGCCCACACAGACTGCATTTATAAGAGGGATTAAGAGAGTAAAGAGGAAGGAAAGGCCCAAGGGCTCAAAATGTCATGTTTTCGCATCTTGGGGCACCAGCAAATCCACAAATAAAGCTCACTGGGGGGGAGAGGGCAGCGGAGCCCTTTCTTGGCTGCAGCTCTGAGGCGGAGGCCACACCCACCCCTCCCCGACCAGAGACACCCCCTGGGGTCCTGGGCACGAAGAGACCGCAGCGGAAAAGGTACCTGTGCCCAGGCCTCTGCTCCCCGGCATTACTGCAGGCACTCGGGGAACGGGGTGAGTGTTTGAAAGATCATTAGAATGGGGTGCGGATTTTTTTTTTTTACCACGACGTTTATCATTTTGGTTGGCTTCCTGCTGGCCCTTCCGTTAACAGAAATTATTTGTTAGAGCCATTTGAAGATCACGTTAAAACTGAGCAGAAGGGAGAGATTTGCTGTATATTCCTGCCCCCACATATGCACTGCCTCCCCCCGCTATCAGCATCCCCTACCAGAGGGCTACGTTTGTTTCAAATGAGGAACCTACATTCGCACATCGTCACCCAGAGTCCGTAACTCACGGGAGCTGTTGAACCCCCAGTGGCTTCGGACAAATGTATATGACACACGTCCATCATTGCAGTAGCACACGGAATAGTTTCACTGCCCTAAAAATCCTCCGTGCTCCCTCCATTCATCCCTCCCTGTCCCAACCCCTGGCAACTGCTGATCTTCTTACTGTCTCCATGGTTTTGCCTTTTCCAGAACGTCATGGAAGTGGAATCGTACAGTACGTGGCCTTTTCAGATTGGCATCTCCTGCTCGGTAATACGCATTTAAGGTCCCCCCACGTCTTTTCACGGCTTGGTCGTTCATTTCTTTTTAGCAGAGCTGAATAAGATTCCATGGTCTGGACGGACCACCATATATTTATCCGTTCACCTCCTGAAGGATATCTTGGTTGCTTTCGAGCTGGGGCAATTATGAATAAAGCTGCTATAAACATCCAGATAGTAGACATCGGTGTGGACGCGTTTTCAGTTCATCTGGATAAACACCACGGCGTGATATTGCCAGGATGTATGTGGTAAGAGTAGGTTTAGTTTTGAAAAGAAAAAACTGTCCAACTGCCTTCCAAAGTGGCCATCTGGGATTCTTTTAAAAATCATAATATTCCCACAGGAAAGGGCAAGGACTAGGGACAGTTTCCTGTTTTAAATGATGTGCGGCGGGAGGCCTGAGAGCCCCGAAGGCTTCTTCGAGCGCCTCGTCCACCTGTCTTTCGCGGCTTGTGGCCCAGGTAGGGCTAGCGGTTTACGTCTCCTCTTATCTAACAAAATGATAAGCTTGCCGAGGGCGGAGACGCGGTAGCTTCTGGGTCTGGTAGCCCCACAGACAGAAGGAACGCAGAGAAGGGTCCGGACAAGCACTGGATGCATCCAAAAGGTAGCACGGGGGAGGGCAGGGTGGTGCGGGTTGGGGAAAAGGTAAGAAAGCCAGAGGCGTGTGCACAGCGGGGATGATGAACGTGGCAGCAAGGAACCAGCTGGGCTGGATGCACGGAAACTCCCGATGGGCCTCCTGGGACACGGGAGGCGACAGGAAGTGCAGTCCTGAACCAGGAGGTATGTGTGGTGCTAGAGAGGAAGGACAGGGGAAGACAGACAGACAGACGTCCTGGACAGTAGGCAGCAGGCCGGACTCACGGCGGGGCGGGGCGGGGGACCCGCAGGGTTTGCAGGAGGGGCCAGGTTTCCTGCTGGGAGAGCCTCCAAGACGGTGGAGGACCCCTGGGGCTCACGTCCCCTGGGGCAGCTTCCAGGGAGAACCTCCTGGAAGACAGAGCCCCTACCTCAGCCTTGATGGGCCCCTTCTAGGTTGACCGCTGTCATCCAGGGGGTGGGGGTGGGATGGGGGTGGGATGGGGCCGGGCGGGGCACGGCCTCAGGCATTGGTCCAGAGCTTTCTATACAGTCTTCCAGGTGCTAAGAAGACAGACTGGGTACCGAGGAGGAACAGCAGTAACGCTGATGGATGGTAATGTCCTGAAGAAGCCAGAGCAGGGAGACGGGCCTTCATAAAGGAGCTTTTCAACTCACCGGAAGTAGACAAAAAGCCAGGAATTGGACATTGATGATTGCTGTTATCACCACGGCCCGTTAAGAGCCCGGTGACGGACGGCTCAGGCCCGCCTCTCCGGGCCCAGCTGTGGTTCGCAAAGTGCTTAGAGAGGGAGAAACTTTTCTCAAAAAATCAATCAGTCAGTCAGTGGAACCCCAAATCCATAGAACAGATGAAAGGGAAAGCCCTCTGGCCTCGGTGGGACGGAGCCGGCTCGCACTCTGCCCCCGGGCATGGCCCCCCCACCCCCCGCAGCTCCAGGAAAACTATTCGAGAACCAGTAACACAGTATCACTGATCGAATGCACACACCGCCCCGCTGGGGCCACCTTCCACGTGCAATCAGTTATCCCAAATTGGGATTAAATGATCCCCCGGGCACCCGGAGCCAAAAAGCGACTTTGGGTTAGGGCCACGGCCCCTTCCCCACTCCCTTGCAAAGGCTGGACTGACAACAGGGAGGCCAGAAAGTAGCCTCAGCGTGGAGTGTGGGGATGAGACTCCGGTCTCCTTCCCACGGGACAGCTGGGCAGCGGACCTGCAGCCCTCATTCGGCCGAACGCACAGCCAACCTGGGTGACGAGTCAGGGGGGACCTCTTGTTGGTATGATAAGGTCTGAAATAAGAAGGCTCCGTCAGGCTAGCCCATGGGGCCCTGCAACCCCCCCGCTGGAGCCCCTGCCCCCCCACAGCTCCCGTCTGGGCCGCACCCCGTCCTGGTGACTGCTCCTCTCTCAGTGAAGGGGGGCCTCCCCCACCCCACAGCGGCCACCCCAGGGCATCCTCTCTACCCCGCCCCGACACCGCACATCACGTGGGATCGCACAGCCAGGGCCCCCCCCACTGTGCCGCAAGAGGATGAGGCGGGGGTCAGGGCAAGCAGTCAAGCTTGGGGGTTGGCAGGGAGGGGGCGGGCTCCGTGGGGCACCCGTGAACGACTTATTCTGGACACGGGTTGAACAAGGCTTTTCCTCGGCCGAAGGTTGCAGTCTGTGGATCCCGGTGGCTCTGGGAGTCAACAGGTTCTAGAAAAGGGGCCAAGCGTTTGGGGCAGAGCTGGACCAAGGACCCCAGCAAGAGTCTTCCTCCTGGCCCCATGGAAGCTTACAAACCCCCCCAGAGGCTGTGGGTGCTGGGCCCCTGGCCCCCCCATGCCGACGGCCATTCTCCACCACGACCTCCAGAGACTCTGGTTCCAGTCTGGGGGCGCGGCCGGTGCACCCCAGATCGTTCTAAGGGGCGGCCAAGGTCAAGAGCCGTGGGTGTAGATAACACAACCAACATCCTCCTACCTGGCAGCCTGGGCCTTCCCTGCCTCTGCCCTCTCGCCCATGCACCTGAAGCTCCAGGGTCAAAGGCAGAACCTCTCCCCAAGCCACAAAGGAAGTATTCAAGGCCATTCGGGGCTCCGGGGTCTTGCGCCAGCCTGCTTTCTTCACTCTGAAAGCTGCTCGAAACCCATGATGGCCTCACTTCATTGCGGCGGGGAAGGAAGTTTCCATCTCGATTTCCTAATCCCTGCAGGCTAGACCTTGCCTCGCCACACTGCCCACGGGTTCGAGGCGGCCCCAGGGCACTCTCGTTCTCGGACCTCAATCCTTCCCTGCCTTCTGCTCCCCACAGGAACACAGAGTTCAAGGTGCCCCCGAGCAAGCCCTGCACCCCCGGCCCGGCTCGGCAGCACCCCGCCCTGCGCCTCTAGGCTCCCCCTCCTCTGTCCATCCCCCACTGTCGGTCTCCATCCTCCACCACCGGCACCCTTCCCAGATCTGATCAGCCCAGGAGACCGTTTTCCCTCTTACCAGGAGCCACGTGCAACCTGGGATGCCGTGTGACACTGGCCCACCGGCAAAGACGAGGAACAGGGACAGCGTCACCGAGGTGCAGCACACGGCGTTGGTGCAAGCCTAAACGTGGATGAGTGTTCGGGACAGCCGTGTGGCACCCTGTAACAAAAGCCCTAAAAAACCTTCACGCCATCTGACCCAGTAATTTAATAGGATTTTTCCTCAGCAAAAAAATCAAAGATGCGGCCCAAAATGGGTGCACACAGAGACGGTGAGTAGATTGGCGGCTGCCTAGGATTGGGGGAGAGAAAGCAGGGAGCGTCTGCCAGTGGGGGAGGTCTCGCTTTTGGGGGGTGAAAAAGATATTTTAAAATCAGATACTGGGGGGGGGTGCCTGGGTGGTTCAGTCGGTTAAGCGTCTGCCTTCGGCTCAGGTCATGATCTCAGGGTCCTGAGATCGAGCCCCCCATGGGGCTCCCTGCTCAGCGGGGAGTCTGCTTCTCCCTCTCCCTCAGCTTCCCCCTCTCTCTCTGTGATCTTTCTTGCTCTCGCTTTCTCTCTCAAATAAATAAAATCCTTAAAAATAAATAAAGAAAATAAAACATTTTAGTACACATATACAGGATATACATATACAGTATACGTTTGGCGGCTACACCGCCAAATTGTATACTTTCAAAGGGTGGGCTATGGTGTGTGAATTCTCTCTCAATAGAGCTGGGACAAAAAAACAAAAACGCTCACAAAAATATTACTAAAACACTAAAGTATGCAAAACAGAAAATGAGATAGATACCCACATGCAGAGGGAAAGCTAAATAAATACTATACGGCTTCAAAAAAATATCAAAATTCTAGGACCGCCTGGGTGGCTCAGTCGGTTAGACATCTGCCTTTGGCTCCCGTCATAATCCCGGGGTCCTGGGATTGAGTCCCGCATCGGGCTCCCTGCTCAACAGGGACCCTGCTTCTCTCTCTCCCTCTGCCTGCTGCTCCCCCTGCTTGTGTGCTCGCTCTCTGCCAATAAATAAAGCCTTAAAAGAAAATCATATTCTAGAGCAGCACTGTCCACTAGAACCTCTTCTGCAGGAATGAAAACGTTCTGTCCTATGTCGTCAGATACGACAGCTCAAAGCGGCTGCCGAGCACTTGCAGAATGGCTGGCGCACGAAGTGCCATTTCATCTCATTGTAATTAATTTAAATTTAATTTTAGATAGTCCCATGTGTTGGACAACACAGTCCTACTGAATTATCTGAACACATGAAAAATGTTCATAATACAATATTAAATGAAAAAAGGAAGAGGAGAATACTACACAGTATGGAGCACACCATTTTCTACTCTTTTTTTTTTTTTTTTAGTGTATTTATACATGAAGATACACTGAGAAGGAGGCGTTATGGATGATTTTTATTTTTATTTCTTAAAGCCTCCTGCATTTTGTCAAATACCCCACGATGAAGAGATATTACCTTCATATTCAGAAATAGTGATAGGTTTTTTTTTTTTAAGATTTAAAGAATATTTAAAATTTAGTGTATATTCACCATATCTTGTTCCTGCTCCGAAATTCTCAGTCTCTGATGCCTACAGAAGTTCAGAGTCCTTGGCGCACCCTGAGGCCTCCGCACAGGCCGTACCCCCACGCACGAGCTGCTGACCCCACACCCACCCTCCCACCGTGCACAGCCCACCCCAATGCCTCTAAGCTCATTCACCTTTCAGGGTCTCCTCCTGTGATTCCGGACATACTAAAAAGTTGCAAAAGTAGTACCAAGACTTCCTACATACCCTGCATCCAGATCTCCCAAATGGAACATCTTGTATGATTACAATGACCAAAATTCAGAAAATTAAATTGGTCTAACACATACTTGCATGTAGATGTGTGCACATACAGACATATATGAATATACATATATACACTAGTCTACAGATCTTCCTCAAATTCTAGGGATCTTACCAAGTGTCCTGCTGATGTCCTTTTATCTGGACCAGGATCCCACCCCACACCCCAGCCAGGGTGAGCCCAGGACGCACGCTGTGCTCAGAAGGGATGTTGAGGCACAGAGGGGCTCTGACCTAAGTGATTCCAGAGCAGTGAGACGCCCTCACCTCGGACCACAGCCCAAGGCCACGGCCATCGCTAACCACGGGGAACCAGAAAAGAACAAGAAAGAAAATCCTTTTTTTTTTTTAAGGAAAAAATAAAATCCCAAACTTTCCTCAGAATCACACAAGGCTGATTTTAGAGATGCATTCACCAAAGGTGGGGGGGGGGTGTGACGGAGAAGGAAAAGAAGACTACGCTGATGGAACCTTCAAGCTCAAGGCCTGTGCTCTCCGGTTTCCAAACAGAGCCCGCCCCTTTGTTTCCAGCCGCGGACCCAGGGAGTTAGGAGCAGGAGACTCCGGGCTGAGGAGAGTATCCCCTTTCCGGGCTGGCTCTGAGAGTCACCACCACCCACAGTTTTCCCCTCAGAACAAACACTGAGTCGGGAAGCATGCTCCACTGGGTTCTGCGGCGAAACCCAGTGAGCGCCTCGGACAAGGGGCTTGGTCGCTCTGCGGCCTCCTTTCTCCATCTCCAAACGAGGAAAGCATCATGGGCTCTTTGCAAGCTGCTGGAAGCATGAGATGGTGCTAGAACAGCACTCCCTCCATAATCGGCCCCAAGCCTCGCATGGGGACAGCGTGGGGACACTGGCTGGGAGTCCTATCACAAAACGGGGGCTTTTCCCACCCGCGAATTCCCCTTCCTGAGAAAAGACAAAAGCACTGCTTTTGAAGACAGTGGCGTTTCGAACCTGCGGAGTAGGCCGGCCACCAGCAGTGTAGACACAGATATGATTTCCCTGTGAGCAAGGAGCGGGAAGAAGGGCATGGAGGGTTCTTTCCGGGCCCAAGAGGGACAGGACCTGGTTTCGTTTTCATGGGACCGGCCCGGCAGCTGATTGGGTCTGATCCTAAGGAAGCCTGCTTGCCGGCCAGACAGAGGGAAGACTCGCTTACCACCAGAAGCGATCTACAGTCTGGCTGCCCCAGGCAGGGAGCTCCCTCCCGCTGCAGGTTCCCCAGAGGAACCAAGAGGGGTTTGTCGGGAGGGTCCAGAGAAGAGCTTCGTGTGGCCCCCAGCTCTCCACTCTGATTCTCTAAGGAGAATAAATGAATGCATAAGAGAAAGAGAAAAAGAAAAGGAGAAAAAAGAATGCATAAAATTAGACTCTGGCTGGCCTTCAAAAAAAATCACACCAGTGGGGTGACACGAAGCCTCCCAGCGGGGACCAGAAACCGAACGGAAGTAGCATTTCCAACAAGCAACTGAAGGGGGAAAGGGTTCACTGGTGCTGGCTTCTGAGCCCTGGTGTTGGGGCACCCTGAGGGGCCCTCCGCCAGGACAACCCTCGCCAAAGACTCGATTCTCCAACGAAGTTCACATCCATTCACGCAGATGCTTAAAAATGAAGTATCTGGGGCGCCTGGGTGGCTCAGTCACTTGGGCGTCTGCATTCGGCTCAGGTCGTGATCCCAGGGTCCTGGGATCGAGCTCCGCATTGGGCTCCCTGCTCAGCGGGAAGCCTGCTTCTCCCTCTCCCGCTGCCCCTCCCCCAGCTCATTCTCTCTCTCACACACACATAAATAAAAATCTTTTAAAAAATGAAATATCTGTGTGCAAGAACGAAAGCCTGTCTTAACAGTGACTATCCCTAGTGGAATGATGGGTCCCTTTTATCATTATTTCCATTTGTTCAGAGTTTCTGACTTTCCCACAATTAGTTGTGCTTAAGTTTTTAGAAATGGCAAAAACCACAGAATTGTTCTGTGTTCGTGAAAGCCGGTGGGGGAAAAAAATCAAACCCTTGTGAGCACAGAGTAACTTCCAAAAAAAGGGATGAAAATCGTGATATTTCAACGGAAGAAGCTAGAAGCGTGTCAGCCAAGTGACACCAGCTCAGAGAGAAGCTGGTTTAGAAAGTCACCCATGGGGCAGAGCTCAGAGAAACCCGTGACACAGTCGGTCAAGAACCAAAGGAGGGCTCTCACACCCGGCGAGGGGGGGAGGGGCGCAGTTATAGGGCAGGGTGCCTCTGGAGAGCTTTTTGGCAGCTGCTGAAATGCTAAACACTCTCGTGCTATATGGTCCTGCAATTCCGCTCCTGGGTATCTACCCAGGAGAAGTGGGCAAAGCATATCTCTACACAAATGATCATAGCAGACTTCTTATTCAGCCCCCGAGAGGAAGAACCCAAACATTCCTCCACAGGGAAATGGAAAAAGCAACTGCGTACTCACAGAATGGAATACTCCTTGGCAGTAAGAAAAGGACACATATGTAACACACACAACAACAGAGATGGAGGTCACAGACAATGTCTGAGTGAACTACACCAGACGAAAGGAGCACTATGGTCGATTCTCGATATTCACGGTATAACACTCCACGAAGTCACCGCAAATACCGAATTAGCGAATAGTGAACATTGCTCCAGGAGGAAATACAGGGTTAGGTTCCCGCCAGCCTCTGGGAACAATCTTTTTGTTAACTAATCAATATGTAACCTTGTTTTATCTATGCTTCTGTTGGAAGACACCTGATGTAATGTGTATTGTTGATTTCATTAACGTTGAACTGGGGGGGGGGGGGGGGCGCCGCAGCACCAAGACTCGGCCTGAAGGAAGCTTATCTAGCACAGATTAGATAAGCATGTCCCCATAAGGCACATCGCAGCCTCCTTGAACTCAGGAATACCAGGCAGCACAGCAGCACTGCACTTGGGGAACATTCCGAACATAGAATTCACCGACAAAGAGCACAAGAATGCAAAAAACACGGCACTAAAGAGACCACACGAAAGACGGGTGTTTACAGGATGAGGGCCAAAACAGGCAGGTGGAGCATGGCCCCCCTCACCCTCACCTGGGACTGTGTGTGGGGCCACACCTCTGCGCGTGTCCCCAGATGATCACGAGTGCCATGAGTGGATTTCGGGGTCCCAAATAAATGTTAGCAAGTTGGCAAATTTGCAAATACAGAGTCCGTGAAAAGTGAGGATCGGCTATATATGAATACCGTGTGAATCCACGTATATTATGTTTTAGGACAGGTAAAACTAATAAATGATGAAAAAATCAGAATAGTGGTTGGGGGGGGAGGGTGGCCACTGACTAGAAGAGGCACGAGGGAGCTTCCTGGGGTTGGAACTCTCCTAGAGCTTGGCAGGAGCACAGGTTACACGGGTGCGAGCATTTGTTAAAACTCCATCCAACCACACATTTCAGGGAATGTAAATGCAACTTTTTAAAAACACAGCCACAAACTCCTGGACACCCCTTCCAGCCAGAGGCGGGGGCAGTCCACCACCCCTGCCCCCCCGTGAATGGGGGAGGGCTCGGGACTGCTTTGACCAACGGAGAACAGCAGAAGTGACACCAAGCCACTTCCACGGCGGGGTCAGAAAAGGCCATGCAGCAGAAGGGCCCTGGGCCTGCCCCCGAATATCCAGTGCAGAGGTGGGAACCCCACAAAGTGCACACCTGGGCTGAGGCCCTGCTGGTTTACTGTGCGTGGGTTCCCTTCTTCCTGCTGCTCGCCTCCCCCCGCTTCCTTTGCTCTCTGGCTGTAAACTCGGGCAGGGCTGCCGCTCCCCACACCCACACCGCAGGCACGGGTGACTCTGGGGGGGGGGGGGGCGGCCAGGGGCCACGGGCAGAGGAGGGACAACTGGCTCTGAAAAGTGGCCTGACCTCCGAGGCCAGCCACCGAAGGGGCTCTGTCTCAGCCCCACCGCCAGAGAGGAAGGCGTCAGCCACGCTAGCACAGGCCACAGACAATCAGGCCTCTGGAGGCTGTCTGGAAGGCCACCCAACTTGGCCACTCCCCCCCCACCCAGGCGAGGCCTCCAGAGCCCAGCGAGAGGTGGAGGGTGTGGGCCCTGCCCAGCGGAGCCCGATCCCAGAGGGCCCTCTCCCACCTCTCTCGCAAGAAACACTGTCTTTCATTTCTCTAAGGACAGCGAGAAGACCGTCCCCCGCAGGCCCCGCCTGTCCTCGCTAGACTCAGTGTGCTACGAAGGTCTTGGAAAACTGGCTCAGCTACGATGACCACCAGCTCAGATCCCAAAGTACCTTCTTCTTCCATCAGAAAAGACCCAGTTCAGAGCCGCCTCCGCCCCTCTTGCTGCGGGCACATGGCCTCAGTGGGCTCGTTTCGGGGGGGGGGGGGGGCAACTGGACATATTACAATCTTTTTGTTTAAGCATTTGTGGACTGGAACAACCCCCTTGGGCGTGGCTTTCAGAGGCGACAACGTAAAGATGCTTTGATATTTGGGGGCAAACAATAATTTTAAGTGTCTGTCCAGCCAGCAGTCACCACAGGCCATACTCTAAATGCTTCAGGAAGCACAGCCACTACCGACAGAAAGAGCGCGGGCCGCCTGCGAGTTTATATTTTCAAGTAGCCACACTTAAAATGTAAAAATGGGTGAAACTAGGGTGCCTGGGTGGCTCTGTTGGTTAAGCGGCTGCCTTGGGCTCAGGTCATGATCCCAGGGTCCTGGGATGGAGCCCCGAATCGGGCTCCCTGCTCAGCGGGGAGTCTGTTCCTCCCTCTGGCCACCACTCTGCCCACTTGTGTGCTCACTCTCTCTCTGTCAAATAAATAAATAAAATCTTTTTTAAACAATGGGTGACACTAATTTTAAAGATCTATTTTACTTAGCCCAATACCTTCCAAGTATTCTTGTCTAAACACAGAATTAACGTAAAAATATTAACGAGTTATTTTATGTTTCTTTTCCCACACCACGTCTTCAGATCCCCAGACTGTCTTTCACACTTGGAGCACATCTCATTAGGACCAGCCACGTGTCCAGTGCTTTGCCGATGCCTGTGGCCAGTGGCTCCCCAACTCGCTGGCACAGATTTCTGCTAACTAATTTAGTCTTCGTGATGGCCATGTCCATGTTTTCCTGATGGGGAAACTGAGGCACGAGGCTGTCGAGGCGTCTGCCCAGGGCAGATCCAGAGCCCACGCGCAGTTCCTCAAATTCTGACTTTAGTATAACATGAACGTCTTCTCGGCTAGGAACACGCACATCTGCCAGCACGTCTCCCTGCTCCTGTCCCGACTTCCCCAGGACTTTGGTCCCTGGAGCTCTGCAAAGTTTCCGCCCAGACAAACCCCGGCATCCAACCTCTTCCAGCCCCTCCAGCCAGGTGGGAGAGCTCGTCCGAGTCCCTCCTGGCAAGGGTGAGGTTATAAGGTGACCCAGCGCCCCTGCCGGCCTAGCGCCCTCCAGCACGTGCGTGGGAGGTGTGGACCAGCTCCTGAGTGTGCGCCCGCCCCAGCAGTAACATCCCCGCCCAACGCCCCGGCGCTCAGGAGGGACTTGGGGACCGTCCCCATCGCTCCACTGGCCACGGGGTTCACTCGCTCATCCGACGAGCACTGTGTGCCGGGCACTGCCCGGGGCCCTGGATACACTGGGGAACAAGGCAGACACCCCACTCTCGTGGAGCCCACGTTCCAGCACAGGAAGGAAGCTCCGCCAATCCTAATTCCATCTCCTGTATACAGTAGGCGTTCCGTAATGACTGCCGACCGAGGGAGTACGTTCTCTGGGCTTGGCACTGGATGCGGTGATGGACAGAGGTGTGTGAAGGGTAGAGCTGGGGTGAGGGGCAGGTTGGGGCAGGTGACGCACTCAGGGGGCACACCCACAACCCCCGCTTCAGGACTTCGGGGCTCCACGTGGCTAAGCAAGACAGAAAGCATCAGGCTTTATTTCCTCATTTTCCTTATTTAAGTGCTGCTTTTTATATAGCTTTTTTTTTTTTTCCTCCAAAAATGTTTTGGCTCCGTAAGTGAGACCGAGGATGACAAGCATTATTACGGGGAGGGGGGTATTTCAGAGTCACCCTGGTTGGGGACAGTGCTCTCACAGGTCCCTCCAAAGACTTGCGGCCCAGGAAAAGGACAGAATTATAAGACGCTCAGGACGACCAGTCTCCACGAGGTGAGGAATCCAAGGGCAGAAGAACCGAAGCAAGATGCTCAAGCTGGCACGGCCTACAGGTGGCACAGGCAGGCCCGCCTCCCGCTCTCCTGTCCCCAGCATGTTTACAGTGAAGGGACCTCTGTCAGCAAACGCCCCGGCGGGCGCAGCATGGCCAGCCGTCAGCTGGGCTGCCCCCAAGTCCATCTTCCTAAATTCAGTACCTCCCTGCCTCATCGGGAAGCAAGGCAAGCCACCGTGGGGTGAGAGGAACAAGACAGGCGATATTTCGGCAAAGCAAAAGCTCCGCCCTCCACCCGGATGCCCTGGGCGAGCCGATGCGGCCCCAGCGGGGTTCCGCCCCGCCGGGAGGGAGGCTCAGGACCACAGCACTGCCGCTATTACAGCCAGAGGGCCTTCGGTCAGCACAGGCAAGCGGGCTACTCTCTCAGCACGCCGACATGACCGTCGCGTGCTGTCGGGCCCGGAGCCCGCTATGACGTGTGTTCACCCCCAGACTCAGGGCCCGCCTTGTAAGAGGGGTGCCCTGTCCACTAGTCCTCAAATTCCTGGGTCTCTACACCTCCTGGGGTCAGCCGAAGAGCAGGTACACCCTGAACTCAAGGCCCCTCCTCTCCAGCGACAGATGGCTTCAGAGCAGGCTTCTAGAACTTTCTATAGACTGCAAATGCATGTGTGGGGGAGGAGAGACAGAGATCCCTGACAGGCTCCCAACTGACTTCCAGTCACCGGGAGTAACCAGGCCTCGCTCTCCTGGGACACGCAGAGTTGAGTCACAGACCGAGAAAGAGCAGGAAGGAACTTGGCCAAGTCTCAACGCACGGCTCTCAAAACTTAAAAATAGCCTGGCCGTGGACTCTGAAGTATTCCCTTTGAGACACTCCAGCAGAAAGTCTCCAGCCTTCCAACGTGACCCTGATGTTCCGTGTCCAGCTGGTTTCCCTGGGAGGGGACAAAGGAAAAACAAAACCTGGAGCAGATATAAATATTTGCTGGCAAGCACTATCCTGCCATTGACGCGCCTGGGAATTCTGGAGGCCTGTTTTATTGTCGGGTAAGGTTTCTGTTCGCTTTGCCAGACGGACTCCAAGCGTCATGTTGTCCCCTGTCCGATTCTATGCAGCCCTGCACAGTCCCGGGGTAGATACTGATCCTCAGACCGAGGCATCCCGGCGCACCCCTACCCTTGCCCACAACACTCGGGACTGTCACGAGCTCCCCAAGAGCGAGGCCTGCTGGTCCTAACCGACACCCCTCAGAGAAACACAACAAGTCAGGGGGTCCCAGGGCTCGTGGGCAGTCAAGGTCACTGCATGGGCTCTGGGTGTCCTTCTGAGCCTCGCGGTTCCATCTCGGGCCTGCAGGTGGGGGCTGGTGCGGGCCCGGCTCCTCCGGACAGCTCAGGCGCTCCTCCGTGCCCTGCCTCCCTCCACCACAGAAGGGGAAGACCTCAGCCCTGGCACGCCAGGGAACACAAGGTCAGCGAGCCCCGTGGCCACTGCTACCCGCTGTCCCCCGACTTGAAGACCCCACGTTTCGTTAGAACGAGAGCCTCCAAAAAGCCTCCGGGGTGGGTGCCGGGCGTAACACCAGGGGCGCCTTGCGTCCGATGCTTTCCTAGGGATCTCTCCTCTCCTCAGATGCACTGTGCAGAGCCCCGTGGGCGAGCTCCGGCTGAGTCGCTTCCACATCTGGCCGGAGAGCCCCGCACAGCAGCGCACGACGCACCCCGAGTCACGGCGGGCTCCGGCCGCGGCTCTGCTCTGGAAGCTTTCTGCAGAAAACCCTCACCCTGATTGTCCTCGGGGTGGCAGGCACGTCAGCGATTCATGGCTCTTGGTTCAACAGTATGTATTTTCCGGATACCTAAAGTCAAAATGACGACCATCTGCAACAGACAACGTAACCACAACTAACATACAAACTTGTGCTTTGCCTCCGTAGACATCTGGGCGGGGGAGGGAAGGCGAGGCCGTCCAGGCCCTGCCGCCTTTCCGGGCTCCCACCGCGGCTGTCACGGATGCTCCCCCGTCCCTGGGTTACTCAGTCAGCTAACAGCCAGGCATCTGAGGGGACCCAGAGCCCCGGACACAGCGCTGGGGGCCGGGACGAGCCCTCAGCGGTCAGTGTGGCTCCGCACGGGGGAAGAGCGGCTTGCCCACCACCACACCTCGGCCTGCTGGTGGGATCAGGCTCAGAGCACCTGGTTTCTTCGTGTCCCGGGTGGGAGTCACAAATCAAAAAACGTAAAGAAGGGGCGCCGGGGCGGCTCAGTCAGTTAAGCATCCAACTCTTGGTTTCGGCTCAGGTCATGAGCTCAGGGTCATGCGATCGAGCCCCGCTCTCGGCAGGGAGTCCGCTTGGGATTCTCTCTCTTCCTCCCTCGGTCCCTCCCGCTCATGTTCTCACTCTCGCTCTCTCATTCTCTCTCTCTCTCAAATATAAATAAATAAGTAAATCTTAAAAAAAATGTAAAGAAATATAAGTTTGTCTTTAACTCTCTGGCAAGAAACTGTCCCGTCAGAACGCCAGCTTCATGCCGTGGATTATTAATGGAAAAAACAAGATGTTCTTTCCTGGTCACAGAGGAATAGAGCAGAAATATACCGTCCCAAGGAGGGAGGACGGCAGAGAGGCAGCGTGACGGGACCTGGCCGACGCCGTGGGAACCCGATGTCGGGGCTCCAGCTGGAGACCCCCCTCTTTCCCAGTGTGGGGTCACAGGGGCAGGCACCTCTGGGCCGGCCAGAAGGACGCTGGCTGGGGAAGGGCAAGGACAAGGAGCCCGGGGAGGTGGGGGGGGGGGGGGGAGTGCCAGGAACGCGGGGCCCGGCAGGGAGGCTGGCGTGACGGGGCCCATCAGCTCAGCGTGGTCCCTGGCCACGGCGAGGGAAGTGCGGGGTCACTGCCAGCCACGTTCTGTGCCTCCGTCTTGTGACACGGTGCGTTCACGCTGCAGGCACCTACGACATGCGTATCCTATACATCCCTAGAAAGCTAAACACGATGTGCCTTCCTGATTTTGAGAAGGAGATTTCCTGGTCTACGGAGAACAGCGCACACAGGCTACCCGATTTCTAAAGGACCGGGTGTCTCTGTCCTGGGATGCGCACTGCGGGGCTGGACAGGCAGAAACGGGGTCTCCAGTGGCATTTATAAGAGTCGCCTGGAGGCTCCGAAATTTACTTCCGGGCAATGAAAGCCAGGCTTCAGTTGGGTCCACACGGTGGCCCGGGGTCTCGGACAGGAATCCGTGTCTAAGTTGCCGGGAACCACGCTTGGTCCTGCAAGCTACTCGGAGCCAGATGGTTAACGAGCTTCTGGTACCTTCTCTTCTACTTTGGCCCCTGGTTTGGCTTTACTGAAATGCCTGATCTTTGGGGGGGGGGGGTCATGGGGGCCTCTAGGGTACCTGCAGGCCACTGTCCTGGAATTCTGGGGAGGGGGCTACCCTATTACAGGATTGCCCCATGTTATTTCCTTTGGCGAGGAAAAGCGCTCTGGAACCAGCCTCAATTTTTCATTCGGGGTTAGATGTAAGCCCCACATTTCAGGCATCTGCTGCACAGAAAGTCAGACAGGGCGTGCTTCAAAGGGCATTAAGACAATCCACGTGCTGCCCGAGGTTTGCGAGGCTATCCGCTGGGAAAAAGCAGCTAGGACGTCTACGCAGTCCTTGTCTGGGCAGCGGCATACTTAGTACTTAACGTACTCAACCTCGTGCGCTGCTGGTCAAATGACATCAAGTGTGACGGGCTCCCTGGCCCCCAGCAGAGGCGGGGCCATTCGCGGGAGGAGTCACACCTGTTTACCGGCTCCCAGGCAAAGGCGGGTCTGCGGCTGCAACCAGAAGGCCCATGGGAAACAGGAAAACTAAGGACAGAGGCAGCTTCTTTTCTCTCTGTGCAGGGTGGGGAGGAGCCCGCCCACCGACTCGCTGGGTGAGGGGGACCCCACAACCAACCTCTTCTGGCCTCTCCACCCCCTGGTGCCTGACCACGTCCGGCAGAGCCGCCTTCACTCCAGACTCAGGGCCCGGTGCCCTCCTGGGGGGCGTTAGCAGTGACGGATCCCCAGGCCCACAGGCCCGGAGGGAAGACACAGGTCCTCCGGGCTCAGGGCCCAGTGCCCTCCTGGGGGGCGTTAGCAGTGACGGATCCCCAGGCCCACGGCCCGGAGGGAAGACACAGGTCCTCTGGGCTCAGGGCCCACCGACGCCCCTCAGCGGCTGTGCACAGTGAATCTGGAGGGACAAACAGCAACAGGCCAGTGGGTCCCCCCATGGGAGCCGTCAGAGCCCACCCGGTGTGATGCACCCCCACTCACGCCCGTGTGGTCTTGAGCAAGTCACGGGCCTCAGTTTCTCCACCGGGAACAGAGAGAGCACTGGCGTCCGACTGTGAGGGGTAACGCAGGCCACTTCCCCAAAGCCTAGTGCGCCACGGGCCCTAAACAGACGGTGGCCAGGCTCAGAGTCACGAAGCCCAAAGGTCACTGCCCGAGGGGTCTCATCTGCCTGAGGACGGGGGCTGTGGCGGCCACTTTGAGATGGTGGCCTCACCCGTCCTTCCCTGGGGCTCTGCCCCAGCTGCACGGGGCTGCCTCGGCCAAGGTCAGGCCCTTCCCAGGGCGGCCCACACCTGATGACCAACCGAGGGGGAGCGTGAAGGCCCAGAGAGCTGCCCCCAACTCAGGACGCTTCTGAAGGGCTTCTGCAGCTCTGTGCTCCCTGCGGGGTGGGCCCTCCTCTGTCCGCTCCCGTGTCCTTCCCCTCCTCCCCAGGGCTCCCCCTCAGGAGGCCCCCTAGCTCCACTGCCTGAGGAAACCCAGGCCGTGACAGGTGGCTTCTTTGTATCCCTTTCCCTTGGGAAGGGAGGCGGGAACCCCAGTGAGGAAAACAGTGGATGCCGTGGAGGAAAAGGGCAGGAAAAAGTCAACAAAAGGCACGGTGACCTCTTCCCTTCCTCTGCAGTGTAAACAGTGGCGCTAAAGCAGGAGCCACGGCACCGGGCAAAGCAGCAATACTCACAAGCAGCATCCAGAATCTGTCTCGGCCTCTTTCCTCACGGGCAGAAAGACACAAAGAGGCCACAGAGGAGGAACGGAGAAGAAAAGTGAGGCGGGAAGGAGAAGCAGCCCCTGGGACCACATGGTACCGACCCCACGAAGACGGCCAAGGAAAGTGCCAGAAGCGTCCCTGGAGACGAGCGGGTCAGTTACTGCAAACTGAGGTGTCTTCAGACCTAAGGGTCCTCAAAGGCAAGAGCAGGGACCCAGGAGCTCTTCCCACAGCAGAAACACCCAAGGGACCCCTCTGTTCGCCCCAGGAAGGGGCCTACGTAACCAACCCAAACATCGGCTTGGCTTGGCTTCCGGCTACACCTATGTCAACTCTGATGGTCACGGCTGCCTTACCCTGCCTCTCGCTGGCAAGAGCCCCGCAGCGATAGATACTCTTCTATTTGGAAGTAAATCTCCTCCTAATTCAAGAAATGCAGAGTGTTGGGCAGACACGGTCTTTCAAAGGACACCAGATCTAGGGACGGGAAGGCCTCCGTGTGGGGAGCCCCTCAGCGTGCCTGGAAGCTTCACACCACAGATGGGTCGGGGGGAGACCTAGAAACAGGAGGTCCCCCAGCAGGGCGAGGCCAACAACTGACCGCCAGAGGCTCTGATGGGAGACTTCCTCCTCGGCCACACGGCCGGCCATGGGAGAGGGGACAGAGGCTTGGCCGCCAAAGCAGGTGCAAGGCAGGCCCTCTCCTGCGTGCCGGGGCAGCGCGGGCCCGGCCCAACTCTGCAGACAGCACCTAGAAGGGGCAGCAAGCCTGGCCCCACAGTCCCACCCCTGGGGGTTCCTCCCATAGCTGGGCTTGCACCCTGCAGACGGGCCCTTCTCAAGGGCGACCATGAGTGCTGCTTCCGTGTCCCGGGGCACAGCCACGCAGCGGTCACACTGACCCGCTCAACATACGCGGATGTGCAGAGTGGCCCAGACACCCCATTCCATGGCAGAGGCAAAGAGCAGGTGGATGGCATGGAGCACGGGGACTCACACACTCACTCACACACACACACACACACACACACACACACACACACACATGCACAAATATTCATTACACCCGAGGCACTCAACTAGGAGCCCGGGTGGGAAGGACACTCACTGTCCACTGTGCAGTTTTTTTTGTGTGTGGTCTTTGGAGTTTCCTACACATGAATGTCATGCATAGGCAAAAAATAAAATATGAATCCATTTACGTGAACTACCCAGAATGCATAAATCCACAGAGACAGAGCACATATGGATGGCTTCCAGAAGCTTCCAGAGGGAGGGAGAATGGGGAGCGACTGCTTTTTATGGGTATGGGGTTTCCTTTCGGGGTGATAAAAATATTTTGAAACTATTAGAGATGGTGTTTGTAAAACACTGAATGTACTAAATGCCGCTGAATCGTTTACTTTAAAATGGCTAATCGTGTGGTGTGGGATGTTCAACTCAATTAAAAATAAAAAGCAAAGCCACAAAAATAAATAAATACAGACACAGAACAGTCTTCTGCATCTGTGCTTGGGAGGCAGTGTGGCGATGCTGGTTAGGGGCACAAGCACAAACTGGGGGGCTCGACTCGCAGCTACGCCTGGTGCCACCACCTGGAAGCCCTCAGTTAAGGGATCTGACTTCCCAGGGCTTTATCATCCTAGTTGGTGAAACGGGCCTAATGACAGAACCTGCTTCCCAGGGTTGTTGCAACTAGTAAATTAAATGGTAGAAGGTAATTGCCCAGCGTGGGACCGGGGGCAGACCGGCCCCAGGGCCTTTGCCCTTGCCGTCTGCCCACCCAGAACGCCCTCCCCCGGGGCAGATGCTGCCTCCTCTGGGCCTTTCTTCAAGTGCCCCCTTCCTGATGGGGCGCTCCCGGAACCCCTGACTTAAAACCGGAAACCTCTCTGCCAACACCCCCCCGGAGGCTCCACCCCCTCCTCCACCTGTATCTCTCCCCGCGACTTGATTATGTATTTGGTCCACCACCCCGTCTCCTTCCACCGCCCTGTCCGTTCGCTGTGTGTGCCAAGGCCTTGACCGGGGCCCAGAGCCCAAGGCAGGTGCTCAACAAACACACGTTGGATGACTGGTGTTAGCAAACACCTCCGCCCCGATCCCCTGGGTGAGCCTGCCTCCCCGACAAAAGAAAACGTCTGTTTTGTTGTTTACTGAGCTCAGAATTAAAAATTAAGCACCAGTTTGCAGTTAAAAGTCACAGTATTTCCAGCTAAACGTTATTCGCCAAGGGGGGGGACATCTGCAAAGGGAAAGAGACAGAGAGCAGCGAGACGGGTGCTGTGTGCTCGGAAACATAAACCAACGAAGTCACCCCAACCTCTGAGCGCCCTCTGTGCCGCGAGAGCTGGTCCCATGAGGCTTCGGGGGGACACGGACCACCGTGTGTCCATGCGTGCCCGGGACCCCGTCCCTCCGAGCACCTCAGGCCACAGCCAGTCATTCGCAGAGAACTGACAGCCCTTCCCCGGCCCTGCCCTCCTCCGAGGGACCCGGCGGGCCCCCTCCTGGGACGCAGTTTCCCAAGGCTCTCAGGCCTCAGAAGGGGGAGATCGTGACCCCAATTCTCCAGAGTTCAAAAACAGGGGAAAAAAAAAAAGACAAAAACCCTCAGACTCTGCTAAAAATAGGCTTTCTAGTTACTTCTCCTATGAGACCACGACATCGTGACTCCACAAACAAGAGAGCTGCCTGCTCGCGGCTTCCAAACCCAGTGCACAGCGGAAAAAAAAAAAGCTGAAGCCAGCAGTCACCAGGCGTTTGAGGTTTGAAAAAGAGACTAAAACGAGACCCCGAAACTGTGAGTAAAACCAGCCAGAAAGCCTCTTCCAACCCACCGGGCGCCGGGGCTCTGGGTGTCACCTGGCTGCAGGTTGGACCCCAGGCTGGGGGCTGAGTTCTTTGGCGACACCTGCTCAAGCTTCCCCGAGAACCAGCACGTCACTTGCTTTCTAACCCGTTCCCAGGTGAAGGGATGCTGCCGATCCCGAGACTACACTTTGAGAACCACTATTGCTCGAGAGCAAAGCCTTCCACGTTAGTCTTGCAACTGCACACGGCACCTGCAGACACACACACACACACACACACACACACACACACACGGGGGGGCCAGAGACAGCGCCCCTGCCCAACCACCCGTCCTCACATAGCCAGACCCGCCCGGCCCAGCCGCCGGCGGATGGAACCCGCAGGGGTACCTGGACCCCAGAAGCTGCTCCCATTCAAGTTCCTGCACGAGCCAGTCCCCGCGAGAGGCTCCAGGGCACACCCGAAAGCCCTGAAACCCGAAGTCACTGCATTTCCCTTTTTGGAGAGCCGTCACAAGCCGTCCCGCCCCGCTTCCCCCCTGCACATGGGTAACCGCCAGCTGCAAGATCCGCTTTCTACTCAGGGATGCTTTCAAGTTTCTGAATCTGAAGATGCACATTTAAAAAAAAAAAGAAAAAAAGGTGTGGCACTCAAGGGCAGCTGCGGCATCCCTGACGGGGAGCACCTCCCCCCAAACGCAGGCACCTTGTCACCCATGGTGGGCAACGCGGCGCGTCTCCCACTCACCAAAGTAGTCGGCCTTCGGGTGCGCGTCCATTTCACGCTCCAGACGTTGCGTGAGGGCTTCTAGTTTCAATTCGGCGGCTGAGGGCCCAAGCTCGGGGCCTGGGACCAGGGTCTGGCAGGGTAGCCTCACCCTGGGGGGGCTGGGGCTCTCCGCGAGCGCAGGCCCCAGGCTGCCCTCCGACGACCAGCCAGGGGGACCTTCTTTACAAGATAACTCGGGCGGGGTGGACATCACTGGGTGGACAAGGCTGGTGGGGCTGAGCTTGGGCCCAACGCCAGGGTCTGTGCAGCCTGGCTTGGGACCCAGCCCAGGGGCCGCACCCGACGGCAAACTGTCCACGCTGGCCGGTGAGGATGATGAGGCAGAACTAGAAAGGGAAGATCTGGGTCCGTCTTGGAACCAGGCTTGAGGGTCCACCGTGGGTTTGGGCATCGGGCCTGAAACCTCGCTGCCCACCCCCGAGTTTGTTCTTGGAAGAGCTCCTTGGCTGGGGCAGCTCTGGGCCAAGGGTGCTAAGAAAGAGGAGGTCCTGGGCGGAGGGGGCCCCAGCAGGGCCCCGTTCTCCGGGCCTGGGGAAGGAAGGCCAGGGCTCACCCGCAGGAAGGAGGAGGTAGTCCAAAGCCCAGCTCGCTTCTCGTCACCGCGGCCGCCACCACTGCCATCCTGGCCGCTCTCGAATGACTTGCTGGAGCTCGGGGACAGCTGAGCCTGGTACAGGGGGTGGTCCCTGGAGGGTCTGGGGACTAGTGCGTCTGTCCCTGGGGTGCCAGGCCACCCACTCCCTGAGCCCGACCTGCCGCCGGGGCACGCTCGTGGTTCGTCAGCCCACTTTGGGCTTGCCAAGGACAGATTGTCATAGTAGTCTCCGTGGGTGAGGCAGGAAGGGTCCTCGCAGGGGCCCAGTGGGCGGAAGGCAGACATCTCCCAGCCTGCCAGGCTCTCCTTGGAGCCGCAGTCCTGGCTCGCGCTGCGGGCATATGGCCTGGCCCTCTGCTCCTGGGGTGGGTAGGAGGGCTGCCCGGGGGCAGCGGAGGGGGCTGTCCCAGGACCCGAAGTCGAGGCAGCGAGAGGGGGCTTGGCAGCACCATCCACGGTCAGCTTGCTGCTCACACCAGGGTCCCGGCGGGCCTGTGGGCCCGGGGCGCCCCCACCGTTGACCGGGCCCCGGCTCCCCCTGGGCAGGGCCTCCTCCTGCAAGAGCTGCTGCTGCTGCTGGAGGTGAATCTTGGCCATTTTGGTGGCAAACACCCGGCGCGTTTCCTCAAACTCGGGGTTGTTGCCTGCCCCCTTGTCCACTCGGAAGAGTCCATCCTTGGAAGCCTCGTACATGTTCAGGTCCTCGATGAATTTACTGGCCTCCAGGCCCAGGTCCCCGTACTTATCCATGTCGCAGAGGGGTGTCAGAGCCCAGCGCAGGTGTCCGGGGTGTGTGGTGGGGGCGTGGAGGGGTTGCTGAAGACGGGCAGGGGCTCAAGTCCCGCCCAGGACAGGTAAAGCCTTCCACCGGCCCGGCGTGAGAGTCATGACCCCGGGCCTCAGAGTCCGGCAGAAGTTGGGGCCTCAAGGCCGGCGGGACCAAGTTTGCTTCCGACTCCCTTTCCCCTCAGCGGCGTCCACGTGGGGGCAGCTGGTGGCGCTTCGCCGTCCCGGCCTGCTGTGCGTCCTCTTCTCTTTTTCAAATCGTAAAAGGAAAAATAGGAAAACAAAAAATCTCCTCCGTAAGCGATGGAACTCGGGAACCGACGACGCGAGCAGCCGCTGGCCCGGCCGGGGTGCCGCGGGCGGGGCGGAGGAGGTGGAGGCCGCGGGACCGGCCGCAGCAGAGGCGCGGGCGGCGGGAGGCGCGGGCACGGCCCGGGCGCCGGGTGCTCGCGGCTCCGGGGCGGGCGGAGAGGGGCGCACGGGCCCGCCCGGGCCGGGCAGGAAGTCCGCGGCAGGCGCGGCGGGCGGCCTATTGTCCGAGGGCGGCGGCGGCGGCCGGGCGCGCGCGGGCCGGAGGGCGGCGGGACGCGGAAGTGAGCGCGCCGGACGCAGTCCCCGCCGCTCGGTGGCCGGCCGGGCACGTCCCGGGCCGAGAGGAGGCGGAGGCGGGGGAGGCGGCCGAGGGGCGGGGTCGGCGGCGGCGGGCGGGAGCCCCGGGGCGGGCCTGCGCCTCGCCGCGTGGCCCCAACGCCCGCACCCCGGCCGGGCTGGGGGACGCGGGGGCGGCGTCAGCGCCGGCGAGCGGACATCGCGCGGGGGCTGCCCCTGCCCTGGCGGCCCCCGGCGATCCGGGCCCCTCTCCCGCGCTACGGTCCGATCCCGCCTCTGGCCGCGCTGGGCGGGGGCGGGGGTGGGGAGTGGAGGGGACGGCCTCGGCGCGGAGACCGCTGGCGGGCGGCGGGGGCAGCCTGCGGGGTCCGCGACGTGCCGCTTGGAGTTTGCGGGAGTCCCGAGGGCGCGCGCTCCTCTCCTCACCGTGCCTCAGTCTCCGGGGTGGGGGGCAGTCAACCCCGTGTGCCCCCCGAGGCCGCCTCCGCCGGGGCCGTGCCAGTCTCCCGGCTTGCCGGAGGTGCGCGATCAGAGGCCCGGGATATCACCCGGGGCTGGCCCGAAAGTTCTCTTTTAACAGGTGGGCAGACTAAGGCACAGAAGGGTTAGTGTCCGAGATGCCAACGTGGGAGCCCTGGTCCTCTGAAAGGGGGAAAAGAAAAAAGTCACATTGTTCCCCGGAGCGCGCACGTTTAAGGCACTCGGTGCAGCAATAAAAACATGCGCCCTGGTGACTCCTTCCTTATTCATGCGGGGATTCCTGACCCCCCCCCCCAGGTCCGCGCAACGAGGGGGGGGGAAATAAAGGGGGGAGACACCCCGCTGAGCCTGACCCCAGGGCGCCCCCGCATGGCCCCGCGCTCCCTGCACCAACTCTGAGGTGACCCCGGAGAGGTGTCCTTTCTCTCGGGGCAGCCAGAGTGATCCTAAGGCAAATACCAGACCAGTCACTTCCCTGCTTAAACCCTCAATGCTTTCCCGGCTTAAATCGAAATCAGGTCCCTTCAGGGCCTTCCCCAACCTGATCTGGCAGCCTCCTGACCCCCGTGCTGCTGCTGCTGCAAGAGCTTCCTAGTGCCTGCCCAGAGTCTGACCTTGAACTTCCAGGGCTCATCTTTCCCGTGTCTGCTGAAATCACCTCCTCCTAGAGGCCTTCTTTGTAGGCACCCTCTTTATTTTCTGATCCGTCCTGATCACTATTTATAATTCTTTATCTGTTTACATGCAGTGTGTTTGGGGGGGGGCGGGTGGTTTTCCACCTCCTTAGGTGAGATCTATATGCCCAGTGCCTGGTATATAGTAGTACCTGATGGCGCTGAGCAGGGAGCCCGATGCGGGGCTCGATCCCAGGACGCTGGGATCATGACCTGAGCCGAAGGCAGACGCTGGGATCATGACCTGAGCCGAAGGCAGACGCTTAACCCACTGAGCCACCCAGGCGCCCCGATACGTAAACTTTTTAAAAAGTTGCCCACAATCCCCCTGTTCAGAGATCATTATTATTAAACAGTCCTTATGTATTCAGTAATCCTTACTCATCAATAAACTGCGTTTCCGCACAAAGTGAGCGACAGGCATATGAACTTTCTAGAACAGCGGTTCTCAGAGTACGGTCCCGGAGCCAGCAGCATCAGCATCACCTGAACTGGCCTAAACCTGTGGTTCCCAAACTTGAACTCGCATCAGAATTCCTTAGGGAGCTTATTAAACACCCATTGCTGGGACCTACCACCGATTTCTGATTCAGTGGTTCTAGGGTGAGGTCTAAGGATTTGCCTCCCTACCTAGTTCCCAGGTGATGCCGATGAAGGTGCAGGTACCACGCCTGAGAACCACTGGCCCAGAGTCCCCATGCCCATGCTTCCTCTCGGCGCACAGGGAGGTGCGGGCAGCTGTCAGAGTAGAAAGGTGTGGCCCACTTTCCCTGGTCTCCCGAGTAATGGGGTGTAGCTGACAAAGTCCCGGGAGCACCCGGCCATCCCTGTGTGAAGACCGACGAGCTAAGAGCCGGCTTCGGTTCTAACCGCTGGAACCCTGGTATTACAGGCAAGGACACCTGCCAGGGCCTCTTGTAAACCAGTTTTCTCTTTTCATGCTAACTTGGCAGCGGCGCCTGGGCCCATAAGCCTTGGTCCCTACCCGCTCCCCACCCCAACCCTCATTTTGCCTTGCCTGGAGGGCTCAGAAGCCATGAGTTTTACTCCCCGTCCCCACTGCAGTTCTAGAAGCTACTGCACCCTCTCCACCAAACAATACAGACACCTGAACCCGCCGTCTGCATATTTCCTCACCAGCCTGGCTTGCCCCGCCCCGGTCCGTGGAGTACCTTACACCTCTGCAAAGCAGCTTGGAAAGATAGCATCCCCTGAGCCTCAAGCCACATAATATACCACCGGGGAGGGGTACTCAGACCTGGCCAGCAGCCCACTGGATATTTCACCAGTGCTGTTTAATATTTAAAAGACAGACGTGTTTTCCCATTCTGTGCCCAACATTTAGAATCTCAGCCACGGCTATTTCCTCTAGGCCAGTTCTGTCTGTTCCGTGTGCTTGGAAACATCTGTTGATTCGAATCTCAAAATATGGGTTAATTCCTGGCACGTTCGTTGTTTACAAAGCAAAAATACCAAAGAGCTCAATATTTGTATCAATCTGTAGGCAGAGCATGGATGATTTTGTTTTCACGTTTACTGGTAATGTTTTGTTTTGTTGGGTGAGAAATGTTCCACATTCTGTTTTACCAGGAGAGCCATTCCAAGGCAGTGATTGTTCCCCATGACCCTGGAGATCCGACGCCATTACCAACTCGCAGTTTTCCTTTAGTTTTGAAGCTTATCTTCATGAGCACACGGATATAAAAGTACCTGCCCTCAGGGCACCTGGGTGGCTTAGTCACTGAAGTATCCTGCTCTTGATTTCGGCTCAGGGCATGATCGCAGGGTCGTGAGATGGGGCCTGGCGTCGGGCTCCGTGCTGGACGAGGAATCTACTTGAGATTCTCTCTCCCTCTGCCCGCTCCCCCCCAAAAATTGCCTGCCCATGAACACACTTGTGAAATGTGGAATTTTCAACTTGACTTGCCCAGAATCTCGGTAACATCCATCAGATCCTGTACCTCCCCAGCTCCAAACCCTCCAGCAGCACCGGGCGCCACCCTGAGAGCAAGGTCCTTTCCTTGACCTCATGGGATGGGGCCTCTTGCCACCTGTGCCTCCCTCCTAATCTCCCTCTATCCCCCCTTCTTCCTCCACTCCAGCCCCACTGGCTTCCTCACCGTCCTTCGCCCATGCCCTCACCTGGCTTTCATTCACTCACTGAACAAACATTACTGAGTACCCAAGATGCCCTGGGCCCTTTTCCAGGTGCTGAGGATACGGCAGTGAACAGAATAGCCAGATATGGCCGTCCTCTCTGGACTTACATCCCAGTGGGGCAGGCTGGACAATAAACAAAGCAGATACACGCCTCATGGAGGACCCGAGCAAGTGAGGAGAGAGGCGGCGAAAGAGGAAAACCAGGAAGACGATGAAGAGGAGACGCCATCTTGAATACACCGGTCGGGGACGGTCTCACTGAGCATAGACTTGAAGATAAGCAAACGGAAGGAGCCTCAGGAGTTTTGTTGGGTAAAGTGAGATAGAGGGAAAATGCCATCAAGAGAGTCTTCTTTAGATTGGTTTTTTTTTTTCAATATGGGAAATGGTACATATTTCTCTGCTGATAGGAATGGCCCACTGAGGCAGGTGGGAGTTGAGGGAGGAGAATTGCTCTTGGAGGAGAGAAAGGAGGGAATGTTTGGAGGGATGCGCCCAAGTGGCAGAGAGGACTGGGCTCCACTGCATATTTCGTCCCTGGTAATCGAAAGGACGGGGGCAAGGATCAGGTAGGTAGATACCTACGGTGTTGGAATCTTGGAGTGGCACACGGCTCTTCTGATTACTCTAATTTTGGTGAAAGAGGAAGTAAGGAGAGTTAGCTGAGAGGGGAGCCCACGGGGACTGCTGTGGGAACCGGCCATCCGGGGGAGCGGGAGAGTGAATGGCCTGGAGGAGCACGGAAGCTTCCCTTTCACTCCCAACTCCCACCCTGAGATCCGGGCCGTGGATCCAACGAGGCCAGCCAGCACGGTGGCGGGGGTTTCTCTAGCCAAGGTTCAGTTGCCCAGATGTGGGCGCGAGGTAGGTGGAGAGCTGGATCTAGCCAGGACCGGCTTCTGTCAAGTGAGTGCCACATAAGCAGAGCGGGCAAGACAGTTGTCACTTCTCTGGCCTCGACCCTGCTCCCCTCCCCTGATGTGCCTGCTGATCACAGGACTCACATCCCTGTGAGTCCCTGGCTTACAACCCTCAGGCCCGCCCTCGGGGGTCCCTTCTCCGGAAGTCCTTCTCAACTCCCTTCCTCCAGCCCCATCCGCACCTGACACAGCAGTGAACGTCTGTGTCCTCACTAGTGTGCAAACCTCACCGGGCTATGGATCCCTGGTCATTGCGCTCATTGCTACATCCCGGAAACCTAGAATGATGCTGGGGACATGGGAGGGCCCCCCCAGAATGCTTGGTAAATACATCAGAAAAGGGAGTGCAGGCATCATCATCTGTAGGTGGACAAAATTCACCGGATTTAACTGTGACCCAGACTTGGAGAGACAAAGAGGAGGCTGTGTTATTACCCAGGACTTTGTGTGTCCCTGCAAACCTTCTGCAGAACTTGGCAATGATCTGGTACAAATATTTGATCTACATCATAGATTCCGTATCTCGCTCGTCAAGAGTAGGACTATTCATAAATACGTGTGTGTGTATTTGAATGTATAAGGGATATTTGACTTAATATCTGTTTGCATGCGTGCACAAGTTTATTTTTTATATAGGTGAATTGTGATCTAAAGGGCATTCGAAAACCCCAATCCAACAGACTGCGGGCAGTCAGCGGTGCCCAGCCAGCCTGCGAATTACCAAGGGGCCCGTGAGGCAAAGGGCCCCCGTCTTTAGACAGAGCCCTGCTTATTTTGCAGTTAACTGAAAGGGCCTTTTCTGTCGCTTTTGCTTGGCTGCGGGGAATGTCCCTGCACACAAAGCTGTGTGTGTCCCGAAGCTGGAGGGCCACTTCAGGGAGAGCTCTGAAAAGAATCTTTATATGTCGGCCGAACAAATGGATAAAGAATTAAGAACCCAGGTTCCTCGGGGCTCTTTCCATTCCCCTGATGCCCCGAGCCAACCAGGAGACCTTGGCCTACCCCAAATCTGTTTCCTGGAACTCGGGCCGCTCGGGTTTCACTGGAATTGTCCCGCGGATGGAGAGAAACACACGTGATGAAGACCTTTTCCTGGTGCTTTCGGTCGTGATCGTCTGCCCTGGAGAGCTGCCCGGGCCAGACCCGGATATTCGGACCACGACCTTGCCGTGTGTGGCGGCCGGAGCCCACCCTCCGCTGCTCTCAGGTCCACAGCCCGGCCCTTGCACTGCACAGGAAGGCCCAGCTGCAGGCATGTGCCTGGGCCCAGGGCCCCTCGTGGCTCCCACATACCCCCGGGGGAGGGGGGCCCCCACCCCTGGCCCCGCCCCAGCCCCGCCCAGCGCCATCTGCTCTGAGCGCCACCAAAGACGTTTCACAGAGCGTCTCCTTCATGAAAGAACCGGAGTGCTCCTTCATGAATCAGCGCCAACGTCTGCTTCCTCTTTGTGACTTTTTAACAAGTAATACATGCCAATAGCTTCAAATCCAAAAGGTGTCAATGAGCACCGGATGACAAGTCTGTGTCCTCCCTCCCTCCCTCCCACGGAGCCCCAGCCCACCGGTGGCCCCTCCAGAGACGGCCACGCTATGACCAAAGTACACCGGCACGACGTCCACATCTTCCTGTCTTCCTTTTCTGTGACACAGAAAGTTCCCAGCCCTGCCCCTTGCCTTGTGCCCTCGACAGGGCTCCTGAAAACCTTCCCGCGTCACTTCGCACGCAGCTAGCTGCCTCGTTCTCTGGGAGGCCTGATGCTTCTCTCCCTGGCGGAGGCACGGACTTTTTAAACCCGTCCCCGAGTCGCACACCTGCAGGGTCATTCCGTCCACGCTCCCCATGCGTCCACACACAGCGGCCACGGCTCACTCGCACGCCACACCACACCTGCGCTGGCGCGTCTTCGGAAAACGCAGGAGGCAGGTGTGTTCCTGAAAACTCCACCGTGCTGCGGAAATGACTCGTTGCCTGGATCTCTTCACTGACGCCAGCGGAGTCGGCACTGGCTTGGCACCACTCTCCACATCCACAGATGTGACACTGTTGAATCCCCTTAAAGGCTCATCAGAGACATCCTTTGTATTGAAGAGGAAACTGAGGCACGGAGGAGCTCAGTTCTGCCTCGGGGAGGCAGTGGATCGGGGATGGGTACCAGGCAGCCCAGGCTTGTGCCGGACCACCTCTCATGACGCGATCGCCTGAGTGCTCGCTCGGCTACCAAAGCCCCTGCAGCTGCCTCCGGTGTGCATGGATGCCTGCCTCCCCAGTCTGCAGGGGAACCACGTCTTCTGTTCCCAGCACTGCTGTGTGCTCGGGGTGGGGGGCGGGCTGCAAGCTCCCTGAGGGCGGGGATGGGGTCTGCCTGTTCCACCTGAGATCCCGCACACTGCTCAATGAACTATTAATGAATGCGGATCGTCCTGGATAATGAGGGTGCCGATCATAGCCGGTTTTCCTGGGGCACTAAGAGCTCGTGTAAATTACCTCCTTGAATTTTCACAACAGCTCAGAGGGGAATCCCATTATGATTTCCACTTTACGGATGGAGAAACAGAGGCCCACAGGGGCACGCACCATTCCGAGAGAGGAAAGAGCCAGAAAATGAGGCTGAGGCGAGCGGCCAGGGAGGCAGGAAGAGGAGAGAAGAAAGCGCATCTAGGAAGTTGAGAGAGGAAGGTGGAAACGCGTCCACGCACCGTGCCACGTGGAGGTCATTGGCGGGGCCGGCTTCCGTGGCGAGCGGCACGACTTCCCCCCAGGGCTCGTGGCCTGGGCCTGCATCTGTTTTATGTGGGTAATAAGAAGTGGATAATTCCAGAAGGGAGAGGATGTGGGGAGGTTCATGCTACCCTTGTAAAGCAACATCAAGAAGGAAGAGGGGCCCGTGACATTTGCATTAATCGGCGTGGTTGGGTGTGAGCTCAGAAGAGGCGCCTCTCCACCGGAGGGCAGCCCGGGGAGGAGCCTAGAAGCTTCCGAGGAGCCAGACTGAGGGTCTGGGGGCGAACCTGCCCCCGCGTGCGATCTGGGAGAGGTGACTGCCGCTTGGACAATGTGAGCCCTGGAGACAGGAGGGAAGAATGCCTTGTTTATTTTGACCTGCCTCATTTCACGCTGGCTGACGTCGTCATGCCCTCTGTCCCCTCCTTTCAGCCTCGGCCAAACATGCAGCCCTAAGGCCAAGGCTCTGTGTCACGCTCGGACGGTCCGGCACAACCCATCTCTGGGGACCTCAAAAGGGGAAATACTGGGAAACAGAAAATTCTCACAATTCTCAAAATCTATTTAAAAAAAAACACCAAAAACCCAAAACATGAACAAGATTTGCTCCGCGGCCCCTGAGAGCTGTGGATGGATCATAAGGCAGAGCGGGCATCCGCAGGGCACTCGCCACATCCGAGGGCTGGTCAGAGTCACTAGTTTTTTTTCTTGTCATAATAAATGGGCCTTTTGTGTTGAATGGGCATTTCATGGTTTGAGTTCCTCTGAGGACGGCCAAGCCTCATTGACGTGAGGGGACCTCACAGAAACTCCCGCTGCCGTGGGCGGGCGGGCCTGGGGGACCTTCATCCCAGTGGGCTGGCGGGCCTGAGTGGGGACGGCCGCCTCCCTCCTTCTCCCTCCTGGTCTAGGTGGGAACCCGGGCCCTCCCCCCAGGCCCCAGCACAGAGGCCAAGCTGACGGCAGGGCTGGGAGAGGACTGGGCCTCCTGGGCCTCTGGCAGGCCCTCCCCACTCCTACTGCGGGGGGCACGATCGCCGAATGCCCTGAGGCCGCCCCTCCCCGGGCTGCCCCAGGCCCCTTCCTGCGAGCTCCCCCCCTCCCAGGTGTCTTTGACCTGAGGACTCCTTCGAACAGCAGTCTCAAGCCTCCTTTCCTTCTCTCTCTCTCGTAGGGGCCAATGTGGGGGTTCTCTCACCCTCCTCCACCTCCCTCCCCGTTCTCTCACACAGATGTCTTCCCCCCGTAAATCTCTTGCACGTCCCAGCTTGGTATCGGCTCCCGCGAGGATCCAAATGGACACAGCTGGAGCTTCTAGAAACTGACGGGAGCGCAGCCCACAGCGCCCGTGTTCACTGCCTGGAGGGCGAGATCTGTGTGGAACAGTCTTACGCTAATACCGGCTGTAACTGGGGCCATCGCTCTGTCCCCTTCTAGAAGAGATGCGGACTCCCTCATGAGAGCCGCACACCGCACCCCAGGCCTTCTTGGCGCCTGCTGCAGAGCGAGCACCGAGCCCCAGCCCGTCTCAGTCCCACCCACTCGAGCGACTTGGCGTCTGTGGCCCGGATGCCTTGGCGGGCTGGCGATCCCCACGTTCAAGGGTGAGGGGACATGCTATGTCACGTTCGTCAACAGAGGGCACTGGGGCGCGGTGGGCAGCTCCTCCCCTCCTTTGTCGGGGGATGTGACACTGCTGACCTTAACCAGGGACTCTGGGTGCCGGGAGGTCAGAGGGCAGGGAAGGGGAGAGGAAGGAGGGTGCAGGGGTGGGTTGGGAGGGCAGTAGGGTCATTTTACCATTTACCCGGAAACCGGTGCTGCCTTTTTCTAAATAGGTCATAAAGTCCCGTTGCCACTGCCCTCTCAGGAAGGCTGGTCTACCAGACCCCTCCTCAAGGAGAGGTGTGGGCCCCAGAGAGGCGGCATGCAGGCAGGAAGTTAGAGAAAGCAGCTGGAGTAGAAGAGCGAGAGGCCCGAACTGGGTTGAACAGTGTTCCCCCCGAAGTCATGCCCTCCCTGGAGCTTCGCAACGGGCCCGTGTTTGGAAACAGGGGCTTTGCAGATGTAACGAGTTCAGGAGGTCACGTGGGACGAGGGCGGATCCTAGGTCCGGCGTGCTCGGTGTCTTGATACCAAGAGACACGGAGACACAGAGACACAAGAGGAGAACGCCCGGTGACAATAGGCCCAGCTTTGTGCGATGCAGCCACAAAGTCAAGCGTAGCAAAGGATGCTGGAGCCCCCAGAAGCTGGAAGCGGCAAGGAAGGACTCCCCCCTAGAGCCTTCGGAGGGAGCAGGGCCCTGCCCACATCCTTGCTTGTGGACTTCCGGTCTCCAGAATGGTGGGAGAAGAGATCTCTGCTGTTTAAACCACACAGGGTGTGGCACTTGGTTGTGAGACTTTCCCAGCCTCAGAGTGGCACAGGGCAGCCCTTGGTTTCCCCTTCAATCAGCCCCCTCGTGAATATTCAGAATCCCCCGCTGTGGCAGATCTGGAAAACGCAGGGTAGCCTGTCGTTCATTCATTCAACAAACAGTTATTGAGTACCTACTCGGTGCCGGGCCCCGGGCTCCGGGCTGGGGACGCCTTGGGAAGTAAAGGACATGGGCCGGCTGCCCCCGCACGTGGCGTCCGGGTAACGGGAGACAGGTGCGCACGGAACAGTTATGTGCGTGGATGGGGGATTCCCAGTGGTGGAAAGTGCTGGGAAAGAGAACAAGTTCCTGGGAGCGCAGTAGGGCAGGAGGGGCAAGGCTTGGCTGAGGAGTGGGGTAGTCGGAGAGCAGCTCTGTGAGGAGCGTGCTGTGAGGGCAGGGAAGGGTTCCCTGGGCCAGGAACGGAAAGAAGGTGTGGTCACTCAGGCTCAGGGCAGACGGAAGGAGAGCTGGGAGCAGGAGGCAGGCCCTCCAGGGCTGGTCAGGGGCTCTGGATTTATTCTAAATTCAGTGAGAAACACTCCTAGTTAAACCTTCATCCCAATTAGTCTCGCGAATGGGTTTTTTAAAATTTTATTTTAAAGTAATTTCTACCCCCAACGTGAGGCTCGAACTTACAACCCTGAGATCAAGAGTCACACACTCAGGTGCCTGGGTGGCTCAGTTGGTTAAACATCTGCCTTTGGCTCAGGTCATGATCCTGGGGTCCTGGGATCGAGCCCCACATCGGGCTCCCTGCTCAGCGTGGAGTCTGCTTCTCCCTCTCCTTCCCACACCAGCTCTCTGTCGCGATCTCTGTCTCTCTCTCAAATAAAAATAAAAAATAAATTAATTAATTAAAAAAAAAAGAATCCCATGCTCCTGAGCCAGCCAGGTGCCCCTCTCACAAATAGGTTTTAAGATGGGGAGGCGGAAGGGCCTGGATGAGGCCACGGCGAGGTGCTGTCATCTCCTGGGGAACAGTGGGCCACTGGCTGGAAATGTGCCCTCTCACCCCCCCCTTTTGAACTTGTACATACAGACCTCACACTAAGCCTATACTGAAAAACAGGCTCACATCTGGATCCCAAATTGAGAGGAAAATGAAGGAAAGCAGAGGCGGGGGGGTGGTTTTTGCATTTTGCTGTCATCCCAACCCAAGAAGTCGGCCCTCAGGCGGGGCATGGTGGCTCCGTATTTGTGGACGCCCACACACCCTGAGTGGCCTTACGTAGAGGCAGTTTTTAGAGAAAAACATCCTGTGGGGCTCGCCTCTCTCTCAGGGCTGTCCTGGATCCCGGAGGCCCTGCCACTCTTGTGTCTGTGGGTATCTCTTCTCTGTCCAAACAGTGGGAACCTGGGAGGAAGGCTGGGAGGAGGGGTGGCAGTGGGCAAGAAGGGGTGCATGTGGCAAGGGGAGGGGAGGGGCAGGAAGAGTCAAAACCCAGGTCATCCCAGCACAGACCCGTGAGTCTCAGGAACCCCAAGCAGGGTATATACAAAGAAAACCACATCGAGGCACGTCCAACTCAAACGGCTGAAATAGAGTTAAAGAGACAACCTTAAGAGTAGACAAAGGAAAAAGGGCATCTTCAACCGAATGACAATAACATTTTCATCAGAAACAGACAGCCAGAGGCCCATGGAATGGGATCTAAAATGTTGAAAGAAACGCATGTTAACCAAGAAGTCTCTAGTGAAAGTACACAGAAAAACCAGTGGGGGGAGGGGCAGACGGAGAAGCAGACTCCCCGCAGAGCAGGGAGCCCGACTTGGGATTCGATCCCGGGAACCTTGGGATCATGACCTGAGCTGAAGGCAGAGGCTTAACCGACTGAGCCACCCAGGCGCCCTAAAAAAATTTCTTTAAAGACTGTTGGCTATTTAAAGCAAAAAGAATAAGCAATTTACATGAGATTTATAACATTTAGAGAAAAAGTATTTAGTAGTAGCTCAAAGGACAGGAAGAGGAGTTCGATTTGCACGCCGTGAAGACTCAAGGAAGATTATTACCACTTATGTTTGCGTGCTGAAATGTCTAACATAACCATTAAAATAATACAAAGAAATATAACAAATATAATATCTATTTGATACTCATGACAACTGGGCAGACCATTGTGGGCAGACAATTACTATCCAATTTAAGAAAGATAAAAAAACTCAGGCTTGGAGAGCCTAAAGCTTTGCCCAAGGTGGCCGGATAGGAAATAGGTACCCCAGAACTCAACCCAAGTTTTCGGATGCTCCAAGCCTCTCCCATCATTCCAAGAGTCAAGAAACTTTCTCTGTACAGAGCCAGATGATAAATATTTTAGGCTCTGTGACCATAGAGTTTTGTCACAGCTTCTCAACTCTTTGCAAAAGCAGCCACAGACAAATATATACAAAATTCAGCGTGGCAGTGTTCCAATAAAACTTTATTTATAAAAAATAGGCGGAGGGCCAGATTTGGCCAATGTGCCACAGTTGGCCAATCTCTGCATTATTGCACCATCCAGTGGTTTTTAGTTGTGGCCACGAAGAGGGTCCGGAACAAGGCCGTCCCCACCCCTCTCCCCTTCCTGGCTCCCTTGGGCTCTGGCCCCAACATTATGGTAAATAGAACACTTAGTTCCTTTTCATTCCTGCCCCAGGGGAAATATCCAAGTAAAGGCCAGCGACTTTTGGGTCCCGATGACTGCCTCACATTGTGCTCCCTCAGCTTTCCTTCTTTCTAGGCTTAAAATAAACGGATGGAGCTTCCTCCAGCAGCTCCTCACTCTCTCTCACAGCTGGCTCTACATGGCCTGTTGCTTTGAAGCTCCCTCCCCAGCAGGCTTCCAGCCCTTGGGCTCAGCCGGGTTTCTGACAATCAAGAGTCGAAATATACACAAACTAGGTTTGCGATGGGCTGTTGGCTCCAGGAGTGCCCCGTGATGAACCCTCCACCCCAAGCCTGTGGCAGCCCAGGCAAGAGGGGCCAGAACCGAAGCCTCAGCCTTAGCCTTAGCCTTAGCCAAGAGGCTGCAGGAAATGATCCAACTCTATGCTTTTGTTCCGTGCCAAGAAATCCGCAGACTGTCATTTCGGGCTGCACAGGACTTTTCAATTTACAAAATATCCCCAGACTATTTTCAGCAGTCTTCCCTCCCAGGACGCCCATCTCACCTACCAGCTGGCATCGCTGGGTCAGTTTTGTAATTAAGGAAATCAAAGTCTTGGCTGTCTTTAACAACTCGTTCAAGGTCATGGAGCCCACTTGGGGCCTGAATCCAAATTCAAAGTTGTCCTGTGCTACCAAGCTTCACCCAAAAGTCCGTGACCACTTATTGACCCTTGGAATCACATCAAGACTTTGGACTGATGTCGAAGGTCGGTCTTTTAGTTCTGACCTGTTGCTTAGGACTTCTAAGCTGAGAGGCACTGCAGGGAAGATTTTGCTTAGGGGCTGAGGGGCAAAGACACTGATCGCCTCTATAACATATCTATATGATTGAGAAAAACTGCCTGTTCTGGGCAGTCATAGTCCTAGGGGCACACGGCTTGGCTGCTTGGCCCCTGACTAGATACCTTTGTGCAGTGTACAACCTATACAACCATACCTGTAACCTTACAGAAGAGGCAGCCTAGGTATTTTAAATTCTTTCCACTCTCCCGGGAAAAAAAAAAAATAGGTGGGCACCTTTATGGCTGGTCTCTAGGAGCATGCCACCACCCAAATGCCGGGTCATTAGGACATTCCCAAACCGCCCCACAGAAGCCTCTCCACGGGCCAAGCAGGGTGAGATACACCCTTGCAACCCAGTTTAGCGATCATACCCCGGTGGAATGGGCCTGTTGCCAGGGGTGTGGGGAGGGAGGAGGGAGCTAGTGTGTGCTAAGCACTTACTGTGTGCCAGAGCCCACTCCTCACCTCCCCCAGCCTGGTGGTCGCCCTGTGGACTGGAGGGGGGAGGGGCGAGGGGAATCTCGAGGCGGTAGATGGAGCCCAGGGCCAGGCTGGGTGGGTCACGATTGGCTTCTTTGTTTCAGTATTTGGCGTTATACACTTTCCAAAAAAAGTAAACATTTGAGAAAACATTCCAAAAAGGCACGTGTCCCAAGGACACAACACCATTCATTCCCATAAACTCTGCGATCAGTCCCCAGATCGGGAAACAGAACTCAAGAGCACCCACCTCTGGGCGCTGACTGGTGGGTGACGTCTCCAAGCCTCAGTTTGCTCATCTGTAAAGTGGGGTCCTGCTTGTTGAGCCCACCCCCCCAGGGTGAGGATTAAATGGGATAAAGCATACGATTGTCAGAGGAAGGGCTAATTCGAAGCCTTTTCACCTACCTTAGACTTCTCACGACAACGTCAAGGCTGGAACTGTTATCCCAGTCTCACGGGGGAGGACACGAGCCTCGGGAAGGGTAAGTCACCTGCCAGGCTCTCGGGGTCAGGAATCTGTGCAGCTGGGCCTCCTGCCGAGCCGAGTTCCAGAGTCGTCTGCCTCACCCGCCGGGGCCATTTGTCCGGCTCAGCGTCCGGCACAGAACCAATGGTGGGTACACAGTGGCCACTCTGAGTGTGTCCCGATGATTCTTACTCACTTGTATGAACAAGACGGAGGGCCTTCCACCGCAGGTGGGTGCTGTTGGGGGAGGGCAGCCCCCACGATTTGATGGCTCGGGGGATGGTGGCCCACACGAGCCCTGGGGAGGATGGGGGGCCTTCGTGTGTCATGGTCCACCGTGGTCCCCGCCTCGGCCACTTCCTTCACCGACAGCTGTGACCTGGATCCCTTCTCGTGACTAAACGGCTCTCCCCGCAGCCCCCTGGTCACACGGCTGCCAGGCTCGTCCTCTGTCAGGCAAAAATAAATGCACGGGGTGCCCTCCCCCAGAGCAGGCCCTTGGCTGTGTGGTGTGTGTGGTGAATGTATGTGCTGTGTGTTTTTTGTGTGTGATGCATGTACATGTGTGTGTGTGTGGTGTGTGCATGTCATGTGTGTATGTGTGTACGTGTGAGTGTGTATGTGGGGTGTGTGTGGTGTGTGTATGTCGTGTGTGTGGTGTGTGTGTGATGTGTGTATGTGTATGTGGGGTGTGTGTGGTATGTGTTGTGTGTGTACGTGTGTGTGTAGTATGTGGTGTGTGTGGTGTGTGTATGTGTGTGTACGTGTGTACATGGATGTGTGTGTGCTGTGTGTGTGTATCTGTACATGTATGTGAGTGTGTGTGCATGTGTGGTGTGTGTGAGTGTATGTGTGTGGTGTGTGTGGTATGTGGTGTGTATGTGTGTACGTGTGTGTGATGTGTGGTATGTATGTGTGTACATGTGTACGTGAGTGTGTATGTGTGTACATGTAAGTGTGTGTGCATGTGGTGTGTGTGGCATGTGGTGTCTATGTGTGTGTATGTGTGTATGTGAGTCTGTGTATGCGTGTACATGTATGTGTGTGGTGTATGCGCGTGGTATGTGGTGTGTATGTGTGTACGTGTATGTGAGTGTGTACATGCATGTGAGTGTCTGCATGTGTGTGTGGTATGTGGTGTGTGTACGTGCGAGTGTGCATACATGTGTGTGAGTGTGTGTACGTGTATGTGTGTACCTGTGTATGTGAGCGTATGTGTGTACATGTATGTGAGTGTGTGCGTATGTGTGGTATGTGGTGTGTATGGTGTGTATGTGTGTACATGAGCGTGTGTACGTGTGTGTGATGTGTGTATGTGTGTACATGTATGTGAGTGTGCGTATGTGTGGTATGTGGTGTGTGTGGTGTGTGTATGTGAGTGTGTACATGTGTGTGATGTGTGTACATGTATGTGAGTGTGCGTGTGTGGTGTGAGTGTGTGCGTGTGTGTGGTGTGTGTGAGTGTGCGTATGTGTGGTATGTGGTGTGTGGTGTGTATGCGTGTACGTGTGTGATGTGTATGTGTGTACATGTATGTGAGCGTGTGCATATGTGTGTGGTGTGTGTGGTATGTGGTGTGTGTGTATGTGAGTGTGTACATGTGTGTGAGTGTGTGTGTACGTGTGTGTGTGAGCATGGAGGTGGCGGCAGGGGTTGGGCCGAGGCGTCTAGCTCCAGAACCAGACACAGTCGCACACTCGGGGATGTGCCACAGTCGCGCACCGAATGAGGCACCACGATCCTTCAGAAGCAGGAATCTGAAGAATTTCCCAGGTTCCCCCCGGGGCATCTGAAAAGCCTGCCTTCTCTACCTCTCAACATGTCCCACATCCTCCAAACCAACAAAACATTCCAAACGGCCTCCACAAACCAACGTGTGAGTCCCCCCGGGGGGGCTTGGGGACCAACCTTTGCAGTAAAAATCGGCCACGCGCAGGATGGCACGTGGCAGGTCTGCGAGTCCATGCACTTCCGCGGAGCGAGGCCCGGGCAGGGGGCAGAGCCGGCCTCGGCAGGGCAGGGGAGGAGCGGGTCTGCGACGGCAAGCACACAGCTAGCAGCCTTCCCCGATTTAGAGGACAGAGAGTTGTCCCCCAGGAGAGGTCTGGAAGCCCAGGGCTGAGCGGATACGGAAGATGGGGAAGAAGCGCACTGACGAGCAAGAGTTTGGGGGTGAAGACTGCTCGGGGGGGGCAGGAGGCAGCTAGCCGCCCACCACGTACTTGGGTGTCCCCCGCCCCCCACGCAGGGTGGTGGCCAGGAAGTGACTGCAGCCGGGACCACACTTCCCAGCTCCCCGGAGGCCAGGAGAGAGTGGACGGAAGAGATCCATGCCCCCTCCAGACCTGGCACGTAAAAGCCTCCCTGGGAAACGCCATCCCTCTCTCCCCACTTCCCTGCGGGCTGGAGGTCAATGTCCTGGGTGACCTTGAGAGGCAGGCGTTGAACCTGATGGAGCCCGCCTCCACCTGGGTCCCTCGGTGAAGCTCGATCGGGATGGAACAGAGCTCCTCCCCGGCTCCTTCTCCAGAGGATTAGGTTTCTGGGAAGGAAAAAGGTTTGCTGTGAGACTGCGGAGGTTAAGGGCTTTAGATGTGATACATTACCAGGTAGCTGATACCTAAAATTCCTTATTGCTAAAGACGAAGAGCAGACAAACAAGATAACTAGCAGGTAGTAATGAAGTAACCGGTCATGGAGAAGTCTCGTACATTCTCCGAGGGGGGACCTGAGAGGTCTACTGTGTTCACGAGGGTGTTTGCTGATCACTTAGCTGGTTCGCCGAGGACGGAGATGGTAATCGCCGTGTCAAAGTCCCACAGGCTGGGGGGCTTATAAACAACAGAAATGTACTCCTCACGGTTCCGGAAACAGAAGTCTGAGACCGGGGTGCCACCGCGGCCGAGCTCCGGTGAGAGTACCGTTTCCGGGGCGCAGACTGCTGACTTCTCCCTGTCCCCCACCACGAACCCCTCCGCCCCTCCCACCACAGAGCGGGGACGGGAGCCTAGTGGCTAGTTCTCTGAGACTCCTCCGAGGGCACCGCTGCCACTTACGGGCGCCTCGTGACCCCATCAGACCCCATTACTTTCCAGAGGCCCACCTCCTAGCACCATTACTCGGCAGGGGGTACGCTTGCAACTTATGGATTTGGGGGGGACATATTCAGTTCATAATAGAAGTCAAACTATTACTAGAAAACGAAGACGTGGGGATGCCTGGGTGGCTGAGTTAAGCGTCTGCCTTCGGCTCAGGTCATGATCTCGGGGTCCTGGGATCGAGCTCCGTGTCGGGCTCCCTGCTCCGCGGGGAGTCTGCTTCTTCTCACTCTGCCCTTCCCCACACCCCCCCCCCCGCCTCATGCTTGCTTACTCTCTCTTCTTGTGTTCTCTCTCTCTCTCTCTCTCCAATACAATCTTAGCAAAAAAAAAAAAAGAAAGAAAACTAAGATATTAACTGACCACTAAGAGGTTAATCGATAAGGAATACTGGAGATACTTGGCGATACTTGGCTCGGGCCCCCCTTCTCAGCTACTTCTCCCAGCCTGTTTCTGCACAGCGGCCACCCTGCTGTCCCCGCCGCTGACAGCGAGCCCCCTCGGGCCCACCCTGGCTCTGCTTCTAGGGGGAGCCTGCCTTTTCCTGATGAGTGACATGCCAGATGCAGTCAATGACCTCACTCTTTGGGTCGCCCTGCCACCCCGATCGGCCCCACGGTGCTCAGTACACCCTCCCCACGCTCCCGGTCACCTCCCGGTCTGAGGAAGGGGAATCCTCCCCAGGACATGGTTCTCTCCCGGTCCCGCAGGGAGCCCATGGGGGTGCTGCTGCAGGGGTGCGGTGGTGGGGGTTCTCCTCTGGAAGGAGCCAGGGCTGGCCAAGCTCAGTGATCCCAGATGACGTCCTTCTGTTGTGCGTGGAAACGATGAGCCAGGAAAGGTGGTGAGCTCGGCCGCGACGAGGCCTGCCCAGGCCAGGTACTCCCCCACTTCCCTCCGTGGGATTTCCTAGCAGTGTGTGGTGTTGAGCAAAGTTGACTCCCTGACTTCTGGGTCCCACCTATGGGGCCCAAAGGAGGCTCCATCTGTCTGCTGGAGGTGATGGCCCCTTGGGGTGGTCAGTGCCAGGCTCAGAGCGAGCCCAGACCTCTCGGTGGGCCCTCGCTGAGTTGGGTGCCATGGGACACCTGGGATATGTTCACTGGGCTGTGCACCCCCAGTGGGCCGACCTCCCCAGACACAGGTCAGCAAGCGTGGGCTGGATGGTCTCTAGGGGACCTGGGGTCCATGGGAGAGAAAACCAGGACCGTCTTGGAAAATCCAGGAGGTGCACGGGCTGGCTTGCATGAAGGCCTTGGGGCAGCGGTGCGGTGAGCAGGGTCAGACTCCCGGCTCTCAGGTGTGAGACGAGCAAGGCCCCCTCCTGTGGTAAAGCACGGAGAACAGGGCCTGCCACATAATCAGTTCGTGGTAAATAGTAAATGTTATCACGGCTGATATTGGGGGATCCCAGACCGTGGCTCCTACATCCTGGGTGTCCGGGCCAGGCAACGCTCTTGCAGAGGCCCAACGAGAACGGGAATTCGCGTTCAGGGCTTGAGGCTGGGGGAGGTGAGTCATACGTGCTGGGTCCCAGGCCAGCTGGGTGACTTCAGCGGGCCTGGCCACCACCTCCCCCGCAGGGCCTCACGATCCCTGCGCGCCTCCCCCATGCGGGCGGGCCCGGAGATGCGATGGAAGCCTGGAGGGGCCCCGCCCTTGGATCCGGGCCCCTGCCTCCAGGACTGGCCCTTCCCTGGGTGTTCCTTGCTCTCCCCTTCCCTCCAGCCCCAGCACTACCCACCCACCCACCCTCAGGGGATGCCCGCCTCGCTCGCTGGTGGTCATCCCAGATTCCAAACCCCAGACTCATCAGCTTGGACGGGAGCCTTTAGCCGCCCAGCCTTGGGGTGTCGGCCAGGGACCCGGCCCATGAAGCAGATGTTTTCTGCTCCCTAGTCTCCCAGGGAGGAAGGGGAGAGCAAACTCTTCTGGTTTTGCCTCCCCTGTGCCTTCCCTTGACCTCCAGGGTGCGGTGGGGCTCGTCCATTGGGACGATTGACGTCCTGAGCTGAATTTTGCCGCCGGGAGCACCAGGCTTGCCCTACAAAGCAGGGGAAGGACTGCTGCGAGGGGAATGGGCACAGATCGGAGTAGAGACACTTCATCACTTACGGCCGTGGTCTCAAGCAAGTCTCGGCCCGTCTGAGCCACAGTTTTGTCGTCAGCAGAAGGGGGATGAGAAGGCCCCCTGACTGGGCTCGTCCACCGCCCTGAGGCCAGCGGCGCTGCCCCGAGCCGCGCGGCGTATTGGCACAAGGCGGGCCGGGGCGGCTTGGCCTGTTCAGACTCCGTCCCGCATTCCACGTCTCCTGTGAGTCTGGCTACTGTTCCGGAGCCTTTCCTCGCCCGCGGACGCGCTGCTTCCCGGGCTCCGACGGTCGCCTCCTCTCCCCGTGGGGACGCCAACCCCCATCAATCCCCTTCACGGGCCAGCTGCTGACGGCTCCGCTGTGCCCCTTCTCCGGACACTATCTCTGAGCCGAGAGGAGTCCCTTCACCCCGAGGTGCCCAGAAGTTATCACCCCCACCCCCCAGAAGTCACCCGTGGCCAACAATGGACAGATGCAAGAAATTCATGAAAGCCCAGCCCCTTCTGCAAGGAGGGACACACCCGCGGGGCCACACGCCTGCCAGAGCTCCAGTTCAGGATTCTCTGGATAGAAAGAGCAAGAACGAGCTGTGCTTCCTCCCAGGGTATCCCACTTCTTGCCTCCCAGGTCGGCAGGTGGGTGCCGCGGAGGAGGCAGGGGCTGGGGACTGGTCCGGGCTCTGGCAGTTCCTGGTGCTATGACTTAGGGAGTTCACTATACATTTATAGGCTTCTTTCCTTATTTATAGGAAGTGGGTCCCTATAAATAATTAGAGTTCCCACTTTGTTGCTTCGATGTGGGAACTCCAGAGTAGTGGCAAAGCCCCGCAATGGCGTGTGTTTAAGCATGACCTCTCCCAGGAGGGGGAAGGCCGGGGAGGGCAGCTGGCGGGAAGGCCAGCCGGGGCAGGAACCACGCCCTCTTTGGCCAGCGGTCCCAAACCATCCATCGGTGAAAACTTCTGATGCCCCACTTTCGGTTTGGAGGTCATCTTGCCTGAGCACCGGCCTGCCAAGAGGCCCCTGGGCCCCCAAAGGCCCGCCAGGGTCTCCGGTGGGCTTTTCCACGTGGCCCCCAACCTCCTCCAGCCTGGCAGCCCTAGGCCGCCGATTGGGAAACCCCAGGCTAAGGCCGGTGAGTAAGAATGGCTGCAGCTCCACTCAGTCAAGAGGCCCTGCCCCCCAGCACATCACAGTCTCCCCTTCCAGGAACTGCTGCGGAGGAACGGGTGCAGAAGCCACTCGGGAAACCCTCTACTCCGGGCGCCACAGGCAGGCCACCCCACCCGAACTAGACTTGATCTAAGGGCTTAAGCTAGGCTCACGCCTATGGTTTCCGGCTCTTGGCTTTTTGTCCCTGGCTGCATTCTTTCCCGCGTCACAATCCTGTGTGTCCTGGGACAAAAGTGGCTGGCCGGCGTGGGACCAGAAGAGGCTGGCAGCTTCCCGGACCCTTGTCAGACTGTGGCCTGGGCTCCCACTTAAGGAAAAGAGGGTCCCCAGCACCAAAGAGAGGTCACCGTCACCCAGGTGAAGCTCCGAGAAACTAACCAGCGGGGCTGGAATCATGGAAGCAGATAATACAAAGGTTTCGGGACATGAGATGAAAATACCAAATAATACAGCTGGTTCTTCCCAACGGGATTAAAATTCCTCGTTTAATTGCTTAAATCTTTTTTAACAGGCCTGGGATGTGTATTTTTCTAAATGTTCCCTTTTTTCTGACCAAAGATAATCCCATTCTAGACCTTTAGCCTATTCTTACTCACGCAAGATTACTCCTAATGAGCCACTCTCTTTTATTGAGAGCTTATTATGTGTCACATTCCCTCACTTCGTCCTCATACCCCAAGGCGTGGTTTTTACTCCTGTTTTCTCGTTGAGAAAACAAGGTTCACTGAGGTTTCAAGTGACAGACTCACTTGGTTGCCGAGTCCCAGAACCTGGGTCTGGCGGACTCGGGAGCTCACGCTCTTGGCGGCCATATTGGTTTCCCCACCGAGGACCAGGAGAGTTCCATGAAGGGAATGTCACCTCGTGTTCTTCTGTCCTCAGGCTGCAAGATTCTGAGGCTCAGAGATGCTCAGGAGGGTTGCACACCTGCCCACACTGAGTGGCTGCAAACACCAGCTTCGTGGGGTTACTTTTTCCTTCTTTAGCTTCTACTGCATACAACAAAGAACCTATATTTTCCGAGTTGGGGGCACATCCCAACTGGCAATTTGCTATTGTGGGAGAAAAAAAAAAAAAAAAGGAAAAATCAAGGGACACAGGCCTTTAGCTCATTTGGATCTTCACAAAACTGTACGTTTTGATATCTTCCCGCCATTATTGAAATACCACATGGCCCATACGAGTTGGAATATGCCAAAAAAGTAAAGAGAGGGAAAAAATTACTTGTAGGACTCTCAACCAATGATTTGTGGGCAAACTTCCTTCTCTCTCTGTAAGGGTTGGAATTTTTAAAAATTATGGTCAAGATCGCATTGTGTAAATATATTGATTTATTCATGAGAAAAATGTCATATTACTTTTTTTTAAAATAAACCATCTTTGGCTGGCTCCTTTGTCTTCCATTGACCGGCTGCACCCTATTTTCCTTAACCAGCTTCCCAAGGGTGTGTAGTTAGGTTGGGAGGAAGCATGTCTAAGCTTTTGCCCAGCTCATTTATTGTTTTAGGGTCTCAGAGATCAATTTCATTTTCCTTGGCCGACGGTTGGCGCCTAGCGCGGGGGCATCGGCCTGCCATGGGGCTTCCCAGGTGCCGCTTTCCCTACGTGTAAACTTTCTTCACTCATCCCCCTGCCATCGCCCGTGAACCTGGGCATTCCGCCGACTTGGCAATAAGCTCCGCCTCCAGCCCTATGGAACCCATCCAGCGCTCTCGGACCGGCACCCACTATGTCCAGGGCTGTGACTTCCCGGTTTTACAGAGGTGAGGCCTCCACAGGGAGAGGCCAGGCCAGACTCTGCTCAGAATGCCGACTTCTGGCCAACATCTCAATTTCCTGACTGTGGCACTTCGGGGCAAGACGGGCAAATATGGGGGTGGGGGGACGAGAGGGGGCGGGCAAACACGGCAGGGGGGCATCCGGGGATCTGGAGGCCAGAAGATGTGGGTTTGGATCCCAGTTCTCCTTTTCTGCTGTGGAAACTGAGCAAATCATTGAACCTCAGAGCCTGGGTTTCTTTGTATTTACGAGAGGATAATTCTTTCCCTGTAGGGTTTTTGTGGGAGCTACATGACATAATGCAAGTGAACTCGTTGGGTCCGGTTTTTGACCTAATCAAGGCAGTTAATAGAGGACTGAGATCATTCCCCACCCCACCTCCCTACCCCCAGGGATTAGCATTCTGTTCCATTGTTCTTTTACCAACCATCTCTAGGAGCGCCAAGGAGCTCTTGTTTTCAAAAGGCTTATCCTCTTGCAGAAAAAGTTCTCCAAAGCCATGGCCCGGTCAGTCCAGTAGCCTTGAGGCTTTAATGGCCCATGGCTCTGGCCAGATTTTGTGCAGATAAAGGGCTCCCTGCCCTTATCCTGTTGACGGGTTTGAGGTTACTCAGCTAACTTTAGGAAGAAACAGGACAATCAGGCAAAAACACTTGAGGCTCCCTCCCTGTATCAAATATCCATATCCACTTACTTACATCGAATCCACACCTAGAAGAGGGTATGTATACCCAAGTGGGCTCCGGGAGTATCTTAGGCACCTGCTGGAAAGTTCTGGCCCCTGCCTTCCATTCTGGGCCTGGTCTTTCCCAGCTCTGCTCCTTCATGCTCAGGTCCCACACCAGACTCATCCCAGGGAAGCGGAAGAGAGGGAGAGGAAGGACTAGACATTACGGTTCAGATCCATCAATTAACCCAGTGGTTCTCGAACTTTGCTGCCCATTAGAATCACCCGTGCAGCTTTTAAGGTTCCCTGTTACCCAAACACACCTTAGATCAATTACATCAGAATTTCTGGGCACGGGGACCGGGCACGGCATCAAGTTGAACGACATTTGGGAACCAGTAACCTAACCGCTGTGGCCAACGAGCCTGAACCAGGTTTTTGTCTACCACAAAAGGGACTTAAGTAAGTCCCCCACACACCTCACTGTGGAACTTTCCGTGTAGTCAGGCACACGGCTGATGCTCCCGATGATGATGGAACCCCTCAATCTGTTCCTGATTAACTCCCAGAATAGGAAATATGGCGGCTAGCCCAAGATCACACATACGTCCCCAAGTCATACATGACACGCATTTTTATTGCATTAAAAAAGGTCATCTGTTAGCTGCCCGACTACAGCCACGTCGGAGGCTACTTCAGAAAAACGGCATCGGAAAACAAATAGAGCTTTTCAGTGGCACAGAATGGCTGGATTCTCCTCCACTGCCCCATCAAGTATGAATGACTGGCTCAGGCCAGTTCTGGGAAGGGCCCCTAACTGCTGACTTCACAGAAAACCGGATTACCATAACGCACCGACCACGGGGGTCCGGTCCCAGCCACCCCCCCCACCCCCCGGCGGTCAGGCGGCGGCGGCTTGAACATGGAGGGAGTGCCCGGTGGCTCCGGCCCACTGGCCCTCGGAGAGCGAGCTCGTGCTAACACCCGGCTCGGGGGCCACATCAACGGCGGGGCCATCTGGGGCCCCCATGAGCAGACTCCCTGCAGGGCTGCAGGCTGCCCTGGGACGGCCTCCAGCTGAGCTGGGAACCGATGTGGTTCTGCTTCACTACGCAGCACACCTGACACCCTGGGGGCGGGTGGAAGTGGAGCTCCGCCCGAGAGCCCGTGCGTCAGCATCAGAGCCGGCCGGGCAGTGGGGACGACTGCAGAGGGACCCGCCCCGCCTGCCTTCAGGTGCAGAGCAGCTTCCGCAGCCCTCGGTGGCCAAGCCACATACAGGATATTTGGACACGACCACATGGCTCCTCTGTCCAGCCAGAAAGCGAGGAGACCATCCGCCACGATGCCCAGGCTGTCACCTGTCCAACACTGGCTGTGCACGCTGCTCCCATGCCGTGTGGGTCCTCAGTTTACCGTCATGTCCCTGGAGTGTGCAGTTTCTAGGAGTCAGAGTTCCCAGGCTGCTCGAGAGGCACCACGTTCATTCTCGCTTGCTTCTCGTCTCGCCTTCCTGCAGACACCCAGGGGACACCCGGCAGTTCCTCTGGTGGCTTCCTCCACCCGCAGCAGCTGCCCGAGCCATCCGCCTCCGCTCGACGTCGCCCTCCTCTGCCCACACCCACCCTCACCCCTGCGCCGGCCCCACCCCAGAGGCTCACTGCCCAAGCCGGACCAACAGAGCACGAAGGTAAACATTCAAGAGGGTGGTGGCTTCCCCGCCCTGGGCCCGCACACGCCTCCTTCCCCAGGGGCGCCCCCTGCAGTCAGTCCTGCACCAGGAAGTTGATGAGGGCGGTTCTGGGGGACAGGAAAGCCTTCTTGATGCTTCGCCCCTGCAAGAGCCTGACACCCAGCTCGCTTTGGAGGACGAGTTCATGGACTCTGTCCTGGTCCCGCGCGACTCCCTGGGGCACGGGGATCTTGCCGCAGGCTTTGTTGTTGATCTGAGAAGGAGAAAATCGAGACAAACGATGAGGAGCATCCTGAGGGTGGCAGGTGGCCCCCAGGAAGATGTGGCACGGGCTTCCCCAGAGGACAGAGGGCAGCAGGACAGGATTAATGGCCAAAAGCCACAGACTGGGAGAGAATGGGGGCACCCTGGCACTGAGTGCGCGTGGGCACCACACCTGGAGAGCGCCCCGTCCCAGCTGTGCTGGAAATCAGGTCAAAACCCTCAACGGCTTCTGGGGGGAGAGGGACGGCTGTGTCATTGGGGATCGAGTCTAAGTTCTGCTCACAGCGAGTGTCACCGAGGAGGTCTTGGGGGGACCAGCTCCTGGGGAAGGCAGGCAACCCCCCTGCCACGGGCCGGCTCTGGAATGGGGTGCCCCAGCATGGGACTGGGAAACTGGACCCATATCACTTTAACTCAGCCTCGCCGAGAACGGGCTGGTCCAGTTGCAGACGTCAGTGGCTATTCACTGAGTACCGTTCAGTAAGGACACGCTTCACAGCAAATAGGAACTGACAGTGGGATGGGGGAAGGATCTCACGGCCCACACGGCTTCCAAACGGCCGGGGTTCAAATCCTCAATCCCACCGCTCCCCTGAGAACTCTTTCACTAACGCTCCTGGGTTTTTTTTTTTACTGGGAAATACAGTCACCATATTATGAAAAGTTACCAGGAATAATTTCTCAGGTTTCAACCAAACCACATCAGGTGTCCCTCATTACCCACTTCATTTTTTCAGATACGCGGAGAACGTAGTGGCTCTTTTCTTGGTTGCATCAACTTACATCGCTGGGTGGGAGCCCCAAAGACGGTATCACATTGTATCCTGAAATATTCTAGAAATGTCTGAGTCTCCCGGCTGCAGGGCTGTGGTGTCCTAGAGCTGTGGGATGAGGGCTGCTGTTCAAAGGACTGTGCCCCCCCGCCATCTTGTTTCTAAGCCACTAGAAGCCGCCTTCTTTCACGACCACGTGCTTGCTTTGACCAAGACCTCAGAAAAGACCTCCCTCCCATGCTGTCACACCAAAGCCGCGTCCTTCGTGAAGTCCCGGGGGCCCCAAACACGGCATTCTTAGAGCTGGTGCGTGTTCCTGAGTCACGGCTTCAGCTCGGGCTCCCATTCTCAGCCAGGGAAGAGGCGCCCAGGGCAAGGGCTCCTCCGGGCGTCAGGGGAGAGAGCACACGCGCTTGTGCAGACCCTCAGGCCTGGACTTCAGTTTTCTCCTCTTTAAGATGGAATGCTCTGGAGGGTTGAGGGAGAAAACCTATCTGAAGGGACCGGCTCACTAGGCCTTACACCCCGTTATCCCTCGGGGCTCCCGGCCACGACGGAAGGAGCCGGTGTGGGATGTCCTCTTCCGTACATGGCCTCGCACCAGGACCCTAAATACCTCCAGAGGCGGTGCTTCCCTGAGCCTGGGGGCCGACCCTCAGCCGTCCCTGGGGAGGCCTGTCCAGCGAGCTGAGTCATTCCTGACCCCAGCGGGGCAGGGCTGGGGCTCGTGGCCTCTGGATGTGGCCAGGGAGCCCAGCGGACCTTTTCACGCGGCCCCGGGCCCCCTTCTCCTGGCTTCTGGCTCCTGGGACTCCCCGGAATTGCCTTACCCAGGGCGGTCCCCTCAGAGCAAGTGAGTCTCCATCGCGCTGCACCTCCGGGCACGAGGCACCAGTTAAATGGACAACAGAAGCCCAGGCGGGATTCCGCACTGGACTTGGCCTCCAGGGGCCTAAAGGGGCAACTCTTTCAAATCACCTCAGATAGTGGCCGTTGGACGTGAGAAAAGTCTTCCAGTCCCCATTTGGTGGCCTTGCAAGCTTCCGTCTCTGCCACCTCCCCTCATTACTCACAGCCTGGGGCCAGGGCCTTGGTATTGTTCTCTCGGACTTTCCCAACTACGGCCCGTGAGCACTGCCCCGGTCCCACCCACGGCCACCCAGCGACCCAAGGGCAGCCCTGTCACAGTTGCGGATGATGAAA
>CM052898.1:11902477-11918743 GCA_028534135.1 Potos flavus
AGATTATTTTCCTATAAACGTTACTTAAGGTAAAGAAACTTCTCTGTGCCCCCAGGCTATTTTTAGTGTTGAGGCTTTGGGGAAGGAGCTTACCAGGGCAGGCCCACGTCCTCGCCTCCATGGGGGAAGCAAAGTGGGGCTGGTGGGGGGGAACTAGGTGTCAGGGGAGGTGGTGTGGAGAGAAAGCGGCTGGGAAGGGGCCAGGTCTCCCGCACAGAGCTATCTTCCAAACACCGACCCACCAGCTGGGCCCAGGGTTTGCACAGACACGGAAGAGCTGGGGCCCGGCCGACTGGGCCCCCGTGAGGCTGGGCTCTCCCTCAGCTCCCCGGGCGGTGTGTTCCTGGCCCTTTTCACCATTTGCAGTGGTTTTATTTATTTTTCTTTCCTTTCCCCGATCTCTCCCACTCGGCTTTCAGCTCCATCAGGGCAGGGAGCCTGTCTGTCCTTTTCGATTCTGTCCCCAGAGCCTAGCGCCATGCCTGACGCACAGCAGGCAACGTGATCATTACTGACCAGTGAACAAATCAACTCAGTCCCGGCGACCGATTTCTCCGAGCCTGATTTCTCAAGAGAAATCAATGAGAAGGGAAATGCCTGCCTGACGGGAGTGGTAAGAGTTCAATGAAATCTTGGGTGTGAAGGACCTGGCCCCACATGTGGTTCAGAGACGGGCCAAGAGGGCCTGCTGTTCCTCGCTTTCCCTCTTCAGCCACATCAGCATTAAAAATTCCTGATAATGTGTTTCGGAGTAAACATATTAAAGATGTAAAAATTACATAAAGGATAAACTATTTGAGTTACGTGCTTTGTAAAAGGTCGAAATATAAAACTACTTTTACGCATCTACAATGATGCAATTTGCCAAAAAAAAAAAAAAAAGAAAAAAGAAAAAGAAAGAAACGTTCTGTAGCCATTCTGAAATAGCTTTCTCAGCGAGGTGCTCCCTCTCCGCTGACCTGCTCACCATCCCCTCCCCCCCTGAATAAAGAAAGAGCCTCCGAGGAGACTGGAACGCCGTGGGGGGGAGGGCAAGGCAATCCGAACCTACGATGCATGGTGGGGTTATGTCACAAGCTCGCGGTGCGTGGTCACCTCTCAAAGCTGACGTGTACGAAGGTAAGACAGGCCGGACGGTCCGGCCGAGTCAGGCCAGCTGGGCTAGAAAGGCCCGACGACCTGCCCCGGTCAGGCTCCCCTCCGGCTCCGGGGCTGCGGGAGACACTCACCAGGACGGCCATCTCCACCACGTCCGGCTGCTGAAGAAACTGCGGGTCCACGGCCGGCCAGGCCTGCAGCAGCACGCCGGCGTCCCAGGCGTAGTGGGCACACAGCTTCCTGGGGACCTGCGCCAGGCCTGCAACGTCAAGGCACAGACGGTCACGGGCGCACGCGAGGCTCCTGGGAGCAGGCTACACAGCTTTTGCCCCAACGCAGCCTGGCTTGGAGCTGCCTGGAGGCGGCACCTCGGCTTTACACAGCCTACTGGGGGCCCCCCACTTACTTTGGCCTGGCTTATCATCCCGGGCTTAGAGGTAGCACTCCCCCCCTCTTTTAAATAGTACCCAGAGCTGTACGGATGGATGGACACTTTGTTCTAAAGTGTGCATTTAGTTGGGGGGGCGCCTGAGTGGCTCAGTCGGTTAAGTGTCTGCATTTGGCTCAGGTCATGATCTCAGGGTCCTGGGATCGAGTCCCGCCTTGGGCTCCCTGCTCAGCGGGGAGCCTGCTTCTCCCTCTCCCTCTGTGCTTTCCTTCCCCCCTCTCAAATAAATAAAAATCTTAAAAAAAAAAAATAGTGTGCATTTGGAAAAAAACAAGGCTGCTGATTTTCCTTGGTCTCCGCAGTTTCTGTTGATGAAGGCAGGCCTTTGTGCTTCTGAGAGCGGCTCCCAAAATAATGAGCCGTGCTCACTTCCTTTCCTGCCTGTGAAGACTTGTGGTCTGCGAAGGCCTCCTACCCGGTCCTTTCACTCATGATCGCGGGAGCCAACATGCCGGGAACAGCAGGGATCTCAGCCTTCATGCTACATTTCTTCTTGAGAGGGGCTCCTGCCAATGGCCTTAGCTCGGGGTGGGTCAAACGCGAGGCAGCAGTGAGGAAGGAAACCCCCACGCGTCTTGTGTCCTAGAGGGCTTCATGCTGCAGCCCCCACGCCGAGGCGGCCGTGCTCAGCGCCCACAGGGCTGTATGGGGACTTCGGACAAGGGGCTGCTCGCAGGAAAAGCTTTGACTGCAAAGCCTCCGCCGATCTCATGAGCACAAGAGATGCCCCCAAACGTGCAGGAAATACACACATCAGAAAACAGTGGCCACATCCCCCCTGCCTCCTCATCCTCTCGGAGGAGGGCCCTGGGCAGGGGCTGGCAGTGAACGTGGCGGCGTGCCCGGGCTGGGACAGAGCCGTGGCCGCTGCATGGTTCGCGTTGTGAGTGGCTTTTCCAGGGGTGACAGAGGGAGTGGGGGTGGCCCTTGCACCCCTCCTCCTTCCCTCGCACTCCTCCTCCTTACTATTAGCCCTGAGCCCAGGAGATGCATCTGAGGGACGGGCCCATGCCTCATGGGTGGTCTAAGGCCAACCTTGAGACGGAGGGAACAAATCCCACCAACACCAGTGCCTGGAGCAAAAGGGGGACGTTTTATTTTCCTGGAGGGCAAAAGTAATGCATGCCCTTTGCCGAGAATTTATAAAAGGTCAAACTAGAGAGAAGAAAGTCATGTTCACCTGCATAGCATTTTTTAAACTTCTGATTTTTTTTCAAAAGACTTTATTCATTTATTTTAAGAGAAAGAGAGAGCAGAGGGAGAGAATCTCAAGCAGACTCCACGTGGCCTCGACCCCACAACCCTGAGATCATGACCTGAGCTGAAATCAAGAGCCAGACGCTGAACTGATTGAGTCACCCAGGTGCCCCTAAACTTCTGATTCTGAACAGTAGTAATGTAATGTATTTAACGAACAGTATATAAACCAACCGCACCAAACCACACCACTGCCACCAAGATCATGCCGTATATGTAGCTTTGTACTCCCTTTGTTTCATTATTTTAAAATAATAATTTCACGGAAAAAGAATGATACATAGTAGTACATATCGCATGATCCTAGTTTTACTAAATATTTCTACGAACGGAGAAAAGGTCAGAGAGAACAAAGCAGAAGGGCATCGGTGATTCTATCCGGGAGGGGGAAGCATAAGTGATTGTTTCTCAATGCTTTATAGATTCTCTGCAGAAAGCATTTATTATTTTGGTAATTTGAAAAGATATTTCGAAGTTTTCCCACACGGTGAGATGGGTTCATGATTTCTCTTCTGGTTTCTTTCGAAGGTTACATTTTGCTCCCGTTTCACTGTGGAACCCAGCCCTGCTTCATTTTGTGCGTAAAGTGAAGGAGCATCGGGGCGCCTGGGTGGTTCAGTGGGTTAGGCGTCTGCCTTTGCCTCAGCTCATGATCCCGGGGTCCTGGGATCGAGCCCCGCTTCGGGCTCCCTGCTCGGCGGGAACTCTGCCTCTCCCTCTCCCTCTTCCCCTCCCCCTGCTCTCTCTCTCTCTCTCCAATAAATAAATAAAATCTTAAAGTGCAGGAGCATTACACGGTCAATTTTCCAAACCTAATTCAGAGCGCAAACCTCCTCTTCCCCATCGGTTTGTGATGTTTCTTCCACACTATCTTGTACCAGGGATGGTTTCAGGACTATCCACAGCGGCTACATGAAGCTGCTCAAAGTGGCCGTTCACGACACCGGGAACACAGGTAGGAAGGTGGGCGGACACGCTGCTGCCTTGAGAGAGTCTTGGTGCCATAAATCGGGTCAGCCTCACTCAGATGTGTGCCTCGTGACACGGCGGATCTGCGGTCTAAGCTCAAGCTGCTTATCTCGTCCGTAGACGGCTACAGCCAGTTCCCAGACCGGCCTCGAGTCCGCGGCCCACTCTGAGCAGCACCGAGCCGCTCCACGCTGTGACCTCTGTCTTGATTCCCGGGCTAGCGTCACAGATGTCGGTGCGGCCCGTCCTGTGTTTTCCTCTCTGGCACTGTCGCCGTCAGCCTGTGCCGAGCGAGTCAGTCCGTGGGGAGGGAAGGCCCGTCACGGTCTGCGGATCGAGTGGTGTCCGAGATGTGTTCCTGGGGCCCGGCTGGCCCCTGTGCCCTGGGCTCCCAGCACTTACTGGGGAAGCTACTCCCTTGCTAACGGATGGGCCGTGTGGCTGGAGCCGAAAGGAGCTTCCTACTCGGTCCTCAGAAGGAGTACCATGAAGACTCCCATCGAAATACAAGCCGGAGGTCACAGAAGGGAGATAATCATTTCTTTATTTCAGCAGGATGGGCCCCTGTAGCACACGTCCTGTGACCCAGCTGTGTGGGAAGGATTCCAGAACCTCCGTGTGGTTGTTGTACAGGACGCCTGGGAGATGAAAGGGCCTTGGATGCAAATGTTCTGGGCAGAGGCTGTTGCAAATTCCACTTAAAAAAAAAAAGAAAAAAGAGGAAGCCTGGCCTTCCTGGAGCAGCCAGGATGCTTGTTTATAGGAGCCTGGGTCCCCGCCGGAGCGTCCCTGTAAATGGGAGCGTCCCGCCCAGCGGGGCAAACAGAAACTCCCGGCTGTGGGTTCTCCGCAGTGTTTCTGCCTCCCTCCTCTGTAGGGAAGGAAAAAACACCCAACGTTTGCATTGCAAATACGATGGTTTCTTTATGTGACAGGCGCCAGGTCGAGAGCTGGCCTCTGGGCAGCACCTGGAGAAAGTGTGACCGCGGGCTGGGACGCGTCAGGGCCCTGGCACGCGAGGCTACCGCGCAGGGCTGGCTGTCGCCTGTGGCCCACCCCCTTCCTGCCCTTCCTCTGGGAGAGCTGTTGTCACTGACCTTCCTCCGAAACAACCAAAATGATTGACGCAAGCCCCTCATGTGCTCTGAGAGCTGAGGAGGTCACCACGCCGCCGTGGCACCCGGAAGTGGGTGCTGGGACGGGCCTGGTGTCTGGGGACGGCAGCCTCCCTTGCTGGCCACCAGCGGCCCTGCGCGCGTGCGCGCGCGCACACACACACACACACACACACACACACACGCAGGGCTGGACTTGTCGACTCCGTGGCCTCTGGGGCCCACTGAGCCTCATCCAGCCCTGGCGATTCCAAGAAAACAGCCAGGACGGGATGCCGGTTCATTTCAGTCTTTCCCCGCCGAAGGGACTCCACGGACGTTATTTTGAGATAAGGACACGGACGCCGCACACATATTTGTACATAAAATGCCATCTGAACGTCAGTGAGAACTTCTCCGCTGCAACGATCGCACACACACCCCTCCGTGATTTGTATGTTTGTAATTGTGCTGAAATTAAGGGATACGGCACCTATGTACAGCAAAAGGCGAAGCTACACTATTTTGCAGCCACTTTCATGTCACAAAGAAAAATGGATTTGCGGCCTGACGCTTCGGGATTATGAGTCCGTTCCGAATGCCTCGGGGTGGGGGGGCACGGGGTGCTCCTTGCTGTCCCCTCACAATTACGGTGCTGATGGGAGACCCAGAGCCCACATCGGGTAAAGCCTGAGGCAGGAATCCAGACAGAAAAAAAAAATCACTGCACAGCCACGAGAGGGGCCAGAAAGACAGAAACAGAGACCTTACCACCACACGGTCAAGAGCTTGTATTTTGGACAAGAGGCTAAACTCAGGGGCGCCTGGGTGGCTCAGTCTGTTAGGTATCTGCCTTTCGGCTCACGTCATGATCCCAGGGTCCTGGGATCGAGCCCCGCATCGGGCTCCTTGTTCGGGGAGAAGCCTGGCTTCTCCCTCTGCCTGCTGCTCCCTCTGCTTGTGCTCTCTCTCTCTCTCTCAAATAAATAAATAAAATCTTAAAAAAAAAAAAAGGCTAAACTCAAAGCAGCACAAAAAGTAGCAGAAAAAGGACAAGCACCCAAATGCCCGAGAGTAGAAGATGACTCGATGACTCGTGGAACATTCGCGGGGCGGCACACGACGTGGCTGGTAAGAAAGAGAGGGTCCGGCCAGAAGAACTGATGCAGAACGATGCTCAAACACAGAGCGAGAACGCCATCTGTACGGCGGGCCAACATTTGCATTAAGAACAGATCCACACTCCCCGTACCGCGTGCATGGGGGTCTAGCATCAGACCGAACGGCGAATGGGGAGCAGGGGGTCTCAGAGCAACAGAGGGGTGGGGGCAAGGGCCCGATGGGGCTGAGGACACACCCTTCCTCGATGGTCAGATGTTTCACAGTACACGTTATAAATATAATTTTTCTTTCTTTTAAAAAACATTTTATTTTATTTATTTGACAGAGAGAGAGAGAGCACAAGCAGGGGGAGCTGCAGAGGGAGAAGCGGGCTCGATCTCAGGACGCTGGGATCATGATCTGAGCTGAAGGAAGGCACTTCACCGACTGAGCCACCCAGGCGCCCCGAGATGTAACTTTTCAATTAAAAATCGAAGTTTTGCTTGGCTTGAAGAAGCCCCGAGAGGCGCACTGGGCGGGAGGGGGAGTTCCCTTCTGCAGTTGGCTCTAGGCCGTTTGTTCCGAGCGGGGCTTACACGGGAGCGCACGCGCGCTCTGGAGCAGCAGAGCCTGCGGGGCCTGGAGGGCAGGCCGATCCCGGGGCCGCATCCCACCACCATTTCGTGCCTCGGACGCCGACAGGAGGAAGGGCTATCTGGTTAGTTGTGTGTGTGTGTGTGTGTGCACGTGTGCGTGCGCACACACACACACGCACGTGTACGTCTGTTAAAACCTTCTTCAACTTGAAATAAATTCCTTCTTCCCTTCCTTCCTCTCTCACGGTCTCCTATGTTCCAGAGTCAGAATCTCAACGCTCAGGACTTGTGGGTTTAGAAAGACAATGATGAACAAACTCCATTTCGAAATAAGGAAACGTTCACAGGAGGTCGTAAAGCAATGTGACCCCTCTTCCTGCCTCCCCCAGTGGCCACACGTAAACCAGGACACTTAGAAGGGACAATCCACAGAGCTCACAGATCTCATCACCTACAAGCATTTATTAGCACAAGCGTGGGCATGTGTGCGGCTTCATGTATCCTCGGCCACGGTCAAGATCCGGGGCGGGGGGGGGGGGGAGCTCGGCCACCGCTGGGCTCCTTGTGGTCCCCTCTGTGTGGCCACTGCCCCTCTGCCCAGTCCCTCAGCCCCGGCGACTGCTAATGTGTTTTCTATCTCTATAATTTGGTTAGTTCAAGAACGCTGTATAAATGGAATCATGGAATATATCACCTTTGGAGACTGACTTTTTCCACTCAGCATGACCCCCCTGGGATCCATCCACGCCGTCGTCTATGAGAAAGGTCCCTTGTGACGATGATGAAATTATGCCTCCAACCAGAGCACCACCGAGAAGCCCCCCATTCGGTGAGTTTCTGCTCTTTGACTGTCCACCAACAAAGGAAACCTTGTGTCCTCTGGATCAGTGACTCCAAATACACAAAACTTGCCTAAGCAAGCAGCTACCGCCCTCAGCGGGGGCGCACAGTACTCTATTATGGCACACAAGTTAGCTGTGTGAATTCAGACGCGGTGCCTTGAGCTTCTCAGATCCAAAACTTCAGGAAGGAACAAAGATTTCCTCATCCTGTTACGGTTTGCCAACTGCCAAGACGTTGGTTCTGTTTCTTACTGAAGGTCTCCGCTGCCTCTTTAAGGGACTGGTAGAGGACTATTTAGCTTCCCCGAAATGTTTCCTTTCTATCCTCGGTGGGGGCGGCCATTTTGCCCACAGGACTCCGAGTCCCCCCTAGAAGACAGATCCCAATTCTGCTGCTCTTTGGGGGAGAATCTCTTCTGTGAGAATCTGCTTCTCTAGGGAACTCTAGAAAAGGGCCGTTTCTGAACATCCCACCCTCACCGTCTTCCCTTTAGAGCCGTTCTGAGTTAACTGTCAAAGACGCGGAAATGAAATCAGAAGCTACATGAAAGCAAAGTTTTCTAGAAGAAAGGAAACGTGTGTAAAAACTGTCCAAAGCCTTGGATCGAGAATGACCGATAGTGCGACTATGACAGTAATGATGTTCCTCGTGACACAGTGCTTCTGTCTGCAAAGGACTCCGCACATCATGCGACACCAGCCCTCTTTAGCTCTGGGGGAGGCAGGAAGGAGTCACGTCTCCATTCTCTCCCGAGGGCACCTGACCCGCAACCTGACCGTGACTTAATGACCAAGGTGCCCACACCAGGTGCATGGAACTCCTCACTTGACTCTGTCACAGACCCTGCGGCTCATTCAGAGGGTGTCCCACGTACACATGTGGAAAGCCAGGAGACCAAGGCTTCCCATTGCTTCCTCAAATTAAAAAAAGCAAAATTAGTTACTACGAATTTGTAAAGCTTGAGGGAAGACCTTCACTAGACCGCCCTCCCCAGTTCTCTCACAAATGCCCAGAACAGAGCCTGGCACATAATACATGCTCGATAAACTAAGATTCAATCTCCACCTACTCATGATAACACAGCTCACGAAAGCTCCGTGTGGCGTGTTGGAAAAATCATGGCGCGAGGTTTGGGATGGGTTAGTTTCTATCACCATGCTTTAGCGTGTGTCCTGTTGGGGATCCTGCCATGCCACAGTGTATACTTGATTCCTAAGACCTGCCAGGGAGGGGACAGGGCCCTGGGGTGAGTAGATCCTACCTGCTTTCCCGCAACACAACTGAAGGGACATGCAAAGCGGCGGCGGGTGGGGGGGTGGGAGGGGTGGGAGGGGGAGTTTCTGCAAATCCCACTGACATCAGTCCTTCGTAAGGAGAAATGAAAGGAGGGAGGAAGACAGATAATGCAGGACAAAGGAGGAAGATAAAAGGGAGAGACGTGCATATTCTAGGATAAGAGTAAGTTTATTACAAATTAGATTGGTTTGTTTCAGAGCAAAGGAGGACTAGGAGAGAATGAACAGCATGCCATTTAAAAAACTTAATGGGATTGTCTATGCTAAAGGAAAGAGTCATGCTTCCTTCCCAAGGAGAGAACAAAAGGCTGCAGGATAGAATGCGGCATTAGCGGCAGGGCCTGATCCCAACCTCCCTTTAGGGCACTCTGTCTCTTCCGCAAAGAATGGGTAAATGTCTCAATGCAATTCGCTCGGCGGAGTCAGTGACACCTTCATTTCCAAGCCCAACCACGCGCACTGAGAAAAACTGGTCTTCCTTAGGAAAATAATTGCCCAATTCTAAATAAAACACTAGCAGATAGAATTTGACGGTATACTTAAAGTCTGCTACACCATGGTCAAGAGGAATCTAGGCAGGGAGAGCTTGATATTAGATGGTCAATGAGCTGGGCAATAGTGCTATCAATAGGGCGAAGGGCGAAGTTAAAAGCAGATGACACAAACACCTCAACAACTGAAGAGTGGACGTTAAATAAAATATAGCTCCTATTCCTAATATGAGTTCTGGAAAGAAGGACAGAGAACGTGTTCCTTAACCTTATAGGGAATATCTGCGTGCCTGGGTGGCTCAGTCAGTTCAGCATCCGATTCTTGATTTCGGCTTAGGTCATGATCTCAGGGTCGTGAGATCGAGCCCTACATCAGACCCTATGCTCGATGGGGAGTCTGCTTGAGAGTCTCTCTCCCTCTCCCTCTGCCCCTCCTCTACCCTGCTCCCGCTCTCGCTCTCTAAAAAAAAAATTTTTTTAAAGATTTTATTTATTCATTTGAGAGAGACAGAGAGAGCACAAGCAGGGGGAGAGGGAGAAGCAGACTCCCCTCTGAGCTGGGAGCCAGACATGGGGCTCGATCCCAGGACCTGGAGATTATGACCCGAGCCGAAGGCATATGCTTAACCATCTGAGCCATCCAGGTGCCCCTCTCTCTAAAAAATTCTTTAAAAAACCCCCAAAACATTACAGGGAATATCTATCCTAAACCGACTGCCAACATCAAACCCGACAGGGAAGTGTTACTTCCCCTTTGATCCGGAAGTGAGACAGGACCACCTGGACTAGCACCCTGAACATTCCATAGGGTTTTCTGAGCTGTTTAATACCCAGTACGTACACAGACACCAAACCATAACTGTTAGAAAGAAAGAGAACACTTATTGTTACGTGCTGATCACACAGTCCTAGCCCATCTAAGAGGATTTGACCCATAACCCAAAGCAGGAGAGATTTGTAGGGAATCTGGGTAAGAGAATAAGTACGCAAATAAATTTTAAAAATTACATGCCAGCTATCACTGGTCAAAAATTATAGAAAAGATTCCGGTCACAAGAGCAAAAATAAAAGATAACCAAAAAATACTCGGGAATAATCTTAAGAAATGCGTAGGAACTCCACGAAGAAAACTACAAAACTTGACTCAGCATAAGGGAAGTCTTGAATAAAGACAGAGACGGGGCGCCTGGCTGGCTCAGTTGGTGGAGTGTGCAACTCTTGATCTGGGGGTTGTGAGTTTGGGCCCCACATTGGGTGCAGACATGACTTAAAAATAAAATCTTTTTTTTTTTTAAACTAATTTATTTATTTAAGAGTGTGGGGGAGGAGCATGAGAGGAAGGGGCAGAGGGAGAGGGAGAGAGAATCTCAAGCAGACTCTGCACTGAGCGAGGGACCCGACACCGGGTTTGATCTCACGACCCTGAGATCACAACCTGAGCCAAAACCACGAGTCAGATGCTTGATCAATAGCACCACCCAGGTGTCCCCAAAATAAAACCTTAAAAAAAAAAAAAAGGGAGAGACAGATCACATGGAGGTCTGGGAGGGGTAAAGATGTAAGGCCTTCCCAAATGAATTCTAGGTTTAACCACATTTCAATAGAAATCTCAAGGATTTTAATAATAAAATTATACGAGTTCTACTGAGAAGGATAAACAGGTGAGAAGCACTCAAATCATTACGAAAAAAAAACGAAGGGAGGCTAGCCTGCCAGATGTTAAAACTATGCTGAAAAATCTGATAATTAAATCAGCGAAACAGAACACATACTTCAAAAACAGACCCTGGAGTGGAAGCAGGGATAACTTTCCAGGAAAATAGTCTGGCAACGCAGATCAAGAGTCTTGAAAACCTTCCTATCTTTTCCCCTTCGAGGGCACGATCTGAAGCAGAAACTCAGATCTCCGCACCGACTTGGTCCGTGGTGCATTATGGGAGCAAATGCCAGACCAGTGGCAGCAACGGTCACCAAAATCATGCCTGGGGATCATGAATGCAGTGATTAAAAACGTTTACAAGTGCATCTTGTTTTTAAACTGGAAATACTCACAGATGACAATTTTTTTTTTTTTTTTGCAAACCCACAGGAAACCGATCAGAGCCCCATGTAAAGCAAAGATGGGCAAACTGCTGCTCCACATTCTGACTGCCTTGGGTCCCGACAGGCCACACGAGGCCTGTGACACTGAGGCCAAGGCCTGGGGGCTTGAGCTCCTCTAGGACACAGCCCCCCCACCCCGCTCCGGCCCCGACGTTCGTCCTCATGGCAGCACAGGCGGGAGCATATCCCTCAGGGTTTTGGAGGGACGGCGTAGGCCCTGGTGGGGTTATTACAGCACGCAGGGCGAGTTTATCGCCAAGGGATTGCAAAGTCCTTGCCAAAGCCCCGGATCATGACGGAGGCTCTTGTTAGGCCTTCCTAAGGATCATTCCCCAATGCCAGAGAATTTTTGGAGGCAGATTTGAAGACGTGTATCGAAAGCCTTCATATTTTATATCTCTTCGGAGCCAGCATTCCATTGAGGTATGCATTCTAAAAATTAGCTATTCGACTTTTAAAACAATAATGTATCATTATAAATGGTCTTTGTGTTCAAAAATAGGAAATGGGAAGACACCATAAGCCTCACACCATCTGAAAAAGTAGTTCCACATTAAGGTTAACGAAAATAGAGATGACAAAAGGAACAGAAAGAATTAACTATGGAGGACAGCTTAGGGTAAGGAATGTTCAAATTATTTCTTAAAAGGAGAAGATGTAGGTGTTTCTGGTGACAGCCTTTTAGAACGACCAGTGGGCCCTGCAAATGCTCTCAAGAGGCTGCCCTCTGAGAGAAAAAAGGCGTGAAGTCTTGCCTTAGGCTTTCCTCTGAGAGTCAGGTCCTAACAGTAGAGGGACAGAGGCCCCCCCGCCGGCCCGTGCATCAGAATCACCCAGGAGCTGGTTAAAAACTCTCCAGCCTGGGTGACTCCATCGGTTAAGTGTCTGCCTTTAGCTCAGGTCACAGTCCCGGGGTTCTGGGATCGAGCCCCAGAGCCCCATGTCGGGCTCCCTGCTCAGCGGGAAGCCTGCTTCTCCTTCTCCCTCTGCCTGCCGCTCCCCCTGCTTGTGCTCTCTCTTGTCAAACAAATAAATAAAATCTTAAAAAAAAAAAACAAAACCCAAAACACTCTCTAGTCACTCCTCGGGTTCCAGAACGGGGACCTCCATGGGGGCGGGCAGGCGGAAGCTTCCAGATTTAGCCCCCGTGAGTGAGCCTCAGGCAGCGGGACTCGCTCCAGCGCCCAGTTCAGAAATGACGGTCTGCTGGAGAGACTGAATCCCAGTTTAGTTAAGTTTTCGGTTTGCAACGTTGACTCCAGGTGCCCTTTTCCCCATCTGTAAAGTGGGACTAAACCCGCATTTCCACCTTAGAAAGAGAACACAGGGTCTTGGCATATGGAGAGCGGGGGGCTGGGTCAGGAGAAAGAACGCCCCTCGCTGTGCCTAAGCAGGGAAGGGTCTTCCCCTTCGGCAGAGGTGACCTCGCAGAAGTACCACTGTCCCGACTGCAAGACAGAGAGGTCCCCGGTACAAGGGCACACGCTCGACCCCACGCCTGACGCCATGTGAGCTCCACATCGTGCTCGACGGGAGGCGCGGGCACACGCCAGCTGGCAGCAACGAGGACGAGGACCAACGAGGACACCCGCACCTACCTGCCCAGAGTTCCGAGGCGATGTGGGGGGCCATCGGGGCGGCCATCACCACCAGGGCACACAGTGCGTCCTCAAACTCGGGGCTGTGGAGGACCACGCTCGGAGAAGCTTGCTGAGGAACGGAAAAAAGAAGAGTGGAGAACTCTGAGACAGGGTAAGGAAGACCAGCTGTGCCTCTCAAGTCCAGAGATGCAAGCTTCCCATCCACGTTTGCTCTGGACACACAACTCGCCCCATTTCATCAGAGTATTAAAATACTATTAAAAATAGTGCTCTGCTCTTCACTGAGCACGTCCTGTGCCCTGGGTCCAAGCCTGACTCACGTAGCTCCCACCAGTACCGTGGAGGGCACTATTCCTACCCACCTGACGGATGAAGCAGCTGAGGACCACAAAAGGGGAGTAACCTGCCCCCCCCCCGAGTACGTGGTTGACCAAGTGTCGTGGCCCCCACGAGAATCCAGCTTTGTCTTAAATCAGAAACTCCTTTTTTTTTAAGATTTTATTTATTTATTTGACAGAGAGAGAGAGCGAGCGAGAGAGGGAACAGAAGCAGGGGGAGGGGAAGAGGGAGAAGCAGGCTTCCCCCGCCAAGCAGGGAGCCCAATGCGGGGCTCGATCCCAGGACCCTGGGATCATGACCTGAGCCGAAGGCAGACACTTAACGACTGAGCCACCCAGGCGCCCCATTAAATCAGGAACTCCTGACCGCTCTGCGAGGTTTCCCGTGCACTGCAGGACCAGTGAGGCGTGCAAAGAGACTCGCTCACAGGCTTTGCGATGTGGTACGCCCAGGGCAGGGGTCCTCCTGCCCCCTCGGGGATCTCAGGGGTCCTCCTGTGCTGGTTACGGTGAACACCCAGTTTCTTCCTGCGGGGCAGCTAGTCACAGAACACGGCCACACCCACTGAATTTACGGGGTACCTACTCCATGCTCAGCTTTGGGGATAAAACGTCCAGAAGGGCTCGGTTTCTGCCCTCAAGGAGTTTATAGCCAATGGGGGAGAAAAGTGACAAATGAATCGAGGGTGTCACAGGATTCCATGGGGTGTGGGTGGGGAGGGAGGGCGGTCAGCAAAGCAGGGTGTGAGCTGGCGAGTGTAGACAAAGGACGGCCCGGAGGGAAGAGGGCGGTGGGAAGAATGATGGTACTGAGGTTCCCAGAGGCTGGCGGTTCTCAGAGCACCCTGGGGGGGTCATGGTAAAAACCAGCCTAATGCAATGGCAGCAACTCGTTCTGTGTTTTTTAACACCTTGTGACAAAAACAATTTTGGTTTAATTTTATGACATGTTTGTCAAAATTTAAAGTAGGAAGCCCACATAAGGTATTTTGCTAGGTAAAGAGAGGCCAAAAATAGTACACATTTTTAAAAAAGCACGCCTATATGATCTTTGCAAAACTGCCTAAGAAATCAGAATATAACTCCACGGGAAACGATGCAGAGAGAATCTACCAGAAGGGCTACAGACAGAACTTGCTGCCGGGGAGAAGAAATTTCATTTTTCTGTCATATTTGCCAGTTTTTTTCCTGATTAAAACACACACACACACACACACACACACACACACACACACGGGACCCCTGGGTGGCTCAGTTGGTGAAGCGTCTGCCTTCGGCTCAGGTCATGATCCTGGGGTCCTGGCATCAAGTCCCACATTCGTCTCCCTGCTCAGCGGCGAGCCTGCTTCTCCCTCTCCCTCTGCCTGCTGCTCTTCTCCCTGCTTGTGCTCGCTCACTCTCTCTCTCTCTGACAAATGAATAAATAAAACCTTAAAAAAAAAAAACAAAACCCACACACACTCAGCAAAGAAAATCTGGGAAATACAAAAGCACTTATAATTATACCACCCAGAAAAAAAAACCTGATGTATTTTATCCTGGTCTCCACAAATATGTGAATATACACATCTATCCACATACCTTTTGCTCAACTAGAATTTTTATCTTATGATCAATTCTGTATTGTGTGTTTACTTGACGTTGTATCATGAACAGTTTCTGCTACTAAGGATTCCTGAAAGACACGATGTGAATGGTGGTGGCACATTTCCTTCCTATTGATATGACATATGTCATCTCACGATGTCCCCACTGAGGACACCTGGGGTTCTAAGGCTCTGTGATTATAAGTCACCTGCCAATGGCCGGCCCTGAGTCAAAGGATATAAGCCATCGTAGGGATACTGACCTCAAAGCCAAAGCTCTTCCTGGCAAGGTTACAACAACCAAGGCCACCGCTGGGGTGTGACACTGTCTCACTGTCTTTGTCAGGGCACGGACTTTAGGTTAAAAAGTCTCTACAAATTTGATAGGTTAAAAAAAAAAAATAGCATCACGTTTTTAATTTGCATTTCATGATCATTAGTAAGGCAAATACTTTTTTTTTTTTTTTTTGCCAAGTTTACAGATTATTTTTAGGTCAGGTATTTTCATATTCACATGTAAAGATCTCTTTACGTATTAAAGATGCTAAGCCTCATGTCTGACATGTTTGTTACAAAAAGTTTTCCCCAGTTTTTACCTGCTTTGTAACATGGCATATTTTAATGTACTAAAAATGGTAAGTTTTATGTAGTCAAACCTGTAGTAAATTTCTTCCACTGTTCTTAAAGTTTGGGGGGAGCTTCATTATAATAGGAATTTGTTAATAGTTTTAGTGTACTCCTTTTGGTTGTTTGTTGACAAATTCTTCCCCTGGCAAGAAAAATTCTAGTCACATGTAGCAAGAAGAGGAGTCTGCTAAAAAGGCTGACTTTTTGCTTTTAACAAGCACAAATCTGGTCTGTCCTGGTTAAAGGAGTGTGATGCGTTAATGATGCCAAGGGGGCGTCGGATCAATCAGGAGGGCAGGCAGAGGAAGCAGAAAGAAAAGAGGAGAGCCGGAAGAAAAGGAGGCTTGAGTCTGGTCCTGATTTGTCACTAATCAACCAGACATGTCCTCGAACCTCCCTGCGTGTCAATGTCCTCGTCTGCAAAATATGGGGGTGGGGGAAGGGACTGAGGGGTGGCTTTGCACCAGACAATCTTTAAGAACCTTCTAGCTATAAAACTAGGTTGTGACTATGGGAAAAAATGCTTGTTTAAGATGACAGAGCCACACCAAGGTGGTGACACCAGGGTCCTGCTCTCTATCCACGACCCAGGACTCTGCAGGCCACCTCACAATGTGGCTGGAAACCACCCTGTCCTCTGCTACCAGCAAATGAGGACAGCAGGGTCTCTTACCTGGAGGGCGCTGCTGAGTCCCATCAGCTGAGAAATCACAGAATTCAGTGAGAAGTCCTCTGTGAAATGGGCGGTCACCTATGGGTAAAAGTTAAATTATTCACTTTCTTCAAAATTCCTTTAAACTTTCCACAAAAAAAAAACCC
>CM052898.1:11919243-11999454 GCA_028534135.1 Potos flavus
TTTTTTTTTTTTTTTTTTTTTGGTCTGTGTGAGCTGGAAATGATGGATCAGATAGCAGAGTCCGTGTCCCCTCCTGCCCCGAAGCCCACAGAACACGAGGGCCGGGGCCTGGGCGTGGGGTGGGGGGCAGGCAGGTCGGGGCCGATGGAAATTGTGCCAATACAGGCCCGAGCTCAGGGAGAGGCCACGGAGGGCCAGAGGGGTCCACTCAGGGGACGCTGCCGGGATGTGCAAGTCACGGCCAGGATGGGTGGCTTTCAGTGTTGTCACTAATGCTTCGACTCCCAGGTGGGGGCTGTGCCGGGACGTGCCCACTGAGCCTCCGGGAAAACACACCAGGAGATGGGGAGTATATGCCGTTGCCCATCCCGCCCTCCAAAAAACCCCACGCTGCGGCCGTTAGAGATCATGAATGGATATCGTCGTGAAATCTCAGCCCTTTAGACCCAGTCAGGTGGAAGTCTGTCTGAACTATCAAAAAGCCTGCATCTAGAACTCTGAAAAAGTGCCATTTTGTTACTTCAGGTAAAGGAAACAACGAGAATTAAGCCCAGCTTTGTGGAACAGAGGTTCTTAAATAACTCGGTGGTTGGTGACCGACAGCCCATCATCCAGTAGGTTCTGAAGTGGGGGAGGGGGGTTCTTGTCGGCTGTTTGTTTTTTTTTTAAGATTTTATTTATTCGTTTGAGAGAGAGAGAGCATGAGTGGAGGGGAGCAGTAGGGGGAGAGGGAGAAGCAGGCTCCCCGCTGAGCAGGGAGCCCGATGCGGGACTCGATCCCAGGACCCCGGGATCATGACCTGAGCTGAAGGCAGACGCTTCACCGACTGAGCCACCTGGACACCTTTCTATTTTGTTTTTCTTACGAAGTCTAAATACTGCCCCCGAGATCATGTTTACTTTTTTTTTTTTTTTTGACTTTGTATATTTGTTCCCCAGTGCTCGAAAATTGTCACAGATTCTGCAATAGCGGTGCTGGCGCTAGGGAGGTCTTCCTCTAACTCTTCGCCCACCTGCTTCCTGAAACCAGTCATCACGATATTTATCAGTGGTTTGTAGGCGCGCTTCCTAGCTTCCTGTCGGCTGACCCCACGCCGAGCCCTCCACCCACCGGCGCTCGGGAACCAGTCCTGGGGTGGTCCAGGGACTTGAGCATTCTGACCAGCCTCCGTTTGCTGAGTTGCAGACAGAGGCCTGGGAGTGTGGTTTGCTTCTGCCCCCGTGTTAGATGATCTCCGCTCGGAGGGAGCGTGTGCCAGAGGAAGGAAGCTGGCTCGGCCCCCGGCATCTGGTCCCGGGGCTGTGTGATGGCCAAGGCTGGCTTTTCCGAGACTTTTCTGGTTGCGAGTGCAGGAGAGCTGCCGGGGACTTGGGTTAGGGGAGCAAGGACCCCGTCCGCAGCCGGGTGCACCCACAGCACAGACGGGGATTAAAGGCTTCGATGCCTGCATTTCTGAGCCGTTAAGTCATGCCCGTGTTTCTCGTCACATTCAGCAGTTGTGGGTAAGCCGAGTGAGTCAGCTGGACCTAAGGAAAAAGCCGGGGATCGAGAATGTGAGAAAGGAAGAGTGGGCACGTCTGAAAGGAAGCCAGGGGGCGGGGAAGAAATCAGGAAGCAGCAGAAAGAGACGAGCCGGGGCAAAGGGCCGTGGGGGTCAGGAGAGGGCAGAGGGGCGACCTTGACTCGGTGTGGGGTCAGAGGGTCTGTTGCGTTCATCACTAGCGGACCCAGTTCTGCGGGGGGCACCCACGCTGGGGCCAGACCGGGTTTCCCAGCTCAGACTCCATTGGTCCAGTCAGAGGGCATGACTGTCAGGGGACCGTGGGAAGGCATCAGATCCTTCGTGCCTGTGACATTGGCAGGGTCTGGGATTTTGGAGCACAGTATGGGCGACTCTAGGGTGACCTACACCGGCTTCCCACATGGACATTTCAGGTGCCCGATAGCGCACACGCGTGGTTTGGGGTGGAAATCTGCATTCTCTTCCTTCGGGAACCCCAGACCCAGAGTGTTACCTCGCAGTACCTAGCGTGTCCCCTGTCCCCTCAACTCTGAGGACGAGGGCACTCTGGGATGTGGGGGTCACTGCACTGGGATCGGCTTGGAGACACTGTACCAGGTGCCGCATCTCCACGCCGGGATCCTGGGCTGGGCGGTGAGGTCTGAACTTCATTCTGGAATCACAGACGCGACTTGGGTCTCTCTGGCTCTCTTGCTAAGAGTATCTCTTCATTTCTCTCTTAAGCGTTCTGTCTCGCAAACGTTCTCTTCGATTTCTGTCCCCACCTCTGGTCCTGGGGTGGTTGGTGGGTTAGTGTGTCGGCTTGACTGGGCCAGAGGTGCCCATGCTTTAGGTCACACATTGTTCTGAGCGTGTCTGGGAGGATGTTTCTGGACGAGAGTAACAATGGGTAGACTGAGTAAAGCAGATTTTTCTCCCTAACGTGAGTGGTCCTTGCCCAATCAGTCAAGGGCCCAAATAAAACCAAAAAGCTGACCCTCCCACCAGTAAGGGACACACTTGCACCCACACGCATGCACTCACACACACACACACACACACTCGAGCACACACATGCACACACACGCCCGTGTGCACATATTCGTGAACACACACTTGCACGTGCTCACGCACACATACACACATGTGTACGCAGGCACGCACATACCCTCCTGGTTCTGGTCCTTTGCAGACCCCTGACTCACACGGGCCCTTCCCTCCTCCTCCTGCACTACTTTCCCTTCCCTCCCTACTTCCTCTCTCCCTCGTGTCCCCTCATTGATGATTTCTTTTGCACCCACGGTTTCCATCCTGGATCCCCCAGGGCTTCTGTGCCCCTGACACGGGCCGGAATCCGAACCACTGCTGGTGGAGGATTTGCTCTGTCTTCTCGAGGCCCCTCATTTGCCTCCCAACCCACCACGCCTGTTTACACAAGAGGAAGTGGAGTTTTGGAGCCGTTGACGGCTGGTGCCTGGGGGACGCCGGGGTCCAGGTGGCCCCCCCGTGTGTGTTTTCGCCGCCACTCTGGTGGGTCTCACCCTTTGCTGTAGGTCAGTCACAGTCACGAGGAGCCCCCTACCATGCAGAGCCCTGCACCTGCCCGGACCCCGATTCCTGAAAGCTGTGCAGCAGAGGCCTGCGTGCTCGTGCGTGATGAGCACCCCCGGGGATCTGACGCGGCCCCCTGCGCTCTGCTTCGCCACCCGCACCCCCTCGGCCTCGCTTTGGCCTCCGGCTCCCTGTTTCCCAAACTCCAGACTCGAAGCAGCCAGGGGCCACACGTGGCTTTTGAGCACTTAAAACGTGGCAAGTGAGACCGAGGAATTGAACATCGTATTTCGTTTTAATTAAAGTTTAAATGTAGGGGCACCTGGGTGGCTCTGTCGGTGAAGCGTGTGCCTTCATCTCGGGGCATGATCCCGAGGTCCTGGGGTCGAGTCCGGCATTGGGCTCCCTGCTCGACGGGGTGTCTGCTCTCTCCCCCCCACCCCCACTCGTGCTCTCTCTCAAATAAATAAAGTCTTTTTAAAAAATAAACTTTAAATGTAAATAGCCACACATGGCTAGAGGCTAGAGTGCACGGTGCAGGGAAAGCCTCTAGTTCCTAAACCAAAGTTCCCTTATGAAGAAGAAATGGTCAGTGACATTTACGATTTTCATACTTTATACATCGCAAAGGCAGTAGAGTCATGCCATAAAAAAAAAAAACAAAAAAAAAAAACATACGGGAGAAGAAAATTCCCCGTAACCCAGTACGGAAACAAGACCAAAGAGGGTGTGCCGTGCCTCCGAGCGGTGCCCGCGATTGTCCCTGTCATCGCGTGCTCACTTGGCCTCCCTGCCCATTCCATTTAGAAGCAGATCCTACACCTCCTTCCTCGTGGCTCCACTGTCTTTGAAACCAGATGCTGCCGAAGATCCTGTGGACTTGATGACTCAACGTCAGCACGACCTTCCTTCCAGTTGGGTTAAAAGGGGAAGAGAAACCCGTACCACTGGGCTCCCAGACCCCGCCCCGAGAACGCGCTGAGGCCAGGCGGGGAGCTTACGGCCGGGTTTTCAAGGACCACCTTTGGGGGGCCCGCACCCCGGCTCTCTGGTCCCAGTCCCTCATTCAGCATTCATTGCTAGCCTTCCTTAAACCAGCTCTAGCTCCTTGCCTGTCTCCTGCCCTGCCACCGTCTCCTCCACCCGCCCTCCTGCAGAGTCCTCTGGCCCTACGGGACACCACGTGTCCCCCTCACCCCTCATCTCCACCCAGGCGAATACCACCCTCCGAGATGCTGTCCTCCCTTGAGGTCTCTCTTGGGGCTCCTCTGATCTCTGGTCTCATACTCGTCTTGTGGTATTTGAAGCTATGGTTAGATTGAAGCCGGTTGCAGGGGACTGTGTCTCCCCCTACACGGTCAGTTTGGGGAGAATGGGGATAGTGTTCAGTGGATCTTGACTTACCCCCTTGACTTACCGCCCTTCGATACTCTGTGGGTAGTGCTGGGTAGGGCATTCCCCGTATGTACTCTTTAGCCGTCACCCCCCATCCTGCCCCTCTTCCCCCAGCCCTAAGCAACCACTGATCTACTTTCTACTCCCATAGATTTGCTATTCTGGAGGTTTCATAGCAATGGAATCCTGCTAGACTATGTGGTCTATTCTAATATTGTCGTGCAGTCACTCTTGAGCAATGTGGATTTGAGCTACAAAGTCTGCTACGTGGATTTTTTTACAGTACCGTATTGGGAACGTGTCTTCCTTAGGATTTTCTTAATATCCTTTTCTGTCGCTTACTTTGGCATTCAAATACAGTACATAATACCTATAACATACAAAATACGTGTTCATTGACTGTTTACGTTATTGGTAAGGCTTTCAGAAGGTCAACAGTAGGCTGTCTGTAGTTAATTTTGGGGGGAGTCAAGAGTTCTGTGTGGATTTCGGACTGCATCGGGGGGTCAGTGCCTCTAACCCGCGTGTCATTCAGGTGTCTCAACTGGATATGTTTTTGTGTGGACGCACGTTTTCATCTCTGTGTATATATCCAAGAGTAGGATGGCGGGGGCACACGGTCGCTCTGTGTTTGACTTTTTGAGAAACTGTTTTGCAAAGTGGCCACAGCATTTTACGTTCCTACCAGCTGTGCGTGAGGCTGTCAGGATCCCACATCCGTGCCAACACTCATGATTATCTGACCTTTTGATTCTGACCATCCTAATGGGCGTGAAGTCGACTCGCAATGCGGTTTCAGTTTGCATTTCCCTGATGACTAATGATGTTGAACCTCTTTTCGTGGGCTTATTCACACGTCTTATTTGGAGAAATGTGTATTCAGATCCTTTACCCATTTTTTATTGGGTTTTGAAATCTTTTCATTATTGAGTTCTAATAAATATTTTGTATGTTTTACATATGAGTCTCCAGTAGATGATTTGCAAATATTTTCTCTCCTTCTATGCATGGTCATTTCACTTTCCTGATGTTACTATTATTAAATTTTGATGCAGTCTGACTTATCTATTTTTTTTTTTTTAATTTCTTGTGGTTTTGGTACTTTGTATAAGAAAACATTGCCTTGCCAGGGGCGCCTGGGTGGCTCAGTTGATTAAGTGACTGCTTTCGGCTTGGGTCATGATCCCAGGGTCCTGGGATCGAGCCCCACATTGAGCCTGCTTCTCCCTCTGCCTCTGCCTGCACTCCCCCCTGCTTGTGCTCTCTCACTCTGTCAAATAAATAAATAAAGTCTTAAAAAAAAAGAGAGAGAGAGAAAAGAGAAAACATTGCTGACCCAAGGTCACAAAGACTCATGCCCATATTTTCTTCTCAATGTTACAGTCTTAGCTCTTAAGTTGAGGTCTTTGATCCATTTTGAGTGGGTTTTTATACAGTTTGAGATAGAGGTCCAGCTTCTTTCTTTTGCACATGGATTTGAAGTTTTCCCAGCAACATTTGTTGAAAAGACTAGTCTTTCTCCATGGGTTTGTCTCGGCAAATGTGTTGAAAATTAAATGACCCTAAATGTTAGGGTTTTCTTTCTGGTCTGTCAGTTTGTTTCCATTGCTCTAGTCAATTATCTTTTAAAGAGATTTAACTAATAAGAAAAAAATCTCATTTATCCAGGCAGTTGCTATTTCTGGTTCTCTTCATTTCTTTGTTTAGATCCAGATTTTCATCTGGTACCATTTTCCTTCTGCTTAAAGGCCTTCCTCAACTTTTTTTTTATAGTGCAGATCTACTGGTGATGAATCCTTTCAGCTTTTGTATGTCTGAATTCATCTTTATCTCACTCTTGGGTTTAAAGGATATTTTTGTGGGAGGCGCCTGGGTGGTGCAGTCGGTTAAGTGCCAACTCTTAGTTTTTGCTCAGGTCATGATTCCATGGGTCATGGGATCGAGCCCCACATCAGGTTCCGTGCTCAGTGTGGAGTCTGCTTGAGATTTTCTCTCCCTTCCTCTCCCTCTGCCCTTCCCCGCTCCCCTATATGTGTGTGCTCTCTCTCTCAAAAAAAAATAAATAAATTTTTTAAATTTTATTTATTTATTTTAAATATTTTTCTCTTTCTAAAAGTATTTTTATTTATTTGTCAGAGAGAGAGAGAGAGAGAGAGCGTACGCACACAAGCAGGGAGAGCAGTAGGCAGAGGGAGAAGCAGGTTCCCTGCTGAGCAAGGAGCCAGAATCAGGACTCTATCCCAAGACCCCGGGGATCATGACCTGAGCCGAAGGCAGATGCTTAACCGACTAAGCCACCCAGGCGTCCCTGAATAAATCTTTAAAAAAAAAAAAAATAAGGGATATTTTTGTGGAGCTAGAGAATTCGAGGCAGATAGTTTTTTTCAGTTTTTTCTTTCACTTCTTTAAAGATATAGTTCCATTGTTTTCCACCAGAAATCTGATGTCCTGGGGCACCTGGTGGCTCAGTGGGTTAAAGCCTCTCCCTTTAGCTCAGGTCATGATCTCAGGGTCCTGGGATCGAGCCCCCCATCTGGCTCTCTGCTCAGCGGGGAGCCTGCTTCCCTCTCCTCTCTCTGCCTGCCTCTCTGCCTACTTGTGATCTCTCTTTCTCTGTCAAATAAAGAAATAAAATCTTTAAAAAAAAAAAAGAAATCTGATGTCCTCTTTATCTCTGTTTCTCTGTAGGTAATATGTCCTTTTTCTCGGGCTGCTTTTAAGGTTTTTCTCTCTATCATTGATTTTGAGAAATTTGATTATGATATCCCTTGGGGCCCTTTTTATGTTTCCTGTGATTAGGGTTTGTTAAGCTTTTCAGATGTGTGAGTTTATAACCTTTGTCAAATCTGGAACGTTTCTGGCCACTATTTCTTCACTTTTCTTTCTTTTCTTTTCTTTTCTTTTTTTTTTTTTTTGCTGCACCCTTCCTTCCTCTCCTCTCCCTCAGGGGCTTTGTCACCCCCTTTGTTGCTTCTTTGTTACATTTAACAAATTACCCCTTAAATTAAATCATCACTAGCTGAAGTTGCCTCACAACTCCCTTATGTTCTTTTTATACTAAAACTCTTTTCCTCTCTGTTTGATTTTGGCCATTGAGTGGCCAGTTTTTATTATTATGCCTTTAAATCTGCTAATCTTTTTTCCTGCAGTGTGCAGTCTCCCAATCCCACCCAGTGTATTTTTCATCTCCGATACTCTCGTTGTTGTCTCTAGCCATTCAGTTTGGGCGTTTTTAAAGATCTTCCTTTAGCTTCTTGGACGTATGGAATACAGTAACAATAACTTGTATCTCTTTTTCTACTGATTCTAAGATTTATGTTGCATCTGGCTGGATTTCCATAGATTGACTATTTTCTTCATTATGGGTCCACTCCGCCCACCTTTTTGCATGCCTGGTCATCTCTGATTAGATGCCAGACGTTGTGATTTCACCTCTGTTGAGTCCTGGATATCTTTGTATTCCTTTAAATCTTGAGCTTTGTCCCAGGAGGCAGGTAAGTTGTTTGGAGACAGTGATCTTTTCAGAGCAGAGCTTGTCCAGGCCCAATTAATATTCACTCCAGGGTAAAACCTTCTTGAGCAGAACCCTGTGGATTATGAGTTTTCCCACTCTGGCTGCTGGAAATAGGCACTGTTTTCAGCCCTTGTGGATGACTTTTTCCCGTGGGCTTCATTAGTCTCTTCACAGGCACAAGCTGATCCGAGCCCTGCCGGACATGCAAAGGAGACTCTCGGCGGATCTCCAGGACTTTTTTTCTGTGCAGCGTTCTCTTCTCCGATCCAGCTGATAATGGTCTGGAGTAGTAGGAATGGAAAACAAAGAGAGTGGATTTGTAAAACTGAAAGTACATAAAAAGACCTGGGAGCAGCCAGTGAGAAGAGAAGCGGAGCATGGAGTGCGACTGCTCGAGGTGTGGTCCCCGACGGTGCTGGTCAGTAAGGAGAGAAGCCCAGAAACTGAGACCGTCGACGAACATTCACAACAATTCGACAAGAGTAGATCGCAGCTTGGATTGTATGTTTCATTTTTCCGCAGAAAATATGTCTGGCCGATGGAGATAAAAACAAAACAAAAACCCAGCCCTTTACCACAGATAAACTGAGAAGGAAGGAGTGACCTGGAGGGTTTGGGCAGGGGGAGGTGGGGCGGATGAGATTTTTAGCTCTTGTAGGTTTCCTCAGAGGAAACTGACAGGATCCTGGCAACCATGACTTAGGCTAACACTTTAATAAGAGCCAGCACCACTGTTGGGGTCCCCACTGGGACCCCCCAATTTCATCCTTTCCACAACACCCTCTACCAAGGAACCCACAGGGTCCGGTGACCCGCCAACCTCTCGTTTCTGGGAAGTGGCAAAGCCCAGGACCCAGCCCTGGTTGCTTTTCGACTTTCCACCTTCTGCCTCGTTCCTCGGCCCACTGAGACTGCACCAGCCTGGGGAGATCCAGGTGCATTGTTTCATTCACGTGGAACCAGTTTGGTTGGTTTTCCTGTTGGTTTGTATGAGCAGTTCATTTTAAGAGTTAACCTCTTCTGGAAGAAGCTGTTTGAAGAAGTAGATCAGGTAGAATTCTGTGCGATAAAGCAAACGGTGCATAGCTGCTCTCTATCGCAAGTGGCCACAGGATACTTGAAATATTCTTGTTCAAGTCCTTGAACTGAATTATAACCATTTTTAAAATTTTTAAAAAGATTTTATTTACTTATTTGACAGAGAGAGAGAACACAAGCAGAGGGTGTGCGAGAGGGAGAAGCAGGCTCCCTGCTGAGCAGGGAGCCCGATGTGGGGCTTGATCCCAGAACCCTGGGATCATGACCTCAGCCAAAGGCAGATGCCCAACTGACTCAGCCACCCAGGTCCCCCAGGTTTTTGAAACTTTTATTAACTTAGATTTACATACGAACAGCCACGTATGATCAGTAATCAGTGGACAGCGCTGGTAGAAGTTACCCTCTTGGGACAGTACAGTAACAACAAAATCTAAACAGTTGCTCATTTTTACTTCCTTTTTTTGGGAACTCCTCTTGTGGTCGGGAAAACTTCCCTTTTTACTTTTCAGGGAGGCGTTTTGGACACTGAAATTTGTGATGAAGTCTTACAGCTCAGGGCCGATTACTTTTCTAGAAGAGACAAGTCATTCCTATTTCTGGAGGGAAGGGAGGACGGCGAGCACGGCATGTTTAGTTTTATTTGTCAGGTTACGTGGCTGACTTCTCTTGGTGACATTTGTGACTGTGGTCGCCCTTTCCTTCATGGAGCTACACCGACTTCATCCAGAGTTTTCTCTTCAACTGAAGGGGCCCCCGAAGGCAAATATAAAATATCCACCATCCATGGGAAGTGGGTTTTTGATGAGCCTGTACATTTATTAGTCAATATTTCCTAAACTTGTTGTTGCAATTGGAAAATAAGGAGCACCTTTGACTAAAGCTCTGGGAAAGCGTTTTCTTTGGTATACTTTTGGTGTGCACATGACTAGGTGTTTTCTGGTGTGAGAATTCCTCTGCCAGAAGCAGGATGATTCTGAGGCTGAATTATAAAAACGGGGCACCGACCTGCCTTCCCCCTCACCGTTCTGTTGGCTGCTCGTCGTTCAGGGACGGTCTAGATCTTTGCACTTTTGTTTGACCAAGATGAACCTCAGCAAGTGGAAATGCCGGTTCAGAGACTGGCCTGAGGCATCGCCTATCTTAGTGTGGTCCCTGGACCAGCCCCTTGAGCATCACCTGGGAAGGGCAGGGTCTCAGGTCCCTCCCGGACCTATGAGAGTCCCGGGGATGGGGCTCAGCAGTCCGTGCTTTAACAAACCCACCAAGTACTTCTGAGGAATGGGGAAGAGGTTTGATGGGGAAGGCCAGGGAATCCACCTCCTCCCCTACCCCTAGTCTGAGAGCTACTCCTTGGGGGACAAGGAGGGTATCACGTGGTAGGAAGAGTGCTGACTTCTTGCCAGAGAGCTAGGTTCAAATCCCAGCTCGTAGCCACCATGGGCAAGTGTGCCTGATGGATTTAGCATTTGCATAATGCGGGAGGTGGTCATTAAAGTGCCTTGGGTGCGGCTTCGAGGTGGCCTTATTGAAGGGTTAGTGAGGGACATAACCCAAGCCAGCTACCTCCACCAGGCGCCTGGCGGTCTCAGTGGGTCCAGACTGTGGTTTGGTGCCACCTAGTGGTAGTTGGCTTCTCTAGCGTGTGTGTCAGTGCGGACCCTTCCTGGTTCTGGACGGTCTCAGTGATTCCAGGAATTTCCAGGTTAGTGTCTGTGTCATTGGCCAGACCTGGAGTGATTCAGCCACAAGAATGCTTGCTCTCTGCCTTCCTGCTTTTGAAGACAAGAAACCTTGGGGTGCCTGGCTGGTTGAGTCAGTAGAGCGTGCAGCTCTTGATCTCTCGGGGTCGTGAGTTCGAGTCCCACACTGGGTGTAGCGCTTACTTAAATAAATAAACATTAAAAAATGAAAATTCCTTTCTCCACCTCCTGGTAGGAAGAGAAAAAGTGGATTCCATGTGTAGGTGTGCGTTCCCAGGCATTAAATCGTGCGGGTGGTCTCATGGCACAGCGGGACAGGCATGGGCTGCAGGGTCCGACAAACCCGGGTTCCCGTCCTGCCCATTTACTACTCTGAGCCTCAGAATGTATGAACTGGAGGTGACGGTCCTCCCATCAGTATCCTGTTTTTATGAAGAGAGAGGGAAACCCAGAAAGTGGGAGCAATCCCGGGGGTCCTTTCCAGCGATTCCCAAGGATAATGAATTCCCGCCTCTGGGCACTGCTCCGTGATATGGTCACGTGATGGGTTTTATTTCTGTCTCATTCTTTGGTGAACTGTTTCCCCACTTGCTAAAACCAAAAACCTGCAGCGAGTGACAGGGAGTGATCCGTGGACTTGCCTGTGAAAGGCGTGGTCTGGGACAAAGCCAGAAAGGATGATGGTGCAGTAACATGTGACAGCGTTACATGTTTTTAGGCTTGTTAATATATGAATGTTGTGAACACGGTACTTGAAACCTACAAGGCAATCAGCGGATGTTAGGGTTTTATTTTTTTCTCCTATTAACAAAATACAAGCTAATTTGGTGCAGGATCTAGTTTCTTAACTTAGACGGTCTTTTAAAACTGAGGTCAGGGGCGCCTGGGTGGCTCAGTTTGTTAAGCGACTGCCTTAGGCTCAGGTCATGATCCCAGGGTCCCGGGATCGAGTCCCACGTCGGGCTCCCAGCTCCGCGGTGAGTCTGCTTCTCTCTCTGACCTTCTCTCCTTTCACGTGCTCTCTCACCCTCTCTCTCTCTCAAATGAATAAATAAAATCTTTAAAAAATAATAATAATAAAACTGAGGTCAAAAAGTGGAGTTTAAGTCCTTCAGAGCACACTTAAGGGCCCACCCTTTCCCTATGGGAGTCCTCAATAATAATAATAATATTATTATTATTAATTATCAACCTATAATATTATAGACTATAATAATTATAATAATATATAATTATTTATTTTATAAATATACTAATATAAATATATTAATATATTTTATAATATAGTAATATAGAAAATATAGTAATTATATGTTAACATATAAATATGTTGGTATTACATAATATAGAATAATTATTAATCTGTATATTATGTATTAACATATATTAGTATATTATACATTAATATATAATATCAATACAATATAATCATTATTATTATTGTATATATTATATATAATATATATTATAATACTATAATAATAATAATAATTATTATTATTTTGGAATAAAAGAAAAGCAGATGCAGCTTTGAAGCTGTTCCCTTGGCCACTGGGGTCTGGACAGGGGACTTCTCAGCTCTGGGGACCAGCAGCAACAGGATTTGTCTAGCCGGCTGGGCAGTTTTTCAGAGGACGATTACAGTCCTGCCTGCTCATTAGTAGAAGTTTGGGGAAGTGCAGGAAAGTATCAAGAAGCACACAATCAGCAAACAAGACGCCCCACCCCCCACCAATCATGCAGATACCGTGTATGTCCACCGGAGGCACTGTCACTCTCGGGCAGAGTTTTTTTTCTCTTCTTTTCCTTTGACTTTCTTCTTCACGCAGTTGAAATACACAGCTTTTAGATCTTGCTTTATTACTTTTCATATTATTACATAACGGTTTTCTTTTACAAATTAAAATTAAATATTATTACATAACGGTTTTCTTTTACAAATTAAAGTTTTGGGGGCACTTGGCTGTCTCAGTTGGTAGAGCACGTGACTCTTAATCTCAGGGGGGTAAATTCAAGCCTCATGTTGGGCACGGAGCCTACTTTAAAAACAAAAAACAAAAAAAACTAAGGGCACCTAGGTGGCTCAGTCGGTTGAGCCTCCGACTCTTGGTTTCCATTCAGAGCTTGGTGTCCGGGGTCGTGGGATCGAGCCCCGGGGTTGAGCCCCGCGTGGAGCTCTGTGCTCAGTGCAGTCTTCTCAAGATTCTTTCCCCTCCTCCCTCTCCCTCGACCGCTGCTCCTCCCTCAATATATATGCACCCTCTCTCAATATAAATAAATGAATAAAAATCTTTAAAAAAACAAAAGCATTGTTTTTCAAATTATTAAATATGTAATTCTAGAAAAAGTCAACATAAGTGTATAAAAGCAAAAAGTGAAATTCTAATACCATCTACAGGCGTCCTTAATAGTAGAAAAAATGTCAAATATCGAAACGTTTAAGTAGTATGAGGAATCCCCTGCAATACAACCTACCAGAGCTACATGGTACTAGATGAGTTTAAATAGCACTGTTGACAGTGCAGTTTCCTGGTAAAATACCATCTTACTGGTGCCAAGCACTATCAGTTTCAGAATACGGCATTCCAGAGTTTTCTCTCCTTGGTATATCAGTGTGTGCGTGTATGTGCAAGTATTGAAATGGAATTGTCCAGCTGTCCAGCTTGCATTTTTCATTTACTAATGTAGTTTGAATAACCTTCTATAGCATAAGCATTCACCGGTCTCACTAAAACTTATTTGAACGGTACTTTAAATGGCCACATAATATCTCATCATTTAGATGTACTCTGTTTTATATAATCATTTCTCCTAAGGCTTCTACTGTGGACCTGAGTAAATATTTATTCACATTTCTGATTCTTTCCTTAAGCTAAGTCCCAGAGAGCCGCACCAAGTCAGAGATAAACATTTTTTTTTTTTCCAGAGATAAACATTTTTAGTTTCTCTCCAGGGAGGATTTACCATTTTACACTCTCATCCGTAGCTTACAGAAATATGCCAGGAGGGCAGTCATAAACGACTGCGATCATTTAAAAAATCTTTGTTGATGTTACAAGTGAAAAAGCTCTTGTTTGTGTTTCTTAGAACCCTAGAGCGCTTGGCACTCCAGCGGTTTTAATAATCCTCCTCTATGATTTCTGGAACAGAGGTGATACGCCTTCTGTTAAAACAGAAAGTTAATTCCCAGCTCAGATTCCTTGGAACTTTCCGGACCCCGTTCCTGGAACCAGAGCTCTGTGTTCTCTGCATTGGATCAGAAGCCTCATTTCTGTCTGTCTAGGAAGACCCCTGCTGTTTCCAGGCGGCCCCCTTGCTCTCTCCAGTGGCCACTGTGGGATCTGCAGTCTCGCCTCCTTTCCTCTCTGGGGCCCGGGAGCCGCAAAACAAGCCAGCCCCACCCCCAGGCTGGACTTGGGTTTTCCTTGTGGCCAGTGTGGGCATCGTTTTCCTTTGGGATGAACTATTTGCGTCCTTCCTGTCGCCGTGGCTGCCTGGGGAGGGACTGGAGGCTCTCACCCAGGTGCCTGATGGGGACAAAAATATGGAAAGAGGCTAGTTCTTATTTTCCTGTGTAAAACTTTAAGTTCGCTGGAATTTTTTTTAGAGAGGGGAAAGTTCCAACTGAGATAATTATAAATGAACTTCCATGACTGTAAAGGTTCTGAAATCATTTAGTTATAAGTGCTCCTTCTCGTTACCCTAGTTTCACAGTCAGGAAATGCTTTGCGAAGGTTCTAGAACCTTCCAGAAGTGAGTGTAACTAACTTTGAGGGAAGGACAGGAGAGAAGGTTTGGAGAGCTACAGACTTGCGTTGTAGACTTCTAGCATATGCCCCATTGCTCTTTCCACACTCCTTCACCCTATTATTGTTATTTTTTAAAGATTTTATTTATTTATTTATTTGACAGAGAGAGAGAACAAGTAGGCAGAGAGGCAGGCAGAGAGAGAGGGGGAAGCAGGCTCCCTGCTGAAGAGAGAGACCGACGCGGGGCTCGATCCCAGGACCCTGAGATCATGACCTGAGCCTAAGGCAGAGGCTTTAACCCACTGAGCCCCCCAGGCGCCCCTCCCTCACCCTATTATAATTTGTTTCAGGCTATGAAAATAATATATAGTCATTGCAGGAAAAAAAATAAAAATCACCCGTTTTCTATACTCAAAGATAATGACAATTAACATTTGGTATACATTTGGTGTGTATGAACATATACATAATTTTGTGATCTTACAGGTGTGTGAACATGTGTTTCCATATCTACTCATACACAAATATGCTTTTATACCACCTTTTAAGGTATTTTAAATATCTCTCTGTGTCATCAAGTCTTTTTTTGAAAACAATCTTTTTTTATGGCTGCATAATAGTATAAATGCTATAATTTATTTAATAGGAATTAGATATTTGCTTAACGGTCATTTTAAAGTTATTTTATTTTTTAATCTTTTAAATGTTTTTTGAAGATTTTATTTAGGGAGAGTGTGTGCACGCACAAGCAGAGGGAGGGGGAGAGGGAGAGAGAGAATCTCAAGCAGACTCGCCGATGAGTGTGGAGCCCATTGCGGGACTCGATCTCATAATCGTGAGATCATGACCTGAATTCATGAGCCAAATCCAAGAGTCTGACGCTTAACCAACTGAGCCACCCAGGCACCCCTCAGCTGTTTTAAATAATGTTGAGATGAAAATCCTTTACACAATCCAACTCTGATTATTTCCTTAGGATAAATTCCTGCAGTAGAATTTTTGAGTCAAAAGAATCTGAACTTTCTAAATCCCATTGATATTTGATACCAAATTATCTCTCATAGGCTTCTTCCAATTTCTACTGTCCTCACAGAGTGAGGAGTGTCTTCAGTGTGATTATGAATGAGAGCACGGGGAGGGAGGGGCAGAGGGAGAGGAACAAGCAGACTCCCCACTGAGCAGGGAGCCGGACGTGGGGCTCCACGCGGGGTTCGAACCCAGGACCCTGGGATCATGACCTGAGCCAAAGGTAGACTCTTAATTGACTGAGCCACCCAGGCGCCCCTCTTTGCCTATTTTCTATATGGACTGTTAATTGAATTATTTGCATATTAGGGTAAGTAAAGTTGTTTTTGTCCTACAGCGCAGATGTTTTCTCTGGTTTGTCATTCGCCTTTGGTTTATAGTATTTCACCTAAAGAAGGTCTGTGTGTTTGTGTATAGTTTCAAAACTACAGGAAAGTACAGTAGGAAATAACCTTTGTTTACCTGCCACCCAGAATGCACGGACATTTATATGTTGTCCTTTGGACTTATTTCTGATAAAGGAAGTAGAATATTACAGATAAATTGGAATCGTCCTGGTTCCCCTTCCCATATTCCATTTCCCCCTTCCCCAGGACAGCTGCTGTCATGAATTCAGTGTATGGATCCTTCCAGTCCCAGTTTTTCTTCTGTTATCACATAGACAAATATCATAAACAATATACAGCACAGTTTGTATGTGCATGTGTTTGTTCATAACATATATATCACTGAGCAACTTTCCTTATTTGCACAGCAGTGTGTTCAGTTCAATTCCTAACGATATATACAAATCTAGTTCATGCATTTTGACTGCTGTGTGGTATTGCATCCGTTGACTATGGCTCCAAATTCTTCCTCAGTGTATTTGTCAATTTTTCTATTTTGATGAACACTGAAGACGCTGCTGGGTATCTAGGTTTTCTTTGCAATGCTGCAGTGAACAACTCTACGTGTTTCTCCTGCACATTGGGAGATCTTCTCGAAGGCCATCCCTAGGAGTATGTGCTGGGTCATGTGGGTTTTCAGCTTTCTGGGCTTTTGCTGAATTCTTCCCAGAGTGCTCATGCCAATCGACACTCCCGCCAGCAGCGGGAAGGGTTTCTCTTGTCCCACACCTTCACCATGACATAGTACTGTCAGGCTGAGTGATTTTAGTCCATCTGGGACAGAGACGGCACCTCCTTGTGGTTTTAATTTGCATATCCTGATTGTTGGTGGGATTGAACATCTTATAAAATGGTGACTGCCTAGAGTTTAACAGATTTTCTCTTCGCATTTTCACTTCTTATCCTTTGCTTGCTTTTTCCATCGGGTTATCTCTGTTGGATGGGTGGTGGGTGTTCTTTATGTTTTAGATAACTACTGCCCCATTAGATGCATCGTAGCCGTCTTCTGGTCCCTGGCCTGCCTTTCCTTTTATTTCTTCAACTCGGCCTTTATTGGTTTCAGTTGGACCACCGGCAAGCCCTCCTCCTATGAGGCCGAGTTGAAGTTACATTCTATCCTCAAGGAGTGCAGCATATATTCAGAGTATTAAAAAGTTCTGTAGGAACCGATCAGAGGGTTGGGGAGACACAGAGACAGCAGTGGGTCTCGAAGCAACAAGCAGGACACTGAGAAGGGCGGGGCCTTCCCGGGGAGGGGGGTGCAGGGGCAGGACCGTGGAGGGTCAGTCCCAGAGTCTTCCCGGCTTCTGTCTCTTCTTTCTCCTTGTTCTCTCCAGTCGCGGCCCCCTGACCCGCTCCTTCTCCCTCCCTGCTCAGAGCAGTTTGGCTTTTCAACAGCTTTGTCTTTGGAACTTCGAATATGTTGTTTTATGTTGAACAGAAGTTTGGATTTTTGATGTCCTATTGACCAACCTTTACCTTTATAAGGTGTGCCTTTTAGATCTCACCGGAGAAATCCTTTGCCACGCCCAAGCCAAAGACAGATGCTCATATTTTCCTATGATAACTTTTGTTTTTCATACTGAGGTCTTTAATCTGTCTGGAGCTTTTTGCTTCTGTAGTTAAACTTCTTCCCTTTTTTTGTGGCTTTTCCTTTGCGTTGACACTTTCCAGGCCCTCTCTAAGCTCCAACAAGTCTGTCACCAGGCTTTTCTCTGTCGCCTTGTGCTCTTTGCCGGCTCTGGGGGTCCCAGGCGAGGGCGCTCAGTGCTTTATCAAGGTGGTTTCTCTGTCTTGAGCACCATTAGCGTTTGCAGCATTTGGTGTGTTTGGTCTCATGTTGTGGATCCTGGCTCCGAGGGGCGTGATTCCACTACAGTTTAGAATGCATTCAGTTCTGGAAGCTTCTGTGGTCTATTGCATATGTGTTGTGCCTGGTGCTTGAAGTGTTCTCAGATCTGGGAATGCCTCGGAGTCATGGACCCAGGGTCTCCTACAAAGATGCTCCTGCTTAACCTTGAAAATGCGACCCTCTGTATTTTTTCATAGGGACCAAGGGCATTGATAAAGTGTGCTATTCTTGTCAGTGTCCTACCTTTATGGAAACTAAAGTTACACCTAAGCCGCCGGGGTGCTTTGAATTTTTCCCACCCTTCCTCACTCCATTTAGATCGGGAGAAGAAAAGAAAAATCATGATCCGTCCAACAATGTGTATTTTCTGGATAGTTGAGATGAAAAGAGACACGAAAATAAGGAAAAATAAAGCTGACCAACTTATAGGACTTTCCTGATAGGCTTGTCACCAGTATCAAAGGTAACATCCCAAACACCTGTGGGAAACAGCTTCACAACAAACTTGTTGCTCCGTACCCCCCAACCCCCCCCCGCCCCCACCACCCACCGAATGTGCCTCTGCCGTCCCCTCACCAGACGTCTCGCTGGCTTCTTTCTCAGCGGAGAGGAAGTGGGAGAAGTGGGCGTAGGATGATTCCCAAGGCAGCGCCGGTGTCCCTGGCCACACACACCCGCCAGGGGCCCGCCCATCACCAGGGGCGGCCACCAGCTTTCCGGAACCACACACCCTTAGTGCCACCTGGCATTTTGTGCATGTTTGTTTCTGTTTAAACACACTTTGCCTTTCTTTTCTCCTTTTTTCACCGCATACATCTTCTTTTCACCCTGCCTTTGTGTTTTTTCCTTAGGCCGGAAGCTGAGAGGAAAAGCCTTTTATTTTGTCAACGGCAAAGTGTTTTGTGAGGAAGACTTCCTGGTGAGTTTGTTACCCACACCTCCCCTGCCCGCAGTCCTGACCAGAGTCAGGCGCAGGGGCCTGTGGGGCGACCCGGGCCGGGCAGAAGAGTGTGGTTTCTCTCCGTGATCGCCGGTGCCGGCGGGGAGCTGAGCACGGCCAGAGAAGGGGGTCCTGACTTTCCCTCTGTAGATGCACCGGGTGGCCCCTGTTCCCGAAGCAAATGACAAACCGCAGAACTATGTGCTTGGAAGGGACTTGAGGGTCACTTGGCCTGTCCTCTTGTGTTCTGCCCATTTCTGCCTACCCCACCTTTCTCTTAAACCTCCGGACTGGGGGTCAGGCCTTCGTTCCTTCAGATCCTGGCTGCTCTCTGTGGGCATCCAGCCTCCCGTCCTGCTTCAGAAGTCCATCTGTGTACCAGCGACTCCCAGACCTGAGCCCCAGCCCTGTGAGCCCCTCTCAGGCCAGCTGCTGACATCTCACTGGCCACCGGCCGCTCCCCTGGGCTGTCCCCCAGCCCTTCACAGTCCGCTTGTCTGAAGCAGAAGCCTCATGTTGCCTTGGGTCCTTATCTCTGAGAACTGTGTCCGGGGTTCACCCTCCACCCCTCCTCCTCCCCACCTCTCCCAGAATGTGGCTAAGCACTGATCCTTGTGCCACCTCGGCCTCCCTGGGCCTGCTTAGCTCCCTGTGTCAGCATAGCCCAGCCACGCTACCTGTGTGTCCACTCAGCCCACCCGGGCCCCACGTCCCCTAGGGATCAAAGCACGTGCCCAAGCTGTGTTCTGAAACTTGCTTGCACCTCCACGTAGCTTCGGGCCTTTGTGCCTCAGCGGGGGCCATTTCCCCTGCCTGGGGTGTCTTCACTCTTTCTTTGCCCGGGTAACCGACGGCCTTGTCCCCCTCCCCGACACTAAGCGCCCCTCCTCCGTGGGGCCGAGCCTGGCTTCCCTGGGTCCAGCAGGGAGCGTACGGCAGGGTGGCCGTCCACCAGCCTTACCCCCTCGCCGGAATGTAAGCTCCTAGGGAGGAGAAAACATGCTTCTTCGCCTTGACCTCGTCAGACCCTAACCCAGTGCCAAGCACGGGGTGGCGCGCAGTAAATAGTAGATGACCTGAGCCTGCGTCACCCCGGGGGACCCGGAGATGGCTCGGGGGTGATGCACCGAGACCCGGGCTTGCCGGTAACAGAGACAAGCAGACCCAAACTGGCGGAAGCAAAAAGGAGCTGCATTCAGCAGTGGCCTCAGAGTGCTTTTGTCTTCAGTTCAGCGCCCTGCCTCTGCAGCCTGATCTGGGCTCCGGGGTTTGCATCCTCTCGCTTTCAACGCCCCTGAGCCATAGCGCCTGCCCTGCTCCTGCCGTCTCATTGGCTCTGTTGGGTCACATGCCCACCTGTGGGCACAGTCATTGGTGCTGGAGGAATGTGGGGCTCTGATTGGCCAAGTCTGAGTCCGTGCCCCGCCTCCGTTCCCAGCAGGCGGTGGGCCCCACAGGCTCATGGGAGCACGAGGTGGGGGTGAAGCTGCCTTGTCCTGAAAATAAAGGACGGGCACCCTTGAAGTTTTCAGAAAGTTCCCTTTTTCTTTTTTTTCCCCACATTCCTTTCCGTTATGCGCCCCCCCCCCCCCGTAATGTGTTTTTGTAATATCTAAACTTCCATCATGTGGTGTCTTTTCTGTGTGTGCTTTTCTGAAGAGTGTTTCTCATTTCTTTGAAGAATCCAGCTGTGTGTGTGCGCGCGTGTGTGTGTGTGTGTGTGTGTGCATATTTTAGTAAAGTAAGAGAGAATATTTACCAAGTTTCTTTGAAACTAAAGCCATTGACTTTTTAACCAGAACTGGACTTGAATTTGAATCCTATCCTTACCCCTTATAGGCTGCATGACCTTGTGAAGGTCATTTAACCTCTCTGAGCCTCCCTTGTTTTCATCTGAGAAATGGTATGATACGTATCTTGTTTTAAGAAATGTTTTAAGGATTCAAGGGGCACCTGGGTGGCTCAGTTAAGCGTCTGCCTTTGGCTCAGGTCATGATCCCAGGGTCCTGGGACTGAGCCCCACGCAGGGCTCTCTGCTCAGAGCAGTGTCTGTTTCTGCCTCTCCTTCTGCCCCTCCCCCCCACTGGTGCACATGTGCTCGCTCGCTCTCTCTCCAAAAAAAAAAAAAAAATCTTAAAAAAAAAAAACTGTTCTAATGATTAGAGCCAGCATCAGACTCAGCTGATGGGCTTGTGAAGACACACGTATTACGAGGGCCCCCTCCCAGAGTTTCTAATTTAGTAGGTCTTGGGTGAAGCTGAAGAATTTGCATACCTTACAAGTTCCCAGGTGATGTCAGGAAACTCTTTGAGAACCACTGGCTTAGAGGCTAAAGCCTCTCTATGCACAGCCTCTTACATAGCGCCTGGCATGTTGTGGGTGCCCAGATGCGGCTCTTGTTAGGGTGAGTGGTATGGCTTCGTGGCAGAAGCTATTCCATGATTCATCACACAACTGTGTTGTCCTCTAGGAAACGACAGATTCCTGCATAGCGTGACACATCTTTCTGAAACGTTCCTTGTCATCCTCATGACTGGTGGGCAAGTGGCTGGGTCATCTGTCCTGCCTGGCTTTAACCTTCTTTCCCTTTTCCTCTGCAGTACTCTGGGTTCCAGCAGTCTGCCGACAGGTGTTTTCTCTGTGGACATCTGATCATGGACATGGTGAGTAGGGTCAGCGGAACAAGATGACGGCATGGCAGGAGGGGGAGGCAGCCACAGAAATAGAAACTAACAGTTGGAAACTGTGTTTCCTACCTCGATTTGTGGTTGCATCTGGTTTTATTAAGAGAAGACCTTGCTCTACAAGAAGCCATGTTGTTGGCTTCTACTGGTATTAGCATCCTTAATCAGATAGACCACACAGTGTTGTGTTTCTGATGATGCTCTTTTCTCTGGGGGCTTTGGATCACGCCGGCCTCCCTCTGATTTTCTGTGATCCTTGTGGTGTCCCAGGTGAGATGCCAAATGCCAAACTTCATCTCCCTTGGAGTTGGGTACAAAAAATCAGATAAACAGAGTTGTTTGTGCCCCGTATTCTGCCAGGCTCCATCTGTTCTTATGATGAGTTTTGCGGGCCTGTTGTTCTTTCTGAGACAGCTGAACAAGAAGCAGTTTTTTGTTTTTTTTTTTAAGATTTTATTTATTTATTTGACAGAGAGAGAGAGATCACGAGTAGGCAGAGAGGCAGGCAGAGAGAGGGAGAAGCAGGCTCCCCGCTGAGCAGAGAGCCCGATGCGGGACTCGATCCCGGGACCCTGAGATCATGACCTGAGCCGAAGGCAGAGGCTTTAACCCACTGAGCCACCCAGGCGCCCCAAGAAGCAGGTTTTATACATTCTGTTCCTCATTCAGCCACTGGCTTTCAGAGCTTGTCTTGGGCCTCAGTACATTTATCTCTTTAGTGGAGACAGTTTTTCTTTCCTGGCCTCCTTATAGGGTAAGGTTGTGAGGTTAACAAATGCTGAATACTTAGTCTGTCCCAAGGATCAAACTGTTCACCATTGAATATCTTTAATAAATTGGTCAAAGAAAATTATTATACAATATTCTTTTAGTTGGAAAGAGGTAAATCTCTCTCTAAGCTGACCCATTAATTCCATTCTGGAGAAGGGAGTTGCTAATCATTGCTATTTTTTTTTCCTTTTACCTTTTTTATTGAGAAACAACTCCTAGAGTAAAGGCTGTACATCTTAAATGTACAGGTGATGAAGTTTTGCATATGCACATACCCATGTAACCCCACCCAGGTCAAAGTGTGGATGTTTCCCACATGCCACACCCCAGAAACTTCCTTCTTGTCTTCCTCCCAGTGCAGAACCCCTCCTCCAAAGGTACTCTCTATTCTCAGCTCTGTTGCCCCAGATTGGTTTTGCTGGTGCTGGAACTTTATATAAATGGAATTATACGGTATAGAGTCCTTTGGGTCTATCTTTTCTCACTTAGAAAATATTTTTGTTGTTGTTTAAATATTTTGCGTATTTATTTGGCAGAGAGAGAGAGAGCAAACACAAGTAGGGGGAGTGACAGAGGGAAAGGGAGAAGCATGCTCCCTACTGAGCAGGGAGCCTAATGTGGGGCTCGATCCCAGGACCCTGAGATCATGACCTGAACTGCAAGCAGATGCTTAACTAACTGAGCCACCCAGGTGCCCCTTTGTAGTTTTTTTTTTTGGAGGGGGCAGGGGCAGCGGGAGAGGGAGAGAGAATCTTAAGCAGGCTCCACACCCACTATGGAACCCAGTGCAGGGCTCAATCTCACGACCCTGAGATCATGACCTGAGCCGAAATCAAGAGTCGGACGCTTAACCCACTGAGCCCTCCAGGCGCCCCTAGCAAATGTTCCTGATGTTCATCCATGTCGTGGCCTGTGTCGGTAGTTTATTTTCCTCGCTAGGTAGACTTCCATCGTATGAATATAGCAGTTTGTGTATCTGCTGCTCTGCTGGTGGGGATTTGGGCGGTTTTCGGTTTGAGGCTATTGAGGAATAAAGCTGCTGTGAATATCTTCGGCGTGTTGCCGGACACGAACACTCATTCCTGCCGGCTTCTTGCTAACGTGTATGAAACGGCAGCGAACCGGAGTCCGCCCCGTTCATGAGGAGAACCCGCTACTGCCCAGGCCCGGACACGCCACAGCGGAGCTCAGCCCCTAGAGGGCCGAGTCCTCATCAGAAGCCAAGGCCTCCCTGGGAGTATATTCCTCCCCCCCCCGCCCCTCCAGGCGAGGCAGGCGGGAGCCACACACCCCCCACCCCTACCTTCCACAGCCGCCAGCCAGACTCAGAATGGAGCTTTGGAGACCATTTCTAGCCCGCGAGGATAATGCCAAGTTGAACCTGGGTCCTTGCGGGTCTCCTCTAGGACTGGAAAACTTTGAGCAAACATCTGTCTGGTAGCGACACCCACTTTCAAACTGATAAGAACAGATACTACACTTGATCTTAGCCAAAAGGCCGAGAAGCGATACGACACCCACTTTTAAAGGCAGAAGCCTTAACTGCTGCCAAGAATTTTTATAATACAGGCAAAGATTTCCTGCAGACACCATTCTTGCTTCTCCAAGAAAAGCAACCAGTTGTCCAGTTCTTTGTACAAATTGTCTGTGTCCCCCGCCTCCCCAGTTAGTAGAGGGGAACGCTCTGAGCGTGCAGGTTGAAACTGGGCATTTTCCCCGCATGAAGAAGAATTATCACAGCGAGTGGGCATGCGGCAAAATAGCATCGGGGTCCTGCCACGCCGTAGGCACGCTGTGGGTGAAGTTCACTTCAGGGTCTCTTCTGCCAACACGGCGTTCGCTGGGGAGCAGAATGCATTCCGAGGTCCACATTGCCACGTGGACTTTGGAAGCCCAGCTGGGCATTCGTCCTATTTTGGCAGCTGACTACAGAGCGAGAGGGGCCTCACAGGTTAGTGGCGCACCAGAGGGAGCGAGGAAGCTGGAGAGCTGAGCCGTCGGAGGAACCTGGGAGAGCACACGAAGCTGCCAGCTTGCCTCCGTGGCTGCCGCGTGTGAGGCGTGACATTGGTCTTGGGGCGGGGGGAGCAGGCCTCAGGCACTGGCAAGCCCACACCCTTCCTACAGGTGTCCCATGCACCGGCACAAACTCAGACCGGTGGTTCTGCAATTTTAGCACGGATCGGGATCGTTTTTTGAACCCACCAACCGCTGGCCTTGACCCTGTGCTTCCGATTCTGGAGATCCGGGATGGGCCCTGAGAATGCACGTGTTTAAACAAGCTCCCAGGTGATGCTGATCCTGCAGGTCCAGGGACCACACTTTGAGATGCACCGACTTAATAGGAAAATGGTTTGACGTCACCTAGCGAGGGGGTTGGAGGTAGGCAGTTCCGCAGGGAGGTGATTTGGTCACTCGCTGACGTCACCACAGATGTTTCTCGCGTATCTTCTCTCCCTTACCCTGCATGTCTGGGCTCTGTCCCGGTTCCCGGACGGTTTCTTACCTCTCTGGGCACCACAACCAGAAAAAAGTGATAGTAACAGGAGGAAGGTTTGTGGGACTTTCTCCACTTTGTGTAAAAACAACAGCAATAGGGTGCCTGAGTGACTTAGTTGGTCAAGCGGCCAACTCCTGATTTCTGCTCAGGTCGTGATCTCGGGGTCCTGGGATCGAGCCCTGAGTCGGGCTCCACGCTTGGCAGGGAGTCCGCCTGGGGACCCTCTCCCTCCACCCCTCCCTCTGTGCGCGTGCGTGCAGTCGCTTTCTCTCAGATAAATAAATCTTAAAAAAAAAACCAAAACGATAACAGCAACAAAGAAGCTTTGCTAATGCTTGGATTTGAAATAATCAGCGTTTGAGTCACAGTGTCTGGATTATCGGGCTTCGGAGAGAAAGCTGCTTAGGAGGAGGCACCTGGGAGGCAGAACTTAAGAGGTTTTCTGAGCTCTGCCATTTCCATGTGGAATTAACTTTAATCCTTTCGTGGACCTGCCGCTTCCTAAAGCTGGGACAGAGCCTGGCGCGGCCCTGCCTGCTTCACACCATTTCCTGCAAAGAACTGCAAGAGAGCCTTCCACATTCTCCTTGGGAGGCCGATGTCCAGGAGAAGGCTCCTGTTTGGCTCCCTCCTGTTGATCCTTTACCTAGATTTGCCGTTCCTGCCCCGGCCTCTCTGGACCTTGGTCCAAGTGAAACGGGGATGCGTGTGCGCTGTGTGGTGTGATCGTGCATGGGTTCCCTCGGCCTGGTTTGTTGCTCTCCTTTCCACTGTCCAACCCATCCCCCAAATCCCCCCTGAGCCCCGGCCTCTTCCTTTCTGCTCCCAGATTCTGCAGGCCCTCGGGAAGTCCTACCACCCCGGCTGCTTCCGCTGCGTCATCTGCAACGAGTGTTTGGACGGGGTGCCCTTCACCGTGGACTCTGAGAACAAGATCTACTGTGTCCGAGATTATCACAAGTAAGGGGGGGTGGGGCACAGAGGGGCCGCGGGCGCGAGCCGTGTTGATGTTGCCGGGTAAAGGGGGGACGCCCACTGGGGTTCACCCGCAGGCTCTGCTTGAACCCCGAGTCCACAGTCTGGCAAAGGCTCCGTGGTTTTAAGAGTGTAGCGGGGGCCTCGGGAGGTCAGCGGACAGCAGCGCAGGCAGGAACTGGTAACAGAATCATGTTTCCTGAAAAATCAGAACCCGAATCCCTATCATCAGATTCCCGCTAGGCCTCAGGAGGCCTCTGCCAAGCCCGGCGGGTCCAGCTTGACCTGACTTCACAAAGCCGAGACTGGGCTGGTGGCCGCCACCCTCGGGCTGCCTGGGCCTGTGCTGGGCGCCACGAGGGGAGCGAACAGATTAGTCTCCATCCCTAGTAGAGTGAGAGGGTCCAGCCAGGCTTGTTACCGCTGGGGAATAATCTCGAAGTGCTACTAAAACACCTCCCAGGGAATGAGCCAGACTGTTTTTGTTTTTTAATAAACATTTTATTCCTTTGAGAGAGAGAGAGCGCATGTACACACAAGCAGGGGGAGTGGGAGGGGGAGAAGCAGGCTCCCCGCTGAGCAGGGAGCCCGATACAGGACTTGATCCCAGGACCCTGGGATCATGACCTGAGCCACAGGCAGATGCTCACTGACTGAGCCACCCGGGGGCCCTGAGCCAGGCTGACTTAATGTGAGGACTGATTAGGGGGGGGGGGGCGGGTTCAGTTGAAGAGGGACGGGTGGGAGGTCAGCCGTGAGGAAGGCTCGGTGTGGGCTCCAGGACTTGCCTCCCAGGAACGGCACGACGCATTTTACTGCCTCTTCGCTTCTCCCGGCAGAGTACTGGCCCCCAAGTGTGCAGCCTGTGGGCTTCCCATCCTTCCACCTGAGGTAAGGTGCTTTTTCAGACCTGTTCCTGGCGTCTTCCGTGGCATGAATATCTCCCCGGGGTCTTCTCCGAGATCTGTGTCTTGTTCTTGTGCCTCTGAAAAAATCCCTCTAAAATCTCATCTCTGGCCTTAATAGTGTCCTCACCAAGAAGCCCTTTTCTCCTTGGCTGGCTTCCCCAGCCCAGAGCCCTTCATGTGCCCCGTTCATCCCTATACTCGGGTCATACTCCCTGACTTGATAGTGACTCCCAGATTAGAAGATGAGCAGAAAGCTTGCCTTTCATTCATTTTTTTTTTTAATCACTCTCCACTTAGGTGGTTTTTTTCAGTGTTGACTCTGACGTTCTAGAAGGTAGGACTGCTTTCCCTCCTACTTCCTCTCTCATCAGTTAAAGGTGTCCTTCTTCCAGCTGGTGTGGGACTTCACAATGGATTTAAGCTCTTCTGAGGCCACCCCCTTGCTACCTCAACCCCCCCCAACTGTGGCGTGCGGAGCCCGATGGGTCCCCCAACTGGCCTCTTGTTCTTCCTTTCGTTCCGTCCAGGGCTCAGATGAGACCATCCGTGTTGTGTCCATGGACAGAGACTACCATGTGGAGTGCTACCACTGCGAGGTAGGCCCCTCCCTGCCAGGTGCCCGAAAGTACTAGAGAAGCGCATCCCCGGGTTGACCGGGGCCTGAGATGGTCAGCAGGGTGTGGTCAAGGGCTGCCCTCCAGGTCAAGGGGTGAAGCCTGCCTTGTAGGGGAGGTTGGAGGATATGCCAATGTTTGGGGCATAAGGGTTGTCACTGTTTCCTACGTTGGTGCCAAGTCCTGCTTCCGTGCCTTCTGCTACCGCTGGACCTTTCCTACTGCCAAGTCCTGAAACCATTGCAGCTGCCTCTCTGAGGCAGGGAGGCTCATGGGGAGCACGGGGTGGGAGGGTTGGGAGGCTTATGGGGAGCACGGGTTTCCCATGGTGCGTTGTCAGGCAGCTGTGTGATCTGGGGAACAGACGCCCTCTCCTCCAGCTTGTAGGCCGTTCTATCTGCCAAGAGCCCTCTTCTGAGCCCTGGAAATCATGGAGACACCCACCCCTCCTTGGAAACAGGCATGGGTGGGGTGAAGGTGGAGGGGGGGCCCATGCACGCCCCCTCTTTCCCTGGCATCATGCCTGGGCTGAAGGAGCCCCAGGTGCCCCGTGGCTGTCAGGCAGGCCTGGGGTCACCCCTCCCTAGCCCTCGTGGAGGGTGCACACACTTTAAGTGCCCGTGGGGTTTCAGCCAGAATTAAGTGGATCCTCCCATGGAAGGAAAGTAGATTTATTTTGTGACGCTGTGGGTGGGGTGAATGGGAGAGGGGTGGGGGTGAGGGTGGGAGGCTCAAGCTCACTGCCAGCTCTGAAGAACGAGGTGGGAGTCCTTTCCAGTGGTCCCCCAGGCGCCAGAGAGAAAGGGGATGGGGCCATTTGCCCACCACAGTCTTCTCTCTGCATTCAGGGCAGTGGTGTCCCATAGAAACCCGAGAGCCACAGGTTCAAGTCACAGGTGTCCTTTTGTTTTCTAGTAGCCACATTAGAAAAGTAAAAAACAGGTAGGATTCATTCTTACCATATTTTATTCAACCTGTATATCCAGTGTTTGTTCTTTTTTTTTAAGATTTTTATTTTATTTTACTTATTTGAGAGAGAAAGAGACAGAGCGTGAGCAGGGGGGAGGGGCAGAGGGAGAGGGAGAAGCAGACTCCCCGCCGAGCAGGGAGCCCAACTTGGGGCCCCATCCCAGGACCCTGGGATCATGACCTGAGCCGAAGGCAGCTGCTCAAGCGACTGAGCCACCCAGGAGCCCTCCAGTGTTATTTCAATATGTACCCAGTATGAGGGATTTCCCACCAGCGGTCTTACATTCATTTTTTGCCCTAAGTCTTGGAAGGAGAGTATATCCACCGACGTCCCACTTCCGTCCCGCCCAGCCCTGGTTCAAGTGCGCGGTGGGGGCGTGTCACGCTTTCACTCTGCAGGACTGCCGGGTTCCGCGCAGGCGATCGCTGCCCACACAGCCCGCTCTGCTGGTCCCCGGGACGTCGGCCTTTGGGTCAGTCTTGCAGTCCTTTCCGTGCCTTCTGCTACCGCTGGACCTTTTTGCCTCCCCCCAGGACTGTGGCCTGGAGCTTAATGACGAAGACGGTCACCGCTGCTACCCGCTGGAGGACCACCTGTTCTGTCACTCCTGCCATGTCAAGAGACTGGAGCAAAGCCCCGCGTCTGCGGCTCTTCACCAGCCACGCTTCTAGCCGAGCCCCTCGCGGAGCTCCCGTGGGAGATGAGAAGCCGGGCAGCGGAGCAGGACATCTGCCTGTTACTTCCAGCGGCGCCCCGCCCCCTGGGGGCGGAGTCAGGGGCGGAGGGGGCGGGGGGAGAGGGGCTAGGCAGGTAAGTTTCTGCACAGACGCGGGCGGTGCCTTTCCTCGAACCGGGGAGCGGAACCCTGCCCGTCTGGCATGTGTATTTTCCAAGTGCCTTTCGCCACCGCCGCGCCCTCGTCACATTACTCAGGAAGACACTCCAGCTGCGTGTGGCAGGTGACAGGGGATCGTATCCGTGCCACCGAAGCCACCCACCTCCAGCCCCTCTCGGAGCCCTGAGCGTGTTTCACAATATCCTGGGAAGAGAGATCTCAGCGGCCAGTATGTTCAGCCTTTTCCTGTCCCCAGGGAAAAATACCCCCAGACACTACCCCCCACCACATACACAAACACAACGTGATTTAAGACTGTACGCAGACACGCCTGCGCGCCACACACACACACACACACACACACACACACACACACAGCATTATTTAAGACATCCTTCCACTCCAGAGACTCAGTTCTCCTGTCGACTGGCTGCACATTTTCATTGCATTATGGCAAGAAGGAAGCTCTTGCGCATGCTCCGTATCTTAGGGAGGATTTGGTTGCTAAACCAGAGCCAAGGTTTGAAATGAGCGAGCCAGGCAGGGTCTCCTCCTGGTACACAGGCCGCGTTTTGTGCGGCGCTGCAGATCTTCACTCCCTTAAAGGCAGCTGGGAGCCCGATGGAGATTTGCCCCGTTCTAGCCAAGTGTGCTTTGGGACAAGGGCTTGGTGCGGGCACCAGGCCTCCTTTGCCCAGCTGCCGGCGCTGTTTCTCTCTGGAGCTCTCCAGAGTCTGTGACTCCAGAGTCGCTCCCACAAAGGCAAGTCTCAGGACCCCCCCACGTGGGGACATGGGGTTTGGGCCATCCTGCCCCCCTGAGAGCTAGCCCCTTCCCCACAGGGAGAATGTGTGTGTGTGTGTGTGTGTGTGATCTCTAAGCAGCCCAGGAAGGGGGTGCCTCAGGATAGGTGAGTGCGCTCACCTCGCACGTCTTTCCCTCACCCGGTTCTTGGCACAGGCGTGACGTGGGAAGAGACCCGTATAAGGTACCCTGCTCTTGTCTGGTTTCTCTGTTTTTAATCGTCTCCACCACCCCTACCCCCCCCCCGCCCCCAGTCTTCCACACACACAAAATACCTCACAGATGGGAGCTTCACCAAACCGCAGCCAAGGAGGCATTCAGCCGTGGCACTGACCTCACACGCCTCCGCTGGGGCGTGCGGAGTCTCTGCGCCCACGCGGGCCAGACGCCGGCCGCTCAGGGCACGGGCATCCTAACTAAAGGTTGGCTGGCAGTGGGTCAGATGGAACATGGGGGTTAGTGCCCGGATGCAGTCATCCGTCCGGCGCCCCAGGGTGGGAGGGCCTCACGCCGGCAAGAGTTCAAAGCCACCTGTGCACTCCGGAAGCACAGCTGGCCCTGCGGGTCATACACCCCTGAGGCCAGATGTCCGTATTCCCGGTATTTCAATGAAAAGATGGTGTAAAAAAAAGAAGGCTGGCTGGCATTTGCTGGAGCACAGGGGCCAGCACAGTGCTGCCGGCTGGCCTGGGACTATTCCCCTTCCTCCTCCCCTCCACTCCCCCCCCCCGCGTCTGCCCTCCGCCTCCTCACCTCACCCCCAGGGCATCGGGGGGCCTCAGAGGGCGGGCGGTGGAGCCCAAGGCACATGGGACTCGCAGACTTGTCAGTGGGCCCGGCTCCCAGCTAGAGGCTGCGTTTTGATTCATTTGGTAGCAGCTGCTCTAAGACTCACAGAATTGGTCCCGTGAGTTGTCACCTGTTTCTCTTATATTCAGTCTATTAGATGGCCAGATGTCACTTCAGCCCAGGCTATGGGCTTTCATCGATTCCTTGGCACAGGCCGAGCCTCCAGAAGCCCGTGGATGCATGGGGCTGGGGGAATGAACCCTGGGGCTGAATCCCTCTCTTCCCAGAGTCCCCAGCTTAGCTCTGGCAAGGCCGGGGGGGCCGTCTTCACTTGGCTTTGCCAACCTAGGAACGTTTCTGGCCTTGCTGACATACCTTTGCTTCACTTGCAAGTCCAGCAAAAGTGCAGAAAATTGCCTGAGAGCAGCTGTCGGAAGCAGGGATTTCTTTGCAAATTGGGTAACTAATTAGCTTTTTTTAAAAAAAATCTGTGATTAATTTTTTAAATATCTTTGAAGTGGCCTTGGTGGAGGTGATTCAGAGATCTGCAAATAGGGCGTTTTCTACTGTTGAGGAAAGAACAGTAAGGGAATTTCCAGAAGCCCGAGAAATTGGAGCGGTGAGTTGTAGGAATCTCGCGCCAGTTCTGTTTCTCGGGCTCTGGCGCTAAAGCCACGAGGAGACATTCACCTGCGTGGTATCTTAGACATTCTGGAAGCTGTTAGCCAAACAGAATTGTAATGAGGTTGTATTTATAGGCACCTAGAAAGGAGACACAAGGACCCCGTAGACCAGGATGAATGTGTTTATTTTAAAAGGTAGAGCGGCTAGCCCTTCCTGAGTTCCCTAGATAGCTCTCGGACTTTAGATAAACAAGGAGAATTAAGGTCTGATGGCAGACCCCAAGGCCAGCCTCCCGCCTTCTCCCCCGCCTCAATTGGCCCATAGTTTTTTCTCCCCCCCCCCCCCCAGCAAGGGCCATTCAAAAGCTGCAAGGGGGTCTGGTTTGGCCTGCCCTTCTCTCTCTGATGTTCTTCCACCTGCCGCTGGGGAAAGAGTGACGCCTTCACTTCCCACCGTAGAAGGGCATTACATCCTGTCTGGGCGATGACCCAGGCGACAGGACCCAATTCTCCATGATCGGTGCTCGAGTGAACCTCTTTCGGCCAAGTCCACTGAAGTGGGACCGCCAACCACATGTGCAGGACTCGACCCCACACCAGCCTTGTTGCGGGATGCTCTTGTTCCAACTGTCTGCCAGGAAACCCAAGTTCTTTGCAGTCTCCTCCGTGCCAGGAGTCAGTTCTCATTTCCGGTTATTTGAAGTCAGTCTTAAAAGGAATAGAATACAGTGAGTACAATATATTAGCTATCGTTCTGAGCCGGAACTGGACAGACGTGGGAAATTTCCGTATAGTGTGTGAAAATGTCACCGTGCAGGGAAATCATTTTCCTCTGTATCTCTTCTTTTCCTATACAAATTATTCAAAATTGTACTGTTCCTGTAAAACTCTCCCAAATATTGTTACTACAAAACTATTCAGAATTGTACTGTTGCTATAAAATTATTCAAAATATCATGCCAATAAAATGCATCAATTTGTAGATGCTTAAAGTGCTCTCTAACATGATGATGCTTATTGAGTTTTCTTGTGTGTGTGCGTGGAAGGAAGCAGACAGCACTTTTTGCTAACTGGATTTGGTCTTCTTTTAGAGCTCTGGATCCTTAAGGGAACATGTGGGTGTCAAAGCTATGAAAGGTCCCAGATTTTACCCTCCTTGCCAGCTAATAAGGTAGCAAGCCATGGTTTCGTGGATAGCGATGGAAGTTACGAGACTCCTAGGTCAGAGACAGGACAGGTGAATGCAGCACCAGCCAGGAGCATTTTATCAGCATTTTATCAGCATTTGTGGTTTGAATCAGCATTTACACTAACTCCCTGAGCCGTCATCCCTCCAGGGCCCCATGAAGAGGGCCAGGTGGTGCCCGCCAATGCAGCGGCAAGAGGGCACCTGAACTTGGGGAAACCTCCGTCTTACAATGACCGGTAAGCCTGCCTGAGGATTGCTCCAGAGAGAGCCACTGTGTCTGCCGCCCAAGACCGTTGGCTACGCCAGCATGCTAGAAAAGACAGTCTGGAACTAAGGCAGTCCAGCTCACGGGATGTGCGGGAAAGTGAGCGACACTTGGAGAATCATCTTCCAAGAATTGACAGTTCCTTCCCCCGGGTCCTTAACGTGGAGACACGAGGTCCCGCTGCAGGGGTGGTCATTCGTCTCATTTTGTGTATATTGTTTTTTTCTGATGAGTTTCTGATCAAAGGGTCCCAGAGGCGAGGGCTTGCAGAGGGAGGGGCTGAGTGTGTTCTTGGAGTCTGTGCTATGGGAGAGGGGGTCTGGGGACTCCCTCGCCTTTCACTCCTCAGTCCACAGGCTGCTTCAGGCTTTGGGCTAGTTCTTGTGGCCGCCAGAGACCCAGGAAGCCTGAGCATGAGGACGGGATGGGGTGGGGGTGACTCACAGGAAAATAAACCTCTTTTTACGTGATGAGAGCACTCGTATACTGATTTCACAAATCAGTTCTCCTGTGACCCTGATTGCACAAGGGATGAAACTATATAGTTGGGGAAAAGGTGGCCTGAGCCAAGGTGTGCTCATGCCCCAGCGTTGGGGTGGGAGGTGGGGATGAGGCCCTGATTCGTGGTGTTTGCTGGTTTCTGTAATGTAAATCTTCCCCTCGTGGCCAATTTCAGGCGATCCACATGACATCCCTGAACCTGAACCTGGTCCTGGGACGAGATGGCACAGTCAGGAACAGACACCGGCCAGCCAGCTGAGGCCTCTGGGCTGTTGGGGCTGAAGCAGTGGGGAAATCTGGTTTGGTCTTAAGTTCCGTGATTAAAGCGGTAACAACAGGGGCAGCTGACGTTGTGGGCTCACCATGTACTGGGTGCTATTCTAAGGACCATATTCTTTATAATCTTTTAGTTTATGGACAAGGCAACTGAGTCACAGAAGGGTAAAGTTACTCTGAGCGATGAGTACCTGGTAAACCAAGCTGAGATCCCATCCCAGGCTGTCTTGTTAGAGCCACTTAGCCTGAAACACTCATGGCAGGGGGAGGAGGGGTGGAGCCTGTCGCTGTTCTCTGCTGGCATCCGTATTTTATTAGAGAGAGAACACAAACCAGGGGCAGGGAGAGGGAGAAGCAGGCTCCCTGCAGAGCTGAAAGCCTGATGCAGGCCTCGATCCCAGGACCCCAAGATCATGATCTGAGCTGAAGACAGACGCTTAACCCACTGAACCACCCAGGCGCCCCTTGGTTTCTCATTGCTTCTGGGATAAATAACCAAATGTAGTGGCTTAAAACCGCACACATCCCATGATTCTGAAGAAATGGGTCTTCTAAAGCTTTAATCAAGGTGTCAGTAGAGCCAAAGTTCCTCCTGCAGGCTCTAGGGGAGAATCTGTCCCTTGCCCTTTTTCAGCTTCTAGAGGCCACCTGCACTCCTTGGCTTATGTCTCTGTCACTGAAGTCTGTTGTCACACCTCCTCTCTCTCTCCCCCTCCTGCTTCTTTCTTGTGAGGACCCGTGTGAGGACACCGGGCACGCCCATGTGGTCTAGGATAATCCCCGTCTCGTCTCAAGGCCCCTTAACTAATCACACCTGCGAAATCTCTGACTTTGTGAGATAAGCTATTCACGGGTTCTGGGGATTAGGCCGTGGACATCTTAGTGGGGGCATACTACTCGGCTTACTGCAGAGTCCAACAAACTTTTTAGGTGGAGTGAAAGAACATCCTGGGATTATTAGGTGCACGGGATTATTAGGAGCTTTTCTTCAAGCGTTGCTAAAAGTGGGGTTCACATTTTCCCTGGATTGAAAACAGAAATACTTCATATATGAAAGTGATTTGGACCTTGGATTCTGGGTGTAAAAACAAATCACAAAAGGGCATACTCTGCAGTGGGGGGGGGGGGGCAGGGAGAGGGGGAGGGGGGAATAAGCCAGTGGTCTGGTCCAGGAGAAGGTTTCAGGTATATGACAGCTGAAGATGTAACACTTTTAGGATTTTATTTATTTATTTGACAGAGAGACACACAGTGAGAAAGGGAACACAAACAGGGGGAGTGGGAGAGGGAGAAGCAGGCTTCCCACTGAGCAGGGAGACTGATGCAGGGCTCGATCCCAAGACCCTGGGAATCATGACCTGAGCCAAAGGCAGACGCTTAATGACCGAACCACCCAGGCGCTCCAGATGTAACACTTTTAGGAGAAGTCCTGGTTACCTCCCATCACTTGGTTATACACACATCCCTGCAACTGACCTAAGCCCACAAGGACAGGTGGCTGTGGGCCCTGAGTTGCCATGGGACCTGGCCCACAGCAGGTGATAGAGGGGAAGTGAGGAAATGCACCCAATTTGGAGATTTGGCAGGAAGGCGGACCCCCCAACAGACATAACGGATCAAAAATATGTAAGAGCTACATTTGGGAGCCACACCCTACTATAGAAGCATGGACATAAAATCGGGCATAAAACCTCATCTGCAGCCAGGATTGCTTCCATGGAAAGCCCCTTGGCAGATTTTATAAAAAAATTATATTTGTATTTACATAGGTAACATAATTTCACGATAGGAAAAACTTGGCTAAAGATGTCCACTCATATTACTTACCCTTGCCTGATTTCTTATCCTGAACATTGTTCTCCTTAGATCGGATTTTGGCTTGCTAGGCACTGAAAAGCCCCAGAAGAATTTCTGTTTCTGCCTGATTAGTTTCCATTTTCCATTCTCAACTGCATGTTCATGAAGGCCTTGGCTTGTATTACACAACTGGCAAAGAAAGTTCAACCTTTGTGTCTCTTTGTTCTGCGGTGAATAGAACTTCTATATGGCGACATGATTAGAGTCTGGTCAGGAGCTCTCTGCAGGGAGATAGCTGTTCAGCTGAAAGCAGTCTTTTCTTAAAGTCTTAAGAGATAGGCTGCAATTTATATCCCCATTTTATTAAAGGAGAGGAAATGTCCAAGAGCCCACAGCTGGTGAGTTGAAGCATCATCAGGAGTTAGAGATGAGATTTTCTGATTGAAGGCTGAGGCGCGCACGTGATCGTCATTCATGCCCAGATATGGAATGACCCTGAGTCCACTCACATTGTCACCCTCTGGTGCACAGTAAGCTCAAGGCCAGGATGGCTTTGGGGTCAAGAGCCCAGACTCAAGTTCTAACTCAGGCTCCACCATCTAATTGCTCAATAACCTGAAGCAAATTTAGCTCCCACACATGTAAAAATGGGGATAACTGAACTTGCTTTATAGGATTGTTGTAGGATTGATTGAATTAGTCTAGGCAAACAGTTTTGAGCTCTTAATAGCTCAATGAGAATGATAGGCTTTAAGACTTAATTTATCTTTCTATTGGGAGGACCAAAAAATAAATTACTCGCGGATTAAATGGGAGAAACAATACAAACACACAATTTTTGAAAAGACCACATATGCCATAGAACATACCATAAAGTGAAATATTGGTAAATTAGAATATATAGTTAACAGATCTGGGACACCTGGGTGGCTCAGTGGGTTAAAGCATCTGCTTTCAGCTCAGGTCTCAATCTCAGGGTCCTGGGATCAAGCCCCACATCCGGCTCTCTGCTCAGCAGGGAGCCTACTTCCCCCCCTCCCCCCTACCTGCCTCTCTGCCTACTTGTGATCTCTCTCTCTCTCTGTCAAATAAAGAAATAAAATCTTAAAAAAATAAAAAAACCTAACAGATCTAAGAAAAACAACACATACACATACATCAAGAGAATAGATAAATCAAGTAATATATGTAAAAAGAAGTTCCATTTTTCTATTATGAAAATTGAAAAGAAATCATAATGCAATCTATAATACTCAGTGTTGGTTAGCAAGCAAGAAAACAGATGCTATTAATGGAAATGTGTCAGTTTTATTTTTTTGGAGGCCAATTTGAAAATACGTTTCAAGTCTCAAAAATGTCCACCTGATCATTCCAGATCTAAAAATTTATAAGACACATCAGAAATAATCCAACACAGCCTTATCTTTAAAAAGTGTTAAGCTGGGGCACCTGGGTGGCTGGCGCAGTCATTAAGCGTCTGCCTTCGGCTGGGGTCATGGTCCCAGGGTCCTAAGATTGAGCCCCGCATCAGACTCCCTGCTTAGCAGGAAGCCTGCTTCTCCCTCTCCCATTTCCCCCTGCTTGTGTTCCCTCTCTCGCTGTGTCTCTCTCTGTCAAGTGAATAAACAAGATCTTAAAAATAAATAAATAAATAAATAAATAAATAAAATAAAAAGTGTTAAGCTGACAACAACCCAAATTCCCAAGAGGGTAATGCTTAAAATTATCTAGTTCTTGGATGGGGTAGCTTCAAAGTATATTTAATGATCTTAATCTCAGAAATCTAAGGGGACAAAATGGGACCACAAAGGCATTTCTAGTACAACCCCAAATCTGGAAAAATACGTGGGCAGGTATAGCCATATTAAAAAGTCTGGAAGCGAACATATCTAAAAGGAAAAAAAACCATTTTATTTATTTTAAAAAAATTTTATTTCTTTATTTGACAGGGAGAGAGCAGGAGAGCACAAGCAGGGGGAGTGGCAGAGGGGGAAGCCGACTCCCCGCTGAGCAGGGAGCCCATGGATGTGAGGCTCCATCCCAGGACCCTGGGATCATGACCCCAGCTGAAGGCAGTTGCTCAACCAACTGAGCCACCCAGGCGACCCGGAAAAAAAAAAATTATTCATAGCAGTGATCTGGGGATGGGAACTCACATTTTTATTCCAAATAGTTTTCTGTATTTCACAAATTTTCCATGAAAAGGAGGAAAAAGAATGTCATATTGGAAGGATTAATCCATCTATGGCTGACGTCTTGGCCAGTCCACAGGTTCGAGTCCGCTTTCCTCCGCAGAGGTTTCGTGACTTCCGAGGTCTTTGAGCCTGGCGTAATCTATTACGCCAGATAACCTAGGGGTGATCTCACCGTAAAAACACGCACGTTTGAGGGCATCCGGGGAATCCTGGGGGCCAGGTGGCCCTTTGCACGCAGAGGCCTCCGAGGGCAGGGCTGCGGGGCCTGCACGCACTGCAGCGCTCGGTCTCCGCTGCGGGGAGGCCACGCAGTCCGGGGAAACCGGCTGCGCCGCTTTTCCCGTCTCTACGGGGCTCTCTGCCCCAGGGAAGAAGGCCAGAACCGCTGCCAGGAGTGCGCCTCGGTGTCAGGAGGTGGTCAGCCTTCGGCCACAGCGCGCCCCCCACTCCAAAAGGCCACCTTTTCGGGGATGTCTTCCTATATGTACCCCATTTACAGGGACTCCTGAATCATCAAGAGGGAGCTCATTATCACTTACAAACCACCTCGCACAACTCCGGGTGCCAGACACAGCCGAAAAGATGACATTTAGGGCAAAGTGGGGGTAAAACTCAAGATATTTAACCTTCACACTCTAGCCGGAGTCCTTTCCAGGGAGACCCTGTAACATCAGAACATACGGGGTAAAAAAGAACGCCTCGAGCCAGCCAGGAGTCGAACCTAGAATCTTCTGATCCGTAGTCAGACGCGTTATCCATTGCGCCACTGGCCCCGCACTAGCCAGGCTTTCGCAGTGATGTAGATCACCCCCGATGCCGTTTCGACAAGTTTCCCCAAACCAGCGCCGCGTTTCTGCTCCGGCGCCGCAGCTCCCGCCCACAGCTCCCACGGCTCCGCCTTTCTCAAGCAAACGCTCTCCGCCAATCCGCAACGGCTACGTCACGGCGCTCTTTGGCGCGCTCCAATTCGCGCGCCCGACAGCTTCTTTCACGCTCTCTAGCGCGCGCACTAAGTTTGTCCGCGGCCGCCTGCCGTCCGCTGGGGGCCGGGTGGGGCGGGGAGAGGGGTGGGACGACCCGGGCGCTGCGGCCGAGGAGCTGGGTGAACGGTAGCGCTGTGGCCGAGGTGGCGGCGCGGGGCGGGGCGGGCGGAAAGAGGAAGAAGGAGCTAGTGGTGCACGATGGCGGCGACGACCTACGAACGGCTGAAGCTGTGAGTCCCGCGGGCCGGAGGCCGTTCAGCAAAGGGGGCCTGCGGGGCGGCGGGGCGGGGCGGCAGGTGCGGGCCCCCGGCCTCCGGCAGGGCTCCGGAGTCCCGGGGCTGCGGGCCGGGTGTGGGAGCCCGTGGCGGTCCCCGCCCTCCTCTCCCGGCGCGGCCAGTCCGGGAGCTTGTAGGTTGCGGCCGCCTGAAGGCCCCGCGGGAGTCGCCACAGGCAGGGGAACCCGGGAATGACAGTGTCGCCGGCCTTTCTTGCCCTGCTCGGCCTCAGCGCCCACGGCGGGAGAGCGAAGCTGCAGACCGGCCTCCAGCGAGCCGGGGTCGGCGTTGCGATGCGGCAAGCTCGGGGCGCGCGCGCTCCTCCCCACCCACTTTGTTTGTTCGAGAGGTGGCGGCTGAATTTATCTTTATTGCTTAGCAGAGGAAAAGAGAAGTTTGTTGTGGGGTTTTTTCCCCCCCCTCTTGTGTAATGGACCCATGACAGCACGTTAGAGTCCACACACAAATTGACATACCTTATCTAGGCACCAAATCCTGCCTGACCAGCCTTTAAGGTGCAGAAAAAAAGAAGAGTCAATACTCTTGAGATCCTGAAGGATTTGCTTGGTTTTAAATATTATACAACTCAGGCACAAAGCAGGTTAAGTTCCTGTTGAAGCCAGAGGCCATTCTCGAGAATTTTGGCACTGCAGATTGACTTTCCGGTAACGCCAAGTTCTTGAGACTTTGAGAAATAGGCTCTGGTTGTTAGAGTTGTGAACTGAGCATTTGTAGGTTCTTTTCGCTTGTCCTGAATAAAAACGTGTGGTTTTTTTTTTTTAGCATGACCATCAGCCCCTTGGTTTTCTTGTCTCTGAATAACTTTGTTCTACTTTGGGTTTAATACTTTAAACCCAGTTGCCCTAGTCTGAGAATGTACTTGGCCTCAGAAGCAAATGTAATTTTGGGGAAGCTTTTACCTATCCCTAAATGAGCTAAAATACCTTGGGACTTAGGCAGAGGGATCATATTTCCTTTGTAGGGATAAGAGGACATCAAAATGTGGTTTGGGCACTTCCTATGCTCTCTGGAACCTCAAACTCACTTTCTGGAAGGTTCAATTTAAAGTTCGGGTGCAAAATTGGGAGTGAGGTCATCTATTTGACATGAGATGTTTTGCAGAAAACATTATTATTTTTTCCTCAGCCCACTCCTTTGCCACTTTTGTGTACGGTAATTCTCTTTGAAAGCCCCAGCTGCACACTTCCCTCCACATTTTCCTTGCCGAGTTTCATTCTTCTCTCCCAGTTTCCCTCTGCAAGGTGATCACCTTGATGGTAAATGGATCCAGCAAAATGCCTTTGACTGGGTATTACTGGCAGTACCCAGGCAGTAGGATACTGGCTGGGCCAGTGTCACGTGTGCTTTGCTGGCTAATTAGGTTATTGTCGACTATCTGATAGTCACCGAAGGGCTTAATAGGATCCTACACCGGGTCTCAAATGTGTTTAAGCAGTATGGAGCCTTGACTCAATGCAGCTCAGTGTTAGGTTATGGAATGTAGTTGAATTTTCCTGTGCAAAGATTGAACGGGATGGAGAACTTGAGAATTCTGATGATTGCTTATACGTTGCCAAGGAGTCACTAAACTCGTCAGTCTAACCCTTTAAAAAAAAAAAAAAGTTCTATATCCACAAAAGAAAAAGGAAATTTGGCCCTTAAGTGGTGGGGTTGATGGTTTTGTATTGATTTTTGTAGATGTGGAGACTGTGAATTTGAGTGAGAAAGTAAATCTGGGGTTATGTGAAAGTCAGTCTCTAATTTGTCAGTCCTTAACTTTATTCCCCCAAGAGAAGTTTTGCGTGCCGGTAGTATATGTGAAGAGCCGGCTTTTCTGTAACTTCGTTTTTCACAAACCAAGAAGTTTGTGAATTGGACTCTCTCTTTTTGGGCCTTACTGCTCTGAGGCATGCTGTTCAAGGTTCTTAAATGTGGCCTCTGACCTAAGGGGTGTTCATTTTTCGATGTATTTGGACATGGCAGTGGTTTCTGACCCATGTAAGAATTAGTAGGACATAATAGTTGTTTTTATTTATTTATTTTTAAAGGTTTTAAGTTATTGGAGAGAGTTATAGCTCTCTCTTAAGTTATAAGAGAGAGAGCGCACAAGTAGGCAGAGTGGCAGGCCGAGGGAGAGGGAGAAGTAGGCTCCCCACTGAGCAGGGAGACTGACATGGGGCTCATGATCATGACCTGAGTCAAAGGCAGACACTTAACTGACCGAGCCACCCAGGCACCCTAATAATAGCCATTTATTAAAAAAGATTTTATTTATTTATTTGACAGAGAGAGCAAGAGAGGGAACACAAGCAGAGGGAGTAGGAGAGGGAGAAGCAGGCCTCCCACTGAGCAGAGAGCCCGATGTGGGGCTCCACGTGGGGCTCGATCCCAGGACCCTGGTATCATGACCTGAGCCGAAGGCAGATGCCTAGTGACTGAGCCACCCAGGTGCCCTAATAGCCATTTTTAAAAACATGCCTAGAGATGTTTTAAGAGAGAGCCATCCAAGAGGTAGTTTGATCATTTATTACAAAACTGCTACTACTGAGTTTGTTACAATATTGAAATTCCCGGGATATTAAATGATAATTTGTTCTGCATTATGTCATCCATTTGCAGTCCATCTCTGACCTGCTGCGAAGTTCACCTTCCTCATTACTGCCTTGATTTTATCAGCTGCTCTCCTGCTTACAGTCTCCCGTTCCATCTTGCCAATAGGATTGAGCCCACATTTCTTAGTCATCTGGATTCCAGCCTCTTCCTAAGCTAACATTTAACCTTATTTCCTCTAACTGCTCCATGCATTCTTTCCCCTTTCCACCGACTTGGCCACCCTCTTTTAGCCTCAAGCTTGGGCTTATTTTATTTTGATCCTTCTACCAAAATGCCTTCTTCTCTCCCGTCTTTACAGGCTAATCACAATCACGGACCCATGGTAGAGCTGAGAGATGCAGACATTTTTGGTCAGAGGAGACTTCGATTCAGATCCTGACCTTGTTACTTGCGTTGTGTCATGGCCATATTACTTAATCTCTGAATCTGTTTTTCGTCTGTGAAATGAGAACGCTCCTACTTCACAGGATTATTATAACAATTGAAAGAGAGTGTAGATGAGATACCAGGGTAATTGACAAAGGCTCACTTTGTCTGAGAAGCCTTTCCCCCACATCTTTCCCTTCACTGAGCTCCCAGAAGAGTTTACTGTCACAGGGTCTGGACACCAGACGTCCATCTGGCTTGCATATTCTGTCTCTTAGGATTGATGCGCAGTGTATTACCTCATAGACAAGAAGACTGGAAGTAGAATGATCAATCCATAGCACTGTTTGCCTTTCTTTAAAATTAATTAATTAGTTAATTAACTTGAGAGACCGAGAGAGAGAGAGTGCATGTCCATGCATGGGATTGCAGGGGAGGGTGGAGGAGCAGAGAGCAGAGGGAGAGAGAAACTTGAGCAGACTCTGTGCTGAGCGTGGAGCCGGATGTGGGGCTCAGTCTCCTGACCCTGAGATCAGTACCTGAGCCGAAACCAAGAGTCAGACACTTAACTGACTGCGCCACCTGGGCGCCCCCCCCTGCCTTTTCGAGTGGGCTCCGTGTGGAGCCCAGTGTGGCACTTGAACTCAGTACCTTGAGATCAAGACCCGAGCTGAGATCAAGAGTTGGATGCTCAACCGACTGAGCCACCCAGGCACTCCTCCATAGCACTGTTTGAACTACTCACTTTGCCACCAAGAAATGATGAAATCGTTACGTGCATATCCTTTGTTTCTCCCGCTAGGTTGCACATGTGTAGAACATATTCAAGACACCTTAACTTTGATTTCTTCTCTACTCCTCCTTAGTACCTTGCATAAAGCCTTGTGCAGAGGGATCCTCAGTGAATCACCTAAGTAAATGAACTTTCCAGTGTAGAGATACCACCAGCATTTCAAAATGAAACACTCTGGGGGTACTTTGGAATGTATTCTTTTGAAGTAGCAGCAGCTTAAGTCATTCTGTGTAGATGATTGTCTTCCAAAGCCTCTGTGAAGTCATAGGTGGATGTATATCCTCCATCATTGTTGAAGGCAGAAATAATTGCCCTTGGCCCCACAGTCGGGTCACACCAGCCCAGCCATGGCAGAACTGGCCTTGGAACACAGCAGGCCCGGAGTCCAGAGATCTTTCCATTACACTGCATTATTCAAATTGCTTTTTTTTTTTCTTACCAGATAGCTTTCACCTCAGTCCTTGGAGGTACCTGGTATAGAAGTGGGTCACTTGTATTTGAAAATAGTTGACATGTCCCTATGGATTTTTAATACGGTAAACAGAATATTGATATGTTCAGAATTTAAAATTCTTCTAAAACATCCAGGCAGTTCTAAATAATCTATTTTGTGACTCCTTTTTTTCTTCTTAAGTTACTTGTGTAAAGCAGAGAGAATGTCAGACAATGATAAATTTGAAATTATGAAACAATTACGATAGAAATCCATTATTGGAAACGTTTAAAGGACCCTTGCCTTTAAAAGGTCAGCCGAAACAGGTGTGTAAGCCAGGAAATCCTTTAGAAAGTGAATTAGGCTGCAGATTGCCTCTGAAGAGGCATTGTTCCCTCTGTTAGGAAGTCACCTTTCTTTGTAAGAGATGGCCAGAGCTGGGAGGTCAGCGGGACGGCCATGATGCAGCCCTGACCAGGTGTAAACTGAGTCACACAGTGATGAAGACATACGTGGTCTGTCCAGTACAGGCACCAGAAAGCTTATTCACTCATCTCTTTGCAAGGAAGGACGGAGGGAAGGGAAGAATATAAATGTGGGCACAGATAACGCAGAGTCGATATCCAAGGTATTCGTTGGCTTGGGGGCTCAGGCTGGAGAGTCTCGGTTGGTGCCGGGCTGCATCGGATCACTGGCTGCTCGTGCGTATTCCGGAGCCTCACGGGAGGCCTAGTGAGTGAAAAATCTCGGGGGGTGGGGAGTGGGGGGAGAGGGGGACCCGGGAATCTGCATGTTAAACTTTAGCGGTCCCAGTGGTTCTTGTGCACTCTAAAGCCGAGTTAGAACCAAAGCACACTGGGGTGGTAGAGGAGCATTCTTTGGAGGGCTTGGGGGCCCTGGAAGATTTTGCTGTGGTTTAGAGCTTCAGATTAGGTGGTAGGTAGACTTGGTGCTGTGGAAGAGTCTGGGTTTTGGAGATAATGGGTTTAAGATGTGCAGAGAATAGGAACAGGTGGGACCTCAGGGTTTTGAGGAAATGTTAAAGTGGAAATATCACTTTATATCACCTGGAAATATCAACTGTGTGGGATTGGGTTGCGCTCCTGGGTTGTGTGGGATGAACCTGGGCTGGACGACGGGTACCCTGGCAGTGGCTCAATGAGGCGGGAACCCCTGGAACCCGGAGGGTGGATGGATATGGGGCGGTGGGAGCGCCTTCTGGGTAGAGGTGTGGTGGGCTCAGAGGACCCTTCTTTACTGTCTGAGTTTTTACTCTGCTAGCCAGGGCTAGTAAAATGTTATTCCTATATGTTTTGAACCAGAAATAGGATAGGTTTGATTATTACGACTTTGATTTAATTCTTACGTAAGATTTTTGAGGATATATGTTTTTGTTAGAGTTTCGTGGCTCTAGCAAAAACTCCATTCCTCCCTCGGCAGCCACCATTCTATTTTCTGTCTCTGTGAGTTTGACTCCTCTAAGGACGTCAGAGAAGTGGAATCATCTAGTATTCGTCCCTTTGTGACTGGCTTATTCCCACGTAGCATAATGTACTCAGAATTCATCCATTATAGTAGGGGTCAGAATTTCCTTTTTAAGGCTGAATCACGCTCCATTTTATGTATATACTGCGTTTTGTTCCCCGTTCATCTGTCGATGGGCGCTTCCACCTTCTTGGCTGTTGTGAATGACACCACTGTGAGCATGGGTGCATAAATATCTCTCTGAGATCTCGCTCTCAGTTCTTTTGACCATATACCCAGAGGTGGAATTGCTGGATCATAAGGTAATTCTACTTTTAATTTTATTGAGGACCCACCATGCTGTTTTCTCGCAGCGGCTACACCGTGTTATATTCCCGCCAACAGCGCCCAGCATTCCGGTTTCTCCACATCCTCACCAACGCTCATTGTTCTCTGTTTGTTTTTCATAATAGCCCTTGTGATGGGTGTGAGGTCAGCAAATAGTAATATTTTTGAAGTGGGTTAATTTTGCTCCCAGGGTGGGACAGGGTTTTGAAGAGGTTAGTTAGTTGTTGCCTAGAGATGAAAATGTTACATGGCGGAGAAAGGGATGTTTTCAGACACTAGAAAATCATATTGCCAAGTCTGAAAAAATGTATTTTGTTTTATGTTATAATTAAATATGTTGCTTTTCTTAAAATTTGACAAGGGTAATTTTTAAAAAGGACTCTTAAGAGCTAGCGAATCCCAGGTGGCTATAACATTAAATGCCTTTCTATTAAGTATGATAGAATTGCCTGCATTGCATTTAACTCCTAGTCCTCTGAATTTTTTTTATCTCATACATGGTCAGCAATCTATAAAAGCAAAATAGTCAACCAGATGAAAGCAGTCAGAGTAGGAAGTAGTCGTTACTTAGGTATTCTGCTATTTCCATGTATCTTCCAGAATATGTGTCCTCTTAACAGAGAGCAGAACGCAGATTTGAGAGAAACGCAGTAGTCTTGTTCGGTTAGGGTTCATGGTTCATGCCTGTTGGATTCCGAAAGCTTCGCCAGACAGTTTATGTAGGACCAGAGCTCTTTTTACTGTGCGGTATTACTCTGAACTTCAGAGATTGCTATCAACAGCATAATTAATGACCAAATAATCTTGTTGGATGGAATCTCCGTGTCTTAACTTCTAAAATCTATTTCATAAAAAAGTAATGTGAGAGAGTTTAATGAAATGAGAGACCTGACAGCAATGGAGGGCCATTTTGGCTGTAGAGAAGGGATTTTCTCCCAGATTTTTGGTTATCATTGAGGCTTCTGTCTTGGTTTCCATGTATTTATTATGCTGAGAATTATAGCCCGTTGACTGGTTAATTTTGAAAAGCTCCAGGCGGAAATTGGCAGCATTGGCACTTTGTAGGCTTTCTAATCAGAGAACCACTGCTGTTCCCTCTTTGGCCTCTCCTTAGTTACACCATACCCTCCAATCCAGTTAACATTTGACCCGCCAAGATCTTTCCTTAGCTAGGAGAAAGGAAAACAGTTTTTAAATCCTTAATCCTCTGTCACTGAGCCAAAGAAAACATAAGTTAAGGGCCATAGGAAAAAACCCAACTTAATGTAGATATTTGCTAACTGATTATGTTGTATTCTCTAAGAATAATGCTTGAGCTTCTGGTGTCTTCTTGGGTGAGAAACACCAAGGAGAATAGATAAGCAGAGTCCTTGTCTACACAGACCTGGTAGCCTATTTGGTGAGGCTCCCCAAACAAAAATAACAGTAAGACCATGCACACCAGTAAAAATTACACCACTGGGTGGTTTACTCAAGTGTTTCTGATGGTAAGTGCTAGAGAGCTGAAGCTAATTTCACTCACTAGTTTTTTGTTGTTTTTTTTTTTAAGATTTTATTTGACAGAGAGAGAGACAGCGAGAGTGGGAACACAAGCAGGCGGAGGGAGAGGGAGAAACACACTTCCCACCGAGCAAGGAGCCTGATGCTGGGCTTGATCCCAGGACTCGGGATCATGACCTGAGCCAAAGGCAGACCCTTAACGACTGAGCCACCCAGGCACCTCTAATTTCACTAGCTTTTAAAATGAAACCTGGGGAGCATAAAACTTACAGAATACAATTTCCTGGGTAAAGTGCATATACTTCAGGTCAATAGTAAGGACAGTTAAAGAGTGCTGGGAAGAGGAAGACAGGGAAGGGATGTGTAGATGTCTCTGAGTTGAGATGACACCTGCTATGATCTTTAGTGGGATTCTGAGTCATCACTTACCATGACTCTTCTTAGAAATGTCGATTAGGTGGCGGTCACTGTTCCTATCTTCACTGCTCCAGTTCTTGAGCAGCATTATCAGAACAGGCTGCTGGCAGCACCAGCAGCTAGGATTCTAGCAGCATCTCTCTGAGCGGCAGGATCCAACAACCGTCCTAGAGCCTTTGTTGGGCCCGACCTCTCTATCTCGCCCCACAGTTACTCTTATTTTTGTTTTTGTTATTTTAACACATTATTTATGTATTTATAAAAGATTTTATTTATTTATTAGAGCTAGCGAGAGAGCACGGGGATGGGGGGAGGGAGAGGGAGAAGCAGACTGCCCACTGGGGCGGGGTGGGGGAGCGGCGCCAGGCTGATCCCTGGACCCTGATATCATGACCTGAGCCGAAGGCAGATGCTTAACCGAGTAAATCACCCAGGCGCCCCTTAACACATTTTTTACACTTATTTTTTATTTTAATATAATACCTGTGTATGTTTTAAAAGTCAGGAGTACACAGCTTATAATAAAAGACAGCACTGTTGTGCACTCCTAATTCCCACTGTCCCAGGGACACCGACTTTCAACATTTTAAGCAATTTCTTCTAGTATTTTACCTCGTGTTTCTTTCTTTCTTTCCTTCCTTTCTTTTTGTTTTAAAGATTTTATTTTTTAAGCGATCTCTGTACCCAGCATGGGGCTTGAACTTAAAACCTGAAATCAGGAGTCGTATGCTCCAGTGACTGAGCCAGCCAGATGCCCCTTTACTCCACATTTCTGAACAGCACGCTTGTACTGCTGGTTCCTGAATTTTTTCAGTTTTAGCTCTCTGATGACTTCCTACTTCTGAGGATGAGAATTTAGCTTTTATACCTCTCCCTCTTTTCCATCCTTCTTCTCTCAGTATATTTCTAGTAAGATCCTCAGTGTTCACATTGCTATGCTCATGTACATAGGGTTCAAGTGAAGTCAGTAGTGTATTTCCTTATAAAAATGTTTTGCTTTTCCTGGAATTGAAAAGTGTCTTTTTCCTTTTTATTTGCATGACTTTTTTTTTTTAAATGTGCCTGTTGCTAATGAATCTTCAGTCTCTGGGACAGCAGTAAAATTCCTCTGAAACATGTTGGGTAATTATGAATTCATTTTCTTCTCTGAGATTTACTTCCAGGAGCCCTGTACCCCCTGCTTTAATCCGTACTGGCTTTTCTTTAGGCCTATTGCATAGCTGTGGTCCCGGACAATACCTTTGTTGGGAGGATTTTTTTCACTTCTGTCCCGTTTGGATTCTCGGTCTACCTCTTGATTCATTCTGTTTTGGTGAAACAAGCTTTTCGTTTTTTCTAAGAAAGGTATCTTGAGATTGTACATCTGAAGGTGTTTTCTTTTCTTTTTTAAGATTTTATTTGAGAGAGAGAGAGAGAGAGTGAGAGCATGAGAGGGGAGAAGGTCAGAGGGAGAAGCAGACTCCCTGCAGAGCTGGGAGCCCGTTGCGGGACTTGATCCCGGGACTCCAGGATCATGACCTGAGCCGAAGGCAGTCGGTTAGCCACCTGAGCCACCCAGGTGCCCCTGAAGGTGTTTTAATTCTGTCCTCACACTTGTTGGATAGTGTGGTTAAGTACAGAATTCCCAATTAGAAATTATTATCCCGTAGAATTTTGAAGATGTGCTGTTGAATAGTGCAGTGTGTTTTCTGGATAATCCAGTAGTGTGACTGTTGAATATTTCAATGCTTCTTTGTTTCTTTTTTTTTTTTCTTTTTCTGGAAACTTTAGGATTGTCTTTGTATGGTGTTTTGAAGTTTAATGGTTAATGCGCCCCTGCGTGTGTGTGTGTGTGTGTGTGTGTTTTCCGTTTTTGTTTTTCACTCTTTCTTTGAAATATTTTCTTTCCTTTTTTCTTGTGTGCTCTTTTGAAATTCCTGCTGAATTTATGTTGAATATCCTGGATCAAGCTTCTTTCTCTTTCCCCCTCCTTCCCTCCCTCCGTCTCCCTTTCCCCTATCCCCCCCTTTCCTTCCTGTGCTTTTCTGTTTTACAGCTCTTATCTTTTTATTCTGTTCTCGTGGAGAGTTCTTCAGTTTTATCTTCCAGTCTTTCTGTTGAATAGTCAAATTATTATTTCTGCTCTCAGTCCAAGAATATGTTCTTGCTTTCTGAAAGTGCTTTTCTTGTTCTTATTTCATGAATGCAAGGTCTTCTGTCTGAGGCCACATCAATTACAAATGTGTTTTGAAGTTGTAGTCTGTTCTTGGCATAGTTTGTTTACCCAGAGTTATTTTTCTGTTTGTTTTAGACTCTTTCTTATGGGACAGAACCTTTCCTAATATCTGGTGATCCTTGATTGTCATTTCATGTTGAAAAAGGAGGCACTAAAAATTGATTGGAGGGTCTGCTTGTGGGTCAGGACTTACCAACTGGTGGCCTTTGCTTCAGAGTGATTGCACAGGAACTCAGCTCCTCCTTAGAGCTAAAGGGAGGGGGAGCTAAAGGTCAGCACTTGCTGGTCTTTGCTTTCAGGACAACAGGTTTCTTCAGAGACGGTATTCAAAGCTTCTGTGAGGGCTCAGGGAGAGGGATGGCATGAGCTGGGCTGCCAGCATTCTGGGAATCTAGCAGAGGAAGAGGGTTGGATGAGTTTTCCAGTCTCTAAGTAGACCTTCTTTGTCTCTCGACTTCACTTGGCTCTCTCCTTGGCCCTCAGCTGTGCCTGATGTCTGGAGGCCAGACAGCATCTTCTGTTGAACTGTTCCAAGCATTATATCCCAGGGTCAGGGCGGGGGGGGGGGCACGATGGGCAGGTGCCTGCTGTAGGTTTGGGTAGGGATCGGAGCGACTTACACAGACTGTGAGCCACCTCACCCCTACTTACCCCAGTCATTACCTTTTCCTTCCGGTCGTTGGGGCTTTTCAGCATTCTGCTGCTGGAATTGGCTTGCTTTGTTGGCTCTCACCCCACAGGGGATGAGTCTCTGTGGTGACTTAGTGAGTTAGCCTATTTCCAAGCACTTTCCCTCTTCCAGACCTGCATTTGAATGACTAGTGTCTGCCCCATGTGCTGCACCCAGCTGTTGGTACCCCCCCGGATTCCATTTTCTGGAAAAATATCGGGGCTTTTTTTAATGGATGGTGTTTACTCTTGGAAAGTCATTTCATTCTACTTCAGTTAAAATTTTAACTTGTCGATCTCTCATTTCAAATGTATCTGTCTAGATTAGAAGTGTTACAGAAGTGTCTTCTTCTAAAAGAAATTTCAGTTTCTAACGTTATAATTTTTAGGGCTCTAAGGACTTAGTGAAGTCACTGACTTTGTGATTATCAGGACGGTGACAATAAGTAAAGACTTAGTTTTATAGCTCTCTACTTTTTTTGTATATGATTGAAAGTCTTAATCCAAGGTGTATGTATTTTATCAGTGCTCCCACACCTTTTCACATCAGTTTTAAGTTTAAATACCAAGTAGGGAAAAACTTTAATTGCTTAAAATAGGGATACTTTTTATTTCGTATATAATTTAAATATTTCATTTATTATTTTATTTTATTTTTTAGAAAGAGAGCGAGAGAGCAGGTGGGGTAGAGAGGCTGATGGGGCAGCGGGAGAGGGAGAGGGAGGGAGGATCTTAAGCAGGCTCCATGACCAGCGCCTAGCCTGATTTGGGGCTCTATCTCATGACCTTGAGATCATGACCTGAGCTGAAATCAGGAGTGAGAAGCTTAAATGACTTGAGCCACCCAGGCGCCCCTAACCTTTTATTTTTTTTTTAAGTAATCTCTACATGCAGTATGGGGCTCAAACTCATGACCCCGAGATGAAGAGTTGCATGATGTAACAACTGAGCCAGCCAGGCACTCCTATTCCATATATATTTTCAAAAGATATGTATGTGCACGTTTTATATAATTTTGTATATGTACATACATATATAAATTTTAATAGACTTTTCTACTCCTATAAACACTGGATTTTATAATGTATACTTTATCAGTAACTGAAAGGTATTTGTTAGGTTACACACCACAACTTGTATATGGAAACAGATATGACTTTCAGTTGATTGATTTCATTCAAATAATTTATTTTCTTTTTTTTTTTTTTAAAGATTTTATTTATTTGACAGAGAGAGATCACAAGTAGGCAGAGAGGCAGGCAGAGAGAGAGGGGGAAGCAGGCTCCCTGCTGAGCAGAGAGCCCGATGCGGGGCTCGATCCCAGGACCCTGAGATCATGACCTGAGCCGAAGGCAGAGGCTTAACCCACTGAGCCACCCAGGCGCCCCTCAAATAATTTATTTTCATTATAGAAGTTTTGCAAGTGAGGAGCTTAAATGCATTTATATAGATAAAGGTATTCAGGGCACCTGGGTGGCTCGGTTGGTTGGGCATCTGCTTTCAGTTCAGGTCCCATGGTCCTGGGATCAAGCCCTATGTGGGGCTCCCTGCTCAGTGGGGAGTCTGCTTATGTGTTCTCTCTCTTGCTCTCTTAAATAAATAAATTAATAAAATCTTCCAAAAAAAAAAAAAAGAGAAATAAAGGTAGTCAAAGTGTAAGAGGGTGAGCCACTGAGGGAAAACACTATGCCTTTTTCTGTTGGCCGTTTGTTGAGCTGCAAGCTCTGTGTTTTGTGTATTGTATTAAAAAGTGGAGGAATTTGATTTCTGAGATCGTATGTTGCTTAGTCATCTTTTTTGCACGAAAAGCAACATTGGTTATTCAAGAAGTGACACACCATTCATGTGGAGAATTGTGCTGACCCTGTTCCCCCAAATACAGCTGTGAGCGGAGAGGAGCGTAGGCCCCTGAGCAAGATGAAGAACACAGATAGAGTGACGCCCAGGGACTTCACACTGTGGTGGCAGTCGTGTAGCCCTCCTCGGGCCTTGCTTCAGATGGAAAACCGAAGCACTTGAGTAGGAGCCCACGTGATGGCTTCGTCAATAGACTAACAACAGCCCAGGAGTTAAAAAACGGAACCACAGTGGCGTGAGGTCTTTCAGTAAAGTAATAATGCCGCCATTTCTCGGAGTCTCTTCTTGGTGCTGGACGTGTCGCGCGTGTTCTCTCACCTCTCTCTCATGGAGAGAGCTGAGCCCAGAAGTTCAGTGGTTTCTTCAGGACTGGTGGGGCTGGGTTTCAAACCAGCTCCGTAAGAGTTTAAAAGCTGTAACTTTTCCAGCATACTCCGTTACCGGAATTTGAAGACACTGCCATCTTTTCATGGGATGGCATGGACATCAATGTGTTCAGAATAGACCCTAGTCAGTCACGGAAACATGGTTCCTTATATTGAGATTAATGAGGAGAGGCTTTGGTTTAATAAAATTAAAATTACAGACTTTCTATTAAAAGTGGTTAAAAAAAGGTTTATCAGTTAAGAGGCCCAAACACCAGGTATCAGAAAATTCCACTGAGGGAAGCATCTCATTGCTTAGTGTCAGGAAGATATTGTAACTGTGGTTTGAGTTTTGGCGAGGGATTAATGCAAAGGTTGCTCATTCTCTAGGGGATTCGATCCCTGTGTTAGTTTTCTGTTGCCGCTGTACCAAATGACCATAAACCGAGGGACTTAGAACAAGACAACCGTATTCTCTCAGAGCTTCTGCGGGTCAGAAATCCAACGTGAGTCTCAGTGGGCTGACATCAGGGGATCAGCAGGGCCGCCTTCCACACTGGAGGCTGGGGAAGAATCCTCTTACAAGCTCATTCAGGGTGTCGGCCAAATACAGTTCCTGTGGTTGTGGGACTGAGGTCTCTGTTCCCTTGCTGGCTGTCAGCATGGGACCGCTCTTAGTTTCTAGAAGCCTCTCTGCTGTCCTTGCGTGTGGCCCCAGCATCTCAGGAGCTGTCAACAGCTCACCAAATCCGTCTCACGCCCGAAATTTCTCGTTCCCTTTCGCTGCACCTCTCTGACTGGCTCTTCTTTCCTCTTCTGCTTTTATGGGCTCCTGTGATGCTTGTGATTCCATTGGGCCCACTCCAACTACCCAAGAGAATCCTGTTTTAAGGCCAGTTGATTAGTAACCTTAATTCCATCTGCAGGGCAGTACTTAGAGTGAATGAGTAATCAGGAGATGGGAATCTTGGGGGGCGGGGACATCTTTAGAATGCGGTCTACCACAGACATACAGTTTAATTTCCAGCACATTCTGTCTGTGGTTTAATTGCTCAAACTCTTACTTTTAAATCTTTTAAAAAAAATATTTATTTGGGACGCCTGGGTGGCTCAGTTGGTTAAGCATCTGCCTTCGGCTCAGGTCATGATCCCAGGGTCATGGGATCGAGTCCCATATCGGGCTCCCTACTCAGTGGGGAGCCTGCTTCTCCCCTCTGCCTGCTGCTCCCCTTGCTTGTGTGTGCTCTCCCTCTCTCTCGATCTGACAAATAAATAAATAAAATCTTAAAAAAAATAAAAATATTTATTTGAGAGAGACAGAGAAGAGGGAGCAGAGAGAGGGAGAAGCAGACTCCCCACTGAGTAGGGAGCCCGATGCAGGGCTTGATCCCAAAACCCTGGGATCATGAAGACTCTTAACCGGCTGAACCACCCAGGTGCCCCTAATTGTTTAAACTTTTAACTATGCAAGGTAAAAATAATTTCCGGAAGAGGTAGCAAGGTATAACCAGCATTTCATGTTGGCTTCTTAAAGCTAACATTGTTTTTTGTACAACTTTTTTCTTGTTATAGAGTTATATTTTCTTGTTATAAAAGCTTTTTTCTTGTTATTTCTTTTTCTTGTTATTTATTTGTAAATATAAATATATAAATTTATAAGTATATATATTTATAAGTATATAAATGTATATTTATATTTACAAATAAATCAAGAAAGACATTCATTCATAATTTTTATTCACATTCTGTATTATTCTGGAATATTTGTTTTTGATAAATCAGAGCTGTGTTTTATATGGTCTTGAACTTTGGGGATGTATATTTAGAGGATAGAGTATGATTCCAGTATCTTCCTATCAAAACCAGATTGTTTAGAGGTGGCCCATGTGTCAAAGATATCAGAACCTTCAACAGTATTATTTCTTTAAAGTGTGAATTAAATAACTTTTCTGATCCCGTCATGAAAATTTGCAACTTTTCTCCCTTCTCTGCTAAAGGATGTTTTTGTTAATGATAAAGAGTTATCCCAGCTATGAGGCAGACCTTTTATTCTTTGCAAAAGTATTTCATAAATGCTCATCTAGTTCTGCTGTCTGTGAGGTAGTTAGGATAAGCGGTCTCATCCCCAGGCTTAATGAAGGGCTGAGATTGTGGGGTGTCCGCATCAGGTGGGGGCTGGCAGTGGGGGGCAGTGAAAGAACTCATCCAAGGCAGAACAAAAGAGAAGCTTATTGAGTATACTGCAGGGAAGTGGCAGACAGGACAGTAGAGGAGAGGCTGTTTGCCACAAGGCAGGGGTGAGGGTGGAGTGAGGGAGGAGTGAGGGAGCATGGGGATATCACTGTGCCTGGTTGTAAGTAGCTCACTGGTTAGTAAGGCCCTATGGCTATTTCGGGGTGGGTCGTTTAATAAACCTGTTTGCATTGCCTCTTTGCATTCAGCTTGGTGGTCGCTGTAAGCCCTTTGTCTTGCTCAGGTTCCAAGACTCTTGCTTAAATGTGGCCCTTTATCTGTACCCCCCCAACCCCCAAGATACATCCTCCAATCATATGACCCACCAATATACATCTGAAGGGTCTCATGACTGAGGGTTACTGAACAATAACCTTTCCCAACAAGAGCTGGCCCCCTCAGGATCCTGGAAACCTTGCTTCCAGAATTCCTTAGAGACTTACACTATCCCTAACCCCCTCCCAACTTGAAAGGATATAATGGGCCACTCCTCAGGACCCCAGTGCAGCCCTTTCTGCCCATGGGTCCTGTCCCCGGGCTTTAAGAAAACCACCTTTTTGCACCAAAGACGTCTCAAGAATTGTTTCTGGGCCGCTGGCTTCAAACGCTAACCATCAGTTTTGATTTCCCATCTAAACGAGGCCCCACGTGTTTGTTGACTGACCATGATTCTGGGTGGTTCCTTCGGCGCTGCTGGGCCTAGAACACGTCTTTGGGAGTTGACTTAACTCCGAAGCAGCAGTGGTAACAGACTGCTCTTTAGCAATGCCGTCATCATGATTTCAGAAGTAAGAGAACAGAGGAGAGATTCTTTGTTATTCATCTGAGCCTTGTGAAAAGAACTCCTGGAGTTTCTTCGACATCAGAGGTGGGACAGGATGTTCCAATATAGCACCAGCCTCGGGCACTCTTTCAGGTCCTAAGCCTGTGTAAGCCTCAAAGGATGCTGTGGGGCGTCTGTGCCGTCTGCGTGTGCAAGATGGGGGGGGTCCTCTCAGGAGGGGGCTTGTCAGAATGGCTTCTGCTTGGGAGACAGCACTTTTCTTTGAAAGCTTTTATAAAGAAGTCTTGTTTTTGAGGTCTGTTTTTTATTGAAATTTTTTTCCTACGTGTTATTTTTTCTCTCTCCCCTGCCTCCCAGTCCCTGATGCTTGTGTAATGCTTCACACATGGTTAGCTTTCAGTAAATGTATTGACTCACTCTTAGAGAGCGATTTACGCTTGCACACAACATCTGCAGACAAGGGCTGGCATGGTGGTTTTGTTTTGTTTTGTTTTGTTTTCATGATCTAAGACTAGAGAGATAACTCCCTATGAGTAGATTGTCTGGAAATTTGCTTTATTCCTTTTAGTTGGTTTTAGGACCTCTCACTTAAAAAAAAAAAAAATGCTTTATTGGAAGTATCTTCGGGCAGACAGTAAACTCCACATATTTCAAGTGTACAGTAGTATTACCCATATTGACGTTTTTCTACACCCACAAAACCATCACTGGTACCAAGATAGTGAGCACCTCGGTCACTCTAGGAAGTTTCCTTGTGCCAGCAGCCCCGCCCTTTCCCCCTCTGTAGAAGTTAAACCTGTAACTCCCGTGAGATCCAGCCTTCCCACCCCCAGGGAGTCACCCAGGAGAAATGAAGGGGTATGTTTGCCTCAGACCTGTACAGGAATGTTCGCAGAACTTTCATTCATAATACCCCAAACCGGAAGCAGCTCAGATGTCCATCAGCAAGTGGATGGATCAACAGATGTGATATAGCCGTCCGCTGGAGTGCTCCCTGGCATTATAGAAAGGAATGAGCTCTTGTATTTGGTTTGAGTTGAAGACTCCCATATTTAAAGCAGATTTGTCTTTGTTGTATTTTGCTTGACTGGTATTAAAATTGATGGATTTTCGTTCTCTTAGCAACCGCACCCACCCCCAGCCCCTGGAGGAGACTAGCCCAATGTTAAAGAGTCGGTTATAGATGAACCATAGCAGGATGTAAGTTGCATTTGGGTCCTGAAGAGTTGCGAGCTCGTCGTCAGAAATGTTCAGTACCGTCTATTCTGCTGCAGGACTTGTTCCTGTAATCCCAGGGAGCGTAAACACCATCTGTGTGTAGGAAATGGTGTCGGTGATGGTTGTGGGGATTTGTAGAAGATTTTTCATAGGCAGGGCCAGTGGAATAGAGGAAGTAGAATTTAGAAGGAAAGGAAAAAGCCCTCAGATTGGCTGCTGCACAGACAGAAATTCTTTCAAAGGAAGCTTAAGGCAATAAAGATTAGTTCCTGGAAAATACAAACAAAACAAAACAGAAGACCCCACAGAAAGAAAACTGGTTCCTTCCCCAGGCCTGGTCAGCTCCTGGAAGGTGGTACTTCCTCCTGCGTCCAGCTCAGCGGTCGCAGTCACAGCCCCTGAGTCCGGCTGCATTATTTTCACTGTATTGTTTGTGCAAGGGGTTCCCGTTGCCGGAGGCAGCCGCTGACCTCCAGCACCCTGCTTGCCTGAGTTATCCAGGTGTTCTCCTGAGGAACCAAAAAGTGTGGTTTTTTTGTTGGACTCTGGTTATAGAGTTGCACCCGCTCTGAGTAGTCTGTCCCAAACCTGGCTTTTACCCCCTTTATTTCTTATTTTGCAGAACGAGAAGTTTTATTTTTCCTCATTCTCATTTTTTTATATGGCATTCCAACAACGAAAATAAAAATGCCCAAATGTTGAAGTCGTTTAATTTTTTTTTTAAGATTTTATTTATTTATTTGATAGAACAACAAGCAGGGGGAGTGGCGGGCGGAGGGAGAGGCAGAAGCAGGCTCCCTGGTGAGCAGGGAGCCTGATGCGGGGCTCCAATCCCAGGACTCCGGGATCATGACCTGAGCCAAAGGCAGACACATAACCAACTGAGCCACCTGGGCGCCCCTAAAGTAGTTTATTGTAAACAATTTCGTGGAAATGTTTTATTTAAAATGTATTTCTTAGTATTTTTGGCTAATACATCTTCCTTACTATGTGTCAGATGTTATTCTAAGTGCCTATCAAAAATGAGCTCATTTTATCTTCACGATAATGTTGTTCAATATCTGATGTTATCCCTGTTTTATGAATAAGGGAACCGAAGAACAGAGAGGATGAGTAACTTGCCTACGTTCACACAGCACAGGTAGCCTGGTTCTACAGACCAGGTTCCTGACTACTGTGCTACATTCTGCACCGTGTTGAATGTAATAAGTGAGAATTTAGTATGATTTTCTTGTGTAAATCAAACTGGTTTTACAGCAAACCTTGTGAGCTTAGTGTACCAGTGAAAACAGTTGCCCTGAATGCGTCAGGACAGCAAAAACATGTGTTCAGTAGCTGGGGAATCAGTTTGATGTCAGATTTAAGCAATGCTGAAGCTGTTACAATAAATAGGTTTGGTGTTTGTTTTTTTTTTTTTTTTATAAGCCTGCATTTCGTCTGCTGTGGTTATTTATGGTTTTTAATTTCTTCTTAGGCACGTCACACCTGAAAAATTTTATGTGGAAGCTTGCGATGATGGAGCGGATGACGTACTTGTCATCGACCGTGTGTCCACAGAAGTTACCCTGTCAGGTAACTCTCCGGTGGGGGCGGGAGCGGCCGCGAGAGAGACTCTGTACTGCGGTGGCAGAAATGAAACTAAACGGATCGGGGGTGTATCTGTGTGTGGCTCAGAGTCTCATCTCAGAAATGTGAATTCCTGCCACCTCATCTGATTTTTATGCATTCGTTTTATGCTTCCTCCTTATTCTAAAAGGGAGGAATGATCTTGAAATTTTTACTATCTGTAAGGATTTAAAAACGTAATTACTTCTTCATTTCTTCCCTTATCTGTACTTGAACAGGATCGGTTTGTTGAGGTCAGTTCTTTTCTAGCTGGGAGACTTAAGGTATTTGAGGGTGAGAAAGTTGTTTGAGCATTAAGTGTGTGGAATTTTGACAGCTGCTTTAGTTTTTGAAAATATTCATGACTGAGTGTAATTTAATAAATGAAAAATTAATATATATGTGTATGTATGTATGTATCATTGACTAAAACTTGTGTTGTGGGCAAGTAATGTTCCTAAGCTTTATCAATCTATATCTTGTCTGTCTCTCCAGTTATATTTCGGTTTTGCTTCTCTGCGGTGTGAAAAACAATTTTTTTTTTCCAGATTACACTGATTCCTGATTAAATGTGAAATAATTTTGGTGACAAGCTAATGTACCACGCGATAACACATTTAGAATTACATATTTCATGTGTTTAAATACTCATCTCTAGACAGAGTTCTCTGTATTTTTTTTAAGTAATGTATTTGAGTAACCACAGAGTAGGAATTCAGTCAATGTAAATATCCTTTGAATGGATAAAGTGAAATATAAAAATATTTTGAATAGGATAGTAAAGTATAAGAAGGGGATGGCTCTAAATTTCTATTTTCTTTGTTACCTGGTTATTCTGGTAAGTACCATATATAGTTTTCCTTTGACCAAATGGAATTAGAGGTCTGTTTCAGTTTGATTAATTTGGCATTTCCTCTGTTGGTTGGTGGCTGCTCTCTTAAGATAGCCGATTGGTTTTAACCAGTGTTAGGGCACTTCTAAAGTCTAGTAACACTACTTCTTTAGACTGTGTTGATACAGCATAGTGTCTTATAAAAGTTTTAGCATGGATGTGTTTTCAATTATTTTTGACCTTTTAGTGACATTTATTTGTAGGTAGAGATTGCAGATCCATTAGACGGGACAGTGCTAAAGGTCACCAATAGTTTGGATGTAAAAAGGACACCAAGTAGTCATCAGTAGACACATGAAGAGATACTTTGACCCGAAGCCAGTGGTGATGAGAGGCTGACTCACTCACAGTTGCTCTGCTAGTGTTTTTTTTTGGTTTGTTTTTTTAGCCGTTGGGAATGCAGACCATTGCCACGGAAAGAGGGATTGTTTTTCCTTCCATGAAAAACTAACATGTATTCTTATGAATTATCAGTTTTATTGTTATTATACTCCAGTTAGTGTAACTTAGAGCTCCATCAATAAATCGTACATTCAGGTTTATCAGACGATCTCAGTATATTCAGGATTTTCTCTAAGTTTTTCACTGCACTGACATTCCCATTTGTCATGTTCGTTAATTGTGGCTTAGCGTTGCTAAGTAAATTGAATCACCAAGAGAAACAGAAGTGAACTTAAGACCTTATTCGGAATTACTTCATACATAACAACAGGACTGCCTTTAAGAAACAGGACTTGGATTGACAGCAGTGTTTCAGAATGAGTTCCAGGATGGTGATTAAACTGTGAAAGAAAAATTGTGTAGCCACATAAGTCTGGGAGCTGTGAATGAAACCATAGAGCAGCTTTGTTCGCCTGTAGGCCTCCTCAGAGACCCACGCCTCATGACTCTGGGAGAGGGACGAGAGGTGATGTGGATGTCTGTGGCAAAATCAGCTCGTTTGATGGGGACTCTTACCTTCCCCACTCTGGGGCATTATTCCCTAGAGTTCTACAAATGTGTTTTGTGAAACACATTGACTTAAAGTTTAACAATTATGAAATGACCCATATAATCGAAGATACTTTTTTTTATTATTAAGGGCATTATTGGTAAAGTCACAGTTAATGGTGGTGCCTCCCTGCACACCTGTGTTTCCTTCCTCCTTCGTCCCTTGGGTCTTGCCTCCGTTTCCCCCATTTGTAGAGGTGGACGGGCAAGTCTCTGTTTGCGTTCCATTAGTTGCATGTTGGTATTAAATTTATGCCCTCTTCCCCATTAACTTTCTACTTCTCTTAAATGGACATGGACTTAGTTTGTGGCAAGAGGTTGAATAAATTTGGTTAAAAGGTTACCATAGAAATATCCCACGATTTACTTGATGAGGATTCAGAAGCATGTTACTTTGGGCACCTTATTCTAGACAGGCAGATGCCTTTATACGTCACATGGACATCTTTATTTTATATTTTGCCAAAATGGAGGTCTACCAGTCATGAAGTACTATTGCTTTCTTAGAACAAATCATGCATATTGATTTTCAAGTAACTACAGAAGTCAAACTAGATCTCCTTTTGTATTGGTGAGCTTCTTCTATGTGATTTTTTCTTTTCCTTTTTTTTTTCCTCTTTTAAAGTCAAAAAAGATATTCCTCCTTCAGCTGTTACAAGACCAATATTCGGTATACTGGGCACAATCCATCTGGTGGCAGGTAAGAAAAAATAAGCTAAGATGGGCGAAGAAGGTAATTAAATTGACCCAGTATAAGGTGAAGGCATACTTCCTGTCATGCTTGAGGCAGTAAATCTGTAGGTTAGATATTTGTCACTAATTTCTAAAAGTGACATACTCTAGATGACCGGTGGTAAAATCTATCAGCCTGAGGTTCTGCTGAAAAAAAGTTGCATTTTTGGTTTTATTTCAACTGAAGTTGAAATCCCTAGCCAACTAGACATTTCTTCATAAATTCTAAGAGTATTTAGGTTAACATTTTAAGGCACCAATGAACCAGAGTATTCTATACTGTCAGCCCCATATTGAAGTTGGACGTGACCTAGTGCGTGTGAGAGAATGCTGCCTGGTTCTGAGATATTAGGAAAGTGATTTTGTTTACCTAAATTTCATTCATTGAACTTAAAAAACATTCCTGTATAATCAGGCAGTGTGCTAGATGCTGAGTTTATAGAAGATGCTAGAAGATGCCAGGCCCTTTTTTTCCCCCGCAGTTTCCAGTCTAGCGAGAGACACATTTAAGTAGTAAATCACTGTAGTACGGTGTGACGAGTTCCAGGAGGGAGGTGTTCACAGGAAGACTTCCAGGAAGGGCACTTGTGCGTAGAGCCTTGAATGGAGCTTAAGAATTAATTTAGTGGTAAAGGCTTACCTCATTTTATTTGTGGGAGGAGGTGGTGGCCAGGATCATGGTTGGGGTATTATTCATGGTGCTGTGATGCCTTCTTAATTCTGGACTGTTCATCTTCGTGATGCTGCAAGGACCAGTTAGTTATATCGCCCCAGCACATTTCTCTACCCTGTATAATGACACGGAGGCCGTAGGGGTGGCGTAGACGGGACATTCCCTGTCCCGCAGTGGTCAGGTCTCGGGACACATGATGCTTTAAGCTACACGCTGGGAAATGCATTAGCAGAGGCCTGTATGCCAGAGAGAGAAAGAAGCGTTTTCTGGCTTTTCTCTCCATCTGCTAAGATCACTGCTTTTGCCTTTATTTTTTTTGAGAAAAGATTTGAGCTTTCAGTAAGAACTTTTCTAAATAATGCCCTATTCATAAATCCTAAGATTTCCTTAAAAAAGAACTCATGGGCCTTTCCTCTTACAATGCTGTGTGGTCTCACTGCTGGCCTGTGGAGCTTAACAGTGTGAAATGCTACGTTGGCTTCAGAGGTGCCTCTTTTCTAGTTATGTTGTGTGTGGCTTTGCTTTTTGCAGGTAATTATCTAATCGTTATTACCAAAAAGACAAAAATAGGTGAATTTTTCAATCACGTAATCTGGAAAGCAACAGATTTTGACATCCTTTCTTATAAGAAGACGATGTTGCACTTAACTGATATTCAGGTAAGAAATGGAATCACTTACTCATTGCAAAAGCTGACGTAGTCCCATCGGGGGGGCACTGGGGGCAGTGGGACAAGGAACACCGGATGGATTTCTTTTAAGCCTGATGATTTCAGCAACCCAGCGAGCAGGGTTCCTCTACACACCTTTATATCTGGTCATAAAACGTGCTTTCCAGAAGTCCTTTATATATCTTACTGTTCTTGGTTTGTTTTTTTTAAAAACTGACTCAGGTTCTTAAGTTTTGGAATTTCATGTGTAGAGAAAAGGACAGACAGAAAAAGTCCCTGTATCCAACAACCAGAATTAACTTCATATCCTTCTCGTAAAGAAATAAAACATGAGATGCCTTTGAAGTTCTACTGATCCCATTTCATTCCCACTTTGTCCGGAGAAAAAATTTCTTTGCATTTGCCGCATGTGAACAGCAGCACGTGTGTTTGTGTCCCAGTGGCCCCCCTTTAGCACGGTTCCTGTACGCACTACTTTCAGTTACCCTGGGTCAGGTATTAGGGAATGCAGTCCCTCAACAAGCGGTTTAAATTTCAGTTACTACGGTACATGAAGTCGGTACTGGTGCAGCAAGCTGGAGATGCAAAGGAACAAAAAAGCAGCAGCTCTAGGAGGGAGATTTGGATTAAACCTGAGTGGGGTAGAAAAGTGGCGGCTGACCTTGGGAATGCCGGTGCTCGGCCTTCACGAGGCTCGAGGTCTGCAGCCAGGGGTCTTAGTGAAGGTGAACTTCTCGACATTCATAATGAAGTGGTTGTGATGGGAAAGTTGAAGATGTCCTAAGAGGAAGTGATGCCCACGATAGACTTCACAGGAAAGGAACCCTCTGGGGTATTCCATGACCTCCAGAGTGCCAAGGATAAGATAAGACAATTAGGGGCACCCAGGTGGCTCAGTTGAGCATCCAGCTCTAGGTTTTGGCTCAGGTCATGATCTCAGGGCCCTGGGATTGAGCCTGGCATTGGGCTCCATGCTCAGCAGAGAGTTTGCTCATGCTCTCTCTCTTTTTCTCTCTTTCTCTCTTAAATGAATAAATACATCTTTAAAAAAAAAGAAAAGAAAGGTGTGACAATTGGTCAGGGTGTAGAAAAGATACTCCATAGATCAATATATTTACCCCTGTAAGGCATGGTGTTTAAGGCAATAAAAATGGTTGTATATATTTAATAGCCCAGTAATATTTTCTTGAACAGTTTTTTCTTGATTGCTATACTTCGTTGTCAGGCCATGCAACTAATTTTAATGTTGCCCCCCCCCAAAAAAATTTTTAGCATTGCCCATTGCATATACTTCGCTTGTACATTTTGTTCAAAAAAAAAATATATATATATGTTCTAAAAATATATATGTATGTATATATATCAGACATTGTATATATATGTCTGAGCCCGAATTAAAAATTTTGTAATATGTAGATTTGTAACAGGTAGATTAACATTTTAATCATTTGATAATCATTAAACATTACCAAACATTATCAATTGTTTCTTAAAGTAAGGATAAAAATAAATGTCCCAGTATTCAGCTAAAATGATTATCAGAAAATAAAGCTAAGTATTATTTTACTGGACTTTTCTTTTAAATCTTTGCATTTAAAAAAAAAGAATTTAATTCCCATCCAGCCCAGTAAAGTTTCTTAGGAATGAGGATAGTATTATTCCCTTGTTATTTACTCGCCGTGTTATTGGGCCTCTCATGACTTTACGTTTTTCACTTGTCAAATGAGAGTAATTACACTAAACTGCAGGGTTTGTTGTGAGGATGAAAGAGAGTGTCTAAAGGGTCTGGTATGTGGGAGGTCATCACCTAAGGCGGTGATGTTCTGTTAAAATAACTTCTGCCCATTAGAGAAAAACCGAAGGATACTAAAGGGCAGGAGTTCTATCCCATCAGTTAATGTACTAATACCCCACGCTGTTTACTGAACCTCCTCCGTGGGTCAGGAGCTGGCCTAGGTCCTGGGGAAATGGTGGGCAGCCTCCTGTCTCTCCTGTGCTCGTGGCATTTAACAGGGCCGGCCGGCTCACGGATCTGGACAGGTTGCGTTTCAAGTCTGAGACACACTGATGTTTTCCTCCCCTTTGTTTGCAGTTACAAGATAATAAAACTTTCCTAGCGATGATAAACCACGTCCTGAATGTGGATGGGTTTTACTTCTCAACGACGTATGATTTGACCCATACTTTGCAGCGGCTGTCTAACACTAGTCCAGAATTCCAAGAAATGAGTCTCTTGGAAAGGGTAAGCTTCATCTTCAGTTATTTTTACTTATTTTGGGTGTTTGTTTTTTTTAAAGGGACACAGCTCTATGTCATCCATAAAAATATTTATTGATTTTTCGCAATCCTGGCTGTGCCAGATCCACGTGTGGGGTTGAAAACACACCGTGTTCTCAGTATCCGTTACAATTGCAAATTCAGGATCCCAGAATCTGTCTGTGTGACCCAGACAGGATTGAGAACCATTGGTATAAGAATTGAGAAAACCAGTCTCAACAGACATGCTGGTAGTTTCCTGAGTTATTAATGTTAACTACGTAATTATCCTTATAAAATTAACGTGCCCGCAGGCGATATTCTTTCTGCAGTGGTGTTATTTATAGTTCTTACAACTAGAAAAGTAAGAATTTACTGATATAAGAACTTGAAAAATATTGATTTTAGATGGGATTTTTTTTTTGTTATTTTGCCCCCCCCCCCTTTTTTTAAAAATATGAGTGTGTCTTTAAAACTAGGACCTCAAATGATATCATCCTAAAATTCCTGCTGTTCAGGAGTCTGGATAATTGCTGCCCGGATATTTTAGTAACAGACCTTACATGTGTTTAGGGGGCAGACGGAATTTTAAAGGTTGCTGTCAGTTACTTGTTAGGCTGGACCCCATCAAATTGCCAGTCATTGACCATTTTTGACCATTAAAAATGATAATTTCATATGGTTCACCCTAAATCAATATTTTTGTTGACTGGCTCTTTTAAGATTTTGTACTCTAATCTAGGAAAATTATATGTAGGCTTGGACGTAAATTTAGATGTAAGCTAAGCAATCAGGCAATTTGCCTTTTAACTGCAAAGACAGTTGCCTTCAAAAGCAGTTGCTATGCTGTGTTCTCCATTTGTTTATCAAATGTCTCTCAGATGCCTCCTGTGTACCAGGCACTGTACTAGCCAGCGGGGACACAGAACGAAAAGGGTGGCCCCTTGTGGGAGCTTGCGGCCTCCTGGGGAAGCAGAAGTCTGGGCAGTCACAGAATAAGGGACAATTGCTGTCATGAGGCTGTGTACCAAAATAGAGTGGGATCCCAAGGGAAACTTGGGTCTCACTCGGTCTGGGGGAGCTGGGGATGACTTTACAAAGGAAAGTGCTTGTGAGTGGAGACCGAATGCTGTTCTGAATAGGCCATCGTGGTCAGGGGACAGTGGGAAAGGGAGTGTTCCGGGCAGAGGTGGTGGCCCTGTAGTGCGAAACTGAGACTGCCATCCTGCACGCTGGGAAGGGAACCTGGCAGCTAATCAGGAGTCAGAGGTGACGCAGGAAATCGTGACGGTGACAAATGAACCATACATATCTTAGACATTTTATCTAACTAAAAGCATAAAATTCTACACCGACTGGTCGGATTTTGATAGAGGACTAAATAAAGCTTTTCTTTGTTTTGGGTTCCTCGATTCCTCTGAAAAATACATGCCTTTCACGTTCCAGTTTGAGCCAGAAGAGGTTTAGACACCCACAGAGCGATCTGTTGGCAGAAGCCTGTAGATTGTGACTGGTTCTCAACCTTCTAGAGCAGTCCTTCCTCCTCCGGATCCAACAGCTGTATTGTTTTAGCAGCTTGCCTTTAATCGCTTTAAATTCTGTTATCGTCCAGCTTTATTAAAAAAAAGTCGTTTGTTTTAGTCCTGCCTCATTGATGCGTAAGACACTGAGTTTGATTATGTAACGATGACTAACAAGTGCAGCTGGCACCAGGCAGGCGATTGGGAGCACACACCTGAGCTGAGAAGTGTGCCCCGAGGCCGGTGGTGGCCGCTCTGGGGACTCTCGGCTGGGGACAAGAATGAGGGAGTGGCGGTCGGTGTGTTTTGTAAAGAGAACGGAGAGTCGAGTCGGTTAATCTCCTGTGTGGAGGGACCTTCTCCGGGATTTCTAGTGTGAAGGTCAGGGAGGCCGGCAGGCGGTTACTGGAAGGGGTGTCAGATGCCTGCGAGGCATCTATAACTTAGGACACGCAGAGGTGTGTTCTTTAGGTGACAGCGAGCCAGTGACGAATTCCCGGTGGACAGGAGACACGTCACGGAGAGCTCCTGCCGGCGGCGAGCGGAGAGGTGGGTGGGAGGGGCAAGGCCAAGACACGAGGCGGGGGAAGCTGCCCACAGTAGTTAGGCCGGATCAAGTGCTAGGCCCAAGTGCTAGGCCGGTGGGAGCAGAGATGTAGGAGAGGGGGCGGATTTGGAAGGAGATTTAGGACTTGGCAGTTGACTACAGATAAGAGAAAGACCGACCCCAGAGGACTGACTCCCAGGTTCCAGCCTGAGCCAGTGGGACAGGACACCCGGAGGAGGGGCGGGTTTGAGGGGAAGACCTGCCTGTAGCGTAGAGACACTGATTGTTGAGAGTTTTCGTTCTGTAGAAACAGAGGTTGGCAGGAGATACTCGATTAATTTTAAATCTTCTTTCTCAGGCAGATCAGCGGTTTGTATGGAATGGTCATCTTCTAAGAGAACTTTCTGCCCAGCCAGAGGTAATGGACCCTAAATAAAACCTGCTTATCTGTTTCAGTCCAAGTTCTAATTGAATACATATGTAAAATGGCTGCCTAATCACCAGGGATTTTGGTAAATACTTCTCATTTAACTCAGTTTATAACTTAGAAGCTTTGATAGGTCTGCCTCCTTGCATTGTTCCGGTTTGAAGAAGCCCAATGATTTTATGCAGATCTCCTGTAAAAGCCTTAACAAAGAAGAAATACTTACATAAAATACATTGCTTTCTGTGAGTAAGAGAAGGGGTGTTGGTGGGTCAGTAGTGGAGAAATGAGGGGCCCCAGGAGGTCCCGGGCAAATGCAAAGCTCTGTATTTGTCTTTAGTCACCCAAGAGAGACACACACGATGTCCTCTTCCTCTGTCCTTGATTTGTACAGATGGGGGAGGGGAGCAGGGACGCCCAGCCGGGAAGTGTAACATACCAAATCTAGGTACATAGATTTGCCTAGTGTCTTTATTTCTTGTCTTTTGCTTTGCTTCTTTTGGAAAAGTAGTTTGAGCTGCAAACCTTAGCATGGGTGTCTCTTTTCCCTGGGGAGTGAAGTTGTTGTAGGCAAAGACTGACAGGGAGGGAGGTGGACGTCCGGCAGCTTCATGCAGTTTGATTAGTGTTCCAGAACCTGAACACCTAAGCCCGAATGATTGTATCACATGCTTAAATTGTGTTTTAATTGGAAAGACCCATTGGAAAGACAAGAGTACGTGAGAGACGTTTTTAAAAAATAAGTTACCCATAAGTTTGATACCTTGTTTTATTTGTATATTATCTCCATAACACATAAATATTGTTATATAGCGTAAGTACGTTTTATGCAGTGTTTCTTTTTATTCGAAGAGCATGCATATTGCTCAGTGTCCTGTCTCTCTTCATTTCAGGTCCATCGGTTTGCGCTTCCAGTATTACACGGTTGTATCCTCTCCAGTGGTCTGCCAATCTTTGGTTCAGTATTAGTGTGAGGCAGATTTAGGAACAATCCCAATCGTATGAGGAGAGTGTTTTAGAATTAACAGAAATTGCTCTTGATAACAAAATCAAACCCATTACCATAAAATTTTAGAATACTGGTTGTAAATGATCCCCCCCTCCATTTTTCCCCCCCCTCCATTTTTTAAATGAACTCTTGAGACTGAATTATTCTGTCTGTTAAGAGTTCTGGGACTGGTGGTTTAAAGAAGGAACATGCAGACAAAACATGTGTTTTGTCTTTATTAGACTCTGTGCCAATAAACAAGAGTGGTTTGAACCCGGCTATTGAGATGAAGACTTCCCCTTTCCCTTAATATAGTTAGACTCAGGAACTGGGGTGACCTAGCAATGTGGAAAGGAAAATTGTAATTAAAAATCGTACTTGTCATTTAAAATAACCACAAAAAAATGGGAATAGATGGTACACAAAGAATAATGGTTAGTGGGGAAAGTCCGTGCAGATGCAAGATAAATAGTCGTCATCTAATTGTAAGTTCATTTTAAAAACTTATTATAGACATCATAATAAAAACAGGGAAGCAGAGCGCGCTGGCCGGTAACGGACAGGTAGCCGATGAGCGCCTGTAATCAGCACTGTGCTCTCCCCGCAGAAACCAAGGTGATCTTTGTATCGAGAACCCCCGAGAAGTTTATTACAGAAACAGTCTGATCTATTTGTTCATTCTGTTAATATGATTTCTTTAAATTATTCGTGTTACACTTAAAAGCAAAAAAGTACAGAGGAAACATTTTTCATGGTTGTGGGCAAATAAAAACCAGAAACGCTGGGGTTAAAAACTCTTGTTTATTCTGTATCGCCCTCCCCTCCCTGGAACATTTCCAAGTTCTCCTAAGACTAAAATGAGCAAGGAATTTAGGTAGTGCTTTAAGGGGTTTGGGCCAGTTGTGCGTGTTTGTGTGTTTCCAAAATGAGATGGTGAACAGACAGTAATATCAAATGAGTTACGGGACACTTTTTCTAGGCGATTTTAAAAGCAGCCTATCTATTCATTTAGCTTTAAATCTAAAGCTTCAAATAAGCCTCTGGGTCACACAGTTTCAGTGTTCGATGCACATACAGAGAGCTGGGCAGGAGCAGAGGCCTCGAGGCAGGGCCATGCCTAGGCAGCGAGTGTGGATGGGAGAGGTGGGGGGCCGGCTCAGGGAAGGAGCCGGGTCTGGGTCATCCAGGGCCTTGCAGGCTCCGTGTGAACTGTAACTGCGATGAGAAGCTTGGGATTCGAGTCGAGGATCGGCGTGATAGGACAGGCTCACTGTGACAGCGGAGGGGAGAGCGGGCCAAAGGCGAGCGTGGGAGGGTACCAGGCTAATTAGAGGCAGTTTGCAGTAGTCCAAGTGTGAGAGGCGGTGGTGCCTGGGGCCAGGATAGTAGCAGTGGTGGTGGTGGAAATGGTCAGGTTCCAGATCTGTCTTGAAGGTAGAGCTTACAGAATTTTCTGACAAATTGTACATGGGGTATGAAAGAAGGGGGTTTAGTACGCATCTAAGGTTTCTGGGCAGAGTAAGTGGAAGGAAGCCAGCCAGCCATCAACGCATGGAAGAGTCTGGAGGTGGGGGTGAGGCCAGAGTACCCAGCGTTCCACTGGGACATGCTAAGCTTGAGATTGCTCTAGCTTCCAAGGCGAGAGGTCACGGAAAAAGATGGAGTAATGGGCCGGGAGTTTACAAGGGAAGGCCACGTTGCAGACATAAAATTGAGAGTTGTCTGGGCACAGATGGCATTTTTTAAAGCCACGAAGCTGAAGAGCTCATCAAAGGAAGGAAAAGAGAAAAGAAAAGGCCTGGAGAAACAAGATGGCCCGAAGGGAGTTCTAGATGGTGGAGAGATGCTGGAGCCGCACACTGCAGGCCTCAGGGAAGACAAAGTGGGGGAGCTGGCGCGAGTGAACTGAAAGGACAGGAGAAATGCAGGTGACCCGGCGAAGGGCACTGAGGAAGAGGGGAGCCCCCCTAGTGAGGGTGGTGTCCCACAAGCAAATGAAAAGACTGCTTGCAGGCACGGGGGGCAATCAGCTAACAGGGCGCTGGTTGGTTCAATGGGAGCATCCGAGAGGGGGGTTATGTCCACGCTCCCCTGACTCTCCTCCCCAAATGGATATGACAGATGAGAAGGGGAGAGCACAGTGACGTGCTGGAGTGACGTCCTCGTAGCATGTGACAGTGGAGTCTAGCGCACAGGTCCTCCGCTGCCGGGAAGGGAAGCAGACACGTGGATGTGGACGCCAGTTGGTAGAGAGCTGTGGCGGGAGCACAGGAGATGGCTTTTATTTCCGCAGAGGACCAGGAAACCATGTCAGTTGGGTGAGTGGGATGAGGGAGGAGTGCTGGAGGCTGACAAGGTGCGGCACGGGCATCCGCATGCCCGTGTGGCCCTGGGCGGAGCTCCTTGATCAAGGCTGGAGATATGGCTGTTCTACCATGGCGCTAGGCTCCCCCATGATTTTTATTTTCTTCTTGTTCCTTCCATGCTTTCTGGATTCTTTAAAGTGTGTATGTATTTCTCTTGTAAGCCAAGGAAATGATTCATAAAGCAGTCACTCGTATTCCGTGCTATACTTAGTTCTCTGAGGGCAGGCTCATACCTTACTCATCTTTGTGCCCTCACCCAAAATAGGTAGTGGGTGAACAGATGAATAAATACGGCCTCGGATTCTTCTCTAGTGCTGTGGGTTTTAAAGAAAAGTGAATTGGGAGTTCAGGATGAGTCATTGTTAAGTCTGAGCATCCCAGGTCAAAGAGAAGGGTGAATCATTGGAAATTCCTATTGCTAGTGTCCCTCGGGACCATCATTTTGAAAATGATTTGGCGTTCTCTTGTGAATTTACCAGAACTTCCCCTGTGCATACCCAGTATGTTTATACCAGGGGGTGTCTGCAGGAGTGTTCACGGCAGCACCGTCCGATGGAACCAACGCCAGGAGTTCCATCAGAGGAGAGTCGGGGCTCTCTCGGTGTGGTCCTTGCACGTGGCACACGGCGCCGGGAAGGAATGGCCCCACTGGCTCGTGCCGTCCAAGCATGAATCTTAGGAACTTACCGGTGGAAATAAACAAGGGCTGAAGTTGGTCAAGAATGTGGTGCTGTTTTTATAAAACTCAAACCTAAGCAAGCCACGTGTTTTTAAGTCGTGGTTGCCTTTGGTGAAATTAAAAAGGCCGGAGTATGGTCTCTCGAGAACAGTTGTTGCTTCTGGGCAAGAAGGTACTTGGACGGGATGGAGAAGATAACAGATAATTAGATTCAGCGTTTTGGTACTGTTCTGAAGTTGGATGAGGGGGTTCATAGATACTTAATTTACAATGCTATTATGCTCTGTAATGGATGATTCAAGTTGTGTTAACAGAAAGTGTTACATATAAAAGAGAAGCCGGGGCAAACCCAAACAAATGAGAGAGGAGGAAAGATGAGGCCCTCGAGACAGTGAAAGAAACCTGTCTTTCTGTTAGGCTATGAAGCGGTAAAGATGAAAAGTCAGAGTAATTCTTAGGAGAATTTGGCATTTCCTAATAAAATCCGATGATGAATATACTCCGTGACCTAGCTCCTTAGCTCCTTAGACCTAGCTCCTTAGAGCCACTTGCCCAGAGTGTGTGTTTGCGGCACTTTGCTGCTTGCAAAAACTGCAAACAACCTGGACAGTTGGCTGGACAGGCTAGCGTAGCCGGTCTCCACCCGGTGGAATAGAGTTTAGCCCCAGCAGCGGGGGAGCCCCAGCAGCGGGGGAGCCCCAGGCACAGGTTGCTGAACGAGAGCAAGCCAAAGGACATACACAGTATAATCCCTTGTAGGTAAAAAAGGTAAACTGTTCAGTCTAACCAGCAGATTGCTCAGCGGCAGAACTAGAAAGACCAGCAAGGGGGCGGTGAACCGAGTGGATAGCGGTCCACACGTGGGCTAGATGCGAGGGCCGCCTGCGCTCAGTGCCTCCGAGCTGCCGGGGACGCGCATGGCGCGGATGTGTGAGCGGGTTCAGTGATTTTTGTTACGATCGGACAATATTTAACTGAAATTGGCCATTTTAACCAGTTCTGAGTATACAGTTTAGTAAGTGGCATTGCCTTCCTAATGTCGTGGGAAGAGTGTCAAGCCATCTCTCTCTCCGCAATGGGAAGCCATAGCTCCCCAGACACGGCTCTTTTTGCAAATATTTAGATACACTCTATATTCTTTTCTATTTGTTATACTTCCTAACAACATTGTTTTAATGTAAGAGATCTGCTATCTCTAGAGGCTTCTGCAGACTTCATTCTGGCAGTGAGGTGGAGAGGCCCTGGGCCCTGAGGGTTCGCCCTCTGCATTGCTGAGCGATGCTGAGCAGGTGGATAGCGCGTACCATTACCAGTTGTTAGGGAGGTAGTTTTAGATTAAGAAAAGCTTTCGGGGGAGATATTTTTTTTTCATACTTGGTTTTGCTTTTCCTGTTTCAAGGAAAAAGTAGAGTCAGAATTTGTTTCTGGATAATCCTTAAATCACAGTTTGATATGTAAATCTTCATATGTATACCAACTGTTATCACTGATTTATATTTGTAATTATAATATATTTTTGTGTTTTTTTTTCAAATTGCAGTAGCCTAGCACCCCCCCATTTCCATTTCTTATTTGAAGGCAAAACTACTTTATGTTTATGTTTTTCATTCTAAGCAGGGGCTTTTGGTGACAAAGGTAATATTTTACTTTTAGAAAGTGGTTGAGGATAGCAGGGAAAGGAAATCATATTTTCGAAATACAAACAATATTAATGAACCCCTCGAACATACTGTCTGTATGTCATTATTAGACTACTGACTTGACCAGATTTCACAGTCGAATATTACAGTACTAAAGGCTTGCGAACATTCACGAAGAACCCAAAAAGATTATACATTCTTGGTTCATTTTTCTCTTAAAGACAGAGTCATTCTTGCTAGGGTGAGCAGGTTCAAATGTAATCTGGAAACAATTCCTATGATTTCTGTAAATGTTAGTATTTTTCTTAACATAGCTAAGTTATTACTATGCACTCGTGTTCTATTAATGGAAAATACTTTGACTGGATTCTCATCTCGAGGAGGAGTTGTTTCAGAGCCGGCGTGCGCTATTACGTAAGAGGTGAGATTAATATTGTCAGCATGATTTAGTACTAGGTTTTATCTATCACTAATTAATGTTTTGTCATACGGTGACATGAATGTAACCTTTTGTATTTTATTTGTTCTCATTGTCATTTAATAGCCTTACTAAATATTTACCTCCTGCTTCATTATAATAATTAGGTAGGTTTTCTGTGCTTTACTCCAGCTACTGTAGTTATATGGCAAATGTTAATGAGACCCTATAGATTGCTTCTTACTGCTTTAAGAGGAATTGTTCATGTTGTTCGCTGGATGTCTGAAAGCCACTTGAACTCAGTGTAGTTTCAGTAGCCTAAACTCACATCAGAAAGTATTTTCTTTTATTGCTCTCGGCTTCTTTGCATACATAAAGCTAGACATTTGACTTTATGCCTTCAACTGTAAAGATTTACGTTTTGAGCATTATTCCCTAGGATTTGTACTAGCAACACACTAATTTACTTAAACCAAGCTTTTTAAAAATCTGCATTAAAAAAATTACTGGCTTCATGAAAAGGACTTTTTCTAACTCGTCCTGTTTTCTTTTTTCTTTTCTTTCTGTCTTTTATTTTTCTTTTTTTGTAAGCCAGGGTATATCAGAATAAAATCCTATGGGCCATTAGATAAATTGTAGAAGTTTTGGGCCACAAAGTTGTAAAGGTTATTCCCTTATTATAGGTGATAATAGCAAAAGAAAGGCATTTAGTAAGTGACCTGGCCAAGATCACAGAAACAGAATTGGAATTAGCGACTCCTTCATAACTAGATTTTCTTGGATGGAGACATATTCTTTTTTTTTTTTTAAATATTTTATTTATTTATTTGACAGAGAGGAGAGAGATCACAAGTAGGCAGAGAGGCAGGCAGAGAGAGGGGGGAAGCAGGCCCCCCTCCGAGCAGAGAGCCCGATGCGGGGCTCGATCCCAGGACCCTGAGATCATGACCCGGGCTGAAGGCAGAGGCTTAACCCACTGAGCCACCCAGGTGCCCCTGGAGACATATTCTTAATTAAATTTTTGAATAGGTAATGCATTCACATAGTTCAGGTATCAAGAAATATAAACAGATACGCAATAAAAAATATTTCTCGGCTTTAGGCCTGTCTGCTGCATCTTACTCAGTTGTTAGCTTCTTATTTATCCTTCCAGATCATTTCTTTATGCTGTTACAGTTGTGTGTTCTCCTCCCCCTTTCGTGGACATTGATTCTATAGTGAGCACATTTTCTTGCACTTTGGTTTTTTCTGTTTTTTAGATTTCATATATCTTGGAAATCATTTCATAAAGGTCTGCCTCCCCACCTGGCTCCCGCCCCCCTTCTGTCCTTCCTTCCATCCCTGCATCCCCACCCCCACACCAGTCTCACTCTAACTTCTAAAAATTCCTTAACGAGAATTATGGAAAGAACCCAAGTATAGGATGCTTCTGACAAGTAATTTTAGAAGGTTTTGAGAAAGCATTTTGTTTCTGATTTGACTCAGTAATTTTGTCCCCATCACTATTAACAAAACCATCTACCTCACCTCAAAATGTTATGTTTGAGAAATAGATAGAAAGGTTGTTAAGAAATATTTGAGGTGGTTAAAAATATCTGTTGATTTCTTTTTTTTTAAAGATTTTATTTATTTATTTATTTATCTATCTATCTATTTATCTATTTATCTATCTATCTATCTATCCATTTATCTATCTACTTATTTATCTATTTATTTATCTATTTATCTATCTATCTATCTATTTATTTATTTGACAGAGAGAGACACAGCGAGAGAGGGAACACAAGCAGGGGGAGTGGGAGAGGGAAAACAGACTTCTCGCCAAGCAGGGAGCCCGACACGGGGCTCGATCCTAGGACCCTGGGATCATGACCTGAGCTGAAGGCAGACACTTAACACCTGAGCCACCCAGGTGCCCCTGTCTATTGATTTCTTTATGATAATTTGGTAATTTGAGTCAGGAACTAGCTTGAAAGTTGCCTCTGCAAGCTTCTCGTATAGAAGTAGATTATGTGAACAGATTGTAGAGGATTGTTTCACATAATTGAAAGGACTAACCAATGTTAAGACTGAACACTTGAGAGCAGTGCTTTTCAAACTAGGCTTTGTGGGTATATTCATGGAGTTACAAGAAATCTAGGGTCATACAATTTTTGTGCTTTCATTTTGATAATTAAAATCATTATAAGCATCTGATGGACCAGTTGCCTTATTACAACAAAATACTGTTAACATAATGACCCATATTTGCATTTAATATTGTGTTTAATGGTTTTAATTTTCAAAATAGTGTTTTTCAAACTAGGATTTATGGACATACTCTCAGGGGTCCTTGAGAATTTGACTTTTCTTGAAAATATTTTTCAAGGTTGAGAAACACTGTTTCAGAGAAATTGTTTATGTTTAAACAATTGATATATTAAACAGCAACCAACTTCATCTGTTTATTAATAGGTCCTTAATACGCCACCTTAAGCTTGTTGTAATGAGTGGGCTTCTGGTAGCTTTCGGACCATGTAGCCTGCATTTGTCTGAAATTGATTTTTACAAGTACTTTTCCACTAATTTGAACTGACTCTATTCTTTCCAAGTTTAAACCGAATTAGTGAGTTTCTGTTGTGTTGCTCATGTAACAAATCTAGTTAACTTTGACTCTTTTTCAATTTAGGAATTGATTCTGAAGGCCATGCTGCTAACTTTGTAGAAACAGAACAAATCGTGCACTACAACGGGAGCAGGGCCTCATTTGTGCAGGCAAGTGGCCATGGCCGTGAGGCGGCCTGCCAGCCCTCCTCTGCTTGCATCGGAATTTTCTGCCCTGGTGTTGAAATTCCCCTCCGCTCCCCTGCTTCTTAAAATAATACCGTTGTCTACCATGTGGGAAAAGTTCCCTTATCACAAAGCTCCTCCATTACTTGGCACTCACCTGCGCACATTTCCTGCTCTTGAATTAGTTAAATCCCTACAGGGAGGGGAGGGGAGGAGGTCCAAGGGTAATGAAGGCAGAGCCACCTCCAGACTTCACCCTCTCCACTTCTTCAAGGCAGTGATGATGGGACAGGAGGCAGCTGGTGAAGGCTTCATGCGCCTTGCACTTTGGGGGGACAGTCTGCTGTTGCCGCCTTATGGCGCTGTGGATCGCGTGCTCTCCAGAACGGTAGTGCCTCAGCATATTTGTAAGTTCATAAACACACTCATTCGAGGACCAATAAGGCAGTTTTCTAGTTTCATCATCATGTCCGATTATACAACAGACGTAACTTATTAATTGCTTGTAGATAAATCGGTTTGTTTTGGAGCTTAGGGGAAACACAGAACTGTTTACTACCCAGGTAGTAAACGTGTATATAAAACCAGGAGGAAAAGTCCTTTCCAGCCGTACGCCCACGGAATAGGAACTGTAGGGGCAGGCACACGCAGACTCTTCTCACGGTTGGTAGGCTGTATTTATGCTTTTTCCTTTGTGATGCGCAGACAGCCCGGACAGGAGAGAAGCTGAGAAAAACAAGTTTATGTGTATGTTTCTTTTCATATTTCTCTCTTTTCTCTTAGACTCGAGGATCAATACCCGTTTTCTGGTCTCAAAGACCAAACCTCAAGTACAAACCACGGCCACTAATCAACAAAGTAGCAAATCACGTGAGTATCTCCTGTGCTTTTTCTCATTGGCTAAAAATAGGAGCTTCAGTGGCGTTGGGGTTTGGTTACGGAGCATGAAGTTACTCCGCATGGGTCAGAACCCAGCGTCTCTGCAGCCGTTCTCCTTGGTTCCGGCGCCTGCTGAACCTCCGACCCGGAGGCTGCAGAGATGGCTCGTTGGGAATGTGGAAAACTCGCGGATGATCGGGCGGCATGGCTAATTCAGACTGTAGAGATCGTGTAAGATTTGCAGCTTCATGGCGTTCTGGAGTCTTCGGTGTGTTCTGTTGGAGGTCGTGCTCAGAATTAAAGTACGGTATTGTCGCTCTGAATAGAACGGCTTGTAATTGCTGCGTACTGCGGGGTGTGTAGAACACCCCGAAGGCCTGGCCCCCCTCCCAGCGTCCGTCTCTGGCATGTACGAACAGGACATTTAAGGAGATACTTTTAAAAAGTTTTATAAATATAGTGTAATTTGGTAAAGTGTATAACTCTTTTTTTCCCTTTCTAGATGGATGGTTTCCAAAGGCATTTTGATTCACAAGTAATTATTTATGGAAAACAAGTGATAATCAACCTGGTACGTTTCTTACTTGTTTCTTGCGGGGAACAAAACAAAAAAAACTTCACATTGGAAAAAATAGAACATTTACCATTTTAACTATTTTGAAGTGTGCGGTTCAGGGGCATTAATGTGCTTTACAGTGTCACCATTAACACCTGTCACCATTGACCATTTCCAGAACTTTTCATCATACCAAACAGAAACTCCACGTCCACTAAACAATAACTTCCTATTATCCTTCTGCCCTTAGCCCCTGCTAACCATCCTACTTTCTATCTATATAAATTTTCCTATTCTAGGTTCCCCACGCAAGAGGATCGTATAATACTGATTCCTTTGGGTCTTGCTTATTTCATCGAGCTTAATGTTTTTAAGGTCTGTCCACGGCACAGCATGTATCAAAATTTCATTTCTTTTGAAGACTGGATAACATTCCTTTGTATGTTCCATTTTTTGTTTATCCATTTTTCTGTCGACGGACATGGGGTTTTGTTTCTACAGTTTAGTTATTGTGAATAATGCTGCTCTGAACACTGGTGTGCAGGTATCCATTTGAGTCCCCGCTTTCAGTTCTTTGAGGGCTGTACCTAGAAGTTGAATTGCTGGAGCATATGGTGATTCTAGGTTTAACTTTTTAAGGAACCTCTACTGTTCTTCACAGTGGCTGCGTTTTACGTTCCCACCGCAGTGTGCCAGGGTTCCACTTTCTCCACATCCCTGCCAACACTTGTTATCTTCAGGATTCGTTTTGTTTTTTGATTATAGCCATCTTTATGGGCTTGGAGTGGTGTGTCATTGTGGTTTAGATTTGCATTTTTCTAGTGACTAGTGATGTTGAGCATCTTTTCATGTGCTTATTGGACATCTGTATATCTTCTTTGGAGATGGGTCTACTCAAATATTTTGCTCATTTTAAATCGGGGGGGTGGTTTTTGTTGTTGAGTTATGGTAGTTCTTTATATATAATGCAACTAATCCCTTATTAGATGTGCTTTGCAAATATTTTCTCCCATTTTTTGGTGGTGTTTTTGATAACTGCTAGTTATAGGTCTATTCAGATTTCCTGTCTTTCCATGATTAATGTTTTGGTAGATTGTTTCTAGAAATGTGTCCATTTCATCTAGGTCGTCCAGTTCATTGACATAGAAATGTTCATTGAATTCCCTTCTACTCCTTTTTATTCCTTCAAAATCAGTAGTAATATCCCATCTGTCATCCCTGATTTTAGTAAGTTGAATCTTCTTTTTCTTCTTTCTTGGTCATTATAGCTAATAGTTTGTTAGTTTTGATCTTTCAAAGAACCAAGTTTGGGTTTCATTAATTTTTTTCTATTTTTCCATACTTTGTTTATCTCTACTCTTTATTTCCTTCCCTTTGTTAGCTTAGAGTTTCATTTGCTGTTCATTTTCATTCCTTAAAGTGTAAAATGAGGTCCTCGATTTAAGGTCTATTTTTCTTTTTTTTTTTTTAAGATTTTATTTATTTAGGGGTGCCTGGGTGGCTCAGTGGGTTAAAGCCTCTGCCTTCGGCTCAGGTCATGATCTCAGGGTCCTGGGATCGAGCCCCGCATCGGGCTCTCTGCTCAGTGGGGAGCCTGCTTCCCCCTCTCTCCCTCTGGCTGCCTCTCTGCCTACTTGTGATCTCTCTCTATCAGATAAATAAATGAAATCTTAAAAAAAAAAAATTTTATTTATTTATTTGAGGGAGAGAGAGAGAGTATGTGAACATGTGCAAGCAGGGGAGGGGCAGAGGGAGAGGAGAGAGAGAATCTCAAGCAGACCCCTCTCTGAGTACAGAGCTCAACCTCGGGCTCAATCTCACAACCCATGAAATCATGACCTAAGCCAGAATCACTAGTTGGCCGTTCAACTGATTGAGCACCCAGGTGCCCTGGTCTGATTTTTTTTTTCCCCCTGGTCTGATTTTTGAATGTGTATAGCTGTAAATTTCCCTTAGTGCTGCTTTGGCTTTATTTCATAAGTTTTGGTATATTGTATTTTTGTTTTCATTTGTCTCTGTTTATTTTCTAATTTCTCTTGTGATTTCTTCCTTAACACATTGATTGTTTAAGAGTGTGCTATTTAGGGGCGCCTGGGTGGCTCAGTCAGTGAAGTGTCTGACTTCGGCTCAGGTCATGATCCCAGGGTCCTGGGGTAGAGCCCCATGTCAGGCTCTCTGCTTCTCCCTCTCCCTCTGCCCCACCCACCCCCGCTTGTACACTCTCTCTCTCTCTCTCAAATAAATAAAATCTTTAGGAAAAAAAAAGTGTGCTTTTTAATTTCCTCATATTTATGAAATCTCTAGTTTTTCCTTGTTGAGGGTTAGCTTCATTCCACTGTGACTAGAAAAGATACTTTATATGACAGTTTTTTTAAATATTATTAAGACTTGTTTTGTGGTCTCACACTTACTCTGTCTCGGAGACTGTTCCATGCACACTTGAGAAAAATGTATATTCTGCTGTTGTTGAGTGGAGTGTTTTGTTTATGTCTGTTAAGTCTGATTTGTTTGTAGTGTTTAGATTCCCTGTTTTCTGATTGATCTGATTACTGGAAAGGAGCTGTTGACATCTCCAACTATTGTAGAAATGTCTATTTCTCCCTTCAGTTCTTTGAGTGTTGCATCATATATTTTTGGGCTCTGATGTTTGGTGCATATGTATCTTAATTGTTTTACCTTCCTGGTGAATTGACTCTTTTATCATTATATAATGTTCTTTGTCCTTATAACAGTTTTTGACTTAAAGTCTGTTTTGTCTCATGTTGCTAGAGCTACCCCTGCCCTGTTTTGATTATTAATTATTTGCATGGAATATCTTTCCATCCTTTTCCTTCCCTCTTACTTGTGTCTTTAGATCTAAAGTGAATGTTTTTTACAGGATATGGTTGGATCATATTTTTTAATTCATTCTGTCAATCTATATCTATTGATTAGGGAGTTAATCCATTTATATTTAAAGTAATTACTTATTTGTAGAGACTCATTTCTGCCATTTTGTTATTTGTTTTCTGTACATCTTATAGTTTTTGATCCCTTGTCTTCCTCTATTACTGTCTTCTTTTGTGTTGAATTTTTTTATAGTTATATATTTTGATTACCTTCTCATTTTCTTTTGTTTATATACTGTAGGTATTTTCTTCTTGGTTACCATGAGGATTACATATAATATTTTAAAGTTGCAATATTTGGGGCACCTGGGTGGCTCAGTCGTTAAGCGTCTGCCTTAGGCTCACGTCAGGATCCCAGGGTGCTGGGGTCGAGCCCCGCATGGGGCTCCCTGCTCAGCGGGAAGCCTGCTTCTCCCTCTGCCACTCCCCCTGCTTGTGTTCCCTCTCTCGCTGTGTCTCTTTCTGTCAAATAAATAAATAAAATCTTAAATAAATAAATAAATAAAGTTCTAATATTTAATTTGAATTGATACCAACCTAACTTCAATTTGTATACAAAAACTTGATTCCTATAAAGCTTTGTCCCTTTTTGTGTTATTAATGTCACAGATTACATCTTTATACATTTTGTTCCCAGTAACATAGATTTATAATTTCTTTCTTTTTTTAATTTTTTTTTATTTTTTAAAGATTTTATTTATTTATTTGACAGAGAGAGAGAGAGATCACAAGCAGGCAGAGAGGCAGGCGGAGAGAGAGAGGGGGAAGCAGGCTCCCTGCTGAGCAGAGAGCCCGATGTGGGGCTCGATCCCAGGACCCTGAGATCATGACCTGAGCC
>CM052898.1:11999954-12038704 GCA_028534135.1 Potos flavus
GCCCCATTATCTCTCAATTTTAAAGGACAATTTTGCCAGATACAGAATTTTTGGTTTAGGGTTCTTTTCTTTCAGTACTTTAAATATATCAGTCCACTGCCTTCTAGCCTCCAAGTTTTCTAAAGAGAAACGGGCCAGTAATCCTATTGAGAATACTTTGTAATGTGTTTCTTCCCTCTTGTTGCTTTCAAGATCCTCTCTTTGTCTTTCAGGGGTTTGATTAGAATGTGCTTGGTGTGGGTTTCTCTTACCATACTTAGAGTTGGGTGATCTTGGACTTGAAGATTTATGTCTTTCATCAAATTAGGGAAGTTTGGGGGCTTTTTTTTTTTTTTTTTTTTTTAAAAAGATCTCTAGCCCTTTGTTTCTCTCTTTTCCTTCTGGGACCCCCAGAATGGGTGTGTTGCCCCCTGGTGATGTCCCAGGCGTCTTCAGGGCTCTGCTCACTTTTCCTTATTCATTTTTCTTTCTGCTCCTCAGACTTGGTTAGTACATTTGTGTCGTCTTCAAGTGTGCTGTTTTGATTTTCTTCCTGCACAAATGTGATTTTGAACTCCTCTAGTGAATGTTTAATTTCTGTTTTGTACTTTGCAATTCCAGACTTACTGTTTAGTTCCTTTGAATGATTTTTGTTTGTTTGCTGGTAATCCTATTTTCATGTACCATTTTCCTGGTTTCCTTTCATACCCTGTGTTTAACTTTGAGCATACTTAAGACACTCATTTGAAACCCTTTTTCTGATAAGTCTTCTGCAGGGATGGTTTCTGTCAGTTTATGCTTCTCCCCTGAATAAGCCTTGTTTTCCTGTCTTTTGTATGCCTTGGTATTTTTGTTGTTGAAATTCAGGCACCGGGTGGTTATGATATGGTAACTCTGGAACTCACATTCCCCTTTCCCCGGATTTTGCGGTGTTTTTGTTTCTGTTTCGATTGTTGAAGGCTTGTAGTAATCCATTTGTCTTCAGACGTTTCCCAACCATTTTTGAAAGACTCCCTTGTTTACGCTCACTGAAGCCTCTGTTCTTTGAGCTCATGTTCAGCTAATGTTTTGACAGAGATTTCTTCGAACACCAGGAACCGAAACAGACAAAGGAAAAAACCGAGAAAGTGAGAACAGCCCCATCTCTGAGTCTCTGCAGGTGGTTCCGTGCTGGAGCGGTCTTTCTCTGGGTACCAGGCTTGCCCGAGCGTAGGGGTCAGCCTGAGGGGAGGGCTCCAGATCTTCTCAGGAACTTTCGGACGTGCCTCTTGCCTGGGTGTGCAGGTGGCTTTCTAAAATCCTCCTCATACATGTCTGCTTCTGAATGTCCTCATTTCCTAGAGTATCACCCCAGCTTCTTCTGCAGCCTGTAGATGGTCTGTTTTATGTGTCCCCAAATCCCTTGCTCTAGGCGGCTGTTGGTTTGTAGTCCTCTTGTAGCGTCTATGAGCCGCGTCCGCCTCGCCCCCTGCTTGTGTTCAGAGTTGCGCGAGGCAGAGACAGGCAAACACATCCTTCAGGTCAGAACAAAACACACACGATAACTTGCAGATAAGGTCTGGGGCCCTCTCTCCGGTTTGGGGAGGTGAACTGAGAACCTGATTGCCACTTAAGACTGAGACCGTCACTGCCCCAGGGATGGGGTGGGGTAAGGGCAAGTAAAAATGTCACAGAAGTGTCCTGCAGTTTTGAAAATAGCTTTTGTTTTTGTTTTTGTTTTGATGGGACATTTACTTCATTGCTTTAAACCATTGATTGTTTTCTAGAGGTCCTACAAAGTCGGCTCAGACAGCTTCTGTTGTTTTCAGTGTTTCTGGGCGAGAACAAGAGCTTGGAGCTTCCTGGCCCACCGTTTTGCTGATGTCGCTCTCTCCTTTTAAAGGAACTAAGAAAGCTGTGGTGTTTTTAATTTTTTAGGTGAATCAGAAGGGCTCAGAGAAACCACTCGAGCAGGCGTTTGCAACAATGGTGTCTTCCTTGGGCAGTGGAATGATCAGGTACCTCCCTAGAAATCTGCACAGGTCTTTTCCGATTAGATGTGCACTTACATATCCGGGGTCCCTCCTCACCCACGGGCATCCGTTCCCAGACGCCCAAGTGGATGCCTGAGACCACACATGGTACTGAAGCCTATGTATACTGCGATATTCCTTAGATACACGTACCTATGATAAAGCTTAATGTCTAATGTAGCCACAATAGCAGATAGACTGGTAATAGAATAATAATCATAAGAAAATAATTAAAACAATATACTGTGGTAGGAGCTGTGGGAATGTGGTCTCTCTCAGAATACTTTGCCGTTCTGTAGTTGTGCATGTTGTGATGATGTGAGGGGCTAGGCGCCCACGTGATGAAGTAAGCCCAGTGACGCAGGCACCGTGATGAAGTGTCAGGCCACCGGCAGCCTGACCGCATGTCGGGAGGAGACCCATCTGCTTTCAGACCATAGTTGACCGTGGGGAACTAAAGCTGTGGGAGGTGAAACTATGGATAAGGGGAGACTACTATACACCAGTATGTAGATCTTACTAGACATACGGTGTCCCCCACTTTCCAAAAGTCTGTCACGCCGCTTAGCTTTTACAAAAGACCCGTGTTGCTACCTGTTGTCGCTAACTGAAAGAAAGCCAAAGACGATTTTTGACTTTTTCGAGGTCATTACCACACTGATGGAGGGGGAGGTCTTTGCTAAGAGCGGAGTGGCCTGTGGCACGAGGCAGACGTTTGGACAGCAGAGGGCGCTCTTTGCTTTACGCTGCGTCAGCACATGAAACGTTCCTTAGAAACACTCTACTTTTGGAGAGGAGCGGAGACCTGAATTATAGCTCAGTTTTTTTTCCCCAATACTAGATCAAAGCATGATTCTGTTGGCTTGAAATTTTTCTCTGGTATAGTTATATTGCAGAATAACTTCTTAAGAGTCCGATTTTAATTTGAATTTTCTGAAAGTTTAGTCCCGGGTCAAAATGCCCTCCTTGAGGCTTTGTGTCGCGTGGCCACTGGGTCACGAATTTCAGTTCCTCAGGATTGTTTGGTGTGATCTCTGTGGTCCTGACCCCCACGTGAGTTGGAGAAGTTTACACTGGCATAGAGGCCTTGTCCGGAGCTTTGCCTCCGTAAGTCCCCAGGCTGCATTTGCAGACTGCGCAGCCTCGTCAAAAGAGGGGAATCCGATCACATCCCACAGCTGCCCTGTGGAAAGGTGCGAGGTAATGAGTCAGCCCATTCGGAGTTTGCTGCAGCAGAAAACGGGGCAGGATGTGAGGGTGCACTGTGGTAGGAAGTGGTCACGGGCACTGGGGGGAAACTTTCCAAAGAAGTGGTATGGGCTTACTGAGGGAGAAATTTTTGTAACCTCTGAGAAATTGTCAACATCCACAAAAATAGAACAATGTAACGAACCTTTGGGGAAGAATTTAAGTGTCTTTCCTCCAACTCAAAAGCTCTAGCAAATTCATCAGACCTCCACTCCATGCACACTTCTGCCTTCTCACAGTGGAACTTTCTTAAACACTCTTCGGAGGACCTAGAGGAACTTAGAATATACCTTAGACCTGAAAAACGAGAATCTCTGGGTTTGGGGTCCAGCGTGCATACTCTGAGAGTGTCTGCCGGCCGCTGTGCACACCCCTTGTGAAGGTCCTCTGTCTGCCCCAGGGGTTTCCACAGACACACTTGTCTCCAGAGTCATCTTGGGTTTGTAGCAGCAGCTGACTTCAAGAACGTGCGGCGTCAGGCAGAATCTAGAGTTATGCCCTTGGTGTTCCGGGGAGCTTGGAGGACACCCACAACCCTCACCTAGAGAGTGAGCACGCAGAGCTGTGGTCATTTGCCTTCCGTGAGCGCGAAAGACCACCAGACAGAGGAGCATGTTAAAAAAGTATATTTGAATATTTTTTAATTTAGTAAATCCATATTCTGGAAGGCAGGGGGAGAAATCAGTCTGTAGGTTAAAGGTAAATTAAATGGTAGACTTATTGTCATGTTTCAGATAACGGTCTATTGGACTGATTCACTTTTTAGTTGTTCAGTGGGTTGTTGCTTTGAGTAAATTAAATGAATGCAGTTGGTGGATTGGTGAATGCCCAGAAGGAGAAAGGTCGTGTGGTTGTGCTTCTGAGGAATGGTGGGCCTCGTTAGCAATGGGAAGTTTTCCTTTTGGGAGCTGGATGAGAAAATGAGCCATGTAAGGTGATGTGTCTCCGAGGGTTTCCTCCTAGAACTTGGAAAGAAGCAGAACTGCTTGACTATTGGGGTCAGAAGCAAAATAATCTATTTACAGTCATGCGTTGCCAAAATGTAACTGCAGTTCACTTTAGAAGATACCAGTGTGATTTTAGAGGAGGATGCACGCTAAGAATCCCAATGCATTTAGGTGCTGGCTAGCTGCTTACGTCCTTCAAGCTAGTCTAGGGCTGTCGCTTCTGTGGGAGTACCCCGAAGTGACTGTCAGTCTTCTGGGATCGGCCTCTGGAAGTGCTTCCCCCACTTCCAGTCTCCACCAAGTCGAGCCCCTCCAGACCTGCTTAGAAGCCCACACTCTACTGATGCTCCTTCGGTCTGTTGGAGCCAAGGGAGTGACGCGAGGGCAGACGCCTCATGCGAATTTCACTGTGTAGACCAGAGCTCGATGTCCTTCCAGTCCCCCTAGTTATGACTTGACCTGGTTCCTGACTCCCTTGACTTTCAGGAACTGGTTCATGATTTTCTTTTCCCCTCTTCTCAGTTGGCAACATTTTCCAGCTCATGGTGGGACACTTTCACTGTCAGATGTCTTCTAACCTTCAGAATTGGGCCTATTAAATACCAGATAACTAAAAACAACCCATTGCAGATGGGCAGGAAAAGTCCCCCTACCACATCTATGTGAGATGTACGGATGGTGATAAAGACAGCGGATGTTTTGATTTGTTAGAGAAGGTGATGGACCGTAAGTGACCAGAGTGGGGGCCCTGCTTCCTCGGTGCTTCTGACAAACCCCAATACAGATCAGACACCCATCGAATCCTCCTCGCTCTGATTGAAGTTCAACCCTTCTGAACATTTTAACCGGTTTAAAAAATAATAAAAAGGGACCGTGTTTTTTGTACATGGGGGTAGAGATTATAGCCTGGCTATTCATTTGGATAAGGCTCCTTTATATTATCTACCCGATTGCTGTACCTGAGCTCACTTCTGCTTTTTGCTGGGCTGCTTCTCTACTGCTATCTCAGGGCGTGTAGAAGAACATGTGAAGATAGAAGTGTGTGTGTGTGTGTGTGTGTGTGTGTGTGTGTCTGTGTGTGTAAACCCCACACGCAGTGAAGAAGAAATCTGTAAGCTCAAATAGAGGCAAATCAGTTTATGAACATAGTAGTAGAAGGAAAATGACTCATCTTTGGTCAATTTCTGCATATCTTTTCTTTTGGTAGATATGTTGCCTTTGACTTCCATAAAGAATGTAAAAATATGAGATGGGATCGACTAAGTATTCTCTTGGATCAGGTAGCCGAAATTCAAGATGAACTAAGGTAAGCTATGTCATTCCCCCGTGGAGGTCGAGGGAAGAGGGTCGTGTGTGTATGAATCATTGTTATTATGCCTTATCTAGCCAACTTACACAAATACAGTTCCCCGGGTTCATAGCCCTTGTTTGTACTACGATTTTTAGTTTTTTCATTGTAAAAATGAGACTTAATGATTTAAAAATATTTTTAAATTCTTAAAAGCAACGCAAAGCCAGGTATTTTCACGTTTTTATGAATCAGCTTCCACTTGTTTACAAAGCTTTACATAATTGAAGTTAATGTACTCGTATTTTATATTCGGTTGTTTTCACTGAACATTCTATCACAGATCTCTGATATTTTGTCTCTGTAATGATGGTGTTTATTGGCTTTTCTATAATACATAATACAGATTCAGTTAAGTGTTCTTTTTCATACTAAGCATCTGGCTTGTTTTCTTTCCTCTTCCTACCACAAAAGATTGAGCTGCAATGAATCACTCTGGGTATATATATTCTTACTTCTGTTAAAATTACTTCCTAAAATACATTCTTGAGAGTAGGATTAATGGCTCAAAGGGTCTGGATAACTTTATGGTACTTTCCGTGCGTGTTTACCGTGTTTTTACCATGTTGGCTCCCGGGTTCGCGGTCCCCTCTGCACCTGTCCGTCTTTACTTCTTCTAAAGCCGGAAGTCGTGCTGTTCTGCCATGTGTGGTTCTATCCCTGGCAACCCGCAGGCACTTTTCATGTTGGTTACCCAGTAACGTAGTAGAACTTTTCCCCTAGGCATTTCTCAGTTTTTAGAAATGTGTCTTATACATATTAAGTAGTCGGCTACAGTTAGTTAAATCTGCTCTTTTCCTACGAGGTTTTGTCAGGAGCAGCTAGTGAAGGGGATTGACATATGTCATTATTGGGCTAGAGTGACACCAGCTGGACGTGGGACACTGTCAGAGGAGGGGCCTCCTTGGGTGTGCCCCTTACTTGCTGCCACGTAAGAGTGTGAGAAAGGAGGATTGACCCCAGGACCTCTCTCCCTCCCCACCCGCTGTGTTCCATGGGGACAGTGGAGCTTTCGCCAATGACCTGCACGTGACCTCTCTGGACATTTTTCCCAGGGGTTTTTGGGGAAGTGGAAAGAATCTGGGCTTTGGGGTATGACACATCTCATTTTGAAATTTGCTGCTTTTTTAAAAAAAGACTTATGTTTATTAGCACACGTGAGCACAAGCAGAGGGAGGAGCAGAGGGAGAGCGATAAGCAGCCTCCCCGCTGAGCGTGGAGCCCAACTCGGGGCTCTGTCTCATGACTCTGAGATCATGACCTGAGCCCAGGTCAAGGGTCGGACGGTTAATTGATTGAGTCACCCATGCACCCTGAAATCTATTTGCTTCTTATTAGCCATGTGACCCAGGCGCAAGTTAGTTACCTTCAAACCTTGGTTTCTCCATTTGTAAAGCGGAGATAATATTACTACCTTATAGACTCAGTGCACAGCTGAGCACTTGTGCACTGTGTGTGACCTCACTCAGACCTCGGGGCAGCGCCGCCTCCGGTTCGTGGATGAAAACTTCGGTTCGGAGAGATGAGGGTGATGATTTGAAGTTACCCAGCTGCTAAGTTGCCTGAGGAGCTAAGGCTCCGGGGCCCCTGCTCTTGCCCGCCGCAGGGCGCCTTGTCCAGTTTCTGAGTTCATAGAATTATCTGAGGAAATTGTTAAAAATTAACAAAACACGGGAACCGGTGACCATGGTTGGCTCCAGGTGCGGACACCTGGGTGCCGAAGGGGAGAAAGGGAACCTGATTTTTCAAACAACACCCCGTCGAACCTTACAAACTTCGTAGTATTTGCATATATTACCCATTTTAAGGAAGGTTTTAAAAGTGTTCTTAATGCACAGGTTCCAGCCCTTCCTTGCATCAGAGACTCTGACTTGGATTCGTCTCAAGGCCAAGTGTGTTCCTTTTTAGCAAACAGCTCAGGGAATTCTGATACAGACAGTGTAGGGCCCGTGCTTCGAGAAATTTCGATCTACGGGGCCATGATGAACAGCTGTGTCGCAGGGGGCCTGCTACTGGCCTCAGCTCCTCCAACCTCTTTTTGGCTCCCTAGTCACCCCGCCCCCCTGGGCCATGCACTTCCCGTCCGACCTCAGAATGCACCGCTTTCCCTGACGTTCCGGACGGGAGCCGAGACGCGAGAGGTGGTCGTCAGTGCGTTGGACTGACCGTGGCAGGGGGGTGTTTATACAAATATGTTGTAGTTATTTTCTAGTGGACGCGGCCGGCATGGTGGTGACGAGCCAGGAGGGCGTGTTCCGCAGCAACTGCATGGACTGTCTGGACAGAACCAACGTGATCCAGAGCCTTCTGGCCCGCCGCTCGCTGCAGGCCCAGCTCCAGGTGCCCACGCTTTGTCTCTTCCGCTCAGGCAGCAGTAGAGCCTGAAATGAAAGAAGCTGCGTCCTTCAAACCTTAACAGAAAGCATTACAGAAGCAAATGACAGAAAATATTCACAGTGCTCCCCACCTTGACCCAGCTTTTGTGTTTTTGTCTCCCTGTCCGTGGGTGTGCACGTCTCCGTACCTGTGGTCAGCGTATGTGCGCGCAGTCTGGGGGCTTTTTTTTTTTTTTTTTTTAAGATTTTATCTATAAGTAATCTCTCCACCCATCACGGGGCTTGAACTCAAGACCGTGAGATCAAGAGTGGCGTGCTCCAACGGCTGAGCCAGCCAGACGCCCCTTTACAGAGTTTTTAATTCTGCCTTTTCCTCCAGCATTATGAGGAGCCACAGTTGTTTTAAGAGTTGCACTTACTAAGTTCCTACGTTTTTGGCTTATACATTCCACTGTAGAGACCAAATCTGCGTATGTTATTGTTAACATGAATTCTTCCCTTTGGGTTAATGGCTAGGAGTAGAATTTACTGCGTTAAAGAGAATACGCTTTCCAAGAGGGTCGTAGCAGTTCCCCCACACCAGCGAGCACAAGAAGTGAATCCGTTTCATTGAATTCTTGCCAGCGTGAGCTGTTTTTATTTAAAGCTTTTTTTCCTATTAGCACAGAGTAGCACCGCAAGGTGGTTTCTCACTTGCATCTCTTTTATTACCGGCTAGCGATACTAACCTTCAGGTAAGAAGTTTCCGACACAGCTTGGCTGTACCACAAAGATTGGGTTGTTGAGAAGAGCAGCTATAAATATTTTCTTGTGTTTATCCTTGGAATTAAAACTGTAAAGCCTGGATATCCAGACCACATTGGCCTTTATCACGAGGGGCACACAAAATGCACGCCAGATGGTTTCTTGCCTAAATGGCAACCTTTGTTTATGACAGTTCAACTTGGCTTATGATAATTTTATGACACCAGGAAGGAATTATGGAGGTAAAACACCTCCTTTAAAATGAATTGCTCTTGAATCCTAAGTAACACAGGCCAGAGGAGCGGTTTCCCTGTCTGAGTGTGCTCGAGTTTGTGTCGTACCCTATCCTTCTCACTCTGGTGGATTGTCTTCAGGGTGTATTTTTTAATAGAAACGATAGTAGCAAAAAAACCCCAAACAAAAACGGTTTCCAAGCCCAATAAACAAAAGCCTATTTAGGTTCTGTCATGCATACTTCACTCTATCACGGGCTGAATGTAGTAGTATAAAATCTAAGGAACCTTCGGAGAGTCTTAGGGCATCGGTGCCAGCTGGTGGGCGTGCCTCCAGCCATGCCCTCCCCCTGCCAGCTGAGGGTCACCGCGGGGGGTTCCTGCGCTGTCTGGGGTGGGAGCGCCGCTCCGAGGTAGAGATAGTGAGCTGTCACCTGAGGTGCACAGGGACGATGGGGGCTCTGAGGTGGTTGAGGTCCAGGACGAGGACCGAGGCAGGGGCTCCTAATCTGTGCCCAGTGACCCCCCGAAGCCTGTAGGGGGATTCAGCGTGCCCGGGAGTCCTCCGAGGTGACGTGCAAGGGGCGCCGTGTGTGTGCAGTTTGTGGGGGGGTGGGTGTGTGGCATGAGGCCGCGGGAGGGGTGGGGCTGGGGCGGAGGGAAGCCCGGGGACAGGAGTGGTGGGGACACTAGAGGGTGGAGGCAGTGGGAGGTTAGGGGGCGGCCGGGAAGGAGGAGGTGAGGCTGGGGTCCTACCGCCGCTCTCCCTTCGGCCCCTCTGTTCCTGCGGGGCTGGGGTGCAGGGAGGGTGGGAGCTGCAGGAGGAGGAGTCCTCAGAGGGGGAGGCCGTGGTGAGCTGCCCACCCCTCCCCTCCCTCCACCCCCCCAACCCCCCGCCCCGCTGTGGGCAAGGACGAGTCTCCCGCGGCAGCTGAGGGCTGTGCAGTACCACGCGGGACTGTCTGCTCTGGTCCTGAATCAGTGTGCTGAAATCGGTTACACTTGCGTATTGTGTGCTTCTTACTCCAGAGACTGGGAGTCCTGCATGTGGGACAGAAGCTTGAAGAACAAAATGAGTTCGAGAAGATTTACAAAAACGGTAGGTAATTTCCTTGATAGAGGCAAAGTTACTCCAATGGTGAAATAAATAAATAGTTTGGATTTAGGAACGCTGGTTGTCATGTAAACCACTGTCCGTTGACTTTTCCGTGTTTTCACAGCCTGGGCTGACAATGCAAATGCCTGTGCCAAGCAGTACGCGGGCACCGGTGCCTTGAAGACGGACTTTACCAGGCAAGCCGTGCTTTTCCAATAGTGCTGCAGATCCACGGGCCTCTTGTCCCGTTAGGATGCCCCCGCAGCAGAGCCCCAGCCCCCGGGGCCTCGGGTCACAGCGGTCGAGTCAGGCTTGCTGGGAGGGGAGGCCCAAGTGCCGGAGGATTCCGAGCCTCCCTGGGTGGTTATGCTGCGTGGGAGGCATCCACGGCCCCGCAGCCCCTCCCAGAGCCCGCGGTGCACCCGGGGCACTGTGGTCCCCGGCGGGGCTGAGGCTCTGAACCTCAGGGGAGCAGCCAGGAGATGCCCCTGCAGCTTCCCAGGACGGTACTGGTTAGGGAGAGGCCAAGGCGCTGGGCATTCGTTACAGGCGCGGGTCTTTCTCTGCCATAGGGATTCCCCGGGAGCAAACTAGGATTCCTAGTCTCTACTGTGTTCTGACCGCCTAACCTGGGCGGGGTGTTTCTCTTCGCATTTCTTACCTTTGCCGGTGGCCCTGGGTGTTTCTCTCGTTGTGCCTACTTAGGTAATATTTTAGAAAAAGAGTGTGTATTTCTTGGACCCGCTAGAGGTTTCCTTTGTGAGGTGTCTCCTTTATACTTCCAGGGGTGATTTTAAAAATCTTTGTAACTCACTGATCTCCGTACCCCATACTTACTGGCCACAAAACCGTGGGAGAATTTACAGATATAAGCTTACAGAGAATGTACAGAATACACAGATCCATAACTCAGAATTCACGTCTTTTAACCAGAACCGGGAAGAGAACCCAGCTGGGACTTCTAATGGACGGCTGGAACTCACTGATACGGTATTACAAGAACAACTTCTCTGATGGCTTTCGGCAGGTGGGTTTGTGTTTGGTGCTCATGTTTGTTCCTCGGTGGCCCTATCTTTGTGCCATTCCTGAGTAAGGTAATGACATCGCCTTAGGAGTTACTAATTTCCTTCCTCTGTTCTAGGATTCCATAGACTTATTTCTTGGAAACTACTCAGTGGATGAATTAGAATCTCATAGTCCTTTAAGTGTTCCACGGGATTTGAAATTCCTGGCCGTAAGAAACCTTTGTTTTTCAAGCTTTTTTCTTTTTTTTTAAGATTGATTTTAGAGAGAGAGTGTGAAAGCGGCAGTGGGGAGGGGCAGAGGGAGAGGGAGAGAGAATCTCAAGCAGACTCCCCGCTGATCGTGGAGCCCAACTCGGGGCTCCATCTCATGATGCTGAGATAATGACCTGAGCTGAAATCGAAAGTCGGATGCTATATCGACTGCACCACGTAGATGCCCCAGTTTTTCAAGTTTTTAAAAGCGTTATGTCTGAAGGTATAGATGGTGCCAACTCCCCTTGATTTAAAACTTCATACATTGTTCTCATTGGACCGTAAATACTTTGTTTCCCCGAGGCGAAGATGAGGGAAAAGAGTAAAAGAACTTGGGGCGTTTGTTTTCCGTGACACTTCATTTGTCTTTTATGTGAGAACACATGAGCAGAAGGGCATGTGGAAGGTTTCTCGTTTCCAGAAGACTTCAGTCCCGTCACGATCAGCGGTTGCTGGGGGCCAGTAACATGGAAGGCAGACTGTGTTTTTGACACTTCTCTCCTGTTTGACTCCTCTGCTCACTAGACTTTGCAGGAGCCCCTCTGGGGTCTCATCCAGCGGGCAGAGTGTCCCCGAATGGAGCGGGCTGGCGTCCTGGCCTCTCACATGGGCAACCCCCTCTCCCTTTGCCCTCCCGGGTTTGGAGCAGAGCCATGCTTCTTCAGATGTTGTGATCTAACCAGTCTGAAGACTCGGGAAGCTGTGATTGAACCCCCCAAATAATGATGTTTTATTGGGAAAAGATATTTTGTATATTAGGTTGCAGAAGGGTTTTATTCTTTTTCAAGCACAGCTGACTTTACAACCATTGAGTAGCATTCTTAAGTGATGGCTCCTCTCTTCATTTTTCTTTTCAGTTGCCTATTATAATGGTTGTTGCCTTCTCCATGTGCATTATCTGCTTGCTGATGGCCGGTAAGTCTGCTCTTCCCTCACAGCCTCACGCTGATTTCTAAGAATGTGGCACTTCCTGGTTCGGCGTCTTGAGACTGAGCGTCTACTCAGCACTTGCTGTTTCCTTCTTAAATTTCGTGAGCAAAGTGAGCAGACGGGATTAGTCCTTCAATGTGACGGGAGGAAGAACGTATGCTCACGTGTACTGATAATTGTTGTTCTGTTTTTCGTTTTTTTACTTAAGATTTAAATTTTTTGTTTCTTATCACCCAAGTCATACATAGGAATTATAGAAAATAGAGTTAGGCAAGAAAGAAGAAAATATTATTTATCATCCTGACTTCTAGAGATAAGCTAACTACTCTTACCATTTTGATGTTTTAATCTTTGTGTGTGTGATTTTTTTCACAAGTGAGATACACATTTTTTTGTAATCTGTTTTCACGGAGCAATATAAACATTTCCCCATGTTCTTTACTTTTAGTGGCTGCATTAAAATCTATTTGTGGATATATAGTTTATTTAACCAGCCACCTGTTCTTGGACAAATAAATGCGATTGGTAGATGAACACACTACTTATCGTTAAATTTTAGTAGGTTGAGGGGCGCCCGGGTGGCGCAATCAGTTAAGCGTCTGACTCTTGATTTCAGGTCAGGTCATGATCTCAGGGTCGTGAGATTGAGCCCTGCACCAAGCTCCACGCTGAGCACGGAACCTGCTTAAGATTCTCTCTCTCCCCGTCTCAAAAAAAAATTTTTTTTTAGTAGATTGATGAGAACTTGTGTTAACAAAGTCTTCGCTGGTTTTCTGTTTTTCTCTCAGTAGTTTCCTGTGTTTCTAAGCTAATAAGCTTTTAGGATGAACGTGTCTCTGCCAAGTACTCCCCAGAGCTGTGGGGTAGGATGTGAGTTGGCTGTATTGTGCACTCGGGGCTGTCTTGTCTGAGCCCCACCCATTGGCAGGGCCCCATTCCCGTGCACCCCTCTCACCGTGACCCTTCTTCTCCCGCACGGACCTTACCCCCTTCTCATCTCCACAGCATTGTGTCCCTTTCTTACAGCACTTGGTCCTCTGACCGCATAAGCACCTGGGGATCTCTTCTTCGGAGGTGGTGTACCTCTCCAGTGTCCCCACCATCCCCAGTGTGTATTTCTCTTTGTGTGTTATGATTTACATACTCGTTTGTCTTTCCCACCAGATGAGCACTCTGAGGGCATAGACTGTGTCTTTCTTGTTGTTTTGTCTCCAGTGTCTAGGATATAGTAAGCCCTCGGCACAAGTTTGCTGAGCTAGGGACCCTTAACCCCACCCCCCACGCGCATTCTGGAGGGGAGGCTCGGCGGCTTCCTGTTGGTCTTTGTAATCCCCATAATCCCCTGGGGGTTCAGCACTGTAGACCGGGGGGGGGGGGGGGAGGCATCCTGTTGGTCCTCTAGAGTAGGAGTTAGCCAACATTTTCTGTAAAGAGCAAGATAATAACTAGTTTAGATTTCCCAAACTATGTATCATCTCTATTGCCATTATTTGTTTTTACAACTCTTTTCTTTTTAAATATCTTATTTATTTATTTATTTGACAGAGAGAGAGATCACAAGCAGGCAGAGAGGCAGGCAGAGAGAGGGGGAAGCAGGCTCCCTGCTGAGCAGAGAGCCCGATGCGGGGCTCGATCCCAGGACCCTGAGACCATGACCTGAGCCGAAGGCAGAGGCTTTAACCCACTGAGCCACCCAGGCGCCCCTGTTTTTACAACTCTTTAAAAATGTCAAAACCATTCTTAGCTCAGAGTACAAAACAGGCTGAGGGGCCCTAGAGCACAGGCAGAGCTGTGTGGCCTGACTCGGGTACTGGGTCCGGTTTGCAGGCAGGAAGGACAGAGACAGGGCCCGCCAGCACCTGCCGCTCACAAATCTCTGAGGCCCACGCTCTTCGCTCCCTCGACCCTCTGACTTCTTTAAAACCCTGCCTAGCGGATGCCATTTTCTGAGAGCCCCTGTCCTGTTGAATTCGTTTTGTTACTTCAATCTATTCTGTATTTTCTTGACGTCCCTTTGGAACCTCTGGAGAGGCAGGCAAGTCAGAAGACAGAGAGCTCAGCCTGAACAGGGGGACCGTTCCTTTGGGGGATGGTCCCCGGTTAGGCTTGTAAGGAACTGCCTCTTTTTGTCCGAGAAGAATTTTTAAACTCAAAGGTGTGAACATGAGCGCTCATGTAAATTTGCATGTGTTGTTGTTTTTTTCTTTTAAAGATTTTATTTATTTGAGCAACAGAGAGAAAGAGAGAGCATGGGAAGGGAGAGGGTCAGAGGGAGAAGCAGATTCCCCGCTGAGCAGGGAGCCCGATGTGGGACTGATCCTGGGACTCCGGGATCATGACCTGAGCCGAAGGCAGTCACTCAACCAACTGAGCCACCCCGGTGCCCTGGATGTGTTTTTAAGTACAAAGAGATTGCTGCAACATCTTGTGTCAGTTCATCGCCATATGATGAGCCCTGTGATGTTTAGATAGGATAGTGTCCGGGTAGCCTGTACTTTGGGTTTTTAGAGAATGGGGGGATAAGGGCAGCGTGAACTCTGGCAGCTGATGAGGAAGGAGCCTGGAGCCCGATCTTCTCCCCTGGTGAGCGCCCCCGCCGTCTCCTACTCCTCGAGGCTCCCCATCTGCGGCCGCGGCCAGTCCTGTCGCAGGAGAGAAGCAGCACTCAGTTTGTCTAGGCAAGGAGTAGAACAAAGTAGATCTTTTCCTGCCAGTGCTAACCTTCGTCAACTCTAGATATTGCAAAAAATGCCTCTCAGGAGTGTTGTGTGCAATAGGTCATTAAAATAAGTTATGGAGTTTTGTTTTATATACTTTCATACAGAGCTTTTCTGAAGCCTGTGTGTTTTGTAAAGTTAGTTTTTGTAACTAGTTGTAACTAACTAGTTTTTGTAACTAACTAGTTTTTGTAACTAACTAGTTTTGTAACTAAGTAGTTGATTGTGGTAAATACATTACTAATAGCTTCTTGTAATAGGAAAGTACCTAATCTTAAAGTAAATGATTATGTGTGATAACACACAGTTTAGTCAGGCGGTTCTCATGCTGTGGCCTCTGGGCCGGTGGCCTCCACGTTATCTGGGAACTTGTTAGAAATGCACATTCTTGGGCTCCCCTGACCCCCGACCTGCCGAGTCAGAATCTCTGGGGTCGCCCAGCAGCTGATGGTGTATCGAGCCCTGGAAAGGATTGTGATGCCAGCCAGAGTTTAAGAACCAGTCATTCAAACCTTGATTGAGAGGTTCTTGTATTTTTCCTGTAGATGTGCTGATAAACTTTGATGTTGTCAAGATTAAATTGTAATGTTTAAACACTAGACTTTAATGTTGCTAAGCAGCTGAAAGCTGGATCTGGGATCAATAAAATGATTTTTTTTTTAAGATCGCATTTATTCATTTGAGACAGAGGGAGCATGCGTGAGCACTAGTGGGGGGAGGGGCAGAGGGAGAGGAAGAAGCAGACTTCCCGCTGAGCAGGGAGCCTGATGCGGGGCTTGATCCCAGGACCCCAAGGACCCGAGCCAAAGGCGGATGCTCAACCATTTGAGCCACCCGGGCGCCCCTCAATAAAATGATTTTTATTTATCAACTCTTTGTTTTTTAAAAGATTTTTTTCTATTTTTTATTTTAAAAGATTTTTATGTATTTGAGAGTGAGGGAGAGCACAAACCATGGGGAGGGGCAGAGGGAGAGGGAGAAGCAGGCTCCCCATCGAGCAGGGAGCCCGAAGCAGGCCTCGATCCCAGGACCCCAGGATCATGGCCTGAGCCGAAGGCAGACGCTTAACCGACTGAGCCACCCAGGCGCCCCCATTCTTTGTTTTTTTATATCAACAGGTGACACTTGGACAGAAACACTGGCCTACGTGCTCTTCTGGGGAGTTGCAAGCATTGGAACATTTTTCATTATTCTTTATAACGGCAAAGATTTTGTTGATGCTCCCAGATTGGTCCAGAAAGAAAAGATGGACTGAATTTGTGTCTGTGGAAAGCGGCTTGGCTTGGAAGATTCCATTATGCAGAACTGGAGTCTTTACTGACCCGCTTTCCACGTCGGCCCAAGGTCTTTCGAAAGCCTTTCTCCAGAAGCCTGCCCTGTGCTCCGTGTGGGGGGAGGACCTACAATCAGCCCGATGTTCCTGCCTTGACCATCTCTTCACTACTGGGACGGCTCTAGTTCTAATGGGAAGCTCTTCTGTAATTAAAAGGTAACCTGAATCCAGCTCCTGGAACGGAAGGAATCTATTCCTTGTCGATTTAATCAACTCTTGCAGAATAAGTAATATATTTAAGAAATCTAGCTTCTTTCCTTATTTAAAATGGTAAAATTATTTTTCTAGCTCAGTTTCCTTATTGTCACTGTAAAGGCAGTTGCCGTTCGCAAGCAGACTTCCCCACACATCTTTGGACTTCTCTTAAAAGTCGAATAATGGGCTAACGCGCCTCTGTTCACACATGGCGAGTCTCTTGCAGACGTCAGGCGGTTAGCCGGAGAAGCCTGTGACCTCTTGGGAGGGCAAGGGGAGCCGGGCCTGGCGATCCGCTGGAGTTTCGGTTGGGCTGCCCTGTGAGTTCAGCTTGAACTTGAGTGTAAAGAAGAAGAAGTTCAGATAGACTTTATCTTTTTTAAAAGGTGTAAATGAAATCAAAGAATGTAAAGTCTGTGTCTTATGCTAAAGGTCCAAAGCCGCCTCTGTTTTAAGGGTTTGGCCCTGCATGGACAAGCCCCTTGGCGGGCCAGCTCCTCCCTCCCAGCTGTGGTGTCCCCTCAAGGTTCGTTCATCAAGCCGCGTGAGCCTCGGGGAGACTCTTTGCTGGACGTGGTGTTGCGCTCGGAGGAAAACGCATGGCACCCTCAGCCCTTCTCACCCCGTAGAGGTTCGTGGTAGCTGCCAGTAAGTGTGTCTGAAATGTCACGTTCCAGGTAGTGGGAGGTCTCCAAATCAAGGACCAACTTCAATGTTAATTTATGTGCAAAAACAAGCCTGAAAAATACGCTTTAGAAGCTGTGCATAGTTCTAATTATAAGTTGGACTATATATTCAAACTGTAATTATGAGGTTTAAATATTAGAAAAGTGTGTAGGCTAGTATATTTGCCTCTATTTTAAAACCGTTTGATTAAATCCTGCTACAATATTTGTGTTGTGCTTGAAAATATGTACAGTTTTTTCCAATGGTAAGACCCTCTGTGGTCCTTAAGTGTCTCTCAAAGCACCTTTATTTTGACATAATTTTTGTTCCCCGATATTATCTTTTATAAACGTTAATAAGAGTCGTTGCTTCTAGAAACTCTAAAGGAGATAATAGCTGGAAGCGCTCTGTGGCTTAAAATCAGTCATTAAAACTCCCAGTAGGGTAAGTAATTAGAACTACCTATTCTTAACATGTAAATAAGCATAATTTGTTCCAAAGATGAAATGTTTGAAACTTGGTTCATGTCTACTGTAATATACTACTCAAGTGCTCCTGGGCATCTCCCGTGAAGAACTGACTTCCAGAACCACAGCAAAGGCCAACTGAGAGCCGCCCCGCTCCTGTGGCGCGTGTGGCGCGTGTGGCGCGTATGGCTCGTGTGGCCGCTCCGCAGCGGGGGGACTGAGCCGCGGTGTCAGAGCCTAAGGTATTCGTATCCGGAGCCTTGCCGTGATTTTATTTCTAAATTCATGTACTGTACCTCCTTAAGTGAAAATAAATGTCATACTCTTTTTTTAACCACCGTTGGTATCACTCCTATACTTTGTCTTAAAAGGGAGGTTCTTTTTTTATTTTACGATTTTTTTAAAAAAGATTTTATTTATTTGAGGGAGAGAGAGAGTGAGAACACAAGCAGGGGGAGCCGCAGAGGGAGAGGGAGAAGGGAGCTCCCGCTGAGCAGGGAGCCTGAAGCGGGGCTCGATTCCAGGACCGCGAGATCATGACCTGGGCCGGAGGCAGATGCCTAATCGACTGAGCCACCCAGGCACCCCTTTATTTTAGAATTTTAGAACTCACACAAAGCGGTGTGTGCAGGGGCTTTATAGAAAAGTAGTGTAAGTAAGCAAGAAAATTCATAGTTTCTGAAATCCTGCTTTCCAGTTATCACTTGAGAAGTTGTGTCCATGTGTGTAATTAATTTTTAGTTAAAGATAAAACCAGCGAATGATTTAGTAAAGTATATGTCTATAAAAGATGTCCCCTGCAGCCCCCCAAGTTAATTTGTTTTTCGAAATGATACAGGTCTCACCTGCGCAGAGGGACAGTGTTGCCCACTAGAAACGTGTCCGTGTCCGGGCCACGGGAACGTGTCCGTGACAAGGTGGGAATGCACCTTGGAGGCCCCCCGCCCACGCGGGGAGTGAGGTGGAAGGCCTTGGAGATGGGCTGCGGGGTGTGCCTCTCATGAGCTGAGCGGAGCTGCCTTGGCCTGTGTCGTGCCTGTCCCCGGCGTCGGCTCGCTGCGCGGGCTCGAGCAGCTTCCTCTGCTGCCCAGACTGCTGACGGGGCTGCCCCAGCAGGGCTCTCAGGAATTCTCTCCCACCCGCCCCTGTGACCCTCTGTCCTTCCCTCTGAGGCACTTATCGGTGTTTCGTGCCAGGTAATCTCCAGCTCCTTCTTTCCGTGGGGTGAAGAGAAAGGTTACCGATGCTCTGATCGCCTGGTTATACTTCAGTACGAATGAGACGTGAGTCCGTGTGTTACCCACGGGGTCTGTGCTCTTACTTGCAGCCCCAGAATGACTAGGACCGGGGTGGGGGGGAGGGGCACCGGTCCCCAGGGTCATGTGACGCAGATTCCTCCGTTCTAACGGACTGGGCTGTACTTGTGGGGTCAGTTCAGACTGGAATTGGAGGTGCGCCAGCAGTGGCGGGGGGGGAGCCAAGATCTTGGGGTTTTATTGTCCAAGAGTCCCGATGTCAGAAGAAAGTATCCCAATAAGGATATGTTATGATAAGGTTTTAGAATGTCCTGTCCGTTGCCCGTGGGCTCCCTAGCACAGCCGCTTCGCTCATGGAAGCCAGCAAGACCAAAATGCCAGTCTTTCTCATAACCGAATCTTGGAAATGTCGTCCCATCACATCTGCCATTCTCCGTGGGTTTGAAGCTAGTCCCTGGGTCCAGCTCACGCGAGGGGTGGGGCACGCGTGCCAGGAGGTGGGCGTCCCTAGGGCCATCTTAGGAGGCCTGCCCCTGCAGCCAGGCAGGAGTGAGACTCCGGGCTGGCACCCCAGAGAGTCCGGCGGCCTCCTGCCACGCGGTGGGGCTTAGACCAGGACGGACGAGTTCCGGTAACCGAACTCTGCGTGGCGCATTAGCCCCCGGAGCGGCACAGAACAGCGATGCCATCTGTTTTGCTGCCCAAGCCCTGCAGTCTGGGCCGGGCCTGGCAGGCACCGCTCATCTCTGCTGCACGGGGCATGAGCTGTGTGGCTCCGAGCCTGGGGCCCTCCATCCCCAGCAGCTTGCGCTCACCCGGGAAGGCCGGGGGAGGGGAGAGGGGGGAGGAGGAGACAGACACTGCGTGTGCAGGGACCTCCCCGCCGTTACCTATAGCTCCGGGCTCCCTTCCCTCTGTGGGACGAATGCTGGGGAGGAAGGTGCCTTGCTGGAGAAGTGCAGTACCTCGGTTCAGTCTAAAGCTTCGCTGCTTCCCCCTGGTGCTTTTGGAGCCCGTAACAGAATGGGGGGCGAATAGACCCTGCCCCTGGGGAGGCCCGTGTTCTTCCCAGGGCCACCCCCGTGTCCTCCCAGAGAGCTTACCACTGGCCTTGCTTGCTCTTCCTGCATTTCCTCGCGTGTCTTACCAGTCGAGTCCATCCGCGTATCCCTGCACAGGCATGTCGTCGTGTGCGCACTCAGCGTGATGTTTCCGGGACTCATCCGTGTTGGTGGTCTCAGCCGTTGTCCCCTTCTGCCAGCTCGTTTATACTGAGTGAATTTAGAACAGTCTCCGTGTTCATTTGGACTTAATAGGTCACACTTCCCTTTTTATCCGGTCCGGTCTGATGCTGTTGGACATTTTGGTGGTTTCTGGTTGGCAGCTCTTGCACTCAGTACGGCCGTGCGCCTTCTCCACGCCTCCCGGCTCACGTGGGAGCGTGTCTCTCCCTGCCGCCTGCCCAGTAGGAGAACGAGGAGCCAGAAACACACGAGAGTAACATGAAATCGTTTTCTGTTGTGCCATTTCTATGCCTACTGGTTCCACGTGACTACCGACGCTCGGTATGCCAGACTTCCTGATTCTTTTCATCCAGTAGGTACAAAATGGTATCTCATTCTGGCGTTTCTCCAATCACTGATGAGCCTGAGCGTCTTTTCGCCATTCTTTTTTTGGTCATCGGTGTTCCTGTTCTGTGCCTTGTTGACGTCTTTTGCCAGTTTCTGTTTGATTGTCTATCCTTCTTGATTTTTTGTGAACTTCTTTATATTCTAGAGAGTTGTTTCTTCGTTATATGTGCTATATAAATCTTCTCCCACAGATCACACAGGGCAGGGTGCCCATGTTAAACCCTCAGTGGGGTTCTCTTGCTCTTTGAAGAAAATCTAAGCCCCTCGCCTGGCCCACAAGGCCTGACTGACCCGACCCTGCCTACTCCTCCAAGCCCACCCCCGAGTACTCTCCCCATTCCAACCACAGGCCTCCTTTCTGCTCTTTCTCACCTCCGGGCCTTTGCACGTGCCGTGGCCTCTGCCTAGACAGACATTCCGTCCTCAAAGCTCCTCCTCAACCACCTGATTGAAGTACTGTCCCTCTCATAGCATCCGTTGACCCATTTCTTGCCTTCTTAGAAACGATCAGTCTGTACTCATTTGATACCCATGATCATCTCTCTTCCCTCCCAGAATGTAAGTGCCAGGAAGACCAGGGACCGTGTCAGTTGTGTTCAGCACCATCCCCAGCACCTACCCCGGGACTGGTGGGTAACACACCAGTTGGTGCTCTCAGTAAAGGCTGATACTAGGCAGGGGAGCCACAGTCAGGAAGAGAAGTGCTTCCCATGTCAGGGACTGGCCAAGACAAGCCGGTTAAGAATTTCCTATTTGTCGATGGCGTTTTGGCCTTACAAGTGGATGCTTAAATCTGTTATTTCTTTTTCTTTTTCTTTTTTTTTTTTTGTTATTTATTTTTCTTCCCCTGACTAATGTCGAGTAAAAACTGATTGGGGAGTTAATTCTCTGCCCCAGCTTTTCTGTCAATCAAGTGGAACAGCCACAGATTAATCTTTCTACGGAACTGGGACAAAAGTCGAACACAACAGTTTGCACGCGTCCCCTCTGCCCCCGGGACAGTTGTAAGGGCACACTCACACCTGCTGCGGGTTCTCGTGGCCTCAGCCAGAGACAGACCCCGAAATGGGCAGGCTGCCCAGGACGCCCCTGAGAAGGGTTGAAAAGATTCTGAGCTCACACCCTGTTCTACACGCAGCAAATGAGACATGATTTTTCTGACTTTTCTGAGGGAATCTAACCATCCCGTGAGGGTCTTTGTTCACTGCATAGGTGTGGCTTCACTGGCTGTGTGCGGGAAACATGGAGAAGGTGACAGAAACAAGACGCTGGGTGGATTCTCCTTTATTTGTCACATTTTCCGAATCAGCTCGTCTGTTTACATAACGAAGGAAAACCTTGTGTGAAGAGAGAGCTCTTAAAGCAGCAGCCAGTACATGACCAAAACCTTACAGATATGCTTGTCTCGGGTTTTATTTCCGAAGACAATTGCTAAAAACCCAGATAGTTCCCTCCCTGATTTCTTAGAGCTAAGCCAAGGGCCACTATGTCTCCAGCATTAAGAGAAAGCTTAATGATCTGGCCGTGGCATCCAGGTGACTGTCACGTGGCAGGGATGGGCCGTCGCTTCCCCCTCCGGCCCTCTGGGAGGCGGGCAGACGAACGCCAGATGACCATTTCCGTGCAGTATCTAGAAAATGGTCAACCAAGGATTTTTTTGAGGCAGGACTTAAACTACGGCTTCAAGAGGATGTTGAGAACTGTTGTGCTCTTCATGAAGTTCACGGGAACCAGAATAAAACCGAACCAAAACCCGAGGCCTCTTTCTCTCGAGCGCGTTATTCTAGAACGGCGTGATTTCATCTGTCCGACTTGGGGTGCAAAAATTATTCTGTGGAAGTGGCTTTTCCATTACAATCAGAGGGCTCAAAAATCCTTTCAGACGTCGGAAGGTCATTTTTTTTTTTAAAGATTTTATTTATTTGACAGAGATCACAGGTAGGCAGAGAGGCAGGCAGAGAGAGAGGGGGAAGCAGGCTCCCCACTGAGCAGAGAGCCCGATGCAGGGCTCGATCCCAGGACCCTGAGATCATGACATGAGCCGAAGGCAGGGGCCCAACCCACTGAGCCACCCAGGCACCCCTAATTTTTGATGTAAGTATTCCTAAATGCACGACCCGTCGTGCGGCCCTGGCCCTTGGATTGGGCTGGCTCCAGGGGGACCCGGGTGCGCACGGGGACATGTCAAGGCTCGCTCCCAGGTGGTTCGGATGGGCGGCCAAGGGTAGAAGCAGGGACATACAGTAACTGAATACAGGAATGAGTTAGGACAGCGTAGGCCTCCACGGTCCTGAGGCTACTTGGCATCTGGGGCTGACACACCCCGCTGACGCCACACCCCAGGAGGGGCAGCCCATGTTGCACCACCCTGACCGAGCTCGGGAGGGGGGAGGGGTCCTCTCTGTCGGGATTCAGGAACAGACTGTGCTGTGTATTTGACATGGAGTGTGCCCACTCTTCAAGCCCTGGTAGGTAAGGTTTGTCGACCCTAAACCCTCTGATGAGAAATCAGAGGACTGAGTATTTGTGGTTAGGAAATGCTGGTGCATTTTAAAGGCAAATGACTTTTTTATAACTGGCCGCGAGGTGAAGCTGGGATATATTGATAAGATGGCTATAAAAGAAGGCAGAAGACCTTCCTAATGCCTATTTTTGTTATATAGGACACTTAGAGCCATGAAAATGAAGTTAAAAAAAAGCAAAAAACAAAAACCCAACAAAAACCCCTCCAACTGATGTCCCACATCTTTAAGTGTCTTCGAAGACGTTTGTACAAATCTACCCAAAGAAACTTCCCTGAATCCTATATTCAGGGCACAGAATGTTAGGGCAGGAAGGGGCCCTCTCCACTTAGGGATAACCTTGACCTACTTATTGCGGTTAAAAAAAGACAGGAGACTTTGGCACTGTGGACTGATGCTGTATCATAAATATAGTGTCTTCAGTTCCCAGAGGCTCTGAGTTATATACACTCTAGAAAACCTATGTACAAATAATTTAAAATGGACTGTAAGTGACGTTCATGGTCTTTGCTCTAACAAGTTGGCCACCACATCCAACCAGAACACTTTCTATGGGAAAGCTGGCTGTACCTTCACCCGGAAGTAGCTCTGGCACCTTTTCCAACACCTCTGGGTAGGCGCCGTCTGCATGGACTTCTCAGGTGGTTTGGGGTTGCCAACGCACTGTAATTGGGAGGACCGGGCCTGGACCCACCGTGAGAGACCTCAGATCACAGAAGTGACCCCCTTCGTGGACCCCAGCAAAGACCTCCCTTCCGCGTGGCCAGTCAGTCCTGTTAGTGAGGGACCCAGCAGTTGCATATTCACTAGGACTCAAAAAAAGAGACCTGATTTCACACCAGTGACATTCAGATCTGTCTTCTCGGGCACTTGGAAAAAACCTCTCTTCCAACTGATCTAAAAAAACAACTGCCCTCTCATATTTTGGGATTTCTTGAGAAGAAAAAAAAATCGCTTAAATTTTATTCCATAAAAATTATAGTCAAATTTCAGCTCACGGTATGGCCTCATTCTAGGACTTCCCTAGAGTCGAGGAAGCAGTTGTCTTCAAGACTGGCCTTGAAAAGCCCACGTCTCTGGTGACAGGGAGGCAGCACGGCGCGACCTCGTCGGGGGGCGGGGCGCAGAGGGGAGCAGAGGCCGCTCCGCGGGTGGGGGGTGGGTCCTCCCGGGGGAGCCTTCTCCTCCACAATTCTTCTTGACGGACCCTGGAAGACGACAGGCTGAGTGTTTCTGGAGCAAATACTCTTCCGAGCAGCCAAAGAGATTCCACCTGTAAACCGTAGCTGCCGGACAGGTAGCAGCCAACCACGGTCTCTGGGAAGCCCAGTCCTCAGGCTGCGGGGGGCGTGTCCCCCCTCTTGAGATGGCGCATGACGAAAGTCCCCAGGGCCACCAGGGGGATGCATACGATGGAGGAGGCCACCAGCAGCCCGATGATGGCCAGGGCGTATGGGGGGTAGTCCTTGGTCACGAGCTGACCCTGCAAGGGGAAACCGAGGGTCAACAGGAGGGAACCATCACAGGCAGAGGTTGGCCTGGTGGAGAGGCTGTGTGCAGGGGGCATGTTTGGGCCACCTGGCTCTGCAGCTCACCAGCAAGTGTGCTGGGGAGACCGGTCCCCCTTGCCTTCTCTCTCTGCCGTGACCTTCAGCCAGCGTGCTTACAGCCACTATTTTGGCCCTGCCCCTGAAGAGTCACCGACGGGAATAATCAAGGGCCTTCCCTTTGAGCCACCGATCGGGGCACCTACGTGGAGGGGGCTAACCTGAGCCCGGTGCTGCCCAGTAGAACTTACATGATGACGGGTATGTCCCATATCGGTGTTGTCCAACACGGCAGCCACCAGACACGGGGGGCTACTGAGCACTTGAAATGTGGCCAGTAAGTGTGAAGAACTGAGTTGTAAACTTTATGCAGTCGCAGTGAACTTAGATGTGGCTAGCCCCATGTGGCTGTTGGCTGCCACCTTGAATGGCACGGCCCTGGTCAGAAGCAGCCTTGAGGGACCTCCGGATTCAGTGGCCGGACATTGCCCCGAAGGCACGCGCATTAAAGCTGATGAGAAATGAGGCCAAAAAGCCCATAAAGGCCACCTTTCCACGCGGGAGCCACGGAACAGCTACGTCCAGGGGAAGCGGGTGTTTGCTGACAACCAAGCATGGTTTGTAAACCCAAACGCTGCTTGCAGTGTGGTGCGGGAGACCAGCCCGCAAACTTTTTGTTGCTGGTCTGTTCCCTTTTTTTGTTCTGTCCTGACCTGTGCAGAAACTAGGGGTGGGGGGGACATGTAGAAGCTGCTGTAGGAATATGACCGCTGCATCTTGTGTCTATTGAATATAATAAATAGTTGGAGACTGCATTCTATAGATGGTCTTCTCATTTCACTTTTCCAGTGGTTTACTGTCCTTGCATTTTACGGACGTATCAGGCTGCTATGGATTGGGGAGGACACCCCGGTCCCCCAGCCACGGCTGGAGAAGCCCAGCCGCTGGAACTTCGGCCGCCGTCGGTCCTGTTCCCTGTGAAAGCGCATCTGTGCAGGGACAGCCGGGCTGGCCGTGAGGCCGAGGGCCCCATACTGCCCCTGGCTGTTCAGACACTGACATGCTGTCCTTCTGGTTGGAGCCCCCAGCGAGCCTGTTTTGTCTGTCCCAGCCACACCCGGACCCAGACCCGGCCGGGATCCGGGCCCCAGGTACTGACGCAGGTCCCCTTGGGCTCCTGCGATGGTCCTTCCAGGGGCCGTGCCTTCCAGGGGTCAGGGGCCGGGCCCTCCAGACTCTCTCTGCCTTCCCCGAGGAGGTCTAAGTGGACAGAGGTCAAGGGCAGGAACCAGCGCCTTGCAGACCTTCTACCGGCTGCCCGAGGCCCTCTGGGAAGTCCTGGAGGCAATCTTACTCTCTCTACTGGAGCCCACTTCTGCTGTCCTGAGCTGAGTGTTTTTCAGTACCTGGGTGATGTTTCTATGTCATGACAACTGACCTGCCCACCCCAGGGAAATGGATCTTTGGTTTCAGCAAACGTAAAGCCGGTGCTTGGGAACGAGCCCAGAGGGCCCGGAGACGGGGGTACCTGGGAGGCGTCCCAGGCTTGGTACTGCAGGGTCCCCGTGAGGACGTAGTCATTCAGGTAGAAGACAAAGAGGCTGACGATGAGCAGGGGGCTCACGCCGGCCCACATGGCCTTCCAGTACCAGTTCAGGCCGCGGCCGGTCATGGCCTGAAGGTCACTTTCAAATCTGGAAAATGGAGAGAGAGTCTGGATTATCTATGCTGTTGGGGCGAGGGGGCTCCGGCTTTCATATATCCCTTTGCTTAGGAAGATTCTGTTCTGAGCACCACCGATGATGACCTCTCCGGGGCCCCTCTCTGATGCCTTCTGGGGAGAGGGCGTGCGGGGTGGGGAGGGGAGAAGGGCTGAGGCCTCCACAGAGCAGGGCAGCAAAGCAACCACTTCATGGTTATGGAGACATCAGAAGATACCTTCCTGGTGCCCCCTTCGGATGAAGGCTGTTGGTGTAGACCAGGGGGCCGCCCTCTGTGGCGGGAGAAGTAGGCATGGAGAGGGGCAGGGGTGGGGTGGGATGAGGCCATACCGTCACCAGCGGCAGCCACAGCCACCTGCCACACTTGGGCCTGTGGCTTGTCCTGAGTTCGCACAGAAGCCTGCAGACAGCCACCTGCTCCCCTGCTGCTGACCTGGCTGGACCCTGCGCTTCATGTGAATGCCCGGGATTTTCAAGATGACATGTTCTTTAGTCCCTTCACATCCCCTGCCCAACCCGCCCCCCCCGCCCCCCCCCCTCCCCGCCAACTTGCCTGGATAGAGAAAGGTGGGAAGAGCTAGCTGGCTGTGGCAAGAAGGGTGACATGGCACTGTTGCTCAGTGGCCACTAGATGGCGCTGTCCCCTGGGCGAGCAGAGGGACTCCCCTCTCCTGGCCATTCCTGGGTCCTGCCGCTTACAAACTCTGAGAGACGCCTTTGGTTTCTCCCTCCCTCGGCCCTCACCACTTAGTGCCACCCCTTTGCATGGACTTGTGTCCCTTCTCCAGCACCTCCCCTGGGCCCTGCCTTCTGGTCCTCTTTCCTCAACCTTCTCTCTTCCTGGAAAACAGCTACCCTCGCAGGGGCCTGTTTCTCCCTCTAGACTACCATTTCCTAAGTGACCGACTTGTCCCGGCTGACCCAGGACGTCCCCAATGTTCGCACCGAATGTTCCAGGAAAACCCTCGGTCCCGGGAAAACAAGGAGAGTGGGTCACTCTAACCCGAATGTCCTCAACAGATAGTAAATGGGAGGGACAGATACAAAAGTCTTTCTTGACCGAAAACGTTTCGGAAATGCTACACATTATACCCCCTCTTTGAGATTCACAGTGGTCTTTGAGTCTCCAAGAAGTCCGATAGGAAAGAAATGTTGACTTTGTTTAATGTGTGACGTCCCAAAATTACTTGATCATGGAAGTCCCTTGCTGTGACGGGGATCCCAAAGTTTCCAGGGACGCAGAAGGAAACGTGGCTCGACGGGTCTGGTTTCTAGGGTCACGGCTGGTCCTCCCCATCCCCACCGCAATACAGAAAACAGAGAGAGGAGATACTGGTTGAAGGTGGGAGCGAGGCAGAGAATTAGCTGGGCAAAGGAAAAAGCAATGCCAAGTTGGAAGAGAAAAGTGCATGTGGCAAAGGGCCCGCTTTCCTTGTGGGGCGTGGCCTTTCGTGGGGGCGTGGCCTTTCGTGGGCGTGGCCTCCATGGGCCCTTCCCCCAGCAGGTGTCGGGGGTGGGGCCTCCTCACCTCCTCAGCCCATATACGTAACAAACGGCGATGGTCTCCACCAGGACGATGAGCAGCAGGGACAGGGTGGCCGCGTAGTCATTGAATATGTCGAACCAGTAGTTGCCGGCCTCCATGGTGAACACCAGGCCGATGACACAGTTGACGAGGCACACCAGACCTGGGGCCACAAGACCACACGCTCACTGGCCTGAGACGCCCACCCGTTCATCCAGTTTCCTATGCCCCCGCGGAGCCACGGACCCCAAGGGGACTCGGCCATGGACCGGCCTCTCTGCTTCTGTGTGCCACGGTGTGTATGTTCAGGGGACAACAAAGGTGTCCCAGGGAGTGTGTCTGCACAAGTCACCGATGTTAATTCAGGGAGTTGTCCTGCAGGGGGCGTCAAGCTCAAGGGAAAAGAGAAAGTTGTGGGCACTGCTCTCTTGGGGGGGGTCCCACCCAGCCTGTGGGTCTGGTGATGCCGTTTACCCTAACAACTCAGCCTTGGAGCTCACGGGAGGTGAATCGGGGCACCCCTCTCAGAACCTCCTAGAGAGGACTCCTTCCCTAGCAACCCAGGTGCCCCCCGGCAGCAGAATGGGAAGATACACAGTGCTGGGTGGTCTTCTAGGGGATCATCTATCATGCAGGCGGAAAAGGGACAGACCAGCGGCCACTTGCAACAATGGAGAGGACTGCACAGAGTTTGGTGGAGACAAGACACAAAGAGCACAGACGACGTGATTTCATTTATATGAAGTTCAAGAGTGGGAAAGACAATCCTTTAGGTAGCAGTCACAAAGAGGTGGCTTCTGGGGCTGGGGGCGTACTGACTGGGAAGGGGTGCGGAGGGGCTCTCAGGGGTGCTAGAAATGCTCTGTATCTTGACTTAGGTGGTGGTTACTTGGGTGGAAACATGTAAAAATCATTGAGATTGTGTTTAGGAAATGTACATGTTCTGAGTGTTACACTTCATTTGAAACAAAGACCAAAGCAGATTGTCTCCTAGCCTGAAGAGTTTCGAGCACCACGCTGGTGAGCCTGGCCTTCCCCAAGGCTGGGGTGGCCACCGCGCTTCCCCGTGATGGAGAACCAGAGGCATGGGCGAGTCTCGCGCTCTGGGTCCCACACGGCCGCAAGGACAAGAGACCACGGCAGGGCCCCTGGAAGGTGGCCACCTTGACGAGCACATGGCTGGTCCGTCTGCTTGCACCCCACGCCCGGCCCTCCCCGAGCCCCACGTCCCCCACGGACGGGCCCACTCACCGGAGATGGCCTCCTTGGGCAGGTGGCTGGAGATGACCTTGCTGTCGGTCAGGGGCGTGAGGATGGCTGCCGTGCTCCCCAGCATGCTCCCAATGCCGAGCATCAGCAGCATGAAGAAGTAGAGCACCGACCACAGCTGGGACACCTCCATGTTTTTAATGGCCTCGGTGTAGACGATGAAAGACAGGCCGGTGCCCTGGACTGCCTGCCCGTGGCGAGAAGACGGCAGTTACCCACCCAAGGGGCTTGGGACTCCTTAAGCACACCCGATGCGAAGCAACCTGGGGGACCTGGGAGGTGGCCAGGAGAAGCCACGGGCTGGGCTTGGGTTTGCCATCCGCACACCGGCCCCTCCGGCTTAGCGCGGCTGGGTAGACACGTGAGCTGTCAGGAGCCCCTTTCATCACTTCGGAGCACTGAGCTCCCCTCTCCAGCTCCAACTCACAGCCATTCGTGATGGAACACAGTTAAACAAGGTTCAGATAATTTGTGCTTCCAATAGGAGGACCAGCGAGGCATTCTGAGGCCTCAGTGGCTGGGAGGCAAGGTGGGCGGGTGGAGCCACCGAACCCGGAAGGGCAGGGTGGCTGCGTGGCCGGAGCCCTGCAGGGACACTGCTGTTGTGGGTATGTCGACCTGCGGAAACAGAGCCTGGAGATCCTGCTTACAGACAACCTCCAAGAGGGTTGGAAGAGGTCTTGGGTGTGTGTGTGTAGGGGGTGCCCTCTCGCTACCAGCAGCAGAAGCAAACCCTCTCTGGGGGTGAGCTCCCCCAATTTAGACCCGCGGGACCACTACAGAGGATCAGGCAGCGAGCTTGCAAACAGATGTCTAAACCCACAAGAAGACAAGCCACGGAGGAAAGAGGCAGCAGGAATAATTCCCCCCAGAATGGCCAGTGTTGGTGGGATTGGCAGACTCACGGCATACCAATGAGCACAGTGGGATTCGCCGGCTCTGAGTGCAGACGACAGGAGGTGGGCCCTTGCAGAGAACTTACAAACAGTAACAAAACCTGCTTTTGATCATTATTATGAGCCAACAAATTCTCGACAGTGTCAGTGATAAAACAGACTGCCCTCACTCTCCTGCCCAAGGCCACCCCTGGAACAGCTACGTACGACCTTTTCAAAGAAGCAGAAGATAAAATTGCCAAGATAAGCATATCACAAGAAACTATTAGCATGGGAAGCAAATTTGAGAAAAAAGAAAATCGTGTCTAACAAATCATTGAACTGAAAGGTTCCATCGACAACTAAATACCACTTGCAGCTGAAGAGAAAATTAGGGAACCGGGAGGCATATCCCAGGAACAGATCCACAATGAAGGAAAAAAAAAAAGGTAAGAAGTTGGGAAAACATAAAAGAGAAACGAGTGGACACACAGAGGGGGATGCGGAGGTCTGGAAGGAATTCTGGAGCAGAGAGACAGAAGTACGGGCGATGATTAAGAGGTAACGGGTATGAATTTCCCAGAACTGGTAAAGACACGTGGATCTATGGATCCAGGAAGCCCAGCCCCATCCAAGCCCGCGTTGGATAAATAAAAAACATATCCACGCTTCGGTTGTCGCGGCCAGAGTCCGAGGGAAGGGCCCGGAGAAATCAGAGTGAAAGCATGGGGCAGCCGAGAGCTTCGAGGAAACACAGGACGTTTCAAAAGCAACAGCAGGAGCCAGAATCACATGGCAAACATCTCCAAAGTGTCCAGAGAAAATAACTGTAAACCTGGGACCTTCTACGCAGGGGAGACAGTCTTTAAAAAGAGGGGACTGAATATTGACATTTGCATACAGATGAAACCCGAGGAAATTTATCAAGAAACAGGTGCTATACGCGGGAAATGAATACAGCCCGGTGATGATACTGGAATTAAAACTAAAGGGGAAAAAAAAGCAAGCTGCTCTAAAGGAATGCATTTTAAGGGAGCAAACAATCCTGGAAGATGTCTGGGGTGCCGGAGGAAACGGTGAACAGGTAGAAGGGCAAACACGGGGGAAAGACACACGCTATCGTGTAAAACAGCACAGCCTCCAACACGGGGGCTGAGAAAAGGACAGAGGCGGACACAGACGGTACTTAAAACTGGAGGGACGAGATGGACGTGCGCTACGGTCCCTGTTCTGTGTGGGCGGGAAATCAAGATCCTGTTGAATTTCAGATCGGGTTGAGTTAAAAAGGCAAAGGACAAATTGGAGAGGAGAAATTCGCTAGATCAGTTTCAAAGAGCAGAGAATAAAGCAGCGTGGGGGAGGGAAAAACCAGCAACGAACACAATAGAAAAAGACTGTGAATCCATCAGTCACCCCCTCATTCTCGGACACTGAGCCAAGCTCGGAAGTCAGGGAGGAAAACTCTCAGGGACTCCCAAACAAAAAGGAACTTTGAAATGAGAACACCGAACAGGAGCTGAGGCCCAAAGGGAATGGATCAAGGCCTCAAAGGCTGGGGGCTGGGAGCTGGGGGCCGGGGGGTCAGGCCGCTGGCCGGGGTGAGCAGGGAGCCAGGAAGGACAGGGTTGCCTCGTGCGTGAAATGATCCGATCAATAACAGTGATGCAAGCCGACTGCCCGAGCCAGAGCCAAGGTTCCCCGGGAAGGTGGCCCGCGTTGACAGGGTGCCAGGGGCCAAGCCTGCCGCAGTGGGGCGGGGCCCAGCCAGCTCCTGAGCCACAGGAGAAGGGGCCTGGGAGGGGGGTGCTTATGCCCCCAGTTGCTTTAAGCCATTTAGCTACACGATTGGGGATCCTCCAGTGCAGCACCCACAGGAGGGACCCGGGAGGACCAAAGTTAATGACAAAGGCCTCCTGCTGGGTATGAACCGGCAGGTCCCTCCCACTCACGGCAGCGGGCTGTCCTAGGCATTTGCAAAGAAGGCATCACTCCATCTGGGACATGACACACAGGCCCGACACTGTGGCTGACTGCAGAATCCCCCTTGGCTTGCACCTGTCCCTGCAGGTGGCTCTCAGCGGAGGGAAGCTGGCCGAGACCTTGCCGGCGCCTTACCGTGGCCAGCTCTGACTGCAAGCTGCAGTTTCGCATCTGCGGGAGCACCTCGCTGTATTTGTCGGGGAAGGTGGACGCCAGGTAGCCCTTGACCTGCTCCAGGTTGCTGGCGGTCAGAAAGCCATCCTCCAGGTCAAAGGAATTGGTCAGCAGCAGAATCACCCTGCAGAGCAGAGCACCAGGCAGACCTTGGCTGACTAGAAAGGCCACAGTCATGGAACCGTCTTGAAGCCGGGGTGCTGGGAGGTCCTTCCCCTCTGATTGGGCAAGGTCTCTCCAGCAAAGGGAATCTGTTGATCGGTGGCCTTTTAAAGTTTAGTGGGGGGCGTGGGGCGGGCTGTGTGATTTTGAATGGCTTTGAAGGATCCTCAAGTAGGACTGGAGTTGAGCAATCAAACCCCCGGCTAGGACACATTCACCTCTGGGCTAGCATGGTCCTCCAGAATGTTTGGGATGATGGGGCCCCCACTAACCATTGGGTGGGGCGGTGGGGGGGAGGCGGCTGAGCACTTGAATGTGGTAAGTCTGAGAAACCGACTTGAATTCATTTACATGTAAATGGAAATCGATTTAAACAGAAATTTAATTAATTGATTTAATTGAACTTAAAATCACAACTGCTTCAATTAATTAAAATTTAATCAACTACTTTAATTAATTTAATTAAAATTGAATTAATTATGTAAATCCATCACCATTTAAATCTGTAAGTAGCCACTTGTGGCCGGTGACTCCCGCCTGGGATCTGGATGAGGTTGGTCATGTTTTGGGCAAGGAGGGGGCAGAGAGCAGATTCAGTCCCCTTTAGGGCTCACCCAGAGAGCGCTCCATTACTTCCAGGGTCAGGGAGATGAGGCAGAAGAAACGGAGGCTTATCTGTTGAACTGCCTTAGGTCAGTCCTCAGGCAGGGGTGCCCCAGTTGGGGCCCCGGATGGAGGGCTGCAAACCTGGTGCCCTCTGCCCCTCGCCCCTTGCCTTCCCGGCACCCACCTCTTCCCAGGCGGCCCTGGGAGCTCGAGGGACGCGCCCTCTCCCCCCCCCCCCTCCAGGGCGGGCTTACTTGTTCAAGCAGCTCTCGTAGTTGAAGGTGGCCTTGAAGCCGTAGATGGAGAAGGTCACGATGCTGGCGAAGATGGAGGTGGAGCTGTTGATGAGGGACACGATGACGGCGTGCTTCTGGCAGTTGTTGGATGGCTCGTTGTAGCTGGCGAAGGCGATCAGGCTGCCAAAGCCCAGGCCCAGGGAGAAGAAGATCTGGGTGGCCGCGTTGATCCAGGCCTTGGGGTTGGCCAGCTGCTCCAGCTGCAAAGCCGGCAGGGGACGGGGCTGCTGAACCACCCCTGTGACCCACCGGTGGGGGGGACCAAGCGCGCCTGTGCCCCCCCCGCCCCGGCCGGAGCCTGTCCACTCCCCAGCAGCTGACACGCACACATCGCTCCCGTCCAATCCTCTGCGGCGCCCTTCCCGGAGGATGTGGGCAATAGAAAAGTGCAGTGTGAAGTTAATTTAAGACACTGGGGGCCATCTGGAATGTGGGGGGCATTTTGGGGTGGGGGCTCTGCCACAGTCCTTTTGTTTCCAGGGACCAGATTTGCTAAATGAAGAACTTGTTTTGTCCCAAAGGCAATAGTACCCTCCCCCCCATCTCCACACACCCTGCCGACAGATGAGCACTGGCTGCAGGGTGCAGGGGAGCGAGTGGGCTGGGGAGGGCTCACAGAATACCCTGCAGAGTGTGGATTCACCCCTGTAGGGAAAGGGGTGCATGGAGGTGTGCAGGCAGGAGAGAGAGAGAGAGGTGGTTGGAGGACAAATCACACGGTCCACAGGCTGCTAGGAGGGCGGGTGCGAGGCCGGACGTGAGCCCAGGGTCGCAGTCGGCTGGGGTGCGGGCAGGACGAGGGGGATGGGTGGACAAAAGACTCAGCGCCCCCAGAATGAACAGGGCTTGGGGCCGGCCTGGCTGAGGAGGGGACCCAGCAGGCATAGGTAGTCCACACTGCTCCCACCTCCCTGGGTCTCCCCGCTTTTCCACCCACCCTGGAAGACAGCGGTCCCCCTCCCTCCAGCCCATACCTTGGGCGTGAACATGTACGCCAGGCCGTTGGTGGCTCCGTGGAGTGTGAGGCCCCTGACCAGGTAGATGATGAGCACGCAGTAAGGCAGCAGCGCGGTGAAGTATACCACCTGCGGGCAGCAGAGGGCAGCAGAGGGCAGCGTCAGCCTCCCTGGGACCCGCGATCACCGGGCCCCTTTGTCCCTGGGACAGACCCGGGCGTGGTCACCATAGTGCACGCCACTCTGTCTCGGGCGTTCAGGCTACTGACGGCTGGAAAAGTTCTGGGTTTGGGCTGGGGTAAAAAACAAAACGAAAACCTCAGGGACTTGGGAGCAAGGGCATGTCTCTCCAGAACCGAGACCCACGAGAAACTTGGCCATGAGGACTCGTGAAGGAAAAGTGAAGTTGGTGTAGGGACGAGGTCCCCATCAGAAATACGACAGAAGTTCAATGATCTGATTGCTGTTGTTGTTGTTGTTACTGCACATGAGCGGAATTTTTGGTCAACCAAGTTTTCCCCTGCTGACAGGCACCGCAAGCAACAAGGACGTTTTAGTCTTGGTTTCCGTGGTGGTTCTGGCAGCAGCGTCCCACCCCAGGCCTGCTGACGCTAACTCTCACGCGACCTTCAAACAGCGACCTGCAGGTGCCCGCGCGTCCGTCCAGGCCTGGCGCTTTTTCTCTGAATCAACTTGTAGGGACACCAGAGCCTCTTCACGTCAAGCACAGAGATATTTTGCAAGATTCTTTTGGCGAAAGCAGTCTGCGGGAAGTTTGGGTCCTCCCGTGAGGCATCTGGCTGGAGGCCCGTGTCCAGCGGCGCTTGGAGTGGCTCGCACTCGGCCTCCATTGCTGCGGAGGGGTGGCGTCATCTTGCCCGGCAACTTCCAAGGCCACCAGAGGAGCGGTTGGTACCCTCTCACCCCCGGGGACAGCAGGCACAGGTGGGGCCTGTCTCTTATCACTGATTCTTCACTGAGGCTGTTGTAACTTGAGAAGAGTCATCAAGCCAGCTGACTTGATAAGAAAATAACCCAGGAGAGAGATGGAGACAGATGTGGGCGAGGACATGGGGCCAGTGAGCTGAAGACCACTGAGGACAACTGGAGAGGGGTGACCAATGTCCATAAACAGTGGACACTTAGGGGAGACTGAGGGCAGGCCCTTGGAACGTCCCTCCTTCCCCTGAGGTCAGTCAGTTTCCCAGAAGCACTCTGGGCTCACTTCTCCCCCCTCAGGGAAGCTGGACATGTGACCCAGCCTACACCATTGGGAGAAACCATTTCTCACCCATCCATGACATCTCTTGGAGTGGGGGGTGGGGGAAAGGAGATTCTGAGAGAAGAGGCCAGGAAATAGCACACGGTTTTTAACAGAAGTACTCCCCCATAAATAAAGCTGTTGGGGTACTTTTGCATGGAGAGGGGGTGTGGCTTGAGCAGAGGAAATAGTAAGAGTAAGAAAGAGTTCATGGCATGACGTGACCTCGTTTCGCACATTTATAGATGATCTCGAAAAGAGATGGCCTCATTAAATCTCCAAGTTTATAGATGCTGCCCTCAAATCTTTGTCACGTTCATAATAATCTGGCAAAGACAAACCGCATAAAACATGTTTTTTTTTTTATGAGCATAAAATATGAGCCAAGCTTCAAGATGGGATGGCGTGAGTAGCTGCAGGCTCTAAGTTCTTCCAGAGAAGATTTCCTAGTCCCTCGGCCTGGCCATGGGATGGGCACAGCCCTGGGGACATCACAGGGTACCTAAACTATCACGAGCAGTTCTGGTCTTGCTGCTTCGAGAGAAACAGGGTGGGGCTGCAGAAGGCGCCCCAGGTGGTCAAGAGGATGAGGACTGGTGGCCTCTTAGGACCTTCTGAAGGGAAAAGTTGGCATGGAAAGAACAAACAGGAGGTAGCTCACCAAACCAGGAGGTTGGGGAGTCTCAGGGGCAAAGCCGGGTCTGCCCAGGCTCTGCCCTCACTGGTTGGTGCCCTTGGGCGGGTCCCTCTGGCCCTCGAGGCCTCGCGTGAGTGGGATGATGAACTCTACTGTGAAGGGCTCCCCGAGATTGAGACAAGGTGCACGCCCACCCCACAGGGGATCAGGTAGGACGAGGGTCCGGACGAGGATGGGGCACGCCCCAGGGGGGAGGGGCGGGGCATCTGCCGCAGCTCCAGAAAGATTCCAGGTGCCGGAGAGACTGCAGGAACACTTTTTCCACGGGGCAGATCAAAGAGCATCTGAGCCCCTGCAGGAGAATAAACCTGGGGACGCGCCAACCAGAGAAGGTTCATCCATCCGGCCGGACAGCTCTGCAAGGTCATTGACAGCAGCTTAGAGCAAAGGTTCTGAGACTCCGCTGCAGATCTGAATCACCTGGGGGAGATTTCATCGGCCCGGTGCTCAGGTTCCTCTCCACACTGAGGACTCCAGGACCTCCCGGGGCGGGGGGCGGGGAGGACTGAGACATCAGAGTTCTAGAAGCTCTCTGGACGGCACTGATGGGCAGCTAAGTCGGAGGGCCAGTGGCGAGGGCGTCTTGGGGACATCTCCAGGAAAGGGAAAACTCACTGCCTAGTTGCTTGGCGCCCCTCGGGTGGTATGGATGTAGGGCTGGCTGGCGCAGAAAGGCTCATCTTTTCAGGCAGCAGGAAAGCCCCCCTTTCAAGATGGCAACTTGGAGCACCGCTGGCCATGTGCCTGGTGGCCTGGCAGGTGATTCGTGTCCACACCCTCCTCCCCAGCCCGGCTTCCCCCCCACCCCCACCCCCACCGCCGGAGGGCGGAAGGCAGCCGTTGGCAGTGCCCGGCCCCGGGCAGGGGCTCTGCCGTCCCCACCTTGCCGGTGGACTGGGTGCCCCGCAGGATGCACAGGTACACCACCAGCCAGGCCAGCACGAGGCACAGCGCCGGCTCCCACTGCATGCGCCCGCTGTCCTGGATGGACGGGGAGATGTTGAGGGTCTTCCTGTACCAGAAGTACTGCGTAGAGGACGCCTTCTCGCACTCCTCGTCGTAGCCCGTGCGGTTGTCGTTCAGCGGGCACACGGACCACGGCAGGGGATCCTTTGGGATCAGAAGAAGCACTGATACAGACAGGTGAAGGCAGAGGCCGGAGGGCTGAGTGGGAAGGATGGGAACGGCCCTGGTAGGGGGCTCGGGGCAGGGAACGGGAGGGCGGGTCAGGGGCACGGGTGAGGCTCGGGCGGCGGGGAGTGGCGGGCCAAGGGCTCCACATGCCCTGCGCTCCAACAAACAGGTGTTTGTTGAGGATCACCTGGCTCTGTCATGGGTCCGAGAGACTGGGTCACGCGGACAATGGCCAGACGGTCTATGACAATAGAATCCGCAGCCTCAGCGGCCAGGAGCCCGGCGGACTCCAGCCACGGTGTCTGCAGGAACTGCAGCCTCTGGGTCAGCCTGGGGTCTTTGCACCGCATTGCTAACAGCCCCTGGGGCTACTCCCGGGGGAGGAGGTCAGACAGGAGGCTGGGAAGCCCGCCACCTAGTGCAATGGACAGGAGCAGGGCCCCCGAGGCCAGGCTGCTGGTGTCCGAGCTCAGCTCCTCAAGGGTTTGCAACTAGGCTTGGCCCAGAGCACATGTGAGTGAGGGTCTGCGGCTGGTACTATCCTTATGTGAGCACGGAAGAGGGCTCCAGAGCAGAGGGACTGAGGGGGGAGGATGGAATGAATGGACAGTCAAGTGATTTTCAGGGATTGCCGGTCCTCGCACTTCTGAGAGTTAGAAAAATGGGTCTCATTTCTTGAGACCACCTTATTTTCACCTTTGGAAGATGGTCAAATTATTCCGATTGTGTCAGAACAAGACACGTTGCTTCCACCTTCGGGACACTGTCTTTGTGAGTATACAGCAGTGATGTATATGGCAACTCTTTAGCTGGAGGGCTGTTGTGCAGTGCACGACCTGCCCAACTGTACATGCCAGGTCTGTGCAGAGGAGGAGGAATCATCACCCGAGGGGAGAGTAAGTAGAGCCGCTGTTTCTATCCAGAAGGTGGAGGACAGGCTGAACTGTGGAGTCAGGGAGAAGATGAGGGGCTGCAACTAAGCTCAGAGCAGAGACTCCTTCCTGTCAAGGATGTACACAGGGAGTTTTCCAGCGGGGTGACTGGGGAGGCCAGAGTGGGGTGTGGATGTAGTATCTTCCGAGTGTAGATGCCAAGTCCCGCTCATTGAGGTCATTCACTCAACCATTACTTGGGGCGCCGAAGATTCAAGGCTGTGCCCCAGTGCTCCCGAGAGCGGCCCCAGAAGTTGGGGTTAGTCCACAGTGCATGGCCAGCCCTGCTTTGCTTTTAGAACTTGGGGACAGTGTCTGTCCTGTGAAGGCCTGGTTCAGGGCATCTGCCCGGTGACCTTCTGTCTGAGATGGAAGGGGGCTGCTGGAGGGCAAGAGGGGGCAGTGGGCAGGGGAGGGGGTCCCCGAGGGTGGAGGGCAGGCACTGACAAAAAGCAGTGAGCACGGGCGGCAGAAGGGAAGACCCCTCTTGGCTTGGAGGCAGCGAGGAATCAGGGTTCTCTCTTCTCTATGATTTTCAGTCCCCTCCCACTCGCTACCATGAGCGTCAGCTGCGGCTATCATCAGAAGTACGTGTTTAAAACGTTTCTCTTTGGGAGTAGTCTCTACTGTGTTACAGGGGTGCCAACGGTCCTTCTAGGAGAACTCCGGTCTGCAGGG